>CM045763.1:90346014-90966014 GCA_025200525.1 Camellia lanceoleosa
AATATTACCGACCCTCAACGCCGTTACGGTGACATTTGGTCAGCAACAAATTTGGAAGCTCTAACATGTTAAAGCGTCATCGCCGATGGAGCTCGACGGGTCGGAGAACTTTATTAATAATGATGTGATATCCACGAAGGCGCTCTGGTCGGAACCGAACTTGTGATGAGCCACAAGAGCGTCATACTGCCCGATGGAGTTCGAGATCCGGAAGACTTTAATGTGACCAATACGTGGTATCCCACGAAGGCGCTCCGAATCGAACGCAGTGGGCCCAAAAGGCGTCATCGTCGATGGTAAGGCTCGAATCCGGAGACTATCGACCCGATCGTTGATAGGTATCCGTGAGAGGTGCTCGAATCCCCGAAGAGCTTTAGCCGACACAAAGGCATCATCGTCGATGGGGCTCCAAATCCGAGAGACTGTTATTGAATGCCAATCGTGATATCCCGCGAAGGGTGCTCGAATCCGAAGGCTTTATCGGTAATGCCGACCAATCGATATCCGCGAAGGCGCTCGAATCCGGAGGCTTGCAACCTCCGGTAATGTCGCGATATCGCGAAGGCGGCTCTCCGAATCCACGGAGACAGGTGGAGCCCAAAAGGCGGCATGCGCTTCGATGGGACTTCAATCTGGAACTTTAATCGACTAATCATGATATCCACGAAGGGCGCTCGAATTCGGAGGCTGGCTTATCGTAAACCAATGTTGATATCTTACGAAGCGGCGCGCTCGAATCCGGAGACTTTATGTCGGCCCAAAAGGCATCTGTACCTCTGTGGCCCGTGGGGCTCAAATCCGGAGACTTTATTGGGCCAATCGTGATATCCACGAAGGTGCTTGAATCCGGAGGCTTTATCGGGCCAATCGTTATATCCACAGAAGAACAGTTTCGAATCAGGAGAACTTCTTGCCTTGCAAAGGCGTCATCTTGGTGCGCGCCGGCCGGAGCTCTGAATCAAGGAGACTTTGTTAGGGAATGCTTTTTGGAAGTTGGATTTCACAATGAGTAAGCAGGAAGTCTTTGCATTACATAAAGTGGAAGAGTGTATAGAGGTGAGCCATTCAGAACTAGTATCATTCCCCGCATGATCGGGTCTAATGATAGATTTTGCTAACAAATCGTTAGGAGTGAGGCAGCGAGGGCTCAATTTTCTATCAGTGGCCCTTTATCATGCGGAAATACCTTCCGGGAGAACTTTCCGGCGTGTGTGGCCTTGGCGCAACTGATTGCAAACAGTGAGACGTAACTTGGGAAGCTCTGGCTTTTGGGGTTACCGGTATCGCCTAGAGGCTTCCGTGGGTAAAATGTCGCCAGGAGGTAAGCCTCGAAGCATCAACGAGACTTTCGATTCGACACTTCGATGCGGAGTTGACTGCCGTCTGCGTTGGTGTCTTTCGAGAAAGGAAAGCATGTTTGTGCGGATTCACGCAACCGCGGATTTGCTCAACGCCGTGTTGATTCAGGAAGCATAGCGGTGATGATAGGTAAGCAACGCACGGCCCAAATAGTATCTTGACCAAGTTCGCCCCATGATGAGATTATATGGCGAAGGGCTTGGCGACCATGAATTCCACATCCACTATTTGAGCCACGCCCAAGCGGAGTAGCGTGATTTTTCCCAACTTGGTACTTTGGATTCATGCGTTATGAAACCGAATAGTGGATGAGGAGTAAGAAGACGAGTTTGATTAAATTTAGAAGCCAGAAGTTTGAGAAGGTCTCGCTAGTACATGACCTCCGGTGCTTCACTGGTCTATGAGGATGCGTTCAAGCTGTAAATGGTCGGTTCACGTGTAGTTCAATGACCAGCGGATCAATATGGGGGCGTTATGGCGTCGATAAGATCTGGAATCGTCCAAGAGATGATACTCGGGCTTTAAGAGCCAGCGAATATTTAAACTGTGTCGTTGCCCGTTATACGGGGTGAATGAATTGAATGTATGGTACATGCCGTTGGAAGGCTGTATATCATATGCATAACGCCGAGGGGAGGTGACTCCTGCCGAAGGGCGACGGTTTTGGTTGTGCTCTTCCGGACGTGTTCTTTGGAGCCAACCATCTTGCACCAATTCCTCGAGGTGGTCTTTTAAGGCATAGTAAAGTCAATCATTGGCGACCATGATCTTTGTGATATTCACAACGCCTATCTTGTCTTCTCGTGTCAGGAGGTCCCACCATCTTGGATGGCCATTTGAAGAACGGAAGATGTTGGATTTTGGTCATAATTGAGCTGATTGGCTCTGATAGCTCTGTATATTTCTTGTCGGCGCGCTTTGTGCGCCTGCTGTCGACCTGCAGTTACTCATTTGCTTGGTGCGAGCATTGATCGTGGGGTTGGCGAGAGTCCTATCTCTTGTCTCGCTTTAGCCCACCGCCGTGGTTTAAGACTCTGAGGTGGTGAACTTATTGGTCGAGCGACCGGGAGGGCCATTTTGTTAGCCACATGTCCGCTTTAACCGTTGGTAAATCTTCCACTTTGGCAAAGATTCATCGACTTTCTTCATCAACCCCGACTGTTTTGGGGGTCTTACAGTCAAGCGAACTGCGGAGGGCACTATTTGGGTGTAATCCCATTTTGAAGGCGGTGATGGCCATGGAGTTGTTACAAAGCGTCATCAACAAGATTAAAGCATTCAATATCGCGAATATGCTCTAGTGTTTCTCCCGTAGAATTTGCATTCTTAGAGAGTCAGCTTGCTTTTAGCTTGGACTTTGTTGGTGATGAATCAGCCCTAAAGGATTTCTGTAGTTGGTGGAAGGTTTTGATCGAAGCGGCTCCGATTTATAATACCACGACGCCAATGGTCCCAATTGGGAAATATTCGCACTACTAAGGGCCTCTCGTTGTATGCATGTAATGTCATGGCTGTTTGTAGTGGCGATGTGGTCGGTGGGTCTGATTTGTCGTCATACAAGGTGAATGACGGTGCTTTGAATTTCTTAGGTAGCGCACCTTGTAACTGTCACTCTGAAGGATCGTGTTGGTCTTCGTCTGAACTGTTCCTTCTTTGCTTGTGCATTGCACGGGGGCTTTCTTCGGAAGAACTGGTGGTTTCGTGTCATCCCTTTTTCCTGGGCTCCGGGGATAATGAGTCAGAGTTGCTATTAGTGTCTTGTCGTGCTAGAGGTTGTCGACCACCTTCGCCGGAGGTCGTTACAGATTTGGGCGCTGGCAAACTTGCTTGGACTTCGCCGTTTCTAAGGCCAAATCTTCACGAAGACGCTCATTCTCCGCGATCATGTTTTTTAACCTCTATTCATTTTGCTTTGCTTGTTCCATGATCACCTGCATTGTCTCGTGCTCCGAAGTCGAGGCTGAGGCGAAATTCAAGGCACGTTTTGCGGTGACAGTCTCTGTTTTGAGCAAGTTTGTCGAGGTGGTTTCCCCTTGCGGTATAGGGTTGACAGTGACTGTCGGAGGATCTTCCGTCACGCTCCCCATGGATGTGTGAGTATTCCACGCAATGAGCCTGTGAAGATGTGGTTTGGAAATACTCTTCTGATCCTAGAGAACGCTCGTGATCCTCTTCTAGTCACCTGAAAAGGAATAAACACTCCGGTCGGTGGTGCCGGAATTAGCACTCCGATGGACAAGTCAGTAACCACATTCAGGAATACTTGTATTCTAAGTTTAAGAACTCTGATTTTCACATACCTCTCTCAGTCTGTTATTCCTTTACTTATACTTGTTTCACAGGCCTCATGACTAGGCTCACTTGTCACTCACTTGTCCTCTTATTTACCGGCTCCATAGTTCAAGATTATATTCGCCCATCTATTATATTCGGCATCCTTATACGTCGATAGGCCGCATAATATATGTCTTCTAGAACACGCTTGGTTATTCCAACCATCCGCTCCCCACAGTAAACACGAGGCATACTGAGTGTTTCTAATCAAAATAAGGTGTGGTGTAAAACACTCTTGGTGATGCCAAGTGTTTCTAAGCAAAACAAGGTGTTCAAGTGACAGAATGATCTTACAGAATTCCTCTGAATCTACCATACATACTATATCGTCTGGTTTCACCAGCTTTGAATGAATTGTACATACAATATCGTGCCTGTATAAGAAAGAAACTTGATAGGGTACAATATAATAAGAATGCACGTTCTATGCAAGATGAATTATCGTGACACAATGTTAGAGGCATGTTTCATGCACAACATGCAAGGAACAAAATGTACATATTCTATGCGACACGCGCGAGAGCATGTTCTATGCACAGACAGAGTAATGCATATTTTATGCGATAGTAGCAAACGCATGGTCAATGCAATGTAGTCTAACATTTTCTATAGAATGTAAGGGCATGTATAAGGCAATATAATGCAACATGCATATCCTATGCAAACATAAGAGCATGTACAATGCAATGCAACACAACATGCATATCCTATGCAAAATAACAACAATGCATATTCTATGCAACATAACAACAATGCATATTCTATGCAAAATAACAACAATGCATATTTAATGCAACATGCATATTCTAGGCAAACATGAGGATGCATATTCTATGCAACAATACAAAATGCATGTTCCATGCAACGACAAAGACATGCACGTTTATGCAACAATAAAAGCGTGTTTAATGAAGACGACTCAATTGCAACCTCCGGGATTTACCTCTTGAAAGAGTTGCGATATGTTTATGAGCTATGCACCAAAGACATAGTTCGGGCTTCCACAGAGACACTTTTGAACTTTAAAAGTGAGCCTTCTTTTGCACTTTCTCAAGAACCAAGGGCACAAAACAAGAGTAAAACACACACAGAGATCATCGGAGACATGCCGCCACCAGTGAAGGTGATTGCCACCATCGCCACCAAAAATGGGGCTTGTCGGCCACCGATGGTAGATTCGGGGCAAAATGGCCATTTCACCTCGGGTGTTTAAGTATAGGGTTCCAAACCGTATTTCCCCACTCCTCCCTTGCCGAAAATCATACTCCTCTCTCTCTAGACCATTTTCCTCCTTTGATTTGAGCATTATATGCATTTTTCAACGCCCCCATGGACATTTTCTTCGCTAAACCCTTGTAGTTTACTCCATTTTGAACCAATTGAAAACCAACTTTGGTGCTCTTTTCTTCATTTCCACCACTTGAGGCTTGTTTCCCTCGAGTTACCCTTGAGTTTTGGTGCCCTTTCTCGGGCTTTGATTTTTTTTTTTTTTCTACCATTTTCCCTCTTGGACTTGACTTTCATTGACTCTTGGCATTCTTCACCCATTTTCCCCCACTTTCTCATCTTTCCTTGAGATGGTAGATGATATCCCACATGATGGAGCTTCTCTAGAGATAAAGGTGGATCCGGAGTTTGAGCCACTGCCACTTAGTGTTCAACTTTTTGACCCGGCGACGTACCATCCCCAGATACACGTGCTACCGCCCGATAGCATTCATCAGTTTAGGGGGTTTGCACGAGGCACACCGGAGAACCTCTTACTGCGTGAGCTAGAGTCACATTTATCTCATGGCGCCTCCGAGGTATACACTGCATTCTTGCATTTTCTCAATGTATCTTGCATTGCTTGCCCAATCACACTTTTCTACTGCATTACTTATATTACATTTTATCTACTTGTCCTGATCATAGCGGGATTCACGCGCCGTCAGAGGATACGGGACCACCTCCACGAGGGAGTGGTACATGGAGTTCCCTAACGAAGTTTGCCACATCATTGACAAGGCTGGCTTTGGCTCATTCTGCATGGGGCTCTCATGCCTCATAGTGAGCCAGCCTTTACTGGGTGCCTTGGTAGAGAGGTGGTGGGATACCACTGATTCCTTTCACTTTTCTACCGTAGGGGAGATGACGATGACTCCTTTCGACTTCTCTATGCTCACCGGCGTAGAGGTGGGGGGTCATCCGATTCCTTATGATACTGATATGGGCGAGTGGGAGGCCGCTCAGATTTATCTACTGGGGACTCGCCCACCTATCTCCCGATCAGGGATGGTTCGACACTCGGGTTTGCAGACCACTATAGTGGACACCACGACACCGAGAGGAGATCGAGCAAGATGCCCGAGGTTTCGATATTCCCTGCTTGGCACTACCTTGTTCACCGACCAAAGTAACACCGCCAGTTATACCTCATGAGTGCCCCGGTGGATCTATCCGTGTTTGACTCTACGATTGGGGTGGCGCTGCCCCGCCACCTTATACGGTACATGGGCTTGACCTCACGGTGAGTGGACATCCGACAGGAGGCTACTAGAGGGCCTAGGAGGTATATTTTACCTTTTCTGCTTTTGCATTCCATGTTGTGCTTTCGCTAGCATACTCAGACACCGCACAATCGCACATTGCACCTTCTGCACAATCGCACACACACAATCTACTTTCTGCTTTGCATACTCTATAAACTGCACACACTGCACATTGCATTTTCTGGACATGGCACACATATTCTGCTTTCTGCATTACTTGTACTTATCTGTTGTATACTCACTATTGTTCTTTCATTTTCTACAACTATGGGTGTACGCCTACTTTCCAAGACTTGCCTCAGAGCTAAAGGTGGAGATGCCACCGTCAGGCCATACTCTCACCGAGCATGAGGGAGATACCAGTGGAGGTCCCGGGAGTCCTTCTCCTTCTTCCGTCGATACTTTGATACCGTGATCGCAGCTGAGGTAACTCAAGCTTCTTTGTTATTTTCGTTTTCCTTCGATTCTGACTCATATGCAATATCTGATGATAGCTAATAATCTGCACATTCTCTATCTACAGATCACTTGGCAGCCCTGGGCAACAATGCCTGAGGGAGTCGGGGATCAGTTCATTAGTGCCCGAGAGGCTTATCGCTTCTGGTTTCTGCTCGAGAGCCTGGCTTGTCGGGCATGGTTCTTAGGGAGCGATTTCACGCTGCACCACCGGCTTGCCGAGTCAAGAGTTCGATGCCGCTTCCAGCATATATGAGAGCCACAGAGAAATACACTATGCAGGGGATGAGTGATTTCACTAGAGGCTAGGACGCCGACTACTTCTGAGTCGAGGGTGATTAAACAGCCTTCATTCAGGCATACCTCATACCATCTTTGATTGGAGCCCGTGGTGGTGGGCGGACGAGGGCTCCAATCATGAGAGAGAGGCGGGGGGGCAGAGACGACTAGGACCCATGGCGGGAGAGGTTGTGGGGCGAGACAGAGGACTGGTGACCAGAGGCTCCTACCCCACTTACTTACTGGCGACATACCGGGGAGGCTTGTTGTAGACCGCCCGAACTCGCTCCGCGCGCGAGGTCGCAAATTGGGTTCATACTACTGATTCGGACCTGTCACGATTCTCAATCTAATCTCACAAAGTGCAATGTGAGATCGAGAATCACCAAAGAGTCCAAATCCGCAATTGGTTTTGGAAAATCAATTTTAATAAAAAGCGCCAAACATGGATCGCTTTGTGATTTCAGAGTCGCCCCTAAATATTTTGTTTTTGGAAAATTTAGGAAACTCACGACTGCGTGCCTAAGGCCACGTGTCCATCATTACCAAAGTTGCTTCGGCTCGAACTTGGGTATGAGAGGGAAAGTCTTGAAATGAGCACTTCGCTACTCCGATCAAAGATCGCCTCTACTAACATGATATGTTGTTTTTATAAACACAGTGTTCTTATTCCCAAGTATTAATCTAGAATTACTATGTGACGCGACAAAGACACAAGTATAGACTAAATCACTCAATTTGGAAGAAAACAACTCATGTTTGTTTTCAAAAATGGTTTGAAAGTGCTACTCGCAAGTAGGCTAAAACGCGGATTTGCCACCCCCAAGTGGGCTTAAAACAACGTGATTTTGCCACTCCAAGTGGGCTTAAAATGCACATTTTGATGAATTGTTCCAATTCAAGTAATGAAGCCTTTATCCACAGGCATTCGTGCGCTTAAACACTTACAGATAGCCTCATGACAAGCATGTCATTCATGGCAATCACTTACACGCATGCAAGGCTGCTAAAGCATAAACACTTCCAATGTACTCCAAGCCAAAACAACAACTAGTTAGTAATTAATGCATGATCCTAGCTATGTCAACAATGCCTAATGCAACACATGCAAAATGCAACTAAGTAGGCTCGGCTATCTAAGATAGCATATGAATGCAACACTTGATATATGTATTCAAAGAAGTGTATTGAAATACAATGCAGTTTGAATGATGCCGAGCCCGGTGTATGCAAGACAAATGAATGATGCAAACATGTAAAGCATAAGGTATGCTAATTAAAATATGCCCTAAAACTAACCATTGAAAGTAAGTATAAAAAGGAGAAAGACGCGGGTTGGAAGACATTCACACACACACACACACACTTATTACAACATTTGCCCTCTCGACGGAGGGTCCGAATAAATGAAAGCTAATTAGCTACACTAATTAAGCTTAACTATTACAAACCAACTAATTAACTAACTAACAAGCTAATTAATTATTACAAACCAAATTGAATAACTAGCTAATCTAAGCTAATTAGAATATTACAAAGCACTAAGCTAAATTAATTACAGCACAGGTAATTAACTACAACTAGCTAACAAAAGCGATAAATGGCCTCGCGGGCGAGGGAAATATGCATGCTCAGTTGCGTCCACCTGGAAATCCACCGCCCTGCCTCAAGATGCCTTTGTTTGCACTCTTTTGAACCTTTGAAAATTACAGGGATTCCCATATTGCTTCTTTCTTGAGGGCTGAAATTCCTCCTATTGCTGCAACAGAGCACAGACAGAGGCAAGACAATGTATTTGCAAGGAAATGTATGCACTTCCACACTCCTTATCATATCTCAAGCTCAAAGGAGTATGTCACTTGACTCTCAAGCCGACAACCAAGCATTTTCAATGCATGGTGGCCAAGATATCAAGCTTACGCAAAACTCAATGAATGCACACATAAGACTCGAAAGGCCTCTACCCTATCATGCACAATCAAGGGCGTCGGCGACCGACAAATGTGACATGTTTCATCACTATGAGTATGAAACGTCCCACATTTCTCGTGTTTGGATTAACGTCCGATCCAAACACATGCAATACAAACAACATGCTTATCTTGGCCATGTTTTACTTGATTCATTTTGTTTGCACATTTTAGATTACCAATTAGTCCCTTAATCGGTTAAGTCCAAAAGTGAGAGTCCTCTAGTTTTGAAAGAGTGAATTAGTGGGATGCAATGGCGTATATTTCAGCACTGAAATGACATGCTAAAGACGCTAAATCATGCAAGACATGCATGCAAGACATGTTAAAGGCCAAAAACACTAAGGCTAGTGAAAAGCATCACACAAGAGGCATGCAATATCAAGCACAAATGGTCAAACCAGCTATGGACAGACCTAAAACATGCCAAAACAGAGGCCGAAACATGCTGAAATGATAGCCCAAAAGTTTAGACAAACATGCATGCAAGTTGGCTCACAAGCGAAGCATAAGGCCCAAACCTCAAACACAACAAAAGGGCGATAAATGCAAGAATATGGCAGAGGTATATGGTCTGAAATAACATGCCAAATGATGCTATGCCAGGCAAAAAGCTCAAATATGACATGCTAGAGGTCTCAAAGTGCAAGGCTAGCAAATCCAAATACATTATAGCTATGCAAAGCCAAGCATGCATGACCAAAACCACTCAAATTAGACCTAAAGCATGTTAAAAAAAAGCCAAAAATGTGCTGGAGTAGAGCATACACATGCTAGATCAATAGGCTAAAACATCGAATACACTAGGCTAGTGAACAAAATTGCCCTACAAGTGCAAGTAGCATGCAAGAGGAAACCAAACCAACCCAAAATAGAGTTATGACATGGCAAATAATGGCTAAAAACATTCTTGAACTAAGCAAATTCAAGGCACAAAGACATTCTACTTTGCAAGGCTACAAGTAGGATTGCATTACAAGTACAAGAAGCATGCAAGATGTGACCAAGATAGCCAAAAATAGAGTTATGGCAGGTCTAAAAAGTCACAAAAATGAGCCTAAACAAAGCCACTAAGAAGTAGAAACACATGCTCTTTTGATAGGCCATCAACACATGCAAACAAAAGAAGAGGAGGGGGGACCACCCCCACCCATTTGGGGAACTCAAACCATTTTGCGCCTAAATTCCTCTCGAGTTTGGGGTAAGAAGGCCAAAAAGAGATGGTCCCAAAAGCTTTTAAAAGATAGCAAGAAGCTAAGCAAATAAGGCACAAAAGAGTGAGAGACACCCCTAACTCAAACAAAGCCTCAAACAACCTTTTTAAACACTTTAAAAAAAAGGTTTTTGTAGTTGAAAGCAAGGCCTAAAATAGCATGCAAAGGTGGCCAAATATGCAACCAAAACAAAGCTTTAAAGAGGGTATAGGCCTCACCCTTGAAGCACAACAAAAACAGCAACTTTCTTGAGCTAAAACCAACTTTCAAAGCTCAAATATGACCTCCAAGAACCTCAGCTCAATGATGGTGGTGTTTGGCTAGGAGTCTCTTTGCAAAAGTGTGAAGAAAGCTCACTTTCAAGCACCAAAAGAGAAGACAGAGAGAATTCTAGAGAGAGAGAGAGTGAGAGAGAGAGAGAAGGAGAAATTGCTCCTCAAAATTTTGAACCCTTTGGAAGGGGGAGACACGTCCCCTTATATAGAATATGCAAGCCAAAGCTTGTTTGAATCCCTCCCTACACGTGTAGAGAGGATGCATTCTGTGCCTAACAGCTGGCACCAAAAATATCTACAAAAGCTAAAAAATGGCCGTGTCGACCACTTAAAGTGGTTGACTGACCACCCCCCTAGTTCATCGACCACCTCAGGTGGTCGACAGGGGAAAAAACTAGTCGATAGGGTAAAAAAAGGGTCTCCCAAGAGAGGAGAAGGTGGTGGCAGGCTGGAGACCACCTAAGGTGGTCGACCGACCACCCACCCTAGCCGACCGACCACCTAAAGTGGCTGGCAAAGGAGAAAACTGGTCAACAGGGAAGAAAAGTGGTCTACGCCACTTCTTCTCCCTCCAGGAAAAATGGGGGACCAAGGGTTGGCTTAAAACAAGCAAAAAACCAAGAAAGTTCAGAGACTTAGAGGCAAGGCGCGCAGCCGAAAACCTTGGGGACTCCAAACGAGCACGAACATTGGCAATCATCGAGCACTCAAACGATGACTTCCAAGTCTTTAGGACGGTCAAAAATAAGGTGTCTACACTTGCCAGATCCCCATTGAGCTCGCATCAGCTGGGCATGAACTTGTCGGAGTTCGGGGCCCGACTCTAGTATGTATCATACTTTACATTTTGCATATTTACTTCATTTCAATTATGCTTTATAGAACACTGATCTTCTCAACGCACTTGCAAGCACCCATAGAGTACACCGGGCAGGCCCTCGAGCTAGTGGCTTCCCTGACAGAGATAGTGTAGAGGAGCATGAACCTGTTCAGCCTCTACAAGATTTCGGTAATTTCCTTCAATTCACACTTCATGCCATGAAACTTCCTACCAATACATCAGCATTTCAAACATAATCTGTTCTACACTGCACTGTTCTGACACACTGTATTCAAACACCACATTCAAACACTGCACTCAAACACCATATTCAAACACTGCATTTGATATACACCACGACTGATGTATTTGACAAACTGCCCTTTCAGATCCCAGCCGCATCGGACATTCTAGCGGGAGCTACAGCAGGGCCATCGGCACCTCCTCCGATAGTAGAGAGAAAAAGACGGGAGGTTCTAGCTCATAGCTTAGGCAGAGCTAGGGGTGCACGTGACGAGAGTGGCCCTTCAGAGCCTGTTCCGGACGATGATGACAATGAAATGAGTGAGGACGATGAGGCAGCGAGTCCACAGTTAGAGTCATCTGAGGATAGAGAGGTCGACGCTGGCTCAGATTCTGAGGGTGAAGATGATGCTGAGGTCAGTTCGGCAGCTAGCTCAGACACGGGGGCCTCTGATAGCGGCGTTGATGGTGATAGGCCTAAGTCCATGCCCAGGAAGAGGACGAAGAGGGCCTCTCAATCCTAAGGTGGATGGCACTGGTCTAGATGTTTTTGCTTAGTCTCTTTTTGCTTTTTTCTTTTAGCTAGTAGTGTTAGCACATTGTACAGTTTTATTTTCTTAAAAAATTGTACCTGTTTGTAAAAAGAAACCATGATTGGAATGAAAATCAGCTTTTTGATGAAACATGTTGTGCTTTACATTCTAAGCATCGCATTGCACCATTTTACACAAAAATGGGTTTTGATGAAAATTGAATATTATACATTGTATTGGCAACTTCTTATTCAGGTAATGAACTGACCAACACATACCAGACAGAGTAAAATAACTCAATGAACAGTTAATACAACAGCTCGATAAATAATGCAATAACTTAATAAGCAAAAAAAACATCAATACAACTCAATAAGCAACAACAAAACAACTCGATAAACAACGCAAAACAACATAAAAAGTGACTCAACAAAACTCTTACAACAAGGCGAAAAAATGCACCAAGAGTATAACAAAACACAGGTTCTCAACACTCCCAATACATAGGAAAGCCATAGGAATTATGTCAGCTATAGGCAGTGGTTGTCGGCCACCAAAAGTGGTCATAATACTAACGGCCGGTCGGCCTACAAAGTGGCTTCTGGCCGCCACCAACACTGGTCGGTCGGCCACTAGTGTAGGGAACCTCTAGATTACTGCCACCTATCTTCCACTCAGCACCTTATCTTCTACAAAAGTTAGGACTTCATAGTTTCTTTATTCCAGCTCAATTTTTGCCGTAAATGGAGCCATTCTTCACCAAAAAACTCTCAAATTGGATTGCAACTCCGGATAGCTCGGAAAAAGTGAATTTTCGGGGTTTCGGGATAAATGCACTATTCCCGCTAAGTCGTACTGTGCTGTGCTTTCTGTTCCTTCATACCGTGGCTAGATGTTGGAACCCGGTTACACATGTGTTTAACATCGGGGGGCATGAGATGTGCCCTACAATTGAAGAATTCCAACTTTTGATGGAATCCCCGCGTGATGAGGAAATCCTATCCCAATTCCGTTTTAGTCACATCCAGGCTTTAGGACGGATGTGTAGGCTCACTTTACATGAGGCTCAATCCTTGGTTCACAATGGAGAGTTAGACATTCCTAGTTTGATTCATCAGTTTTCTGATGTCGGCGACCGTCTTTGGCAAGGTTTTCGGCAACATGCCTACTGTTTGTGTATGCTAGCTCATTTTCTTCATGCCCCTGGCTTCGGTGGGTCTACCATTCGTTTGATCGAAGTAGCCCAAGGCTTGAAAGAGGGCAAGAGCTGTATTGGCTTGGCATTGGCTGAGACTTTGATAGGCTTGGATGCTTTCCACCGACGAGAAACAACCAAATTCGCAGGAAGTCCACTACTCTTGCAGGTAATGTTTCCCACCCTGTCTCACATGCGTTTCTTACATCACTCAGCCCTCAGGCTCTGTTTCTCTCTCAAAACCCTTTCTCACTTTTCTCTCCACATACATCTCTCTATTCTTTAATCTCTCTTATTTTTCATCCCTCCCCATATATGGCTCATGGATAAGTTGAAAGTAGTGGACTCTTGCCCGGTATATTCAGCGCGCGGCTATTTCTTTCGCCAACGACTAGTTGATTTCCCAAACGACGGGTGGTGGTGCCATTAGACGTACAACAGGTCTGCCATTGACATTGCTTGGCGTTGCCTCTAGTTTGATTTGCCCGAGATGAGCTACGACATGTCTCGACAACCTGGCATTCAGTTGATTGGCTTGACACACTGTGTCTTCTATTTCCTATTCCGGTTCAAGCGTCAGTTTGGACATGACTAGATTTTCCCAGAAGAGAGGGTAGAGTACCCAGCTTCATTTTTAACCCGAGGTTCATAACTAGCTCGATATCCTACGGTATGGAGGACAAGAGAACTTCTGGCTCCCGCTTCCAATTTCAGTTGCGTCCTTTCAGGTGAATGCATAGCTTGGCTTGAGGATGAGACACAAACCGAGCCTACTTTAGCATCTGAAGCTTCCACAACCTCTGGGAGGGGACGCAGGAACACCTGACTCATCTGTACCCCAAGTTCGTTGCTTTGATCTGTACTTTCAAGTTTTCCTTTTGAATGTAATAAAAAGCAACTTTGATTTAAATCAAAAGGTAGAGAACTCTGTATTGAAATCAATGAAATTGAAGGTTGTGGGCACTGAAAATTTTCCTTTTGGTCCAAAAATGGTCTAAGTTGTAAAAAGATTAATTTGAACAAAATCAACATTTATTAAAACTTTTCAAAACCATTTTCGATAAGGATCACAACTGGACACACCCAAAATCTATCCTTGAGATGTACAACCCCAAATCCATCAAATGGAAAGTTGCCTCTTGTTTGAATAGCACTGCACTGTACTATAACTAGCTTCCATAGTGAAGACCATAACTGAACTCTTGGATGCAGAAAAGACAAAGATGACTTGAACAATCTCATGGACACAGTTGATTTGGAAGCGTTTATGGCTGGACTTCATAATAAAGTTTCTTACGTATCCCAAAGACGGGAATCAAGCCTTACGTAGTTCAGTTCGGGTTTACTCGGGTATTAACACTCTTCTTTTGCACTCTAACTTTTGCCAAGGCTGCCATTTTTGGGTTTTCAACCTTGTGAGCTCAGTTTTTCTTTTCTTTTTTTCTAATTTTTTGTACTCTAACTTTTGCCTAGGTCGACCTTTCGGGTTTTTGACCTAGCGAGTCTCTCAAGGGTAGTATTTCTTTAACTTGTCCATGTTGATTGGTTAGAAGAATTCAAGGCCATCTAGGTCCATAAGAATGACAGCTCCACCCGACCAGATAGATTTGATAATGTAAGGACCAGTCTAATTGGGTCTGAACTTGCCCTAGGGTCATGGATGGGAGCTCGGTTGTCTTTGAGAACTAAATCCCCTTTCTTCAAATTCATGGACTTAACTTTCTTGTTGAAAGCCCTAGCAATCCTACGTTGATAACTGAGAGGGGAGATTTGCACCGGACAGCACGGTCGAGCTACGGTAACGCGTGTTGCGATAAACCTCACGGTGCCGAGCTGCTTTCTCAATGGGCGCGGTTGTCCGGCCTATCGTGCACGACTGAGGTAGATTGACTGACCAGGTGTGGAGTATGGCCTGGCTGAGCTATAAGGCAGACACTCGGCCGGACGCGCAACCGAGCTAGTCGTATTCCAGATTGAATCTAGGCCGAGAGGAGGACCAGCATGCTTCACCTTCAGTTAACCCGGAGGGAGTTTGGACCGGGATGGTGGTCGGCGTGCACTCGGCCGGATAGCTTAGAAGCTCGGTCGTGTTATCTGTGGTTGTGATTTTCTCTAAGGAATAGGCCGGTTGTGGTATGCCGATCAGGTGTGCCACTTGGGCCAATGGCGTGGTGGAGAGGAAATCTGCTCCAGGCACGCATCAATACCGTTTGGTAGTTTTACGCTTACTATTTGGGGTTTTTTGGCCTTTACATGTGTAAGATGGTGGGAGGCGAAACCGCCACCGCCCAGAAAGGACAAGGGAGGTATGGCAAGACAATCTCGAGGTCAGATAGCCAACCTAGAAATAGGAATGGAAGATGAACGTTAGAGGTATGTAATCCGAACGACTCTTTCTCTCTCTAAAAACTATATTCTTCTTCCCCAAGTGATCTAACTTGATCGTCGGAGGGTCTATCTAGCAACCCACCACCCGGGCAACTCACCGTTTCTTTGTTGCCAGGTTAAACGCCATCACGTGAAGCTTGAGTCCATGGAGTACGGAAAGCACCGAATATTTCGCCCCCGTACAATTGGCGCCGTTTGTGGAAAGTTCTTTGATACTCAAACCTTGCTTTTCAAGCTTCTTCGACCATTTCCATGGCCAACAACGACGAAACTCCACTGTCCGTCGTCGATGGTATCACACCAGAGTCTGTTCGACGGAGAGAAGGCCCCCCGAATGTTCCAGCCATGGCGGGCCTAGAAACTTCTTCGCGAGGTGCGCGAGACAAACGCGGAAGGAGCACTAATTGCTCAAAGAGTCTAGAGGGCCGCTTGGTGGAGTCCCACGCCTTCCTGGAGAACAAACTCAAAGACCAGGACGCCCTCATCCACAAGATGGTGGCTGAGATGGAGATGCTGAAACACCAGATTAAGGGAAAGGGTGTTGCTGGAGAGGGCAACCTCAGTGAGCGCACCCCGTCTCCTCATTCTAGTAGTCGCCGCCAGGAAAGAACACACACTCTCTCTCTATCACCAGAAACTATGGGGTTGGAGATTCCGACCCAGTGGAGGGCAGGTCCCCCATATGCGACAGCACCTACCGCCCCTCGCCCCCGTCGTCGACGTCACGATACTCTTTTTCCACCCGTTCCAGAGACTTGAGGGATGTGTTGGAGGAGAGGGCGCGCCGTCAAGAGGCTCAGAGAGTGCTAGCGTTGTAGAGGTTGAGCACCCAAGTTCATTGTAGTAAAGAAGTGGCAATGCCAGCGCCCCGGATGATGGCCCCTGCACTAGTGGAGAAAGAGCTAGCGAGACTTACGGCCAAGCCGCTGTCACCAGAAATCGAGAGTACACTACTCCCTGCCGGATTCCACCAGCCTAAGTTCACCTTGTACGACGGCAAGACGGATCCGTACATGCACGTGAGTCATTATCGGCAAGTAATGGCTGGCCACCGGCGCAATGACGCCTTGATGTGCCTCATATTCCCAGCAAGCTTGGGAGAATTGGGCCTGAAATGGTTCGAAAGGCTTCCAAAGGGGAGTATCGAGGGGTGGCAGCAGCTAGCGGAAGCCTTCGTCACCAGATTCAAGACCAACACACGAACACCCAAGGAGGTCGACCATCTCCTGAGCGTCAAGATGGAGTCTGGAGGCTCGTTGAAGGCATACAATGCGAAGTACTGGGAAACTTACAATGAGATCCTCGATTACCCTACCAATCTAGCTATTACTCAATACAAACGGGGTCTCCCAGTCGGACATAGGCTGTGAGATTCGCTTACTATGCACCAACCTACGACAATGGAGTCATTGATGCAGCGGATTAATGAACACATCCGTGTGGAGGATGATACTACCTCCGCAACCGAGAAGGCTAACCCGGTGACGGCGGACAGAAGAGTGGCGGGGAAAGTTCACTCGGTCAGGCAGGAGGACAACCGCCCAAACGACCGATCAAAAGATCAACGTCGTGGCCCAAACCGTGATGATAGAAACAAAGGTCACAGAAATAATCGAGCTAACGCTCCCCGTGATGAAGAGGAGGACGCCAAGAGGAAATTGAAGGCGAGAACGGGTATCACCACGGTCTTCAAAATTCCTATTTACTACATACTAAGTGAAATCCGGAGTGAACCCTTAAATGCCGGGCCGCCAAGTTGGGGAGTGCACAGAGAGGGTTCAACTCACGGTATCAATGCACCTTCCATGAAGAACGGGGGGCACCGAATAGAGGACTGCTTGCCGCTCAAACAACACTTGGAGGAGCTGGTGGCGGCGGGGCATCTTAACCAATATATAGATGGGGGTATGAAGGCCACCCCACCAGGACAAATCGAGCCCAACGGCCTAGCCACCCTAGAGGCAACGGCCCAAGGCGTAATCAATGTTATCTACGGCATCATCGAACCAGTAAGGGTCTGCGAGCTACGAGGGATGATTAAAAAGGCCGAGCACATAAGGGAAGTGCTCTCGGTTCAGCCTGCTGTGAAGAAAGGGAAGACCGAGGAGATGGACTTCCTTACCTTTTCAAGCAAAGATTTGGAGAGGATTCAAATGCCCCACAACGACGCACTAGTGGTAACTCTTCGCGTCAAGGATTTCGACATCAAGAGGATCTTGATCGACTAGGGGAGTTCGGTCGAAATCATGTACTACGACGCATTCAAGTAGATGAAGCTGGAGGACAAGGACTTGGCCCCTGCGATGTCTCCTTTGGTTGGCTTCAACTCTCAGCCAGAGTGGCCGTTGGGGAAGATCATATTGCCGGTCAAAGCGGGTTCGATCGTAAAGCAAGTAGAGTTCTAGGTGCTCAAAGTCCCATCCACCTACAACTTAATTCTGGGCAGGGGTTGGTTGCACGCCATGCAAGCAGTAGCATCGACCTACCACCAGGTTCTGTGCTTTCCCGCGCCAACCGGGCAAATAGAGGAAGTTTGGGGAGACCAGGTAATGGCGAAACAGTGCTTCGTTGGGGTGAACGGCAGCCGGGCCGCCAAAGGATTCATTCAAATGATAGAGGGACCGGAAGGGAAGGAAGTCCTGGAAGGCGTAGGAATGAAGGATGAGGAAAAATTGGTCGAGGATTTGGTAGAGGTGTAAATTGATGAGAACGATCTAACCAAGTTCTTCCTTTTGGGCTCATCCCTGTCCAGCGCCGAGCGACATGAGTACGTTGACTTTCTGATCTCCAATATGGAAGCCTTTGCATGGATATATTACGATATGCCTGGCGTCAACCCAAGCTTCATTTGCCATCAGTTGAATGTCTTCCCCAATGCACAGCTGGTCATCCAAAGGACACGCCGCTCAGCATTGCACCATGCTGAGGTAGTGACAGAAGAAGTGAAGAACTTATTGGAAGCTAGGGCTATAGAGGAAGTGCAATACCCTCGATGGATATCCAACACGGTAGTTGTTTTGAAAAAGAATGGCAAATGGCGAGTCTGCGTTGACTACAAGACGGTCAACCGTGCATGCCCAAAGGATAGCTTCCCCCTCCCTCAAATTGACTAGTTGGTGGACTTAACCGCTGGCCATCAAAGGTTTAGCTTCCTGGATGCGTATCGCAGCTACCACCAGATAGCCATGTATGACCGGACCGAGAGATCACATCGTTCACTACCCCTAGAGGCTTGTATTGTTATAAAGTCATGTCGTTCGGACTAAAAAATGCCGGGGCAACTTTTCAAAGGATGGTAACAAAGATGTTTGCTCCCCTTTTAGGCCGCACCATGGAGGCCTACATCGACGATATGGTGGTAAAAAGTAAGGAGAAGTCTCAACACCTCGCCGACCTAGCAGAGATGTTTGCTATACTTAAACACCACAAGCTTCGTTTGAATGCCTCCAAGTGCGCTTTTGGAGTCGGCACCGGGAAGTTCTTGGGCTTTTTGGCCACAAACCGAGGAATTGAAGCCAACCTATCCCAAATCAAGGCGATACAAGAGCTGGAGCGCCCAAACTCCACGAAGGACGTACAACATCTTGCCAGGATGGTAGCCGCGCTGAACAGATTTATCAGCCGGTCTTCAGATCGTTACAGGCCCTTCTTTAAAACTTTGAAGGCCAAGTTCTTCTGGGATGACAAATGTGACCGTGCACTGGCAGACTTAAAAGTGTACCTTTCCTCAGCCCCTATCTTAGTCACTCCTCAGCTAGGCGAAGAGTTGTATCTCTACTTGGCTGTCTCTCAACACGCAGTAAGTGCGTTATTGGTTCGTGCTAAAGGCATCCATCACCTACCAATCTTCTACGTAAGCAAGACCTTGCTCCCTGCTGAATCAAGATATCTGCCACTAGAAAAATTAGCCCTGGCCTTGATGATGGCTTCGAGAAAGCTGGCGCACTATTTCCATGCCCATACAATAGTTGTGCTAACTGAGTTTCCGCTTAAGGTACTCTTTGAAAAGGCGGACTTTACCGGGCGAATTTTGAAGTGGGCCGTGGAATTGGGGCAATACGACATCAAGTTCCGCCCACGCACCGCAATCAAGGCTCAAGCTCTTGCAGACTTTATGGCAGAATTTGCCCCTGGAACGCATCCAGTTTGCTCGGTTGATTTGGCTGGTGCGGATTTAGCACAGCCCATGGTTCAGGTAATGGCGACAAGTGTTGGCTCGCAAGTGGAAGAAGAGCAAATGGCGGCCGAACTTAAAAGCCTGGATAACTCATCGGGGTATGAACCCAGCCAAGGCAAGGAAAGAGACCAGAATGAGCCGACTAGAACCTTGGAGTTGAGAAGCTCGCAAAACCCATCTGATTGCTGGAAGTTGTTCATTGGCGAGATATGGAAGCACTCCGTCGATGGGGCATCCAACAGGCATGTCGTCGGGCTGGGTATCATGTTGACTTCCCCAGATGGGCTGGTCATCGAACAAGCAATTACGCTCGGCTTCCCAGCGTCCAATAATGAGGCGGAGTATGAAGCCCTCCTTGCCGGACTAAAAAGCGCATTGAAAATGAAAGCTCCGGCTCTTCTGGTGTTCAGCGACTCCAAGCTGGTGGTCAATCAGGTCTCTGGGGAGTATGAAGCTAGGGATGAAAGAATGGCCAGTATCAGGCACTGGTGCACGCAGAAATCAAGAAGTTCGCCGCAATAAGAGTAAAGCAAGTCAACCATGAAGAAAATAGCACGACTGATGAACTGGCCGGCCTTGCGTCTACGCAAACAGCTTTTCCCAATCCTTTTCTAATAGAATTCCTACCTCGACCAAGCATTGAGGAACCAGAAGTGCCCGAGGTACTCTGCACCGACCTGGGACCATCCTGGATGGACCCCAACATCGTGTTCCTAAAAGATAGAATTTTGCCAAAAGAGAAGAAGGCGGCCAACAAAATCCGGGCCAAGTCAGAGCGGTTTTGGCTCTCTCCATCCAGAGCCTTATACAAGAAGTCTTTTACCGGGCCATATCTGAAGTGTATCCACCCCGCTAAGGTGGAAGCTTTCCTCTATGAGATCCATGAAGGCATCTGTGGAAGCCATACTGGGGGCAGATCTTTGGCTTACCGAGCAATCTCCCAAGGTTACTGGTGGTTGTGCATGCAGGCAGACACTCAGAAATACGTTCGCCAGTGTGAAAAGTGTCAAAAAATTGCTTACCAAATCCACCAGCTAGCTAGAGAGTTGCTCCCCCTCACGAGTCCCTAGCCGTTCGCGCTCTGGGGATTAGATATTGTTGGACCGCTCCCAACAGCTCCGGGCAATCGCAAATTCTTCATCGCCGCTACCTTCACCAAGTGGGTTGAGGCCGAGCCATTGGCAACCATAAAGGAAAAAGATGTGAAGAAGTTTGTTTGGCAAAATGTTATCACTCGCTTCGGTATACCAAAGGCCCTCATCTCGGATAATGGCACTCAATTCGACGGGAAACTCTTTCGTGGATTTTGTGAGGAGTTAAAGATCGAGTTCTACAATTTGACGCCGGCTTATCCCCAGTCAAATGGTCAAGCAGAGGCCTTAAACAAGACCATCCTGGACAGACTGAAGAAGCGGCTTGAAAAAGCCAAAGGGAGGTGGACTGAAGAACTCCCTAATGTGCTTTGGGCATACCGCACTACGCCAAGGCGATCGACGGGGGAGACACCATTCGCCTTGGCCTACGGCATGGAAGCCGTTACCCCACTGGAAATTGGTATGCCAACCATCCGGTCTGAGAGTTTCCAGCCAGATCTGAACAATGACGCAGTGGCATTGGAGCTTGACCTAGCCGAGGAAAGAAGGGAACGGGCTCTGATCCACATAGCGGCCTATCAACAGGAACTCTCCAAGAAGTACAACAAGGTTGTACACCCCAGGCTGTTCAAAATTGGGGACTGGGTCTTGAGAAAGGTGATGGGTAATACGGTGGTCCCTGTCAAAGGAAAGCTTGACGCAAATTGGGAGGGGCCGTACAAGGTGACTGGCCTAGCAGGCAAATGGGCATACCATCTGGAAGACTTAGATGGTAAAGCTATCCCCAAACCATGGAATGCTGCCAACCTCAAGATTTTCTACTTTTGAAATGTAATTGCTTTTCTTGCTTAGCTTTCTAGACCTTTAGCCTTTTGGTACTTGATGTAAGGATATCACTGCTTTTTGTAATGAAAAATAGCTCTACTTTTTGTTTTAGATTGTGTCTTCCTGTACAAAGACATTACAAGGATATTAGACCTTTGAGGCTACCAGGGGTAAGGAGACCTATAGAAACAAACCGCACAAATAGTTGGTGTTTTGTCCAACTGATAAGGGCCGAGTTGACTTTGCTCGACCAAACGAAATGTTGGTGTTTTGTCCACCTGCTAAGAGCCGAGCTGACTTTGCTCGGCCAAATGAAATGTTAGTGTCTTGTCCAACTTACAAGAGCCAAGCTGACTTTGCTCGAACAAAAGAAGCGTTTTTGTTTTATCCAACTCAAAAGGCCGAGCTGATTTTGCTCGGCCAAATGAAATATTGGTGTTTTGCCCAATCCACATGCCGAGCAGATTTCGCTCGGCAAAATGAAATGTTGACGATTTGCTCAACCTCCTTTAGCTGCTGTCGATTACCGCCGAAAAAGAGGACTTGGCGATCATCGTTTAAGAACTATCGAGGTGATTTTTGATCAGCGTAAATAACATGTTGGGTGTTTGTAAAACCCTTAAAGGCTGAGATGATTTAGCTCGGCCACGCGAAGTGTTGATGTTTTAAACGCCGAGCTGATTTCGCTTGGCCAAGGTGATATTAGTGTTTTAGCGCATCTATAAGGCCGAGACAATTTATTTAGCCGAGCTGATTTTAGCTAGGCAAAATAAGATGGCAACTTCATCCAAAGGTTGAGGAAATTCCGATTTTAGCTTGGCATATTGCGCGACATAGTCGACCTACCAGTTACAATTCATTAAAATTTGAATGAAGAAATTTTGCACGTCGCAACCGAACAGTAATAGAAGATCAACGAGTAAAAAGTTCAAGTTTTCATTGATTAAGGAAACTGCATTACAAATGTGGGGCCTAGCCCAGTTACATTAAAAAAAAAAAAAAAAAAAGAGGAGGGGGGAAACAAAAACAATGCAGAAAATAGAAGGGGACACGTCAATCTAACTCAAGGTCGACTGCCTGCTCGGCGACCTCAACCGTCTTCTCGGGCAAGCCTTCCTCGGCCTCATCGTCAGCGCCTTCCACCGTGACAACCCCCTACTCGGCCACTTCATCTTCGGCACCCTAAGATGCTTCGGGAGAAGTTTGCTCGACTTGTTGCGCGGCGGCGGCTTCTCCCTCGGCTGCTCTCTTGGCCTCTTCGATAAGCCTTTTTTGTGCGGCACTGGTGTACGCCTGCATGTAGTGCGGTATGAAGGCAACAGGCGAATTTTGGAACATTTTAGCATCTTAACCAAGGCCAACTTTTTCCATGGCAGCTTTCCAACCGCTCTGGAAAATGATGTCCTTGGTCACCTGAACTTCCCGTTCATAAGTCTTCTCGCCCTACGCATACCCCCGGTCTTCGGCGTCGTCAACCGCCTTATCCTTCTCCTCCTTATGGGCATTGCGAAGTTTGTGCAGCTCGGTGAGGTACCGAGCCTTCGTCTGCTTCACGGCCCGCTGTTTGTCCTCTTCAGCCCGGGCCAACTTCTGGCTTACCGTATCGCGCTCGGCCTCAACTGCCTCCTGCGCGGCCTTCAGCTTTGCTATCTCGGCCGTTTTGGCCTTGTTCTTAGCAATGGCATCACGCAGGCTCTGCCGCATGGCGATTATGCGCTCGTGGGCCAGATAGTTCTTTTGCGCGACTTGAAAACGAATAAAGACGGTCAGAATTCAGAAAATCGAGCAATAACTTGAGCAAAGAAGTTGAAAACTTACCAATACGATCGATTTTGCTGTCGAGCGAAACACCTTCAGGTCGGATAGCTCGTCGTGCTTCTTCATGTCGGCGGGAAGGATTAGCCCCTTGGTCATGTTGAAACCAATGGAGTAATCCTTGTCCGCATACACTGAATCGGCCACAGAGACTGCCCGGCCTTTGAATTTGATCTCGGGCGCCCAGACCGGGGGGGAGGTTGGGCTTTTGGATGGCCCGGTTAGTGGTTGCTCGGTCTGGTCCCCCAGCTCGGTGGAGGCATGCTCAATTAAGTCTTCATCAACAAGATGCAGCTATGTTTGGTCTTTCCTCGGTCTTTTCTTTGACTGACCAGTTGGTTGTTCGCTGGCAAGAGCCAACACAGCCCCTTCCTTTTGTCCAACCGGAGTGGAGGAAGTCCCCCCAGATGCCTCTGGTGGTTGGGAGTTGCTTGGCTCACCAGTGATCATCGATTTGATTGCCCAAATTTTGGCCATTTCTTGCTCGGCAGTAAGAGAAACAACTTTGATCGGTGGAAGATTTGGATCTGGTTCTGGGGAGGGCGCACAAAGAAAGTCGGTGACCCGGCTTTTACGTGGTGCTGTGTAGTGGTAGGTCGGTTTGAAGATGAGTAGTTTCGATGATTCCCGCTCCTCGGCAAGATGGCGCAGCAGAACTCTGGTGGCTTCCTGGTTAGCGCGGTAGTAGTCTTCTGCCAAGTGCTTGTAATCTGCAAAAAGAAGACAAGTGTTAGATCAGCATAGACAGAAACTAATGCAGAAAGAAGATAATGCGGTTCGCCGAGCTACTCACCTGCACTCCCAAAATCTTTCCTAATGTACCAGCCTGGTATGGGCTCCTCGGTGTCCTCATAGTGACCGGACACCCACAAGAAGTCATCGTCATTGGTTTCCATATCCGGGTTACCCTCTATGAGTTTTGCTCGGCCCTTCTTTACCTTCAGGTACCAGCAAAACCCACCTTTATTCTTGCTGAGGTTGTACTAATGAAATATCTCGGCAAGGCCGAGATTAAGACCGAGCCTCCTATTTAGCTCGGCCACGCCATTTATTATTTTGTACGTGTTGTTTGAGACTTAGGTTGGACAAAGCCTTGTCTGCCTCAAAAATTCGTAGATCAAGGGCTAGACCGAGAAGCGAAGCCCTCCCTCCACTATGGATACGACCGTGAAGGGCACGGTCTAGAGTCGCCCCAGGGTATCTCCTTCTGGCCAACTCTAAGTGGGCGTCGTCAGGATCTTTGTACTCCTCTGAACTCGGCCATCGCACCAGGGAACTCACCATGAACCGGTATTTCCCCATTTATCTTGGTTCTATTTATTGGGTGATTTATTTTGTATCTTGGTGGAAAATTTGCTCGGACAATGAGCGTCACTGGTGATAATGCTGGACTGGCCTGATCGGTCCTAGTTTGTTCTGCATTGTTAGGAAACAAGTCTAGGGGTTAGCACGGCATAAACTGCATGGCTTCGATGTGGATCTTTTAGCTCAGTTAAAGGTTTTTGGGTGTTTGACCGGTTCGACCCCTATCTCGGCTCGACTACTTGGCCGATTTGGCCTTCCTAGTTCGAGTTTGATTCCCTATTTCTAGCTCAGTTGCGGCCTCAACAAGAAGCCGCAAACTAGTTTTTACTCGGCTAAAGCTCTATCTACAGATCTAAAAGAATGTTTAGCTCAGTTCTGTCCAGTATTCATTCAGTTCATCCCAAAAATGGGGTTCGTTCATTCGAGCCAAGGAGAAACAGGGGCACGAAGGGCCCATCCACTCCTCCAGTTCCAATTTTCCCTAAGGTATGCCAATACTAGCCCGTAGAGGAGGTATTGATAGGATCCTAACATTTCTAAGCAAGAACACCAAGAACGAGGATGAAGAACTCGAAGAACTCGAGCATGAAAACACAAAGAAAGGGTAATGGGACTTACCATTACCAGATGCCACAGGATTCAGCCCCTCAAACTTGATTGCAGGTTCGGAAATAGCAAAAATGGACGTCGGGAAGCAAAGGGGAGCAACGGAAGTAGTTTTGGAAGTTTGGAGTTTTGGAGTTTTGAGAGCTAGGGTTTTGGCTCAAATGAGAGGGTGAACAGTGAAGAGTTCAAGTGACCCTTCGTGTGATGTTAAAAGAGGTGGGAAACCCCAAAGGGCGCCGCCGTTTGAATTTTGAGCATGGGAAGACAGCTGTGGGGTTGTATGGTCCAATGGCGTGAGGCCACGTGGCATCGAGAGCACGGCTGTTAGTACGGCTGTACGACCCTTGACAAGACTACTAAAACAACGACCGACTAAATGGGATAGCTCGGTAACGGCTGTGAAGCCAATCACGCTCGGCTTGGTACTGGTGTAACTCAGGGACCGTTAGCTCGGTCATGGTGGTAACCCCAATCATGATTAGCTCAGATGGGATTAAGGGGCAATTGAGAGGGGAGATTTGCACCGGATAGCACGGTCGAGCTACGGTAATGCGGGTTGCGATAAACCTCACGGTGCCGAGCTGCTTTCTCAATGGGCACGGTTGTCTGGCCTATCGTGCACGACTGAGGTAGATTGACCGACCAGGTGTGGAGTATGGCCTAGCCGAGCTATGAGGCAGTCACTCGGCCGGACGTGCAACCGAGCTAGTCACAGTCCGAATTGAATCTAGGCCGAGAAGAGGACCAGCATGCTTCACCTTCAATTAACCCGAAGGGAGTTTGGACCGGGATGGTGGTCGGCGGGCACCCGGCCGGATAGCTCGGAAGCTCAGTCGTGTTATCTATGGTTGTGATTTTCTCCAAGGAATAGGCCGGTTGTGGTATGCCGGTCAGGTGTGCCACTTGGGCCAATGGCGTGGTGGAGAGGAAATCTGCTCTAGGCACGCGTCAATACCGTTTGGTAGTTTTACGCGTACTATTTGGGGTTTTTTGGCCTTTACACGTGTAAGATGGTGGGAGGCGAGCACTGCCACCTGTCCAGAGAATGACAACAGAGGTAGTGCGCGCACAATCCTGAGGCTGCATGGCTAGCCCAAAAATAGGAATAGAAGATGAACGTTAGAGGAATGCAATCTGAACGACTCTCTCTCTCTCTCTCTCTAAAAACTATATTCTTCTTCCCTAAGTGATTTGACTTGATCGTCGGAGGGTCTATCCGATAACCTATCGCCGGGCAGCTCACCGTTTCTTTGTTGCCAGGTTAGATGCCGTCACGTGAAGCTTGAGTCCAAGGAATACGCAAAGCATCGAATATTTCGCCCCCGTACAATAACTTTGGACGTGGTACAGTGCTTTCAGCCTCCTCTCGTCGAACAGTATTAGTTCCTCGAACCTGTTCTACTACCAATCTGCTTTTGCTATCTGGCACTCAACCATTACCCGCAGCAACGGAGCTTCAATTTCAATCGGCAGAACAGCTTCCATCTCATAAACCAGAGAATACGAAGTTGCCCCAGTAGATGTTCGAATTGAAGTCATGTAGCCCCAAAGAGCAAATGGCAACTTGTTCGGCCAGTCCCTGTAGGTCTCCACCATTTTCTGTAGAATGTGCTTGATGTTCTTGTTGGTGGCCTCAACAGCTCCATTGGTTTGCGGCCGATATGTGGATGACTTATGAAAAGCCACGTTATACTTCTCCAACAAGTCGACCACTTCTTTCTTGAAGTGGGAACCATTGTCTGAAATGATCTCATTCGGGACCCCATAACGACAGATGATATTATTCCTGATGAACTTGGCTACGTACAACGCTTTCAGCACTGTATAGGATTGGGCTTCGACCCACTTTGTAAAATAGTCTATTGCCACCAAGATATACTCATACCCATTTGACTCTTTCGGAGTAACTGCCCCAATAACATCAATTCCCCAAACTAAAAATGTGATAACCATGGTCCGTATTATGCTAGTTAATCTTAATTATGATTGTGATTATGTGTTTGATATGATTTTGAGTGCCATTTATATGAATATATGTTGTTTTGAATTTCTATCTGTTCACCATAGGGAAATCTGTTTGATTATCTGCTTTAGAATTTAAATTGAAGGCCTTATCGGCCACAGAAACTGAAATTGACTACGCCATTGTGATTGGCGTAATTTTTAGAACCTATGGTGAAATTTAATTAGAAATTGATTTGGATCAAAATAATTAGATTCAGAACGATTAATGGAACTCTATTGTTTAACCTTAATCAATTTGATTAAGAGAGGGACTATATAAGGGCCTTATTACACTCAACTCTTCATTTTGGTGAGCTCAAAATCCGGTTATACACTCTAGAGAGAGACAGGGACCAGTTCTAGAGAGAGGAAGAGGGAGAATTGTATATCTTGGCTCAAAGTTGTGAATTTGGAAGCTTAACTCCAAGAATTAGCTAGAAATTGGGAGCTTGGAACTCCAAGGTGAGTATTTGAGCATTGATTCATAAATTGAGATTGTAATTTTGAGAATTTGAAACCAGATTGTAAACAAAGGTGTGGATTAAGTTATATATGAAGCTAGATTGTGCATGCATGCATAGAATTACCATGAATTGCCATGGATTGTCTAATTTAGCTTGAAGTTTGTTAATTATGAAAAATTGAGTATTGGATCACACATGCAAGCATGGTTTTGATGAGTTTTGTGTGTGTAAGCATCACTTGAACCTTTTGGAATGGAATTGAAGAAAAAAATTTGCATGCATGCTTGATAGACGAAATATAGAATTAATATGAAGTTGAATACTCATGTTTTGGAACTATGAAGAGAATTCAAAATGATTTTTGGAAAAGGGACCATGAATTTGAGCAATTGGCCTCATATTGTCGTTGTTCTCATGTTATGCAATATGTTTCCATGTTTTTGTGTCCAAACCATGAGCCTTGAACCTTTAAACTTTGAGTTTGAACTTGGAGAACAATTCTAGAAATTCTAGAATTCGGCATGTCCGCTTGAGCGGGGTAATCGCCGCTCGAGCGTGAAATGCTAGCACCCAGCAGTTTTACAGAAAATGTCATCCCCTCGAGCGGAGAGAATCACGCTCAAGTGTCCAAGGCATATGTTTGACCCTCAGCTTGAGCGTCCGAATTAGCGCTCGACTGTGAATATGAGGCAACCAGTACTTTTGCAAACCAATGGGGGTCCGCTCGAGCGGAGGAACCCACGCTCGAGCGGGGAGCCCTGTTTCAGAAACTTTGTAAAGACGTTTTGTGTTTCATTTTCTGTTCTCTTTCATTTCTGAGTACTCTTAGGCATACATTAAGCATTGTAAATGAGTTAAAAGAATAAGAAAGAAGCCTAAGAAGGATGTATAAATTAAGAACTGATTGAATCGTTTGTGACCCATTATGTTCATGAAATGTGTAGAGTCAAGTACGAGAGCAAATCCACCGGCAGAACACTGTGAGTAATATCTTAGTAAAGATTTCTGAAGTATGTTATTTGTCCAATCGCTTATTTCCATATCAGTCGTATAAATTTGTTAAACAGAATTGTGGACAAATATTTGTTATGCCATATGATTGGGCCAAAGGCCATTTGACATGAATGATTGGGCCAAAGGCCGTTTGACATAAATGATTGGGCCAAAGGCCGTCAGACATCATTTGACATAAATGATTGGGCCAAAGGCCGTTGGACATCAACGATTTGGGTTTGAGGCCGTTTGTTAAGGAATGAAGTGGACCGAAGGCCGTTTGATATGTTTGGGCTTGAATCGCCTAATGTACTAAATAATGCACTAAATAGAACTCTAAATGGGCCCAAGGCTGTTTGATATATGTGAATCATATTCATGTACCTTCTTTATTTGATATTATTCATTGGGCTTTCGCTCACTCTCATTCATGTGATTGTAAGTGAGCCAAGCAATATCCAAGCCCAACCCTAGTGAAGCAGGTGTGAAATAGTCAAGTTTTGAGGAGTCAGCCCACACGTCTCACGCACGACACTTGTTTTTGCCCTTTTGTTCTTTTGTATATTTTTGTTATGTTGGCGAGAACTTTGGATTGCGGTTGTGTATAAGCTTTTGATTGGCTGACCATGACTTGAATGATCCTGTTGTGTAAAGCTTTATGTTAACTTTCTTTCATGTGGGTTATTAACGAATATATGTGAAATATTATGATGTGCCATGTAAGCACAACTCTATGGACACAAGTTTTAAGTTTGCTTCCGTTTTGGCCCTTAACTCTGTTGGAATATCTTTTATTTGGTTTGAGGCCATAGGTAATCTCATGATTACTGGCCGGTTATGTCCTTAACCCATGGGGGCGGGTTCGGGTCATGACAGAAAATGGCCATGGTGAAGTCATGTTGTACAGCTTCGACGGCGGGATATTCATGCGATTTGCATGAATTTGGCATTTGTGGCATCACCAAACAAAACCAATACAATTCTCCTCCATGGTTGACCAATAGTAACACTACCTGAGAATCATTCGAGCTAGCATCACTCCGCTCATATGCGAACTGCATTCTCCTCCATAAATGGCCTCCATTAAGCGCTTTGACTCCTCTGCATCAACACACAGCTTGTGCATTCCCAGATGGCCTCGTTTGTATAATTTACCTCTGCAGATAATAAACTAAGCAGCCATTCGCCGTATTTCCCTTTTATCTTTGGCATTTGCCCCCTAGTGGATAAGTCTCCTTTTCCAAGAAATTCCAAATGTCATGATACTAGGGGTTTTGATCTTGTACTTCTTCTATTGCGGCAATCAACTCATAGGCCAGCACATACCTCTGTTCAACAATGATCGGACGCATCCAGACTTCCAAAAGGATGTCTATCATGGAAGATAGAGTTGATAAAGTGTCAGCAAACCTATTGTTCTCTCTTAACAGATCGTGAAGGTTAGCTTCTCAAACCTGGGAATCAGAACGTCCAGGGTTTGGTGATAGATTTTCATCCTTTCTTCCTTAACCTTCCAGTCTCCTTTTGCTTGAGACATAACCAGGTTTGAGTCCCCAATGATGTCCAACCGTTTTGCCCCTAGTTCCAGGGCGGCTTCCAAGCTAACGATACATGCCTCGTATTCTGCTTTGTTGTTTGATACCTTGAACCGGAGTTTGAAAGCTAAAGGTATATGGGAATTGTCGGGTGCTATCAGCAACACCCCTATCCCATAACCGTACTGATTAGATGCTCTGTCAAAGTACATGGTCCAAATCTCTTCCTTAACTTGCAAAATGGCCTCATCTAGGAACACATATTCAACTACTTCATCCCCCTCCACTAGGTGATCAACTAGGAACTCCGTTACGACTCTCCTATTGATAGACTTGCGAGTAATATACTTCAAATCAAATTCGAAGAGAAGAAGCAACCAATGGGCTAGCCTACCCGTAAGCATTGGTTTCTCGAAGAGATATTTGATGGGATCTAATCTCGAAACCAGAATTACGATGTGAGCTAATAGGTAGTGCCTCAACGTCCTGGTAGCTCATACCAAGGCCAAGCAAGCCTTCTCCAGTGGGGTGTAACGGGTCTCATATTCCAGCATCTTCTTGCTTAGGTAATAGATGGCTTTCTCCACTCTATCCTTAGATTCCTGTGCAAGCATGCAGCCCATTGTCGTGTCAGTTATTGACAGATACAAAATTAACGATTTCCCTGGCTCTGGCGATGACAACACGGGTGGGTTTTGTAGATATTGCTTGATCTACTCAAAAGCAACTTGACACCGGTCATCCCATTGAAATTTCTTTCCTTTCTTCAGGAGACCAAATAGTGGTTCACAAGTCAAGGTTAATTTTGCAATAAACGGTCTTATGAATTGCACTTTTCCTAGAAAGCCTCACACCTCCTTTTCACTCCTTGGTGGTGGCATTTCTAGGATGGCCTTGATTTTGGAAGGATAAACCTCAATGCCTCTTTGCGTAATCAAGAACTCTAGCATCTTCCCAGTTGTGACATCAAAAGTGCACTTCTGTGGATTCAATCGTAATCGATATTCTCTAATCCGTTGGAAAATTTTCTTCAAAGCAGTGTAGTGGCCCTCTTTTTCCTTAGACTTGACAATCATGTCACCCACGTACACCTCAACCTTTTTGTGGATCATATCATGCAAGATCGTGGTTGTAGCCCGTTGATAAGTAGCTCCAGCATTTTTCAGACCGAACGGCATCACCCTGTATCAATAGGTTCCCCATGGCGTGGTGAAGGCAGTCTTCTTCCTATCTTCGGGTGCCATCAAGATCTGGTTATACCCGGAAAATCTATCTATAAAGGAGAGCAACACATGGCCTACGGTGAAATCCAGCAATTCGTCGATGTGCGGTAGATGAAAGTTATCTTTCGAACTGGCTTTGTTCAGATCTCTAAAATCCACACACACTCGAATTCTGCCATCTTTCTTCGGCACCAGAACAATGTTGGCCAACCAAGTAAGATACTCAGATACTAGCAAGAACCCTGCATCTATCTACTTGGTGACCTCTTCCTTGATTTTCAAAGCCCAATCCAGGCGTATTCTCTTAAGTTTCTGCTTGACGGGTCGGGCCTCAGGGTCAAGAGAGATTCGGTGTTGTACAATCTTAGGATCGATTCTAGGCATGTCTTCATAGGACTGCGCGAAAACATCTTTGAAATCTTTTAATAAAGCGACTAAGCGCTCTCGTTCCTCTGAAGACAACGTGGACCCGATCTGGACCAGACGCGGATCCTTCTCAATACCTACATTAATTGAAATGATTTCATCAACCAGGGGTTTTACAAACCTCTTATCTTCTCGATCAATCAAATGTTTCAAAACTAGAGGAATTCTTTCCTCGTCGTTTTTATCAAAATTTTGAAAGTCATGATCAATGCAATATACAAGTGGCATAGAAAAGTACTCAGAAACAGTAGTGGTACCATTCTCATTCAAAGCTTCCAGCTCGTCCAATTCCTCGGTTACAATCGACTCAAAAGAAAAGGAAAAAGACGACTTAGACAAAACAACGGCATCCGGGTTATCAACCCCAGGAATGCCGGACTCCGACTCAGAAGAATTGGAATCTGATTCCAACTCCACAGACTTTGTGGAATCAGATTCTGGTTCACTACCTGATTCAGAATTGCTGGACAAAAAGCCCTCCTCAAACTGGCAAACGAGGGAGGGTGCGATAGATGCATCCAGAATACCACCAGAAGGATCCACAGCTGATTGATCTCCGATCATGGAAACGGTGAAGTCATCCTCCAAGCTCTCCGGTTTGATCTGAGGATCCGAAAGGAGACAAACCAGCACTGCTCCTATCTCAAATTCACTACCATTAAACTCATCCTCTGTACTTTGTTCAGTCTTAGCTGGTAGGTCAGTCTGTTCTTCTGTAACTTCATCCCCTTGCAACTGTAGGTCGAAGAAGATCTCAAAGCCGGGAAAACGCCACTTCTGAGAGTTCAACCATGGCTTAGGAAAGCCGCAAAATGGGAAATCTTCTCCTTCCCGGACAAAGCGGCTATTTAGGATTCCTTGATTGGGTCTATGCACCAACTCATAGTGCTTCCCACTTCACTTTCCCTTGGCTCTTTCTGCCATTTCCTTCCTTTTTCTTACCTAGTCTTCTTTGGTAGGCATATAACCTAGACCAAAGGTATGAGGGTTATGTGGCACTTCGACTAATGCAGCAACGCCCTTCCGACCGCTCCTTCCCAATCCCATTCTGGGTACATACTGTAGCTTATTCATGAGGTAGACTGATTGGGCATTGACGTACAACCCTTCATCAATAGCCAGGATATCTTACACCACCCGGGCATCAACCAAGGTGAACCTAAACATGAAGACATCCTCATTGCCGTGTACAATTTCCAGTACCGGTGTAGTGACTTCCGGCAAAGGATGTATAGAAGAATTCCCAAAAAAAATAGTTACCCCCTTCCCATAGGGGTATTTCAACATCTGATACAGAGTAGAGGAGACAGCTTTCACTTGGTGCAATCACGACCGTCCAAGAAGTAAGTCGAAACATCCAGAACATGGAACTCAATATCCTATTGTGCCGGGCCAACCTGTGTTCTGATCCGGACTGTCCCCATCATTTCCCGACTTGTATTGTCATAAGCCTGGATCACCTGGGCCATCGGTACAAAGTCTGCTGGCTTCAAGCCAATAGCATAGGCCGTGCGTAACAGACACACATTAATTGCAGACCCTATATCAACCAAGACAACTGGTATCCACTTCTCTTTACATTCAACAAAGATGTATAGTGGTTTGTTATGCTCAGAGCCCTCATGCGGCAATTCCTTATCTATGAAGGTCAAAGTAGGTGAAGCGCCTCCTGGAAAAACCAGTCCCACTAACTACTCGGGAGTTGTCTCGATAAATAACTTAACCTTAGCCATTGCTGATAGGACGACTTGCCTGTGTACTCGTGAAGCCATGAGCAATCCCCAGATGGATATGTCCACTTGAATTTTCTTCAGCTGCTTCAGTACAGCTTCTTCTTCTAGTAGTTTTTCCTTCTATTTTTCAGCCTCTCTATCTTTCCCCGTTGCTTTTGGTTGGTCCAGGTGTGGGGGCTTAAAGTACCGCCCGCTCCTAGTCATGTGATCCACTTCTTCTGAATACCAAGTATCGTCTGGTAGATTCTATCCCCAATCTTCATCCGTGTGGGCGAGATGCAAATCATCATCTTCCTACCATATTCTTCCGACAACTGACAAGCAACTGTCCAGTTCCGTTATAAATATTCCCACATCCGCATCACAGTCAATCCCCGCAGGGCCTTTGGCTTTTCTAGTCTTCTGATCATTCTCAGTTCTTTCATATTCGAACCGCTTCAGTGCGGTCTCCTGTTCTGTATTAGCTGTACTAACGCTACTTAACTCCTGAGCACAATTCTTAGTACCAATGCTCTTTGGCAACTTTCCCTTGTCGTCGACCGTTTTGGCCATTACAATAGTTCATGTTTCTAGCTGTTCCTGCTTTGGTTGAGCCCCCTCATCAACATCCGATTTATCACTGAGAATTATCCGTTGATTTGTTCATATCAAACCAGCCAATCTGTACACTCCCTAGATCTTGTTCATCGAAGAACTGCAGATTACTAATGTCCTCCTCAAGCTCGACTTAGTCATCCAATCCCTGGCTTGGTCCGTCCTCCCGGACTACATTAACCTCCATTCCCATTTGCAATTCCACCCCTGGTCTGGCCTAACTTGTTGGCACAATGTAGCGGCATGGGTTGTATTCTTTTTCAGTTATGCTCATAGAGCCCTTATGCATGCCTTCTCCTACCACAGCCACCACCATAGGTTCGGGTTGGGATATAGACGTGCTCATCATGCACAAGTCTGTGCTTTCCGGGATGAACAGCGCCAGCTTAGGCAGGTGAGAGTGGGTGATGTATATATTGGGGTCATACGAGACGGCCAGTGTTTGGATAAGGTTTATTTGCCTGGGTGGAGGGGTTTGGTTATGTGGTGGGAGAGGATTTGTAGTGACGTTAGGCTTTTGAGGAGGCGTTATCACTTTGTTGTCAATGAGATCCTGAATCTCATGACGTAATCTGAAGCATAGGTCGGTATCATGACTATGCTGTTGGTGGATGGCGCAGTATTTGGCTGGGTTGTGTGTAAGAGGAAGGAGATTAGGTAATGGGCGCTACTCTAGGGGCTTAAGATGCCCCTTTTTGATCAAGACCCTCAAGGCCTCAGATAGAGACATGTAGAGTGGGGTGAAAACCCTCTGGCCTTGGGGTTGGTGCTTTGTAGGTTGTGAGGTGGTTTCGGATATACCGGCAAAGGGGGTGGCTGTTTTCGGTGTGGTGGTGACCATACCAACATTAGAGGTCCTTGCAACTATATTACTATTTATAGCCGCATTGGACCCACGTGTAAAAGCCCTCTTGGACTGCTCTTTCTCATGGTCTATCAGACCTTACTTCATTGTGTCCTCTATCTGCACCCCTATCTCATGAAGGTTAGCAAATGTAGGCAGAGGTAAGACTATCATCTTCTGTAGCAGCCTCGGTTGTAGATTACAAACAACCATTCTGATCTGATCCTTTTTAAATGACCGGGTGGTCATCATGGAAGCCTTAGTCCTCCACCAAGTGACGAAATCAGAGAAGCCCTCCTTCGACTCTTGGTGAGTTGCTTCGAGATCACGAGTTGTGACCTCGATTTGAGTGTTATAGGAGTATTGAGCAATAAAGGCCTCAGCCATCTCTTCCCAGTTTTTCTTTACAGAATCCTCAAGTGTAGCATACCAAATGGCCGCGATACCCAACAAGGTCCAGCCAAAAAGGGATAACTTCTACAATCTAGTTAGGCCCATCAGCCACAAAATGTCTGAAAATAGCCGTAAGCAGACCATGGGATCACCCAAACCATCAAAGCGGTCTATATGCGACAATTTAAACCTATCTGGCAATGTTACCGCTGCATCAGTATAGCCATCCTCTATATCTGGGATCGAATTGACACCTTGAGCTCGTTTGAAAAGCTTCTCCAGCTTGCATACTTTCAGTGTGCTAGGGTCGACCTCAAACTCAAACGGTGCCTCTGTTGGGTAAACTGGTGCTTTGGAAGTCTGGGGTGGAATTAGATCCACTGGGCTGTCCGCATTTTCCTAAACATTGGCTATAGAAGCAAGAGCTTCGGATACTGGAATGTTTGCAGGAGTTAGATGGGATGCAGAAGCTATTGCTTGTTGCAGCTATTGTTGCTGTAGCCTAGCAATCAACTCGACTTCTTTGGCTGCAATTTGCTTTGGCGGCGACATTCAACTGTATATTCTCGATAGTTTGTTGAAGTTGGCGCATCATATCCTCCATGTTGACTGAAGGGTGCTGATTTATTAGAACTGGTGTGTTCTTCCTTTCTGAAATTGAAGCAGATAACTGGGTTTGATCAAGCACAGGTGAAGTAGTCAGTAATTGCAAAATTGGCGATTCCTGAATCGGTGAGCTATGCGTAACTCTCCTCCGTCTGGTAACCGGGGGTAGCGAAGCAAACATTGGTTGTCCTCCAATAAGATCCTCAAATCGGTAAATCTACCTTACTCGAGTCTAGAGTGCTTGGGGGGTAACTGTCTTGTTTGACACAATTGTGAAACACTACCTTGCAAACGGAAAAATAAAGCAAAAGAAACAAAAATCAGAAAATGCACAGCACCTTGGCTTAGACAGAGACAGCACACAGTTGAAATCTTAAGTTGGACGACTGTACTCAGACACTAATTTCTGCCCCAAATTTTCTGCCTCAAAACTAATGCCCTCGAACTGATACCCAGACTTGCAACTGATACATACATTCCTGCAGAGTTTCACTCTAAAAGCATATATCAAGCAAGTGAGAGCCAAAACCCCCCCTATGATGGGGGTAGGGTTACCCTGTCCTAATCTCGTTAGGAGCTAGGGGTTCACCACGTAAACAAGCAGTTTCATACAATCCTACATTCGGGTGAGCAACCTGTCCTAGTTTGGAACAGTCTCTATGGCTTTTGATATGCAACTAGGCCGATTGGTCAAAAAGAGTACCTCAGCAAGACTACCTAATATACCTCTCACACCTAACACCGAGAAGTGAAAGAAGGATCAAACGATACAACGGTAGTCCAGATCCAAGGCTTGCGTTCCAATCGTGGTAGAGGCCCGCAACCGGTCAGCCTTATGGCACGCTTTTCCAAGCAAGTCTCTGGCAAACCATTCAAGAATAGCAAATGGCAAGCACTGTGACTTCGGCGCACCGATGCAAATGCAAATGCGAAGAAACAGATAAGTGTAAATAAAACAACATATCATAAGTTCGAGTCAAGCTCTCTAAATCCCCAGTAGAGTCGCCAAAAACTATGGGCTCGCCTTTTTCTCGTGCCCTGCACCTTTCAGAAAGGGTTTGAAAAGAAGGCCTCACAGTTCGGACTCCCGTGGTTCTGAATTTAGTCTCACAGGTGCAATGTGAAACTGATAAACACCAAAGAGTCCAATCTGGCAAATCATTTTGGAAAATTGATTTTGAATCACATAATGCCAAAACTGAACTGCTTTGCCAGATTATAGAGCTGCCACCTAAATATTTTATTTTTGGGAAATTTAGAAAACCCTGACTCGTGCCAAAGGCCACGTATCCGTCATCACCAAAGTTGCCTCGGCTCGGGAACTTAGATACGAGAAGGGAAGGTCATGGAATGAGCACCCCCGCTTGCCCGATCAAAAGATCGGCCTCTACTAATCATGATATGTTCTTTTATAAACCTCATGTGTTCTTATTCCGGTTATTAGCTAACTTTACTATGTGGCACACACAAGCAAGTATAGACTAAGTTGCAAGACTTAGAACAATTCAACTCATATTTGTTCTTGAAAATGGTTTGAATTTGCCACACTCAAGTGGGCTTAGAAAATGCGAATTTGCCACCTCAAGTGGGCTTAAAACATGATTTGCCACAACAAAGTGGGCTTAAAACGCGCAATCATTGCATTGTTCCAATTCAAACAACCAAGCCTTCATCCATAGGCATTCATGTAATTTTAGCAAGTAAGCACATAGCCTCATGGCAAGCATGCGAAACATGGCAACATGGCAATCACACTCATGCAAGCATGCTAAAGCATAAAAATCACCGAGTACTTCAAGCCAAAACAAAAGTTAGTTACAAACAATGCATGATCCTAACTATACATACAAGATGCCTAATGCAACACATACAATATGAAAATTAATAGGCTCGGCTACTAATATGGCATCTGTAACACTTTGATAGCATGCTTTGAAACACGTATTCAAGGAAGTGTATTGAAATTACAATGCAGTTTGAATGATGTACTGACCCTCGGTGCATGCAAAACAAATGAATGGATGCAAAGATGCAAGCATAAGGTATGCTAATCAAAATGTGTCCCTAATCTAACCATCAAAAGTGATTAAATAAAAGGGAGAAAGACGTAGGGTTGGAAGACATGCACACACACATGCACACTTATTACAACATTATGCCCTCGCAAAGCAGGGTTCGAATGAATAAGCTAACTAACTAGCTATGCTAATTAAGCTAAGCTATTACAACACAATTAATTAACTATTCTAGTTAGCTAATTATTACAAACCAGAATAAATAACTAGCTATGCTAAGCTAATTAAAGCAATTAACTAATTAACTATCTAAGCTAATTAATTACAACACTTGAATTGAAGAATTAGCTACGCTAACTAATTAAAGCAATTAAATGGCCTCGAGGGTGAGGAAGGTATGCATGCTCGGTTGGTTTCCTCCCGAAAATCCACCGCCTTGCCATCGGATGCCTTTGTTTGCACTCGTTTGAATACCAACAGTGCTGCTAACTTACAGGACACCTCTACTCCAACTCAGGAACACACTTGTGCAAAAATTCATTCCTGGCCGGTCGGCTACCAATGGTGGCTGTCGGCTACCATTGGTGGCCGGTCGGCCACCCCTTTCCTGAACTTCTCTTTTTTGCTGCAACAAGGAGCAAACAGAGGCAAAGTAGTGTATTCTCAAAGAGTGTATGTACTGCTACCATCCTTATCATCACACAAGCTCAAAGGAGTGCAACTTTTAGCTCTCAAGCTATCAACCAAGGATTTTCATGTTTGATGGCCGAAGAACCAAGCTTGTACAAGCTTAATGAGTGCAAAACAAGACTTAACAAAACCACAACCCTATCATGTATGATCAAGGGTGATGGTGACAAAGAAAAGTGGCACGTTCCATCACTTTGTGTATGAAACATCCTGTTTTTCTCGTGTTCGAATTAACGTCCGATCCAAACACATGCAATGCAACATGAAAGATGCTTATCTTGCCTCTTTTACTTGTCATGTTTTATTTACTCATTTTAGATTACCAATCAATTCTTTAATTGATTAGGCCAAAAGGTGAGTATCCTCTAATGGACAGAGAGCTTAAACCACAAGTACCTTGAGCATGAAAGAGGCCTCATGCTGTTAGTAATGAACTTCCGAAGGAATTAAACCATTAGACGTGAGGGTCTCAATTCCACACTCAAGCCAACAAGGGGTTCAAAGCCACTTTCAAAACAAATGAAAGAATGAAGAATAGAGGGAGATTACAGAGATTTTAGTGCTGAAATGGAGTGCAACATGACACTAAAACATGCAAGCAACTCATGTAATTCATGTTTAAAAAGCCTAAAACATTAAGCTAGTGAGGGAGATTGCACTACAACCACACAATACAAGCCTCAAATGGCCAAACCAGCTCAAAACAGAGCTAAAACCAGTCAAAACAGTAGCAAAAGCATGTTGGAAACAAGCTAAGTTAAGCTACAAAAACATGTTACCATGTGAAGCTAACTAGGCATGCAAGTAAGACACAAGGAAGGGAGGCTAATCCCTCTAATTTTGGACTTCAAAACATGTTTTCCACCACTGAAATAACTCTAAATTTCAGTGGTTTAAAGGCCCAAAAAGTTTGATTTGAGAGCCTTGAAAGATAGTACAAAAGCTCGCATAATTAAAGCAACAAGAAGGGTGAGCTAACCCTTTACACAAAATAGCCTCAAACCACCATTTTTAATCCATAAAAATAGAGCTTTTTGTAGTTGAAAACTAGGCCAAAAACAATACAAAAAAATGGTAAAACAAGTGGTCAAATCAAAGCTTCCAAGGTGAGTCTTATATCTCTTGAAGCACAGCACAAATCAGCCACAATTTCAGGCTCAAACCTCTTTCCAAAGTCAAACTAGGCTCCAAGGGACCTCAGCTCCAAGGTGGTCAAGTTTGGTTAAGAGTTAGTGTGCAAAGGTGTAGAGAAAACTAACTACAAAGCATAAAACAATAAGAGAGAGAGAATTTTAGAGAGAGAGAGAGAGAGAATTTTGATCCAAAATGTCTAACCCTCCAAAATGGGGAAGGACGCCCCCTATATATAGAAAATCAAGATTCAAGCTTGTATTCATCCCTCCATATACATGTATGGAGATGCACTTCAGTGAGCAACAGCTGGTAAACAAATATCTGAAAAATGAGAAAAATGGCCACCGGCCATCACTAGTAGCCGACCAGCCATCAGTGTGGCCGACCGGCCACCACTGATGGCCGGTAAGCACAAGCCATGGCCGATGGACAGTGGGGATGGCCAACAGGCTACCCTTTCCTCCAAACTTGAAGCAACAAGCTCTTGGTCCTCAACCAAGCACAAAACAGACAAGTTTAGAGGTTCCAAGGCAAGGCGCTTGGCCGATATCTTCAGGCACTCAAAACGAACATGAGCGTACAAAATCATCGAGTGTTCAAATAATGACATCCAAGTCTTGAGGACGGTCAAAAATGGGGTGTCTACAATAAGCTAATCAAAAGCTTCTGTGCAAAGTACAAAATCAAGAACTACTACTCCACTCCAAGTTTCCCTCAAAGCAATGGTCAAGTAAAAGCATCCAATAAGACAATCTTGGATGGGATCAAAAAGTGGCTGGAAGCAGCAAAAGGGAAGTGGGTGGAAGAGTTCCCTAATGTGCTTTGGGCATATCAGACTACACCAAGAAGATCAATTGGGGAGTCTCCTTTTGCCATAGCTTATGGCACTAAAGCAGTTATCCTACTGGAAGTCGACATCCCTGGAGTTAGAACCCAGGGAGTAGAGAATGAGACTAATGAGGCATTCCTAACCAGAGATCTAGACCTGCTAGAGGAGAGAAGAGAGAGAGCAACAATTTGGCTGGGGGTATACCAACAACAACTTGCTAGGGCTTACAACAAGAAGGTCAACCCAAGAGAGTTCAAGGTTGGCGACCTCGTCCTGAGAAAAGTTGTCGGGAACAAGAAGGATCCTAAGGAGGGCAAGCTTGGCCCAAACTAGGAGGGGCCCTATAGAATCATTTTGGTTGCCGGCAATATGGCATACCGGCTTGAAGACACCAATGGCAAAGAGTTGCCAACACCTTGGAACACTTGCAATTTGAATTTTTTTTTTTATCATTAGTTTTTTGTTTTTTGAAGTTTATGTTATAATTTTATTAGCCGAAATAATAATAAAATGCTAGTTTAATTTTTATGAATTTGAAATTTGTGTGATAAGACTGACCAATCCAATGACGATGTTTCTGAATGAAACATGACGAATAACTTAGACTTATTATGTGGTAGAGTTGAATTATACTTGCATATAATAGAGTTGAACTAAGTTGGCGATGTTTCTGAATGAAACATGACAAGTAACTTAGACTTATTATATGGCAGAGTTGAATTATACTTGCATATAATAGAGTTGAACTAAGTTGGCAATGTTTCTAAATGAAACATGGCGAGTAACTTAGACTTATTATATGGTAAAGTTGAAGTATACTTGTATATAATAGAGTTAAACTAAGTTGAATTAACCTAGACCAGCCATGTCGGCAGAGTTAAAACCTGAATGGAACTAAGTCCGCTTTAGTCAAATTAACAAAGAAACCAAAGTCAAACACCTCGGTTAGTCTTTATTTGAATCAAACTTTGGTGAAAGGCCAAAAATGCATAATTTGAACTTAAGGGGAACTTAGGTTCACATTAGGGGGCAGTGAGCAAGAATGATAAATAAGCTTGAGAGCTTGGGCAATTGTTGAAATTTTTAGGAAAAATTTACAAGTTAGAATGGGCTTGACACTTATTGAAATTTTAGAAAAATAAGCTTGAGAGCTTGGGCAATTGTTGAATTTTTTAGGAAAATTTACAAGTTAGAATGGGCTTGACACTTGTTGAAATTTTAGAACAATTTACGAGTTCAAGTCAGCCGAGGTAATGAGGAAAGAAGTATTCGATGTACATTTTACCCGAGATGACCAACCAAGTTGTCAAGCTTGGAATGGTTGGAAGGGTAAACTTTTGATGGAAGTAAAGAAGCAGCACTTGATTGAATAAAGAAGCAACACTTGTAAAAAATATTTCGGAATATTTTGAAGTGTTAGCCGAGGTATTCTAATTGTTGGCCGAGACAAACAATCAAGGTAGTATATCTGAGGTACTCTAAACCGAAGTGATTACACAGTTAAGGTGCACTAGGATGAAAGTGGTAGAAGAGCAAAAATATTCTAAGTATGGAAGCATACATTCAACACTTAGAGAAAAAGGAGCATGCATTCATAGAAGCAACTTGTTCAAAACTGTAGACAAAAAAGGCACTTCGGCCTAACAAAGAGATTACTTGTCCAAAGTTACAAAGAATTACAACTGTTCAAAAGTAAAGTTCAAAGTAAAGAAAAAATTCCTAAGTATTGGAATTATGGGCATTGATCTCAGGTTGCTCAACCTCGGCTGTTGGTGTTGTGTCGACCTCGGTTAGCAATGTGGCTTCGGCATCAATTTCTAGAAGGGTTTGGTCCAAGCTTTTCTCGGCTGCCTTGACCTCAGCCTCAAAAGTTGTTTGTTTAGGAGAAGTATCCTTGGAAACCAAGTCTTCCTCCTCATCATGAGTCAAGTCCAGGACTTAATCATTCAATGTTGGAGATTTGGCCCCATCAGCAACTAACTCCTCTTCCTCGGCATCCTCTGTGTCGGTTTCCTCTTCATCGGCCTCACCGCCCGATCCTTTAGTAGGCGGAGGGAAAGGAACTTAGAGTTTATTGATATCTTGAAGGTCGGAATCCATTGGGATGAAAAGTTTGTTCAGAGCAACCGTCTAGCCGAGATAAAAACCTCGGTTGCAAGCTTGGTTTACTTTTTCCTTGTAAGTGTCATGCACGTCAACTTGGCCTTCGACGTAGGCCTTTTCGTTAGCTGCCTTAATTTTGGCCGCCTTGGTCGCAACTCTGCCTCGGCTTTGGCAATTTTGGCTTCGGATTCTTTGTCCTCGGCCCTGAGTACATCAACAATTGCTTTAGTAGCTTCCGCATTTTCCTCGGCTTGATCTTGAGCTTGTTTGGTAGCCTTGGCTTGATCGAGCAGCATCTTTATTTTTGTTTTGGTGTTATTGAGGAAAGCAAGGAAGCCAGCAGCCTCTTTGGTCTTGCGGACCAATTCTTTCTTGAAAGCCTCGGCTTTCGTTACAAAAAAATGAGCGTGCTGGATTGCTTGAAAGGAAAAAAATGAGCAAGTTAGTAAAATTTCTAAGTATGAGAACTTGAAATAAAAGCTGAAAAAGACAAGAGTTGAGCACATACTAGAATAGAGTGTTGCATCATTAAAGCAAAGTTTTCATATTTAGTGATCTCGGCCATTCGATTGAGATCAGTAGGCAAAAGAACAACGGTGGAGAGAGCGGCGCCGACTTTGATGTTGTCAATCGCACTGTCGCTAGTTGTCATCGGTTGGTCACCAATCGAAATCACTGGGGCCCAGGGCTTGTCGATTTTGAAAAATCCTTGGCTCTCTTCACCTTCAGACCTCAACCGTTTTGATTGCCGATTGTCAGATATCTCGGCCTTAGAAGGCCTCTTCTCGGCAGAGGCATTTTTTTCGATCTCAGCCAGTTTGGAGGTCGGCAAGGTGACTTCGGTGTCCACTTGGGTAACTAGGGCCTTTGCCTTAGCCCTTTTCACCCTCTTTGGTTTTGGCTTGGGCTGGGACTCTAATGGAGAAGATTGAACAGTTACCACTCCTGGTAGGTCGGCCAGGAGGTCCTCCACGACAGCTTTGCCGCAGCCCATCTCTTTGGTTGTTGCAATGACGGTGATTTTGGTGCCAAAAATGAATTGCTGGCAAAACGATTAGTGGATTTGTTGGGTTGTATGTCGATTCTTTAGAATCTCGTCGTTTACAACTTCGGGTTCTGTTGGCAGTGATGTTTGGTGGAGCTCGATGTCGACGTCAGTGTTGGAAAGGTGGAATCAACTGGGGGATGGATGTGGATATAACCTCAACTGGATTTGAATAAGAGGCCTGGTCTGGCCTGGGTGAGGAAGCAACTGGTGGAGTTGTTGCAGAAGGTGGAGTCTTGCTTCGGCGGGGAACGTCAGGCAGGGTCGACTTATAAGTCGGAATGTAATCAAGCAATAGGGGGCCTTGTGTTTCTCCACTGGTAAGTCCAATAGCTTTTTTAGATCGGGGCCAGGGAAGAAAGTTTGTCGAAAATCCTTTGCTGGCTGGAGGAAAGCTACAAAAGAGAACAAGAAGAAAAACATTCAAAAAGAGATATATGAGTTGATAAGTCCTAGAAAAATAGGATTAAGAAAATGACTCAGTTCTTACCATCACCCTCTTTAAACACCGACTAGTGCAAAGGGAAGAGATGAAGATCATCATCAGGAGCAAACTCCCAGTTACCCATGACGATCAGGTAATCATCTCCAGAACACTTGTTGGAGTCTGGGAGATCGGCTATGATTTTGTAGGCAGTGGATCTAGGCTTGAGGTAATAAATGTAGCATTTTTCAGACTTTAGGCCACACATGGGTATAACAAAATGTGATCCTAGCTTTTTCTCGGTGGGTTAGGGCAATTATACCATTGATAACCCTATAGGAATTGATGGCTAACTGCATAGGGTTGAGTTTGTAATAGTGGATGACTTCCCTAAAGAGAATGTCCAAAGAAAACTGAAGTCCGCACTCAAATTAATGCAATAACGGGGAAAGGCATAAATGAGGTAATCCTCCTCTCCAGCTAACCTCATCTGAACGTCAGCTGGGATAGAGAACTCTCTATTAAAGTACTCAATTTTTTTTTGGGTGTTTACCCTCTACCTAAATGTACCCATGTTCTCGACTTATGATATTTTATGATGGATTTCAGAGAGAAGAGACTAGTAGGGCTTGGGAACCTCAGCTAAACCCTAAACAGGTACTGGGGCAAGGGTTTTGAAGATCTAAATGGGAATCTGCTTCAATTTTCCTAGGAATGTGATTGCTATCAAACCCCAAACCTAAGTCTATAACAGAAATAAGAATCAAAGGCAATAATCTGGAAAACAAGTAAAAGAGAAATAGAAAAGAGCATGATTCAGACTCAAAAAAGCAACAGAGATTCAAGAACATAGAGTAAGTGTGTGCAGATATGTAAAAGTCAAAAATAGTGACAAATTGTTAAAATGTCAAACACATGAACAGTGCGTATGTGTATGCAAGAACCACGAACATTGTATATAGACAGAGATAGATTGAACAGCACAAATTGTAAACAAGCATGTTTGACATTTTAAAGTGATGAAATTCAAAGCACAGTGAAGATTCAAGATGATCAGAACATAAGAATAGGCAAAAAAGTAAAAAAAGGGGATTCAATGGCAACATGTGGAGCATTTAGACAGACATAATGTAAAACAATATGGCGAAGAACAGTACAAATTATTCGAAAATATTAACAGAAATACGAATAGGTATCAGGGACTTACCGACTGAAGCCGGAGTGAGATACGCTAGAGTCAAACGACTTGAACTATCAAAGTCAAATAATGAATGGTACGATGGTGGTGATGGAAAAGGCAATTGCAGAGCTTGAGAGCTTGAAAAATAGCGATTTGGAAGAGAAATGTTAGAGAGAGAGAGAGAGAGAGAGAGAGAGAGAAAGAGTCTGAGAGACAAGGCAAATTGAATTCGTAAAAGTGAAGAGACGGAGGGAGAAGAAAGAGTTTTGTGAAAAAAACCAAAAATGCAGCAAAACATAATGAGGCGCCTTGGACGACGTGTTTGTCAGGCGGCGTGCGCAGAAGTAACGTGATCTGATAGCGCGTGTCAGGTACGAACTAATAAGGAACGGATGCGTGGAGGAAACGGTTGAGTAAACCGTGCGTGACAACTCATGCGCAGTCAAAACTCTTGGAGTTCTTGATTAATGAAGCAAAAACCTCGGCTAGAGGAGCGATATTGGTTAAGATATTAAAAGAACTTGACTCTTGGTTCTTGATCATTGGTAAAGATGGATAGTTGAGTTCTGGGTACTTGAAACTAACGAGTCTTGATCTTGGTCGAAGGAAAGAGTGAATTCTAGCCGACATAATATATAAGCAATGTAGGTTCCATCACCTCAGGTTGCCGAGGTAATAGAACCTACGAGGTAGTTGTGGAGACATATTTTGTAAATGACAACACGTGGCCAAAGGTGATGCCAAAGTGTTAACCGAGGTGCCACGTGGCCTGGTCATGACGCCGAGATAATCTCAGCTAGGCCGAGGTTATCTGCAGAGATGCCGGAATTCGAAATGGGCAAATAAGGGACAAGAGTCTTAGAACAGGGGAGGATCTCAATCTGGATAAAGATAAAGCTCTTAGGAAGTTTATCCTTATCTAGCTAAGAGTCCAAGATGAACATTGAACTTGAGTCCACTGAAGTGAGGCTTCTACAGGGATCAAGTCAGTGCTGGCTATAAAAGCAAGGCACCCCCGTAGGTCTCAGGTATGTGTGAAATATTGTGAGCAATAAGTGTTTTCTTGTGAGTTAAGCACAATTTGCTATCTTTGAGAGATATTTGATTACTAACTTAAGCGTCGGAGTGCCCCCGAGTGGACAAACCACCGCCGGATTCTTATCTTTCTGTGACAGGTTGTGCGAGCTCAATCTATTTGCCGGTGCTCTCCAGCTGAGTTTCCCGTTTGGTTGTGTGGTCAAAAATCAACACCCACAGTACTCACAATTATTTTTCAAAGACCAACGAGTTACTTGAAGAATTAATAAAACCCCCAAAATAAAACCCTAACCATTTTTTTTCCTTTTCTCTTCTTTCCCCAATGTCTCTCTTTTCTCTCAGAAATTCTGCACACAGCATTCCGTGATTTTGATTAATCTCTGTCCCTCTCTCTCTCTTTCTCTCTCTCTCTCTCTCTCTCTCTCTATTTTTGTTTTGTTTTGTTCCTTTTTTTTTTCAACACCTCTCTAGTACTTATAACCTAACTGACATTTATTATTATATTATTCTCTCTCTCTCTCTCTCTTGGCTGCCGTCTCTATTTTTGTTTTGTTTTGTTCCTTTTTTTTTTCAACACCTCTCTAGTACTTATAACCTAATTGACATTTATTATTATATTATATTTTACAAGTACTACAACATATATAAATATGTTTTATAAAATCAATACATGTAACACCCCTTTTTTTTAATATATATAAATATTGAAATTAATTATATATAATTAAATATCACATTAAATTAATTAAATAACACATTAAATTCTCATGTAACCACGCAATTAATAAAGCCAAAAATAAAATAAAGTAATAATAAATAAATAAAGACTTACGAAAAATCAGGGTTGCTACATTGAGATAAAACTTATTGGGTTTAGTTTTGTATATATTTGGGGCATGTTTGGTTCGTGGGTGGAAATTTAATTCAAGAGACATAATTTAGAATCAATTTAATGTAACACATGTTTAACTATTTGGTCCTTTTTAATTATGTAAATGGAAGGAACCACTTTGAGAGTTTTTATTATTTATTATACTATATTATAATAAGTGTTTGAAATGTAAATTTATGATGTGTTTTATCAAACGAAAAATATATTTTGTGATAAGAAAAATTATATTATTTTATGTTACAAAATATTAAAGTGTTGCTAAAATGATTTTATTTGATGTATATATATATATAGATGTAAGTAAAAATAGATCAATATTTGAATATTAATAAATAAATAAATAAGAGGCAATCCACGTGGGTCTGCCCCTCACATCCTCTTCTTTTATAGCGATTCTAGTTTAGACCCAATCTATTTGATGTTCTAGATTCGAGTTTTATTATCTTATATGATTGTTCATATCTTAGTTTTCCTTATTCCTTATTAAGTTTGGCTAATGGAGTGTCTTGGTTGGGCTAAAAATAGGTTGGGAGTTAGACTTTTCAAAATTGTGTTGTCTAGAATTTTGCTTGTTCGCTCGAGCGGCCTTTTACAGTCTACAAAACTACTAAGAGTTTGATATCTACGATCGAGCAATGCTTCTTGCGCTCGAGCAAACTTTTACAGGTCTAAACTACTGGGAGGGGTGCATTGTGCGCTCAAGCGACCATTCTTGCACTCGAGCGATGTCTTCACTGTGTCTAGTTACTCGAGTGACCATTCTTGAGCTCGAGTGATCTGTGCGTATATCAGTCCGAGAAAGTCACTTTTTGGATCACTTTTTTATCTCTCTCTCTCTCTAAACATTTCAAAACTGTAAGTTGAGACCCTCTCTCTCTCTCTAGAACTGACATTCTCTCTACAAATACACCTAGATCCGTTGATTTCTTCACCCTAGTCTCTTTGACACAAAAGGTAGAGCACACCAAGAGCTTTCTTTTGATCGGAACAAAGTTGGGTTTCAGCGTCGTTGAAGTTTCTTCTCTCTCTCTTGCCTTCTAGCTTCAAGGTAGGGGTTTCTCTGCACTTTCTTATGATTTTTAGCTTAGCTATTTGTTTTTAAAAAACAACATTGTGAAAAGGGGGATTTTTGAACAATCCAGGGTTTTGGATTGAAATCAAAAAGAGAGGTTTTCAAAGGGGTTGTTAAAAATGATTGAGGAAATGTATTTATTGTTGAGTTATGATGAAATGATGGATTTTTATTTTTGAAGTTGATTTATTAAAGAGAGGGGATTTTGCCCTAAGAATATCAAATGTTGATTTCATAATAATAAATTAAATTGATGTTGAAAATGTGGAATTGGATATGTATTATCACTCTTATCTTGAGATTTTTGAAAAGTTTATCTTTATGGAAATTCTTTATCTGCTTTTGGGCTATCTGGAGGATAGCTATGATTGTTGTAGAAATTACATGAGAATTAGGTGAATTGGAACTAATTTCTCATCCATTTACATTGAACATTGTTGCATCTTTAACAAATTGAAAATATATATTGTTTTGAGAAAAAGTGGTGGATATCTTGGTGAATCTGGGTAAAAGTGTAGTTGTGGTATTAAGTTGGCCTACGTGTCGTTGGTAAAAGTCCAGAAACCTGTGCAGTTAGGTGTCGAGCATTCCAGTTAATACCGGTAAAAATGACAAATTGATAGTGCTTTTGGCCTATTTGCAGACACATCCTAGAGATTCCCAGTGTTGTATTCATTGCTCTGTTTTCTATTGTAAAAGAGATGGTTTTATACATTGTGTTATAAACTTGGCATTGCATGATTTTGGAAAGAGATATGAAATGGTTTTGGCACAAGTATGGCATATGCATTCACCTTATATCTTTGTTAAGATTCACAAACTATGTTGTAGTATCTCTATTGGGTTTTGGCTCACCCTATGTGGGAAACCATTTTCAGGTGCTGATGATATGCCTTTGCCAAGGCAATAGCTTGGGAGGACTTGGAGCAAGAGCTTCATTTTGTTTATTTGTTGTAAATATTTTTGTACAAGCCTAGGGCTTTATTTGTATTGAGTTTAAACTCACTTTTGTTGTAACCCAGCATCGTCTTGGAAAATTGTAGTCATTAGGGCATTATTTTATTTGTTTATGTTCATCCTATTCCCTTATCATGTAACATATGCTATAGATTCAAGGTTGAACTTGTGAATGTATATCTGCATATGTTACTCTTCTGTACAGGTAATTGGAATTAATGGATGTTAATTATTCTATCATGTGTTGTTATTTAACATGATATATGGTTTATTGTCATTTATTTCAGGGCTTCACACCTTTATCTTTTCTTTTCTCTTTCTTCTTCTTCATTTTGTTTTTCCTTTTCCAGAGAGTTCGTCTCTCTCTTTCTCTCTCGCTCTCTCTCTCTCTTTCTCTCTCTGGAAGTCCTTAGAGTGAGATTTTGCATAATCTTTGTAAAGAGAAGTTGGAGAGCTCGTCGCACTCTTCACAATGGTAGTTTTGGATTCTTGATCTGGCAAGCTTTGCATTTTCAGATTTGCCTTTCTTCATATTTTGAGATAGGGATTTCTTTGATTCTATTCAATATATCACTATAGATAGATATGTGGTACTTTATGTTGCATAAAAAACATGAGTTTATAAGTGATTTTTTGAAATACGTGTAGATGAGATTTAGGGTTTTAAATCAAATAGTTTAATCTTATATTTTGTTGTTGATTATGAAAATTTTAAGCTAATAGAACATGTTTATGATAGTTGAAATAAAAAGCCCTAGTTTTTAATTTTATGTTTATGTGGATGAAAAGAAAAGATGATTTTTTTATACATAAAAATTGAGTCATGGTTTTTTTGTGAATAAGAAATATGAAATGAAAAGAAAAGGAAATTTTTGAATGGTTGACCTTGTGATGTCTTGGTTAATATATGATGAATTGATCATATTACTAGTTAGTTGTGAAGTTTAAAATGAAAAACCTAATTTTTATTTGATGGTTATGTACTATGAAAAAGAGTTAATGTTTATGAATGGTAGAGCTAGGTATTGTCATTGGTAAATTGAAAAATGTGATGGTTAAAAAGTAATTAATAGATGATTGTAATAATTAATGTGAACTAGAAATGGAAAGTAGAAAGAGAATGAAGTAAATGATTATTATGAAATTGACCTACGTTGTAAATATTGGTGATTGAAAATAGTGGAATCAATTGTGGACATTACGAGATGATAAAATTATTAATCTAACTCTAGACAATATTGGTAATACTGAGGTATGGAAATGTTATGAGAATCACACTATCTTGTTCATAAGAATTTATATTATTACTATTAAATAATTAGAGGTTTTGTCATTGGCCATTGATGGAGGATGGTATTACTTGTTGTAGAATTGATGTGAAATAGGTTGATATGAAACCGTATGTGTTGTTGATTAACTGCATAATTACGTAATTATGTGTGAATGAATGGAAGGAAATTGAGATGCATGTGTTATGGAATGTGGTTGTGCTATATAGAGGTAACGCGATCCTTTCGGCTAGCAACCGATAAAGCAGGCTAATGTGTTATATAGAGGTAATGTGTTCCTTCTAGTTAGCACCTGGTAAAGCAAGCTGTGCTATATAGAGGTAATGCGTTCATTCTGGCTAGCAACCGGTAAAGCAGGCAAACATGGGTCTTGGCAAGACCACAGTGGTAATGTGGGGCTTGGCGAGACCACAAATTGTTTATTTTATTATGAGATTTTATTGCTAATGTGTGTATATTTGTAGAGATTATTGTTGATGAAAATATGTTTAAAGAATATAGTTAAAGTTGCGTTATGAGGTAGATATTGAATTCGGTAATAATGTGAGTGTTGTTTGATGTAAATGAGTAGTACGAGAGTACAAAGGATTAATTGTGGATTGATTTTGAAAATAAACAACGTGATAAAATCATTTGGATTATAAAAGATGAGTCATAGAGTTGACGAAATGGTCATTGTGTGTATGATATTTGAGATGTGATTTAAGTTTGAAAATCATTTTGAATTAAAAATGATAAGTTACGAAAGTCTAAAAATGGATTTTTTTGAAAAGATAAAGAATGATTCTTTTGAGAAAAAGTATATGCATGTATGTATCTTTTGGATATGAAAACCAATACTATCTATATATATTTATTGAGCTGGAGCATTCATGATCATATATATCTATAATATACTATTGTTTAGAATTATTGGGATTTCTACTGGACATTACTGTTCATCTCACAGTGTTAACCATTTTTTTTTAGGGGAGAATTTGGGAATATTGTTCAAAACCATGGAGTCTCCTTACTTGTTGGCCATGAGGTTTATTACTTGTAGGCGGAATGTCATCTTAATGTAATAAGGGTTGATCCCTTTGTATTTATTTGTTTTGTTTTATTTTCTTCTGTGTAAGCCTAAGGGCATATGTTATAAATTATTGTAGTTGAACAGTTCATCACAGTACATACGAGAGAGAACATTTATTGCTTAGCTATTTATTCTTGCTTCCACTTTTATTATTATGGAAATGGACTATAATCAAGGATTAGATAATAATATTCGAGTAATAAAATTTGGAGCGTTACACTTACTCTTATAAATAAAATTCACCATAAAAACTAATACCCACTTTTCAAAGGCATAATAAAAATATAAGGGTTCTTTGAAATAAAATTTTAACTAGATAGTCTTTTACTAATTTATAATACTTATGTATTTATATTTTATTTTTATAATCCTTTTAAGAATTAAATATGTTTGAATTAAATATTTTAAGAACTTAATAGATTCAATCGATAATTTAGGGACTAAATAGACTTTGATTTACATTTTAGGGATTTAATAGACTCAATCGATAATTCAAAGATTAAGTAGACAATTTAATTATAATTTAAAAATATAAAGTGTAATAAAACTATTATATTAAGGGAGCCAAAGTTTTGAGTGAACAATCAACCTTCTATAGCAATAGATTATTGGGAAATTCTGAGGGTGTATCATATGCATTTTCTATTACGATTTTTGTATTTTGGTTATGATCTAATGCATTATGAGTTATGACACATTGTGATATTAATTATGATATTATTTTTTTATATGATCCAAGAATTTTTTGGTTACACCTCATGCGATATTTAATTATAATTCAAATTTTTGTATAGTCATAACTCTCATAATATTAAATTATGTCATTTATAATAATTAAACTCACTAATAACATATCTTGTGAGTTGTGTTATATGGAAAATGAAAAAGAGGTTGGTTACAATTATTAAAAAAAAAAAAGTGAATCAAACCCATGCGGAGGTGATGGTTATCTGTCATCATCATCGAGTTGAGATCCTCTCCTTGGGCTCTCTCCTTACTTCCCTATTTGCAATGGTAGAGATGCACTTTGAGTTGATTCAACGGTCCAGATTTGGGCGGTAAAAGCAAATTTGAATTTGTTTTATTATTTTTTTATTTTTAAATAGCTAAATCTAAACCGTTGGATCAACTCAAAGTGGATTTCCACCGTTGCAAAAGAAAGGTAAGGAGAGAGCCCAAAGAGAGGATCTAAACTCATCATCATCAGCCACTAACCGCGATCTCCGGCCCAACATTATAATCATTATTTTTGTGTTTCAACTATGAAATTTCTGCACAATGAGTAAAGGGTAAATTATGTAAGCGGTCCCTGTAATTTACCCGTTTTATCATTTTGGTTCCTATTGTTTCAATTTGATCAATTTTGCCCTTGAATTTTATAGATTGTGTTATATTAGTCCAATAAATAACAGCGGTTAAGTTTGATGAACAAAAAAACAAATGATATGTCAATTTAGTTCTTGTAGTTTATAGGATGTGTCAATTTCATCCTTGTAGTTTTTAGGAAATTCAAAACAACACGGATCAAATTGACACATCTTGTAAACTACAAGGACCAAATTAACACATCATTTGATTTTCCGTCTATCAAATTTAATCGTCATTATTTATTGGACTAATATGACACAATCCATAAAATTCGAAGGCAAAATTGATCAAATTGAAACAACATGGACAAAAATGATAAAACGGGTAAACTACAGGGACTACCGCTATAATTTGCCCTAATATCTATATCATCAAACACGCTATTCATCACAGGTAGGGCAGTTCATAACCCATTCGATCTGTAAAAATCAATCGACTCGATTTCATCCATCTGTTTAAAAGTGATTTTGATAGTATGAATAGATGGATGCGGATAAATTTTTTTCTAAATCCACCTATATTTGGAAGGACGGCGTGTGAAAAGCCACCTAATCCAACCTGATCCGCCAACCTGTCTTAAGAAAATGATGTTATATTTTTTAAACTTTATATGTAAAATATATATATATATATACAGGGTAAATTACACTTTACATCACTACACTTTGCAGGGATCAAAATGAGTTTTGACAAGAAGTGCAGGGGGCTGGCTGTCTTGATTTCATATGTAGGGGCTAAAGTGAGATTTGCTGCAAAATGCAAGGATGCAAAGTTAATTTACCCAAAAAGATATTTTATTTAACAATAATATTAGATGAAATATAAAATTTTGGTCATTATTTTTGATGATACAGTTCGTCCAAGTGAATGGGTCGGACAAGTCCAAGCTCTTCAATGTCCACGTCTAGTTGATCAAGCCCACCGGATTACCTGCAAACAAGTCCAACAGGAAACCGGGTAGTCCCCCAGTGAACCTTCCGATGAGCAAGTTAGAAGGAGAAGTAGGGTGTAAGGAGAGTTTAGAGATAGAAAGCTTAATCTTCTTATTGTCTTCAACGTTTGCTTATATCCTTTGGTAATCATTTCGATGTCCCTTCTGACCTGCCCTCCTCGCCGAAAGTCTATGCTGTAGCTTACCTTGTTCAGGGTAAGGGGGGGTCTGTAGACACCCCATTTTTTACCATCCTCAAGACTTGGACGTCACCGCTTGAACACTCGCTGATCATCCATGTTTGTGTTTGTCTTGAGTTCCCGGAGGTCTCGGCTACGCGCCTTGCCTCAGGATCTCTCGACTCGACTGTTTCGTGTCTGGTTTTGCACCAAACACTTGTGCTTTGCCTTGGAGGGGTAGGGAATGGCTTGTGGGCCATCCCCACACTCCACGGCCATGGCTTGAGGCCACCGGGTTGTGTTTGTTGCCACCGCAGAATGTTTGGCCGGCACTATAAATGGCCGGCCGGCTATCTTTTTTTGGTCAATTGCATGTTTGGCCGGCCGACTACTGTGCATCTGCTTTTGCAGATATTTTCATGCAGCTGGCATGCACTTTCACCCCCTCCATACACGTATATGGAGGGATTTCCTTCTTGTTAGCTTCCTTTGGAAGCCTTACAAGACAAAAATTGGCTATAAGAGGGAGCCTCTTCTCTCTTGTTTAGGGTTAGACAACTTAGACAAGTTGGACAGCAATTTCAGAGGGTTTTGAGTTTTAGGGTTAGGGCTTATATATCCTCCATCTCTATATCTCTCTCTCTCTCTCTCTTTTGGTTTTAGTGAGTGTTTTGCCTTAGTTTTGCACACAAACACCCACCATCACACCTTCTCTTGGAGCTGAGGCCCTTGAGGGTTGTTTTTGAAGTTTTGGAGCTGGTTTGAGCCAAAGAAGCAGCTGGTCTTCCATTCTTGAAGAGGGTCTACAAGGGTAAGACTTTTGTCCCTTTTTACCCCATTTTTGCATTGTATTTTTGCCTACCTTACAATTGTTTTTGAGCTTTGTGTATAACATAGAAAAGTTCTATTTTTTAGTGCTCTAAATAGTTGGTTAAGGTTGTTTTAAGCTTTAGGGTTGTTTGACCCCTCTTAAGCCTTGTTAGGCTCCATTTTGTGCCATTTTTGGTTGAGCTCCGGGACCATTGTGTTTGGGCCTCCTTACCACTGAAATCTTGAGGGATTTTAGAGGTGAGGATGGTGCCTTGAGGTCCTAAGATGGAGAGGGCCACCCCCTCTCCTTGTTGTCCTTGAAAGGGGCTATTTTTGCCTCTTGAGAGAGCATCTAGTTTAAGTGTGTGTTGACCATACCTTGACTGATATTTATTCTTATTTTGCCATGAAATAGCATTGTGTTGAGTTGGTTTGGACACACCTTGCATGCCTCGCATACATGTCTTGTAATGCCATCATTTAGCCTTAACATGCATCTAGGCTTTGACCCTTGTTCAAGCTTGTTTTAGGCCCAGCTTTGTGAAGCTTTTGTACTTGTTTTTTCATGCTTAAGGTCTGCCCTTAGTTGTTTTGGTCGACCATGGCATGCATTGCATAGCCCCTTTGCATTTTGGCTTGTAAGCCTTAAATGTATAGACCTCAAACATGCATCACTTGCATTGTTTCAGTGGTTTGGAATCACTTACCATGTTATTTCAGTCCTTATAACATGCCCATATGCTTGCATTTGATGCTCCTTCAATGTGTTAAAAGGTTGTTGCCTTATGCTCCATGGATGTGCTCCTTTGTATGCTTACATGTTTAAGCCGCTTAGATACCATCTAGGTGCACCCTTAGCCTTGTTTAGGTCTGCATTGGACTTGTTTTAAGTCCCCTCAGCCTTGTGAGGTTTGGTTGACTTAGCCTTGGTTTAAGCCTCCTTGGCTTGCCTTGAATCTTGGACCATAATTTCATGCTATGCTTGTCTTGTTTGCTTGATTTGGCATCATCTTTAACATGATTTTCAGAGCTTTCTATGCATGCTAATTTTCCATGTTTAGTCTCTTTTAAGTGTGCTTAAAAGTCGCTTGTTTTATGCTTAAGTGTTGGCCCATTTGCATGCATGTTTGTGTGCACATTAGCCTTCATTTCCTTGGCATTTGGCCACTGTTTTAGGCTTGTTTGAGGGCTGCCTAATTTAGTTTAAGTCCACCCCTTGGCATGTTGTTGCATGTTTAGCTTATGACATGTTGTTGCATGTTGAAATGGTGTTGCATTCGGTATGCATTCTCCTCCTTGTTTTGGTTGCTTAACATGCCATATGTTTTGCATGTTTGTGTGTTGGCATTGTACCTTGTATGCTCACTTAACTTGCATGCTTATTGTATGCCTTGTATGCTTATTTGCATTGTCCATGTTGCATACTTAGTCTCATGCCTAGGTTGCATATCATTGCATGCATCTTTCACCTCTTGATCAAGTCATGATAGAGGTTGAAGGCCCCTTGGTGTGTTTATTTGGTTTGCATTTTATTTGAAATTGAAAAATGCATACTTGATTCTTTGGGCCATCATGCATGGAAATGCGCTGTTGGTGGCCCGAGAATCGAAGCCCACCCTCCTTTGAGTCATAAATATGATAAGGAGTGTGGTTGGTGCATACATTCCTTGGAATACACTGCCATGCTAAGTATTGTCCTCTGCTGCTGTCAAATCAGTTTCTGCAGGGAGATTTGGCCGGCTGGCCATCTTCAGTGCTGACCGGCCATCCATTGTTGGCCGATGGATTATTTTGTGGCCGGTGACCATTATACATTGCCGGTGACCAATCCTTTCAGCCGGTGGTGTTCTACAGCACTTAGAGAAGCAACCCTGGGACTTGTGTAGTCTTCAGAGAAGGATAACAGCCAAAGCAGAGGCATCTTGTGCATGGCAGTGACTTTCCAAGCGGAACCGAGCGCGCATGCATTGGACCCTCTTCCCGAGGCTGTTGTTTACTGCTTAATTAGATTAGTTAATTTGCTTAGCTAATTCAATTGATTTGTAATATTTAATTAGCTTGTAGGTTAATTAAATTGTATTATTTTTTCAGCCTCTCCGAGCGAGGGCAAATTTGTAATAAGTGTGAGTGCGTGTGTGCATGTCTTCCAACCCCCACTTCTTTCTCCCTTTTACTTACCTGCTTTGGTGGTTAGCATTAGGGCATATTTACTTTAGCATACTTTATGCTATGCATGCGTGCATCCATTCATCAGTATTGCATGCATCGAGCTCGACGCATCATGCTAACCGCATAAGTATTTAAATCTAACTTGAATACATGCTACTTGTGCATTTTGCATGTCATTCTTAGATTAGCCGAGCCTATTCTATGTGACATTCTGTATGCGATCCATTAGCCACTTTAACATGAACTAGGATTATGCATGTTTGCTAACTAGTTTACTGTTTCGGCACGGAGTACACTGTAAGTATTTTATGCTTTAGCATCTCGCATGAGTGTGAATGTTAACATAATAGCATGCTTATCATGTGGCTAGATGCTTATGTGATATAACTGCCTGAATGCCTGTGGGTGAAGGTTGGATTGTTTGAGTTGGAACAACTCACTGAAATCCGTGTTTTAGCCTACTTGCGAGTAGCAAATTCCAAAACGTTTTCCAAACAAATGGATACGCAATGTTTTGTTCCGAATTAGGCGATTTAGTCTATACTTGTTTGCTGTACGCACAACATAGTAATTCTAGACCAATAACTGGAACAAGAACACATAATGTTTTCAAAATTGGATATCATGGTTAGTAGAGGCCGATCTTCGGATCGGGCGAGAGGGGGTGCTCATAGCTGACCTTCCCCAATCGTACCCAAGTTCCCGAGCCGAGGCAACTTTAGTGATGACGGACACGTGGCCTTTGGCACCGAGTCAGGGTTTCCTAAATTCCTCCATAAAAAATATTTAGGTGGCGACTCTGTATCTGGCGAAGCAGTCCATGTTTGGCACTTCTTTCAAAATCTGTTTTCTCAAAATGATTTGCCAGATTTCGACTCTTTGGTTCAAGATTAAGAACTGTGACAAGACGAGTCCGAGCTGTAGCATTGAGGTCCCTTGCGGACCGGTTACATTTTCTGGCGACTCTGCTGGGGAAGTTAGAGAGCTTGACTCGAACTCGTGATATCCTGTTTTGATTTCGCTTATGTGTCTCTTTGCATTGCATGTGCATTGGTGCGCCTAGGACATCGTGTTGGCCATCTGCTATTCCTGAGCGGTTTGCCGGAGGCTCACTTCGCGGAGCATGCCATAAGGCTGACCGGTTGCGGGCTCTGCCAGTATGGTAACGCAAACCCCAATTTTACCGGGGCACCCTTTTGACCATTCGACCTAGTACATATTGGGAATCCATAGTGACCATTCCAAGCTAGGATAGGTTGCTTACCTGATGTTAGGTTGTTTGAAACCGTTGCGTGCGTAGTGAAACCCTAGCTCCTGACAAAATAGGACAGGCAAAACCCTACCCCAACATAGGGGTGTTTTGGTTCTTTTACTTGCTGTGTGCTTTTAGAGTATATCTCACAGAACGCCGCATGTCGGGCCATAAGTGTGAGTATCAAGCCTGAGGGCACCAGTATCGATATTTGTGAGAATCAGTTATATCTGTGGATATCCGATTCAGTGTTGTGAGGCGTTGATTCGGGGAACAAAGGATCAAGAGCGTAGTACGCTTGTTCTGGCCACACTGTTTGATCCGCTTTAAATGAAATGCCGCTTGTTTTTTCCTTCGATTCGAGAGTTGATACGTAATAGTCAAGGTTCTCCCCGAGGCAAGATGATATCTCGACCGTCACCACCGTTTAGTACAGCAGATCTATGATGACGCAGAATTCGGAAGAGATCGTGGTTATAACAGTCGCATTAGATCAAGGAATCATTCTGCAAAGTGAAACCAATGTCGATGTACTGCATCCACCCAGGTCGCCTATTGCGCACCCGGTCTGGACCCCCAAGTTGTATCAGGCTCGTGAGCCCACCACATTTGAGTTGATGGGGATGATAGGTGACCTCTAGAGGTTTCGTGGCGGATCTCGCCTACGGGATGTCAGCTTCGCCACCAGCTGCACCATATGCCGGGAGCTTTGTACCACAGGAGCCCCCGCTATTGGGACGGATTGTGATTAAACTTAGCCAACCCGAGGTAGCCTCCAGCTATGGCAATGACGTTTCAACATCAACCCAAACCCTCGATCAGACTGAGGCCAGAGGCAAGGACAAAATGAAAGAAGATGCTGATCCCATTGAACAACCGTAAGGCGCCGAGGCTTTGAAAGCCGGGGATGAGTAACAAGAGGTGTTCGCAATATGACCGCGATCAGGATGATGTTTTCCCACTCCACCAAGGAGTACAAGCTGCCGAAACCGGATAGGGCCCGGCATGCCAAAAACAGTTCCTTCCGCCTCCCAACCTCAAGACTTGGGAAAGATTAGAAGTCAAGGCAAGGCACGACTTCTTTCGCTAGTGCGCCTAGCAAGAATACTCAGATTAAAGTACCGCCCCAAGGGCGCAGGTCTTCCACGCCTCTACATGCCTCGCCCAAGGCACTCTGATCTCGGCGAAAGAGGGCACCTTAAACCCTTGGAGCCTCGGCCTCTCCAAGAATCTCCTTTCACACATGATGTCATTGTACGCTGCACCACCAAAGAACAGACATGCTACCGATAATTGTTTTTGCCTCCCTCATGAGGTGCAAGATTTGATCGACAACGAGGTTACCCTCCCGCCCACCTCAAAGTCCACATTACCCAACTATTGGATTTTGAGGATACGGATCATGAGTATGTAATCGTGAGTGAACCACCATGGCGGCGCTTGGTGTATTTTTGGATATGGCGTCTGGCACGCAATTTTGAGCATCTGCATTTGCTAGTTTTGTAAATTCTGGCTTGGGTGTCGAGTCAGTCTTTTGTTTTGTTTTGAGTCTGTCTCATTGTCTTGAGTCAGTCCTTTTTCGCTTAAAGGTCTGTCTTGTTTTAGCGAGTCAGTCCCCTTGTATAGAATGTCAAGTGATTCTGGGGTTGTTGCCTTAAACACCGTTTTATTTTGTAATTATCCTTTTGTTTTCTTTTTGAGTCTGTCTCTGCTGTGGAGCCAGTTGCAACCAGGAAATATAAATAAAACAGCTGCGGCTATCATGTTTCCGTGCTTATTGCTATTTTGAGCTAGTTGTGCCAGAGGATTTGGATCGAACGGTTGTGCATTCCACCTGCTCTCTCGTGCCCCGAAAATCATTGTAATGACCTAAGTTTTTTCCAAAACCCTTTTGAACACTGTTGTGATGAAAACAAATAGGAAGGAATTCCTCGGGTTTTGCAAAACTTTGATCAATTTGAGAGAAGGAGAGGCATGCTAAGCCCTTAATGAATGAAATCGTGCTTGTTAGCGTAAGTATTGAGAAGGACCCTGTCTTGATCCAGATTGGTTCCATACTATCTTTAGCGCGAGCGATTTGTCGCTTTCTTAAAAACTTTCAAAAACAAAATGTTTTGCGCAGTCTTGTGAAGACTTGTACGGAATCGCTCTTAAGATTGTGCAGCCTAAGATCGCTCTCAGCCTCAAGATTCAATCCATTTGTTTTCAAGCCTTGACCACAATCCGGACTGTTCAACGGTCAACCGCCATGTAAGGCCCGTGTGACCAGATTTGAAGCAGCCTTCGAACAAGAGGCACCAAAGTCAGATCAAGAGGTCAGACGTCGTCAACGGAAGCTTGCAAAGCTAGAACATAAGTGCCCCTTAAACTAGGGGCAGAAAAATGTCAAATGTCTCAAAGAGCCAAATACAACAGCCATTCTCCTGGATACAGAGAGGCTTCAATCTCAAAACCGTTTGGCATAGACTTTTTACACTTTTACCCTTTGAGAGGCTCGCTGGGCCGAATACCCGGAAGGGCGACCCAGGCAAAAGTTAGAGCAAGGAAAAATATATACAAAAAAAAAAAAGAAAAAAAAGAAAAAGAACAAAAATCAATGCAAAAAGAAAAGAAAATATACAAAAAAGAATATCAAAGAAAAGAGAAAAGAAAAAAAAAATGAAAAAAGAAGCTCGCAAGGTCGAAAACTCGCATCGGGCGCCTTAACAAAAGTTAGAGCCTAAAAAAAAAAGTGAAGGTTAAAATACCCGAGTGTACCTTAACCGGAACTACGTAAGGCTTGATTCCCATGTTTGGGATACGTAGACAACTTCATCCTGAAGTCCAGCCCCCCAACGCTTTCATAGCATCTTAGTCCATTGTAATGGTTTTGATCATCCTTGCCCTCTCTGAATCCGATAGTTCGGTTGTGACAACCGGAACTATATAGGCAACTTCATCCTGAAGTCCAGCCCCCAACACTTTCGAAGTGACTATGTCCATATACGGGTTCTGACTATCATCGTCTTCTCCGTGTCTGAGAGTTCATTTGCAATCAACACCAATGAGGACTGGTTTTCAATGCGCTGCGGCATCATCCAAACAAGGGACAACTTTCCGTTGCCATGAGTTGCTACGAGTCACGGTTCAAACCAGGGGCAACTTTCCATTGCCATGCAGCCCTTTCAAGCAAGGGGCAATTTTCCATTGCCTCCAATCCGAGGTTGCGCATCTTGAGGGTAGGTTCTACGCTCGTTTAGCATTGGCCATTTGCAAAAATAGTTTTTGAAATTTTTTACTGAGGTTGACTATTTTCTCGAAAACTATTTCATTTTCCAAAACAAGACCATTTCTGGACCCAAAAGGGAAAATTTTCAGTGCTTATTGCCTGACTTGCATGATTTTCAAATCAAAAATCGAATAAGTATGTTAATCTGACTCTCATTTTGGTTAAAACTTTTTTTAGTAGAAAACCAAAAAAATGGTCAAAGTGATGAACTAGGGGCACAGTCAAGTCAGGTGTTCTGTCTTTCCCCGTCGTCAACATACTTGCCAGAAAGGCACCCTATTCGCCGGAAGAAGGCACAACCGAAGCTGTCTGTAAGGGGCTGAAAGCCTTCAGCAACCTCCGAGCAAAGAGGTATTGAACTAAGTGTGAAGTACAAATTGGAACAAATCAAGATACACCATTCCCTTACCTGGAACATCGACTAGACATTACCGGAAGAAATAGCCGCGAGCTAATAGTATTGGGCGTGAACCCGCAACTTCCCATTCATCTATCAATCATCCTGGGGAAGGACGAAAAAAAATGAGAGAATAAAGAATAGAGAGATGTAAGTTGAGAGAAAAGTAAGAAAAGGGTTTTGAGAGAAAAACCGAGCCTGAGGGCCGAGTGATGTGAGAATCACAAATCAGAAAGAGTAGGAAACATACCCGGAGGAACTGGCTCCTCGAGATTTGAGGTCTCTCGTTTTGCAAACATGTCCGTGTGTCGTGTCTTTTGTTTTGTTTAACCCAACTTTCGTTTTGGGTCTTTTCCAAGCGTGTTTCGTTGTGTTTAGGTCGTGTACCTTTTGTTTGAGCATTTCCCGCTATGCTCAGTTGTAGGCTCGATACCCCGGCTGAAAAACCCTTTTCAATTTCAAAAATCGTTTATGCTCAGAGTGTTGTGCCATTCTCTACATTTAGGCGAACCAAAAGAAGGAAGGGAAAATTTGGGTATCTGAGTGTGTTTCAATTTCAACCGATTCCGCCTTCGTATTCCATCTTGTCAGATTGGACTATTGCTCAGGGTTACCGTGTGCAGAATGAACCGAATGCTGTGTTACAGGTTGTATGCAGATTAATCCCTAATAGAGTATGAGCCGAGTGTTCAGACTAAGCAGTGGGTTGTATGAGTTGCTTTGCCATTAACTGGTTCATTATCTGGTTATTACAATGCAAGTGCTTAATATTCAGACGTGCCGACCAATCTTATTGTTATGTGGTGTAGCATGATGCAATGTAGTGCAAAGTATGAAATGTAAAGATGTAAACACTTTTTCAGATGAAAAAAGAAAGTTTGTTTCATTTCATCATCTGTTTCAAGTACATAAGTTTTGGAAACAAAACCTGCCTACGGCAGTACAAAGTATCCTATCTACCAACAAAAAGGGAAAAGAGTACAAGAAAGCAGAAAAGCAAAAATCTGTGTCAAGTGGCCTCAGGTCTAGGGCGCAGTCCTCGTCCTCTTCCTGGACGAAGGTCCAGGAGCAGCGTCATCAGCATCATCATCTGAATCTGAGCCCGAAGCATCTCTGGTCTCCTCCTCGGATGCCTTTGCTCGCCGCCTCGGACTCTCATCATCGCTAAGGATCGGAGCTCGTGAGCTACTCTCGACGTGAGTACACCCTGCCTTGGTGCGAGGGTATACTCTGCCCTCTCCGTCTCCTCCGGCAGGAACAGAAGGCCTGGCTGGAACACCTCCTACGGTGGGGATCTGGAAGGGAGGCTGAAAAGTACAAAAGGCAAATGCATCAATATACTGCGAGCAAAGTACCAGTGCAGAATACAGTGTATAAGTACAGTGTGTGAATGCTGTGAACAGTTTATCAGTACAAAATACAGTGTAGCAGATGCCGTGAGGGCAATGTGTCAAGTGTCGTGTTATGCATCAGATTATGTGAAGCAGTTTATGGATGGTTTGGGACTGTGGTTGAAGAACATACCGAATCAGAGGGCAGAGGTCAAAAGTCCGGCCAGAATATCCCCATCATGGAGGCATTCAGCTCCAGAGACTACCGGGTGTACTCGGAGGAAGCCTGCAAAAGTATTAGATACGTTAGTATTCAGCAGAATATTAAAGAAATGAAATGAAATGAAATGAAATGACAATACAAGATGCAAAATGCAGTAGTACATACCGGAGGCAAGTCGTGAAAACCAACTAACTCATGATCAGCCGGGGGAGGAGCGAAGGGGATCTGGTAGGTCGCCCATTCGCCCTTCAGATGTCATCGTCAGGCAGAAGCAGTGCCAACCACTTCCCCGCCCTCTCTCGAAGCTCCACCGCCACGGACCCAAACTCTCGACGCCTTCCTACTCGCCCTAGGCTGCCGGCGCCACGGGCCTCTCTCTCTCAACTCGGCCACCGCCAAAGGCCGCATGATATAGGTCTGGCATTACTCTCAGAGTCGCCAATGCCTCTGAAGCGGATCGCGTCCCAACCGATCGTATAGTTGGCCATCTGCTCGGCAGTCAATCTCTCGGTCTCCCACATATGCTCAGGAGGGTGAACCGGGACTATCTGCTCTGGTAACCCTAGGGTCTGGCGTAAGAAACGCTCACCCAAGTACCAAGCCTGACAGACCGGGCCCTCTAGCAAAATCCAGAAACGAGAGGTCTCCTCAGCACCAACAAATCGGTCCTGAATCGTCGCTGGCAACGAAGCCCAAGGCTGCCAGGTGATCTGAAAATGAAATACAGTTTGTTATCTACTGTCGTTTGAAAATACAGTGTAAAGCGAAGCTTAAATGAACTGCAAAGTTGAACGTACCTCTGCGGGGGTGATGGTGTCGAAGTAGCGGCGGAAAAAGATAAACGTCTCCCGGGGCCTCCGCACGCACATCCCGTCGAAGCGGCACGAGAATGGGACGACGAGAGGGGTCTCTATGTTCCGCATGTATAAGTCTAGGAAAGTAGGCGAGACCCATAATCGCAGAGTAAATACCAAGATGCTTATCGATAAAGCGTAACGAATAAAAGCGTAAATAACATAATGTATTGTGCAAAGGTATTGTGCATAGTAGACAGTATAGTGTACAAGGCGAGCAGCAGGTCAAGTAAAGCAGTATATGCGTCATATGTGCGATATCTGATCGGCTTGAAGGCATCAAGCAGGTGTGCAAAGTACAAAGTACGAATAATAAGGTGAAAGTAAAGCGTAAAAAAATGTACCTCCTACACGCCAAGAGTCTCGAGCAACCGTCACGCCACGGAAGTTAAGCTCATGTACCCATAGAGGGTGGTTGAAGCGGCGCCACCCCACCATATAGCAGATCTATGTGACGCCCACAAGAGCACCGAGCGCAGAGGGCATGTTGTTCGCCCGATCGCTAAAAAATAGTAGTCCCAAGTAGAAACATCGAAAGCCGCAGCGCATCGCTTACCACCGCCGAGTCATCGAGCCTCCTCAGCCTAAGGTCAAGCTAAACCCTAAACTGCACCTCGAACCAAGAATATTGGATGAAACCTGGACGCGCGAGAGGCGGCACCTCGCCGAGCAAATAAACCTGAGCGGCCTCCCACTCGTCCATATCAGTGTCGAAGGGGATCGGATCACCCCCTACCACAATGCCTGTGAGCATCGAGAAATCGTAGGGAGTCATTGTCATGTCTCCTGTCGCAGAGAGGTGGAATGAGTCGGTGGTGTCCCACCACCTCTCCGCTAGAGCGGCAAGGAGAGGCCTGCTCGTGGTGAGTCTGGAGAGTCCTCTGCAGAACGCATCAACCCACTGTCCACGATCCGGCGAATCAGACGGTAGCTCAGCGCATCAATCTCGAGCGGCAATATTCCCATACCCCCGAACGGTATGGGAATCTCCCTGTTTTCAAGCAAACAATGGCGAAGCAAGACTAAATACACAGTTGTGAAAAGCATTCAAAATTGATGCAAATATGGCGTGTGTGCACGTTTTCACATTCAAACAGTTATTAGGTGCTGGTGTGCTTACAGTGAACTACAACATGTGATGCGTCAGTGTGTTTGGGTGGTTCAGTACAAATACAGCATGTGTGCATGTTTTCTAGTTCAAACAGTTATCAAGTGCTGGTGTGTTCGTAGTGAACTACCGTGAGTAATGTGTCAGTGTGTTTGAGTGGCTCAGGGCAGGTACAGTATGTCTGCATGTGTTCATATTCAAACAGATATCAGTTGCAAGTGTGTTTACGATCAACTACCACATACAGTGTGTATCGGTGTATCTGAGCTAAAGCAATTAAAGAACATAATCAACTATGACAGTTTTATATTTTACATTACGGAAAATAAAACAGAGGAAAGAATATACCTCAGAAGCGCTAAAGGACAGATGGGACTCCGGCTCGCGCAAGAGAAGCTCCGGAAGCACTGCCCTATCAAAGCTCCGAAACTAGCGAAGTCCATCGGGAGGTAGTACGTGAATCGCCGGCCGGTAGGTCGCCGGGTCGAATGGACGGACGCTCAGGGGGAGAAGCTCGACCCCGAGATCCATCTTATGATCCGGGGGAGTCCCGCCCTGTGGAATATCGTCTGCCATATCAAAGGTAATGAGAAAATGGCCGGAAAAGTGAAAACCGAGCTAGAATGTGAAAAGTCAACAAAGAGTCAACCCCGAGAGGGCACAAAATGGCCGGAAAAGTCGGAATGCGGAAAATGTACGGAAATCACGAAAAACTTGGGAGAAACAAACCCCAAGAGGTGGAAATAGTAAAGGAAGCACCGAAACGAAGTTTCGATCGGATGAAAATGTTCGAAACGTGAATATATTCGCGAATCAAACAATGAAACGGGCGTAAAACTCAAGAAAATTGAGGATCGAGGGGGAGAAAATGCTCTAGAGAGAGATAGAAACAAATTTCGGCCAAGGGAAATAAGAAAAATCGGGTTTGAAACCCTATTTTAAAAGACCCGATGTGAAAAGTCAAAATCGCCTCGAATCAGGCATTTTTGGCCGGCCGGCCAAATATTTGGCCGGTGATGTGTTTTGGTGGTCGGTGCATGGCCGATGGCCTCCCCATGTGGCCAGTGAGCCTCCTACAACCTTGTTTGGGTCAGATCTGTAGTTTTAGGCCTTCATTTCTCAAGACAATGCGAGAAATGGCATTTCCGAAGCTCAACCAAATCCGTTTGACCTCGCACCGGTCTTCGTGGCGTGGCACTTGAATTCGTGCAAGGTATATCCTTCCCGTATCCTTTGTCTTTACAAAACTCGAAAGTTGCCCTATATGCATTTCAATCGCTATTTTGCGATCGCGCTATCTTGTGCACGACGCTAATCGACTGCCTTGTGCAACGATTTCAATCGCGCCATTTTGCGATCGCGTTATCTTGCGACTTCAATCGCGACTGCCTTGTGCATCGATTTCAATCACGCTTATTTTGGCGATCTTATTGCATTTTGCATGCATTCAATCGCGCTATTTTGCGCATCTTATTGCATTTTGCATGCATTCAATCGCGTTATTTTGCGCATCTCATTGCATTTTGCATGCATTCCATCGCACTATCTTGCGCATCGCACTATCTTGTGCACTCGCGTTGTCTAACGCATCGCGCTATTTTGCGTATCTTATTGCATTTTGCATGCATTCAATCGCACTATTTTGCGCATCACACCGTCCTGTGTACTCTCTAGTCTGGCAAGACCTTAAATACGCTCGGTCTAGCGAGACCTTAAATACGCACGGTCTGGCGAGACCTTAAACCCGCCTGGTCTGGCGAGACCTTAAATACGCCCGGTCTGGCGAGACCTTAAACACGCACGGTCTGGTGAGACCTTAAACCTGCTTGGTCTGGCGAGACCTTAAAACCGTTCGGTTGCATTGTCATGCATTTCAAACTTACATGCATTGTCATGCATATCAAAGACATGCATTGTCACGCGTTTGTATCAACATGCATTATCATGCATTCAAAAATAACAAAGTTCATGCGTTTCAAAGTCACGTGTTGTCACGCATTCTAAGTTCACTTGCATTGTTATGCATTTCCCCAACAGACGGTCTAGGAGACCTTAAATCCTTGGAAGATGCAAGACCTTTGGTGCATTGATGTGCACAGTTCATTTGCATTGTCATGCATTTCAAAAGCCGTGCGTTGCCGCACATTTAAAGTTCATGCATTTTCAAGCATCTCAAGCCGCGCGTTATTGCGCATTAGAAAATTCATGCATTGTCATGCATTTCAAGCGACTTGCATTGTCGCGCACACCATGCAGCATGCATTTCAAAAAAAACAAATAAAAAATAATAATAGTGCATATGTCATGCATTTCATTGTATATAGTGCATATGTCATGCATTCCACTATAAATATTGCATTTACATACATCCCGTTGCATTGTAGATATTGCATATGTCATGCATTACATCACAATAATGCATATGTCATGCATCATTGTAAATACTACATATGTCATGCATTTCAAAAAACAAAGCAAAAAAAAAAACACACATGCATACGTCATGCATCATTGTAAATAATGCATGTCATGCATTTCATCGTAATATAATGTATATGTCATGCATTTCTGCTGTAAATATCCGTTCCATTGCATATCGTAAATATTGCATTGTAGCTTGCATGCATTCATTGCATCACCCCTTCCATCTATGGCTTGCGCCTTTCCTTGTTGAGCTTGGTTTGGTATGTACTCATACTTTTCACGTCGAAGCACAGTTCTGTATGTGTACGCGCCTATTCCTTGATGAACTTGGTTTGAGGGTAACGGCACCTTTTCTGTGTTAAACGCGGTTCGTTTGTGTACATGCCTTTCCTAGGCAAGATTTAGTTTGGCCTGCGTGCCTTATCCATCGTATCTATCCATTCCATTGCATATTGTAAATATCGCACTGTAGCTTGCATGCATCCACTACATCATCACCTCCATCTTCGGCTTGCACCTCTCCTTGTTGAGCTTGGTTTGGTATGTACTCATACTTTTCACGTTAAAGCACAGTTCTGCATGTGTACGCGCCTATTCCTTGATGAACTTGGTTTGAGGGTGGCGGCACCTTTTTTGTATTAGACATGGCTTGTATGTGTCCATGCCTTTCCTAGGAAAGATTTGGTCTAGTTGGATGCCATATCCACTATATATATTGCATTGTAGTGCAATTTTTGTATCCGGCATTAGGATCATTGTTCTTTCGTTAGCGGGTTGTTTCCCCACTTATGTCATTCCACCCAATACTTGTTCTTGTGTCCGTCTACATCACTCATAGTTCTACATGTGTACGCGCTTTGAGGGTTGCGGCACCTTTTCTATGGTAGACAGACTTGTTACTTCTATCAATCTATTTGACATTTGTGTGGTTTTGAACCGCTCATGATTGGATCATGATTCGATTGCATTGCATATCATTTGCATTGTTTCAATTGCATTGCATTTTCATTTGCATTATTATACATAGTTTTGTATATATTGCATATCATGTTGCATTCATTTTGCATGTTATGCATGTTGCTAACGGCATCGTACCTGTTAAGTTGCTTTCTTTGCAGGCACGATATTGTATGCACGGTTCATTTGAGGCTGGTGCAACCAGACGAACCGGACAGGTATTGTATTCTCCGAGTGAGACGTATTGAGAATGGCATAATTCTCTTACATCCTTTCTACATTGTGGTGTAGTTTGGTGTATGCTAGCTTAAAACTGTCGCATTATTATGCTTCGTTATAGCTTTCTTTGCATGATCATAAGTTATGCCCGGCTTTGTGCACTGTCTTGCATCTTGCCCCTGCCTTCGGGCGCATATCTTGTTTGTCTTGCATGCTTTGTCTAAGTCTTCGGCCTTGTCAAAAATGGGTCGTCTCTGGGCTTTGACATTCACTCCCGTCATTGTTATGACTTTCAAGTTCTGTCAAAGAGGGGCAACTGTAGACACCCCATTTTTTACCGTCCTCAAGACTTGGACATCACCGCTTGAACACTCGACGATCATCCATGTTTGTGTTTGTCTTGAGTTCCCGGACGTCTCGGCTACGCACCTTGCCTCAGGATCTCTCAACTCGACTGTTTCGTGTCTGGTTTTTCACCAAACACTTGTGTTTTGCCTTAGAGGGGGAGGAAATGGCTTGTGCGCCATCCCCACACTCCACAGGCCATGGCTTGAGGCCACCGGCTGTGTTTTGTTGCCACTGGCCGAATGTTTGGCCGGCCGGCACTATAGATGGCCGGCCAGCTATCTTTTTTTGGTCAATTGCATGTTTGGCCGGCCGACTACTGTGCATTTGCTTTTGCAGATATTTTCATGCAGCTGGCATGCACTTTTACCCCCTCCATACACGTGTATGGAGGGATTTCCTTCTTGTTAGCTTCCTTTGAAAGCCTTACAAGACAAAATTTGGCTATAAGTGGGAGCCTCTTCTCTCTTGTTTAGGGTTAGACAACTTAGACATGTTGGACAGCATTTTCAGAGGGTTTTGAGTTTTATGGTTAGGGCTTATATATCCTCCATCTCTATATCTCTCTCTCTCTCTCTCTCTTGGTTTTAGTGAGTGTTTTGCCTTAGTTTTGCACACAAACACCCACCATCACACCTTCTCTTGCACCTAAGGCCCTTGAGGGTTGTTTTTGAAGTTTTGGAGCTGGTTTGAGCCAAAGAAGCAGCTGCTCTTCCATTCTTGAAGAAGGTCTACAAGGGTAAGACATTTGTCCCTTTTTACCCCATTTTTGCATTGTATTTTCGCCTACCTTACAACTGTTTTTGAGCTTTGTGTATAACATAGAAAAGTTCTATTTTTTTAGTGCTCTAAATAGTTGGTTAAGGTTGTTTTAAGTTTTGGGGTTGTTTCACCCCTCTTAAGCCTTGTTAGGCTCCATTTTGTGCCATTTTTGGTTGAGCTTCGGGACCATTGTGTTTGGGCCTCCTCACCACTGAAATCTTGAGGGATTTCAGAGGTGAGGATGGTGTCTTGAGGTCCTAAGAAGGAGAGGGCCACCCCCTCTCCTTGTTGTCCTTGAAAAGGGCTATTTTTGCCTCTTGAGAGAGCATCTAGTTTAAGTGTGTGTTGACCATGCCTTGACTGATATTTATGCTTATTTTGCCATGAAATAGCATTGTGTTGAGTTGGTTTGGACACACCTTGCATGTCTCGCATACATGTCTTGTAATGCCATCATTTAGCCTTAACATGCATCTAGGCTTTGATCCTTGTTCAAGCATGTTTTAGGCCCAGCTTTGTGAAGCTTTTGTACTTGTTTTTTCATGCTTAAGGTCTGCCCTTGGTTGTTTTGGTCGACCATGGCATGCATTGCATAGCCCCTTTGCATTTTGGCTTGTAAGCCTTAAATGTATAGACCTCAAACATGCATCACTTGCATTGTTTCAGTGGTTTGAAATCACTTACCATGTTATTTCAGTCCTTATAACATGCCCATATGCTTGCATTTGATGCTCCTTCAATGTGTTAAAAGGTTGTTGCCTTATGCTCCATGGATGTGCTCCTTTGTATGCTTACATGTTTAAGCCACTTAGATACCATCTAGGTGCACCCTTAGCCTTGTTTAGGTCTGCATTGGACTTGTTTTAAGTCCCCTCAGCCTTGTGAGGTTTGGTTGACTTAACCTTGGTTTAAGCCTCCTTGGCTTGCCTTGAATCTTGGACCATAATTTCATGCTATGCTTGTCTTGTTTGCTTGATTTGGCATCATCTTTAACATGATTTTCAGAGCTTTCTATGCATCCTAATTTTCCATGTTTAGTCTCTTTTAAGTGTGCTTAAAAGTCGCTTGTTTTATGCTTAAGTGTTGGCCCATTTGCATGCATGTTTGTGTGCACATTAGCCTTCATTTCCTTGGCATTTGGCCACTGTTTTAGGCTTGTTTGAGAGCTGCCTAATTTAGTTTAAGTCCACCTCTTGGCATGTTGTTGCATGTTTAGCTTATGACATGTTGTTGCATGTTGAAATGGTGTTGCATTCGGTATGCATTATCCTCCTTGTTTTGGTTGCTTAACATGCCATATGTTTTGCATGTTTGTGTGTTGGCATTGTACCTTGTATGCTCACTTAACTTGCATGCTTATTGTATGCATCTTTCACCTCTTGATCAAGTCATGATAGAGGTTGAAGGCCCCTTGGTGTGTTTATTTGGTTTGCATTTTATTTGAAATTGAAAAATGCATACTTGATTCTTTGGGCCATCATGCATGGAAATGCGCGGTTGGCGGCCCGAGAATCAAGGCCCACCCTCCTTTGAGTCATAAATATGATAAGGAGTGTGGTTGGTGCATACATTCCTTGGAATACACTGCCATGCCAAGTATTGTCCTCTGCTGCTGTCAAATCAGTTTTTGCAGGGAGATTTGGCCAGCCGGCCATCTTCAGTGCCGACCGGCCATCCATTGTTGGCCAATGGATTATTTTGTGGCCAGTGACCATTATACATTGCCGGTGTCCAATCCCTTCAGCTGGTGGTGTTCTACAGCACTCAGAGAAGCAACCCTGGGACTTGTGCAGTCTTCAGAGGAGGATAACAGCCAAAGCAGAGGCATCTTGTGCATGGCAGTGACTTTCCGAGCGGAACCGAGCGCGCATGCATTAGACCCTCTTCCCGAGGCTGTTGTTTACTGCTTAATTAGATTAGTTAATTTGCTTAGCTATTTTAATTGATTTATAATATTTAATTAGCTTGTAGGTTAATTAAATTGTATTATTTTTTCAGCCTCTCCGAGCGAGGGCAAATTTGTAATAAGTGTGGGTACGTGTGTGCATGTCTTCTAACCCCCACTTCTTTCTCCCTTTTATTTACCTGCTTTGGTGGTTAGCATTAGGGCATATTTACTTTAGCATACTTTATGCTATGCATACGTACATCCATTCATCAGTATTGCATGCATCGAGCTCGGCGCATCATGCTAACCGCACAAGTATTTAAATCTAACTTGAATGCATGCTACTTGTGCATTTCACATGTCATTCTTAGATTAGCCAAGCCTATTCTCTGTGACATTCTGTATGCGATGCATTAGCCACTTTAACATGAACTAGGATCATGCATGTTTGCTAACTAGTTTACTGTTTCGGTACGGAGTACACTGTAAGTATTTTATGCTTTAGCATCTCGCATGAGAGTGAATGTTAACATAATAGCATGCTTATCATATGGCTAGACGCTTATGTGATATAACTGCCTGAATGCCTGTGGATGAAGGTTGGATTGTTTGAGTTTGAACAACTCACTGAAATCCATGTTTTAGCCTACTTGCGAGTAGCAAATTCCAAAACGTTTTCCAAACAAACAGATATGCAATGTTTTGTTCCAAATTAGGCGATCTAGTCTATACGTGTTTGCTGTACGCACAACATAGTAATTCTAGGTTAATAACCGGAACAAGAACACATAATGTTTTCAAAATTGGATATCATGGTTAGTAGAGACCGATCTTCGGATCGGGCGAAAGGGGGTGCTCATAGCTGACCTTCCCCAATCGTACCCAAGTTCCCGAGCCGAGGAAACTTTGGTGATGACGAACACGTGGCCTTTGGCACCGAGTCAGGGTTTCCTAAATTCCCCCATAAAAAATATTTAGGTGGCGACTCTGTATCTGGTAAAACAGTCCATGTTTGGCACTTCTTTCAAAATTTGTTTTCTCAAAACGATTTGTCGGATTTGGACTCTTCGGTTCAAGATTAAGAACCGTGACAAGACGAGTCCGAACTGTAGCATTGAGGTCCCTCGCGGACCGATTACAGGGTCCTGTTCCGACGGGGAGGTGTTGTCGTAATAAATGCTGTGATGGGCTGCATTAATGGTGATGTGCAGTGGCAATAACTTTGCAAATCTTTGTCTCCTGATGTGGCTCGTCCTTCACCTGCCATGTGTCTAAATGTCATTGGCTCTTTATGCCATGTCGGATTCCAGCTGTTCTGGGCCCCACCAGCTGGGTTATGTATTGGGCTCCAAGCGATGGGCTTGGGTTATTTATAGTGATTCATGGCTTTTGTGGGCTTGTACACATCAGTAGTCCCCTATTTCCAAGTGCAGCTTTAGTCCAGCGAAGGGAATAGTAATGAAGAAGGTGAGGTTAGTAGGGAGTGGTAGTATGGAGGTCGACCGACGGGGGTGACCGAGCGGGTGAACCGACTGGGAGGTGGTCCGACCGTGCAAGGTGACTGAGTGGAAGGGCCGACCATGAAGAGGGTCGACCGCGAATGTTGGCCGAGTGGGAAGGTCGACCATGAGGAGGGGCGACCGTGGAGGTTGGCCGAGCGGAGGGGCCGACCGTGAAGAGGGCGATCGCGAAAAGGGCCGAGTGGGAAGGTCGACCACGAGGAGGGGCGACCATGGAGGTTGACCGAGAGGGAGGGCCGACCATGATGAGGGGCAACCGTGGAGGTTGGCCTAGCGGGGGGGCCGACCGTGAAAAGGGCGATCGCGAAAAGGGCCGAGTGGGAAGGTCGATCACGAGGAGCGGCGACCATAGAGGTTGACCGAGCGGGAGGACCGACCATGAGGAGGTCCGCCTGCGAAGGGTGAGGTGGAGGAGCGTGGGGCTCAAGAGGCGGCGTGTCACGTGGTGATTTGAAGTGGAAAAGACAGGGTAAGGGGAGGAGACAGTGGATTGTGGTCGTACACGCGACAACATCCCGTGGGGGGGAGAAGATTAGGCGTTGGATCAGAAATGAAACGTTAGGTCATTATGGGTGTTAAAAAGACAGTTTTGGCAGATGATTTTGAAAAGTTGTCAAACTGGCGAAAATTAATTAGGATCCTTGGAATACGAGCAAACCGTGGGCTTTTGGCATTATTCGATTCACCTACTTGTTTACGAAAAATCAAAATATTCCAAGTGTGAATTCCTTTGTTGCTCACAATACACCTCTGCAACACTTTTCAACTGCCTTGCACCTGCCTCCAAAGCAATTTGCAGACATACCTTAGAAATGGCCCAAGAAGAAACTGCGAATGTCAGGGTGGATCCACTTGGCGATGATGATACTGTGGAGTTAGTGCAGCAATACAGGATGGAGAGGGTGGAAGAGTCAATTGTACTGTCCCACAGTTCCACCCTGATAGTAGCTCCAAAGCCTATCAACCAGGTGGAACCTTATCACTGGCACACAAAGGAAAATAAATCAACGGTTACTGCAGCAAATTTGGAGGCTATTCGCGACAAATACCAGGTGGCTGCCGAAATAGAGTTGTCGTTGCCGATGTCAATAGAGAGGCCATCCGATGCCAGGCCAGGGCAATTTGCCCTTTATGAGGAGGCGTTGAAAGGAGGACTGAGGCTGCCCCTGCCACAGGTGGTAGTAGATGTCCTAAGTCGTTTGGAGGTGGCGCCGGGCCAACTAATGCCCAATGCATGGAAGATCTTACTGTCCTGTGCAAGTGCCTGGCCGAAGGCGAACGAAGGGGCGGCCATGACAGTGGACGAGTTCTTCGCGTGCTACAAGGCCTCAGGGCAACAAGAGACCTGGGTCACCCTGCAGGCAGCAGCATGGAAAGGGTTGGTGGTGGGGCTGCCATCGTCGATCAAGGGGTGGAGACCACGGTGGTTCTATGTGTCTGCCAGTGGAGGAGTTGGAGTGCGCACCATTTGGAAGGTGCCCACCAAGTCGATGGAGCCAAAGCTGGGAGCAGCAGCAGAGGAAAGGGTGAAAAGGGTAAAAGAGTTGAGAGACAGAGAAGAGGCCAAATGGGACGAGCTCGTTCAGTCGTTTACATTGTTTGAGGCAGGGTTGGGTCCACAGCCGAGCGGTGGAGACCTCGACCGAGCGGAGTTGGAGGCGAGGAGAAGGGCTCAAGAGGCGGAGGATTAGACTATCCTTGCGAAAGCCCAAAAATTCAAAGAGTCCCAAGCCGACCGACCACCAAAACCGGTTGCAAGGGAGAGGATTCGACCTCGACCCAAACCCTTGGGAGGGAAAGACTTAGGCGAATTTGTGCCACGACCGCCCCCAATAGACTCTTTGAAGGAGAGGTCTTTGAAGGAGATGGAGGCGTTGGGCGTGGTGAAGAAGAAGAAGAGGGTGAGGCGGAGTGAAGAAAGGCCTGCCCAGAAGAGGAGAAGAGAATCAAGGGTAGAGGAGGCCAATATTGCCAAAAAGGCGGAGAGGAGGGAAGTGGAGGAGGCCCAGGAAAAGTAATTGCCCTAGAAGTGGTGGACATCGCCTTAGAGGGCATGTAGGTGGTTCCAGTAGTGGCAGCGATCGCCGCAGGGGTCGCGAGGGCTGCCGCTGAAGTGCAAGCAGAAGATGGGGCAACTGGCCCTGGGCCAAGGAGGGAAGAACAGCCCCAGGGGGGACCTGCACCCCAAGGAGGGGAAGTCAGTCTGACCACAGCGATCTACCACGCTCGGGAAGTGGCGGGGCAGCTGGAGGGAGAAGAAGGCCCAGCCAGAGCAGGGGCAGACCGCTTGGTGGGAATTGTAGAAGAGGCAGCCTTGCGCTCGGCATCCAGATTCAACGAAGCTGAACTGCTGAGGGGGTTATGCTCCGCCCAGATGGAGGTAACCACCTTAGTAGGGGCTCTGCTGAGGAAGGCGAGGGCTGCCAAACTCAAGGCTGATGAGGCCAAGGCTCAGCTTGCAAAGTTGAAGAAGGAGAGTGCAAGTTGGGAGAGCGCCCACGCTGATCCGCAAGCGGTTGAGGTGGAGCTGGAAAACACACGCCGCCAGGTTGTGTCGCTCGAGTTCCAACTGGCTGGTGAGCGGAAGAGGGTGGATGAGGCCCAAAAAGCCTGCGCAGTCGCGATCGAACGCCATGAAGAAGCAATAAGCAGCAATGAAGAGCTGGTCAGGCAGAAAGATAGGGCAAATGTGAAGATTTGCGATCTGCAGAAGGAACTGGTGGGCGAGCGGGCTAAGGCAGTGGAGGAGAGGAAAAGCCTTCAGGAGGAGTTGGAAGCAGAGACAGCCAAGGCGACGGCGGCAAAGGAGAGCCTGGAGAAGGAGTTGGAGGGAGAGAGGGCTAAGGCTGCGTCTGAAAGAGTGACCCTGCCGAAGGAGCTGGACGAAGAGAGGGCGAAAGTAGCCTCTGAAAGGGCGGTTTACCCCAATCTGTGCGTCGCAGCAGTGGAGCAATTCAAAGGGTCTGCTGAGTTTCAGATGGCAGTTGATGCCGCCGTCACCAGCAGCTTGGCTAGGCAAGAATCTGGAGGGGGGGCGGGCCCATCGAGGACGACTGCTGGAGGCAGAACTAAAGCAGAAGTTATTGAAAGCTTCCAGTAGTCAGAATTCTATAAACATGAAATTGTTGAGTTCTGGGACAGTGGCTGGAAGATGTTCAAACGTAGAGCTGAAGAATTGTTCCCAGACTTAGACCTCAGTAGTGTAACAATTGGTGAGGACGATGTGGCCCAAACCTCCCTGGATAAGGGTATTAAAGAAGAAGACCTCATCTCCAGTAAGGAGGAGTAACTGGAGAAGAAGAAGAAGAAGAAGAAGAAGACTTTGCACAGACATTGTTTTTGTTTTGTTTTGTTTGTTTTCTTTTTTTTTTTTTTTTTTTTTTTTTTGAATTGCTATAATGAACTTATGTACAAAGTTGTGAATAAATAAAATTTCAGTTGTGTTTTGCATTTGACTGCTTTTTGCTTGTGCGTCTGAAATGGACGAAAACTTGTGATAAACACTTGTGATAAACTTGTGATAACAAATGAATTTAGGAATTCCTCAAGACAGAGTGGGATTGAAATTGTAATAAAAACTGAGTGCAGAGTAAAGTTAAGGACTCCTTAATGCAGAGTGAAATTGGACTTGTAATAAAAACTCAGTGTAGAGTAAAGTTAAACTTGTAATAAAAACTCAGTGCAGAGTAAAGTTAAACTTGTAATAAAAACTCAATGCAGAGTAAAGTTAGGAACTCCTCAAGGCAGAGTGAAATTTGAAATGTAGTAAAATTACAAGTTTGCGTTTGCCACACTGCTCAAGTAGGTTAGTGGTTTATGGAGTGAGGCTTGGTCTGTGAGGATGAGAGGGCTAACTTGTGAGAGTTTGATTGAGAAGAAAATAACCTGAGTCTGACCTTGAAACTGTGGCGCTCGGTCTAGCTAAGACTTGTTAGGCAAGCCCAGTGCTTCATGCTTGGTCTGGCAGAGGCTCTTAGTGCTCGGTCTGGCCAAGGCTTCTAGTGCTCGGTCTGGCTGAGGTTTTTTTTTTTCTTTTTTTTTTAAGTGCTCAGTCTGGCTGAGGCTCTTATAGTGCTCAGTCTGGCTGAGGCTTTTAGTGCTCAGTCTGGCCGAGGCTCTTGTAGTGCTTAGTCTGGCTGAGGCTTTTGTAGTGCTCAGTCTGGCTGAGGCTTTTAGTGCTCAGTCTGGCTAAAACTCTTGTAGTGCTCAGTCTGGCTAAGGCTCTTGTAGTGCTCAGTCTGGCGGAGGCTTTTAGTGCTCAGTCTAGCTGAGGCTTTTGTAGTGCTCAGTCTGGCTGAAGCTTGTAATAAGTGCTACAAATGAGAATGTTATTGAGACAACACACAGATAGCTAAGGTATAGAATTGTTGTCATGGACAGTGTAATCCAGTCGATCCAAGTTTTACATTATGTAACAAAAAAAAAATACAACAACTGAGCAATACAACGGTAGGAACTTATTGAAAGTAGTGCTTCAGGTGTTCAGCGTTCCAGGGATGGGAGAGATCTTGACCTTCCATGTCCTAAAGTCGGTAAGTGCCTGGACGTGGTTGGGCTTTCACAACGTAAGGTCCCTCCCATTTGGCTGCCAGTTTACCCTCAGTCGGATTTTTGGTGGCAAGGGTTGCTTCTCTCAAGACAAGGTCCCCTACAGTGAACTCCCTGGGTCGGACTTTACGGTTGTAGTGTGTTCTCATTTTCTGTTGGTATGAGGCCAGTCTAACAGCAGTGGTTTCTCTGAGTTCTTCAATTAGGTCCTGGTCTGCCCGACGGAGCTCTTCCATTAGTGCTGGATCCGGATGTAAAACTCTAGAGGTAGGCAGACCGACTTCTGCCGGAATAACCGCCTCAGCGCCGTATGTTAAGCGAAAAGGAGTTTCCCCAATGGGAGTCCGAGCTGTAATTCGGTAAGCCCAGAGTACATTTGGTAGTTCCTTAGCCCAAAGCCCCTTAGCAGCTTCTAGCTTCGTTGTGATGATCTTCAGAAGAGAATGGTTGGTGACCTCAACTTGGCCATTGGCTTGGGGATGAACGGGGGAAGAAAAACATGGTTGAATTTGGAGGTCTGCACAGAACTTCCTGTACTTGGCGTTGTCGAATTGTTTACCGTTGTCAAAAACAATGGCCTGAGGAATGCCAAATCTGCAAACGATCAACTGCCAGATGAACTTGGTTGTGTTCCGCTCAGTAATGGTGGCAAGGGGTTCTGCCTCTACCCACTTAGTAAAATAATCAATGGCAACAATGGCAAATTTGGTCTGGCCTCGGCCGGTGGGTAAAGGGCCAACTATGTCGATCCCCCATTTGGCGAACGGGTAGGGGCTGCAAAGTGTGATCAATTCAGTGGGAGGAGCATGGGGGATATTGGCAAAACGCTAACACTTATCACATTTGAGCACGAAGTCAGCCGCATCTTGGTTGAGAGTAGGCCAGAAATATCCAGTGCGAAGTATCTTATGGGCCAGGGACCTGCTGCCTGAGTGATTGCCGCAGATACCCTCATGAATTTCTTGCATCACATAAGTTGCTTGAGTCGGATTGAGGCACCGCAGATAAGGGCGTGAGAAACTGCGTTTGTACAAAATACTGTTGACGAGGATGTAATTGGACGACCGGGCCCTGACTTTGGCAGCTTGCTGTTGGTCGTCCGGGAGTTCCCCTGTTGTTAGAAATAGAAAGATGTCCGGCGCCCACGGGATGGGCTCATTTTGGAGGAATTGTATTTCGTGCCGGTCGGGACAAATGGCGGGGTGGGAGAGGTATCCTAGGCGGACACCATGGCTGAGGTTGGACTGGTCTGCGGAAGCCAACTGAGCCATCTCATCCGCCTTAGAGTTTTCTGCCCGAGGAATGTGGAAGGAATTGAAAAGGCGAACAAGGAGAAGTGCAATATCCTCAGAAGCCCGCATTGTGTCCTCCTTGGCATCGAATTCTCCGTGATCTGCTCGACGATGAGCCGAGTCGCCAACACTCGGATGTGGCTGACACCAATATCCTTGGCTAGGGGAAGACCTGCAATCAAAGCCTCATATTCGGCCTCATTGTTACTGGCCTCAAACAGGAAACGAAAAGCGCATTTGAAATAACCACCCTCAGGGGCGGTGAGGATGAGGCCAGCCCCACTACCTTCTCTGTGGGATGATCCGTCGACGTTGAGAGTCCAAGAATGAGGGTCTTCTGGTTCGATAAGAGCTAGTAAGGGTGTCGAGGTAGTGGTTGGGGTAGGATTAGTGAATTCCAGGATGAAATCGGCGATAACTTGCCCCTTAATTGCCGTTCGAGGCTAGTAAGAGATGTCAAACTGGCTAAGTTCCACTGACCATTGCATGAGTCTGCCGGAAAGTTCTGGTTGCTGCATGACCTTCTTCAAGGGTTGGTCGATGAGAACCATTATGGAGTGGGCTTGGAAGTAAAGACGGAGTCGTTTGGAGGCGGTGACCAAAGCCAAGAATAATTTTTCTAACAGTGGGTAGTTCTACTCCGCTCCCCTGAGGGCCCGACTGATGTAGTAGACTGGTCATTGGACGGAGCCGTCTTCCTTGATAAGAGTTGCACTGACAACGGTGCTTGATACGACTAGATAGAAGAAGAAGGGCTCGTCCGTGAGTGCTTGTGAAATGAGGAGGGGATTGGCCATGCACTGCTTCAACTGTTGAAAAGCCTCTTCGAATTTAGTCGTCCATCCAAAAGTTTGCCGAAGAACTTTGAAGAATGGTAGGCACTTATCCGCTATGCTGAAATGAAGCGCTTGAGGGTCGCAACTCGCCGAAGGAGTCTTTGGACCTTCTTAACCGTTCTCGGTGACTACATCTCAATCAAAGCCTTGATCTTTTCAGGGTTACCTTCAATGCCCCACTGACTGACCATAAAACCCGAAAACTTCCCAGATCCTACGCCGAAGGCGCACTTCTCTGGGTTGAGCTTCATTTGGTACTTGCGTAAGGTGGCGAAGGTTTCTCGCGGGTCGATCAAATGATCCACGGATAGTTTGCTCTTGACCAGCATGTCGTCGACATATACCTCCATATTCCGACCTATCTGGTGATGGAAAACGGCATTAACCAACCATTGATAGGTGGCCCCAGCGTTCTTCAATCCGAATGGCATCACATGGTAGTGGTAGGTACCTCGGTCAGTAATAAAGAATGTATGTTCCTGATTAGACGGGTGCATCAGGATTTGGTTGTAACCAGAGAAAGCATCCATGAAGCTGAGCATTTGATGACCGGCCGTGGCGTCGACCAGCAGATCTATGCAGGAAAAAGGATAGCTGTCTTTGGGGCAAGCTTGGTTGAGATCAGAGTAATCGACACAGAGTCGCCATTTGCCATTGTTCTTGCAGACTAGGACCACGTTTGACAACCATTTGGGGTAGTCCACGTTTTTGATGAATTGGGCCTCAAGGAGTTTGTCAACCTTTGCAACTATAAAAGTATTGCGCTCCGGATGAAAAATACGCTGTTTCTGGCGGTAAGGTCGGAAATGGGGTTCAATACTGAAGCGGTGAGTTATGAAAGAGAGGTCAATGCCGGGCATGTCTGAGTGAGTCCAGGCAAATACATCATTGTGCTCGGTCAGAAGGGCAGTAAGGTCGGCCTTAGCTTGGGGGGATAGTTGGCTCCCGATCTTTGCCGTTTTCATTAGGTTGGTGGGATCGATGGGAACCTCGACGAGCTCCTCCACCGATTCCTCTCGAATTGCCCTCATCTCGTACGTCAAGTCCTTCAATGATCATGGCCTCCTTCAACTTGACTTCCTTGACTGAGGCGACATAACATTCCTCGGATACCGCTTCCCCATCGTCTCCGACACCTGTGTCGATAGGGAACTTTATGGCAAGGTGGTAGGTTGAAGTGATAGCTTGGAAAGCATTGAGGGCGGTGCGACCAAGGATGATATTGTAAGCAGAAAGACAGTCGACCACAAGGAAAGTGAGCAACTTCGTAGTCTGCTGTGGGTATTCATCGATGGTAATGGGGAGATCGATGGAACCGATGGAGGTCACCCAGTCGCTAGTGAAACCGACCAAAGGGGTTTGGAGGGGCGACAGACTTTCTTCCCCAATCTTGAGCTGGCGAAAACAGTTGAGGAATATGATGTCTGAAGAACTGCTGTTGTCGATAAGAACCCGTCTGACCTTATAGTTAGAGAGGAGGGCAGAAATGACGAGGGGGTCATCCTGGGGATAATGGATGCCTGTACAGTCGGCTTCCGTGAAGGTGATAGGCTCTGTCCACTGCTTGGGTTGTTTGGAGGGTCGGGTCATCGCGTAACGGCCTCTGCTCGAGCCTTGCCTTATCTTTCTGAGCTCTGCCCTTTGAGCCGAGCGGGATGGTCCCCCACAAACAAGGCCACCTGAAATGACTCGGATTTCACCAACTGGCAAAGGGAGATTACCTGGCGGCCGAGGCTGTTGTGGAGGGCGATCATGGCCTTGGTTAATTGGAGCTGGCTGCCGGGGTGGGGTGCACCGGCGGTCGTTTCTGAGGGGCTCGATTCTTTGTCTCTACTGTGGGCGGGTGTCCGTGAAGCGGCTGAGACGTCCCTGACGTATCAGGGCCTCGACCTGATCCTTTAGGTTGACGCAGTCATCAGTGTTATGGCCATGGTCCTGGTGGAAACAACAATATTTGGACCGGTCTTTCCGATTAGAAGGGGTCCGTGAGAGTAGGGGTCATTTGAGGGGGTAGTCCCGTTGGATCTGGTTGAGGACTTGTTCCATGGGAGAATTAAGGGGGGTGTACTGCTCGAACCGACCGGGCAGTCAGGCTGGTGCTGACCGGTCAGCGCGGGGGGGTTGGTCTATATAGTGGGGTGTTTGGTTATTATACTGGGTGTTTATGGGTTCTGGGTCTTTTCTCTTTTCCCTGAGGGTCGGGTTTTTAGCTATTGGATCCTGCCGAGCGGCTAGTGAATCTTCAGCATTCATATATTTCTGGGCTTTAGAGAGTAGGGCTGCCATGAAGGTCGGGGGGTTTTTGAAGAGGGAGAAGAGGAAATCGAACGATCGTAGCTCGGCCATGAAAACCGTGAGGATGACCTTGTCATCGTTTTCCGCTACATGTAGGGCTTCGGTGTTGAAGTGGGTCACGAAACTGCGGAGCGACTCCCCCTCGGTCTGACGGATGTTGAGGAGTTGGGTTGCCGGGTGGCGTTGGTGCTGGGCTCCAATGAAATGGCTAAGGAAGGAGTCGCTGAGGTGCTGGAAAGTGGAGATAGAGTCACCGGTAATCGATCGAACCACAATGAGCCCTTTCAATGTCACGGGGAGAGCCCGGCACATGATCTCGTCAGGGTAGGCATGGAGGCTCATGAGGGTTCGATGGGTCTCGGATGGTCGACCGGGTCCGGCTGCATCAAAAGAGTCAATAGTGGGCATCTTGAACTTGGCGGCGAGGTTAGTCGGATGGAGGCAACAAATGGTAAGTTTGCCGTGGTAGAGGGTTTATCCGAATGTTCTCAGATGACCCTTAGAGTTGGAGCTACATTGCTCGGAGTTCAGCGTCCCAGAGGGGAATGTTATCACCGTGGTCAGCCAATGGGGGCCATCGGCTTCTTCAGGTGGGTACCACGTTGACGGGCGTAGGGGTGGAGGTGGTAGATTTATATATGGAGGGGGAGGTTACAAACCTTCCAAGTTTGGTGGATAGGGTTGCGGAACAGTATGGCTCGGGGCTCTTTCTTGGTTGGGTGGGATATCTGGAGGTGGTGGTGGAGGCATTGGAAGGTTTCTTTGGAGTAAGGCATTTATCAGGGCCTGGTTTTGCTCGGCCATGCGGTTAATGCTGTTGGTAAGCTCAATAAGATACTGCGGTGGGTTGTTTGGATGGGGGGGTCGGCCTGATGGTCAGCAGCATTATTATGAGAAGCCATGGATCTAGTCGTAACCATACACTTTGGTGGGTAGGAGGAAAAGGTTGTTGGGATTGGGTCTCCGGCGACAATGAGCACAACTGGCGCGCAGAGCAAATACATTCCCACAGACGGCGCCAACTGATGATACAGTTCGACCAAGTGAATGGGTCGGACAAGTCCAAGCTCTTCAGTGTCCACGTCCAGTTAATCAAGCCCACCGGATTACCTGCAAACAAGTCCAACGGGGAACGGGGTAGTCCCCCAGTGAACCCTCCGACGAGCAAGTTAGAAGGAGAAGTAGGATGTAAGGAGAGTTTAGAGATAGAAAGCTTAACTTTCTTCTTGTCTTCAACGTTTGCTTATATCCTTTGGTAATCATTTCGCTGTTCCTTCCGACCTACCCTCCTCGCCGAAAGTCTATGCTGTAGCTTACCTTGTTCAGGATAAGAGGGGTCCTGTTCCGATGGGGAGGTGTTGTCGTAATAAATACTGTGATGGGCTGCATTAATGGTGATGTGCAGTGGCAATAACTTTGCAGATCTTTGTCTTCTGATGTGGCTCGTCCTTCACCTGCCATGTGTCTGAATGTCATTGGCTCTTTATGCCATGTTGGATTCCAGCTATTCTGGGCCCCACCAACTGGGTTATGTATTGGGCTCCAAGCGATGGGCTTGGATTGTTTATAGTGAATCATGGCCTTTGTGGGCTTGTACACATCAATTTTAATTATAAAAAATGATGAATAAAAATTTGAGAAAATTGTTAAAAGTCCAATCTAAGGAGGGTATAAGGTATTAGGTCCAGTGAATATTTTTGGACAAATCACACTAATAGTTCCTATAATTTAGGGCTTGCGTCATTTTGGTAGCTTTTCAATTGTGATATATTTGATCATGAATTTTAAATTTTATTTCAAATAAGAACAATCAAATATGTTTTTACAATGGTCAATTTCAGGACCAAGTCGTCATATAACTTATTTTGCATTGGTTAACTTGTATGTTGTTTGAAATGTAATAACCTTTTTTTTTTAATAAATAATACTACAATTTTCTTGATTATAAAGTTCTATTTAGTTTGGTTTTCAAAATCTATTTTCAATTTTTTTTTCTAAGAAATTAATAATTAAATTGGTAAAAAAAAAATTAATAACATATCATTTTTATATAATTTTATCTTTTGGGTGGGTAGAAATAATTTTTTTAAATAATTTTTTTTTATATTTATTTTCTTTAAATTAGTTTCTATTTTTTCAAAAGCCAAATATGACAACAATTTTGATATCATTATTAAACTAATCCATTAAATTAGAAAATCCAAAACTAAAAATATTTCATATATTAAACATATCGATTATATATTAAAAGCCTAATAACCATCCATTACAACAAAAAATATCAATTGATAACAAATACAACCATCTATAACATAATAACCATACAAAAATATCAACAAAAACAACCACCAATTACATAATCATCATCCAAACACATACCAAAAATTAATTTAGTAAAACAATAAAATTTTTAAAGATTTATTTATTTTTATATAATTTTATCTTTGGTGGGTAGAAATAATTTTTAAAAATTTAAAAATATTTTTTTGATATTTATTTTTGTCAAATTAATTTATATTTTATCAAATTGATGATTTGGCCCTTAAAATAGAGCAGCGGTGTCTTCAATTGTCCTTATTTGAAATGAGATTCAAAATTTAAGATCAAATATATCACAATTGAAAGGTCAGTGACCAAAGTAACACAAGCCTCAAATTACATGGACCATTAATATAATTTGCCCAATATTTTTTGTTTATGAGAGGTCCAACTTTGGTGAAATAGTTTGGTGAGAAGTCTTTTTTTTTTTTCTAAAAGATATTTTATTTCCAATTTTACCTCTTAAGTTTAATTTTTTTTGATTATATATTTAAATTTATATCCATTTGTTCAAATTATTTTCTATCTATTAAAATTTTTCAACTATTTGTTCAAATTTCTCCCTTATCTGTTCAAATATCTGTCCAAATTTTATTATCAATTCAATTATTTTCACTAAATTCTTTTTATCTGTTCAAATCTTTGTCATTAAAATATATCAAGCCACAAGAAATGCTCAAAGATTGTTTGGAAAGTACTAAATAAGTATAATTTTTTAACTTTTTTATGAAAAGACGTAAAAAAAAATTAAAAAATGATATGAGTACAAAAATATAAAAAGATTAAAAAAGAAATGTGCTAATATAGTACTTCTCAAGCTTGCCATGCCATTAAACTAAAGTGGGAGAAGTAAAATTTTGGGGACATGTGTCGAAGAACAGAATTGCAGTAGATCTGTCTAAAGTGGAAGCAATGCTGGATTGGAAGCAGTGGCAGAAGGTGTTTGAGATCTGCAGTTTCTTAAGATTGGTTGGTGTGTGGGTGATTTTCCGACCACACTGCCCGCTTAGTAACCAGCTGGAGAGCACTGGCAGAATAGATGGCACCTGACTGACCTGCAACAGAAATATAAGAATCCCGCGGTGGTTTCGACCACCCGGGGGCACTCCGACGATCAAGTCAGTATATCTCTCAAAGACAATCAAGTACTTAACTCACTAGCTTGAGTGTAAAAACATACCTTAGACCCATGGGGGTGCCTCTCTTTTATAGCCAATACAATCCTAGTCCCAATAGGAGCCTGGCCCTAATGGACTCAGGATTACTGCTAATCTGGGACTCTCAGTGGGATTAGGATAAACTCTCTAAGAGTCTTATCTTAATCCAAACTGAAATCTTCTCCCAATCTAGGACTCTTGTCCATATCCAGGTTGAGTTCCCTCTTCATTCTAGGACTCTTGTCCCCTATCCGCTTATCTCGGATTCCGATATCTTCGGAGGTAACCTCGCCTATCCGAGATGACCTCGACAACTGGCGAAGACACGTGGCACCTCAACTGACACGTCGGCGTCACCTTGCCACGTGTTGGTACTCAGAAAATATATCCCCACAACTGCCCCCTAGGTTCTATTACCTCGGCATTCTGAGGTGATGGAACCTACACTGTTCATTCATCTGTGCCCCTCTATTCGAGATCAAATTTGCCGACCTCAAAGTTCCCTGGACTTTACTGTCCACTAAGCTTCATGCCTTCCAAGCTGCTTGAGATCATACCTCCTAGCCGAGGTTCTGGTTCCATTAATTCGTAAACTCCAAAAGCTTTGCAACTGCTCCACTCACACTCTCTGGTGAGTTCCCGATTTCCAGTCATCTATTTGACTCCAGCGATCTTCATATCGACGTTCATTTCACTTGGTAGGTTCATAAACTCTGTACTTGCTATTAAGCTCAATATTTTATAACTCTTCTGAATCTGTTTATTTGCCCTCTGTTGCCTTCTATTTTCGTCTGTCTTCAAGTTTTGAATTGTTTGAATGCCTGGCATTGTTCTTGTCATATCCGCTTTCTGTTGCTAGCACCGTGTTTGGGCCATTGCTTTCTTGTTCTTCACATACTCACTTAGTGCCTATGCACTTAGCTTTATTCTTGAACTTTGTCGTCTTCTTGACTCTGATTTTTCTCTTTTTTCATTCAATCTTCTGGCTTTTTTCCTTTCTAGCTCTTTTGCTTAAATCTGTCATTGTTCCAAGCTTTCAAGCTTCTGCAACTGTCTTCGTTCCTTTCCTCCGATGAAGCTTTCGTCATTTTGTCATTGTCGTCAGACTTCGGTAATTCTCATTCCGACTTCCCTTTTTCTGGTAAGCCACTGTTCCTCCTGGTTTTATTACTTGTTGCTTTCCAAGAAGCTCTACTTCATTGTTAACCACCATTGCTGTTTTACCCGTTGTTTCCAAATCATCTTTCTTGAATACATACTGTTCATATATCTGCTGATTTCTGCCACTGTTTTTGGTTTGACACACCTATGCAATCTTTTTGTCTTGAACACTTGCACTGTTTCACCACTTTCTTGCTATTGTTCTTGAGTCTCAGATTCGTGTCTTTTTCCGTGTTTTTGCTTTCAATCCCGCCTTCAAAACTCCGAGGTGCCAATCGCCGAGAAGAGCGTTGATCAAACTCTTCAGAGATTGATCTTGAACTCGTGAGATGGTCGAGAAGTTCCTTTAAACTGCTTCGGGGTGAGACACAACTTGCCGCTGATGCCGAGTAATTTACTTTTTTCTTGAAATTGATGCCGAGGTAACGGTAGAAAAGCTCCTCCAACTGACTGCCGAGACTGAACCATCATCGTCTGTCGAAGCAGATCAGTCCGACGTTCTTGCTTTCGGTTCCTATTTCCTTAAGGTCTTCATTTTTGTACTTGCCAACCTTCTCAGCTCTTAACAAGCTAGTTGGTCATCTCGGATGATCATATCTCGGAAACGTCTTTCAGTGTTATCTCGGCTATACCAAACTTGTAAATTGCTTCAAATTTCAACAAGTGGTAGACTTTATAATCTTTGGTTAACTCATCTTGTAATTTGCTCAAAAAATTTCAACAAGTGTAAACATTCTTTGCTCCTTAATTATCATTCCTTCCCCCTGCATCTTCTCTCTGCCCCCTAATGTGAATATAAGTTGCACTTAGGATCACATTAGGGAAATTGGCTTCGTGCCGTAGTCACAGACCTGATGTGTTCTTCTTTCACCGATGTATTAAAACTTCTGGTATTTAATTCGCCCCCTTTAGACCCTCTTTCTCCTGGCTTTTGCAAACTATCATCGCTGTTTCTTTGAAGCATTTATTCCTTTCACAACTCTGGTTACCACTTCTGGTGTGTACTTAGTAGTTCTGTTCTAATCAAAACGACGTTTGACTCTGGCCAATCTTTTGCCGACACTTAACTTTGTGCACTCTTTAACTTTGTAAATTCTCTCAGAATTTCAACAAGTGTTTAAGCCATTCTTCATTCTCGATTTTAACTCTGCTTGTAAACTTTTCTCGGGTTTTAACATTATCTCGGCTTAACTTCGGTTAAGCATCATCTCAGTTTGACTTCGGTTAAACATCATCTCGGCTTAACTTCGGTTAAGCATCACCTCAGTTTAACTTCGGTTAAACATCATCTCGGCTTAACTTCGGTTAAGTATCATCTCGGCTTAACTTCGGTTAAGTATCATTCCTTCCTTGTCGTTTGTACTCTTGTACCTTTAGACAATGTAAGCTCTGCATATGGCCGATGTGCCCTTTGTTCTTGAATGTCTAATTCAACTTTCCTTCTCTGAATGCTTGTGCTTTTGTCTTTTCTTGATTGCCTTCGTATGATTCTATACTTAGAATATTCTGCGTGCCTTTCATCTTTTGCCTTCTTTGTGCAATCTTCTCGGGGTTACATACCTCGGGTATAATAACTACAAACTTTACTTCGGCAAGATACTGACCTGCAAACTTTTCATATATTTCAAAAAAGCATAAGACATATACTATTCAATGTTAACTTTGCAAACTTTTCTCAAGTTTCAACGAGTGTTTAAGCAGTAATCTCAGTCTATCCTACTTGTAAATTGCTACAAATTTCAACAAGGATTTAAACAATATACTTAGCTTTTACTTCAACCTGTAAATTGCTGCAAATTTCAACAGATAATCATATGTTGGCTTAACTTTAACTTGTAAATTGTTACAAATTTCAACAAATGTTAAGCATCTTCTTTGGTTTAACCAACCAGTAGATTGCTATAAGTCTGTAAGCAATAACATCGGCTTCACTTCGACTTGTAAATTGCTACAAATTTCAACAAGCGAAGAGAAACAGTAATCTCGGCTTAACTCCCACTTGTAAATTGTTACAAATTTCAACAAGTGTTAGGCAATGATCTCGGTCTATCTTCAACTTGTAAATTGCTACAAATTTCAACAAGCGATAGACAAGGAATAATCTTAGCTTAACTTCAACTTGTAAATTGCTACAAATTTCAACAAGTGAAGATAAGGAACAATCTCAGCTTAACTTCAACTTGTAAATTGCTACAAATTTCAACAAGTGAAGATAAGGAATAATCTCAGCTTAACTTCAACTTGTAAATTGCTACAAATTTCAACAAGTGAAGATAAGGAACAATCTCAGCTTAACTTCAACTTGTAAATTGCTACAAATTTCAACAAGCGTTAAGGAATGGTTTCAGCTCAACAACTTGTAAATTGCTACAAATTTCAACAAGTGTTAAGGAATCTTTGTCAGCTTAACAACTTGTAAATTGCTACAAATTTCAACAAGCGTTAAGGAATGGTTTCAGCTCAACAACTTGTAAATTGCTACAAATTTCAACAAGTGTTAAGGAATCTTTGGTCTTAACTTCGGTTAAGAATCTTCTCGGCTTAACTACTGTTAAGCATCTTCTTGGCTTAACTTCGGTTAAGAATCTTCTCTTCTTAATTACGGTTAAGCATCTTCTCGGCCTAACTACTGTTAAGCATCTTCTTGGCTTAACTTCGGTTAAGAATCTTCTCGGCTTAACTACAGTTAAGTATCTTCTCGGCTTAACTTTAGTCTGATCTTGTGTGTTTCCTTTTTATCCTCTAGGATCTTAGATTTGCTCATTGTGCTCTTCTCTTCTCGGACTTAAGCTCCGAGATCTTATCTTCTTAGATCTGCTCACTTGGTTTGAGCTCTTCTTTTCTCGGACCTACTCATCTAGGCCGAGATCATGTCTTCTAGGATCCGGGATCTGGAGTCTGGGATCTGCTCACTTAGGCTGAGCTCTCGTCTTCTCGGGCCTACTCATCTAGGCCGAGATGATGTCTTCTCGGATCCGGGATCTGGAATCCAGGATCTGCTCACTTAGGCTGAGCTCTTCTGTACTTGAATGTCATCTCTTTGGGAGTGCTCATGCCCTCTGCCTTTGCATCCCTTCTGGAAGGGTCTTCGTTCCTCTACAGGTATCTATCGCTCCATACCTAGAGGTCATCTTTGTTGTAGTATCCGCTTTGATCTGTTGTCTTTGGTGCGTCACCTTCATGACCGGCGTCTTTTACTCCGTGACTCTGGTCACGAGTTTTTGTGTTGTGGTTGTCCCCTTCAACGTCGAGGTTGATAGGTCTCCCACTCCCAGCAGGAGCGTTGTCTCCAATCTGATCCTTCTGTGCTTCACTGGCCATCTATTCTTCTTTCTTTCCCACAGACGGCGCCAAATTGTGTGGGTGATTTTCCGACCACACTGCCCGCTTAGTAACGGTGGAAACCTGGCGAGAATAGATGGCTTTGGTGACACCTGTGAAATATAAGAATCCCGCGGTGGTTTCGACCACCCGGGGGCACTCCGACGATCAAGTCAGTATATCTCTCAAAGACAATCAAGTACTTAACTCACTAGCTTGAGTGTAAAAACATACCTTAGACCCATGGGGGTGCCTCTCTTTTATAGCCAATACAATCCTAGTCCCAATAGGAGCCTGGCCCTAATGGACTCAGGATTACTGCTAATCTGGGACTCTCAGTGGGATTAGGATAAACTCTCTAAGAGTCTTATCTTAATCCAAACTGAAATCTTCTCCCAATCTAGGACTCTTGTCCATATCCAGGTTGAGTTCCCTCTTCATTCTAGGACTCTTGTCCCCTATCCGCTTATCTCGGATTCCGATATCTTCGGAGGTAACCTCGGCCTATCCGAGATGACCTCGGCACAACGGCGAAGACACGTGGCACCTCGGCTGACACGTCGGCGTCACCTTGCCACGTGTTGGTACTCAGAAAATATATCCCCACAGTTGGTTACTACACAAGATTCATCTAAGATTTTTCCAAAGCCATTAACCCTTTGAGAAGGCAGTGAAATATGAATGGAATAAGGCATATTGATCATTCCAGAACGAGATGTGGGATATACGATGTATTGTTGTGATGCATCAAAGCCAACCATCTATTTGCGAAAACAGAGCATGCATGAACCTCTATTTGCTCAATCTGATTTGCTAAAAAATGAGTACAAAGTCATCCACAAAAAGTTTGGCATCTACTAAATAATACAAAAATTCAAAAAGTAAATATCCTATTTAAGTCACATCATCTTATTTAAATCACATTACCTCTCTAACATATCACATCAAACCCAATCCAAACCCAATCCATATAAGTCAATAAATCTAAAAGTGCACTTTTTTAGAACATTCCAAACCAACCCTAATCGCTTCAATAATGGAATCCCAACTGGGTTGAATTCTTTCAAAAACCAATTAATTTCTAGCAAACCCAATTGACCAGCAAAATTGCTAAAGGAATTACATTCCAAACAGCTCTATCCTTTTTCCTGATAGCAGTCCCCTGCCATACAAAAACAAACCAAATCCTTGAAAATATTTTTGTTTTTGGACTTTTTTTTATTTTTGTAAAAGAAAAAATGTAATGATTGTAATTTAGATATAATATTTTGTCAAATTAATTTATATAACATATTTTGTCCTTTTATATTTTTTTTTAATCCTAAAATATTTACCAAACGAGAATTGAGATGCCTACACCTTGCAATTAATTTAACCACACCCAGACTTCCATTCCCCTTTGTGATTGTTTCATTTATAATAAATAATTAGCACTTGACCCGATGTATAAAAATTTATTTTTAAAATAGAAAATTAATTTTGAATCTTAACAATTAAAAGTCAATTATAAATAGATTTGTTAATAATTAATGAAAATTTGTCATTGCTCTATGTAAAAGGCATATAAAAGTAATTTATTTCAAAGTTTCAAAAAAAAAAAAAAGTTCAAAATTCTATAATATATAAATTATGATTTGATTATAACTCATGATGTATTATTTTGGTTATTAATCGAAAAGGTCTTGACTAATTTCTTCTGTTTTTCGTTATATGTAAAGTGGTGTATTAAGTCTTTAATTATATTTCAAGTGATGTTTGATTATGATCTATTATAATATTTTTATATGACAATATTTTATAATTTAAATTATTTATTTTAATAATCTTGGTCTTACTGTTCTATAAAAATATTACTCGAATACTTATATATAATAAATTTAGTTAAATTATTTGTTTATTTTGACCATTTTAGTTCTATAGTGCTATAAAAGTGTAATTATCATATAATAATTTTGTATGATATATATTAAATTATAATATAGTAAAATAATCACTCATTTTGATATTAAAAATAATAATTAAATTAGAAAAAGAATTAGTAATATAAAACTAAAAGTGATTCTAATTATTTAATTTTATTTTTATTTTATTTGAAAAATAAAAATATGTAAAAATAGAATTACACAAAATTTATTTAAAAATTAAATATAATTCAGAAGAAAATACAAAAATTAATTATGTAGAGTATGATTTTAATTATTTACTTTGATAATATTAGCACTATCGTTTTATAAAATTGTTACTTGAATACTTATATGTATTAATTTTAGTTAAATTATTTATGTATTTTGATAATTTTAGTTCTATCGTATTATAAAAGTGTAATTAGCATATAATAATTTTGTATGATATATATTAAGGGCTGGTTTGGCTTATCCTATATAAGTCAAAAAGTCAAAAAGTTACTCCAAAATTCAAAAAGATATCACTATTCACTCCAAAAAAAAAAATTAAAAATCAATTTTTTTCAAACAAAAGTACACACCGAATTGACTCCTGCATGCTGCTGTGTGCGGCAGTGGCTCCAAAAGAAATGATTGGGTGTGATTTTTACACACCGTTGTTCGTCTCATGGGGGCCATCACGGGTCCCGTTTTAATAATATGAACCGTTCAATGTGTAGAAATCGTCGAGTACTATATATATGCAAAAAATCACATTGATCAGATATCGATAACTATATGATCAAATCAGTTATGTACAACAAATGGATGGTGTTATAATTAATGATTGAAAGATAAATAAATCTGATCAGATAGCTATCGATATCCGATTAACGTGATTTTTTATAAGTATATAGTGTTCGACGAGTTACACACATTGACGGTTCAGATTATTAAAATGGGACCCGTGATGACCCCCACGGGTCAAACAAAACCGTCCAGTGCTTTGTACAAAAATTAGCCAATAATTTCCAACTCAAATTCACTCAGCCGGTTGTACAGCCGGTTGTACGGCTGGGGCCCACTCCTCTCTAATCATCTCTTACACACTTTTTTTATACAATTTTTTAATACACATTTTTTCATAAAAAGTCAAAAAGTTAACCCAAATCTCCATTTTTTTTTTTTTTTTTGTCTTTTTTAGTCCAAAAAGATAAAAAATGTACTTTTTTAGGACACCCCAAACCAGCCCTAAATTATAAAATAGTAAAATAAATACTCATTTTGATATTAAAAATAATAGTTAAATTAGAAGAAAAATTACTAACATAAAATTAAAAGTAATTCAAACTATTTAATTTTCTTTTATATTCATTTGGAAAATAAAAATATGTAGAAATAGAAATTATCTAAAATTTATTAAAAAAATTAAATATAAATATGTTGTAGTTAGATTATTATATAATGATTTTATATGATATATATATATATATATTAAATTATAAGATTATAAAATAAACACTCTTAGTTAAATTAAAATATCAACTATATAAAATAAATTCAACAACGGCTAATTAAGAAAAAATCACATAATAACATCTAAATCCAAAAATAAAAAATAATGAAAACATCTAAACGATAGATATATTTCAATGTGTGAAGTGATTAATCATCTATAATATGATGTCAAAACATAAAAGAATTTACTCTTCAATAATTGAAAAAGTAATTTAAGTAGAAAATCTAAACTTTAGAGGTTCCTCGAGAGTATATATGGAAAAGAAATATTTGTCAAATAAAGTCCATATAAAATAAATAAAATTAGTATAATTTAAATTAGGTTTTGGTTTATGTAAAACTCTATATGTAATTAAGAAAATATATACTGACGTGACTCTCTTAGAAAAAAGTAAGCCCTTGTAATGTGTCACCTTAGCATAGGAAAAACACTACTTTTAATAATATATATATATGATATAAGAAATGAAGTATAATTTCATATATAAAATTACTATAAAATTTAAACTACAAATCCATAATATAGAATTGGTATTGGGGTATATAATAATGTATTAGAAAATAAGTATAAGAAAAAGAGAAAAAAAAAAAAAAAAAAAAAAAGCAATTTAGCATTAAAAATAAAAATAAAAATTGTTGTACCCTGAAAGAATTAAGAAGAAAAACGTGATACGAAATTGGTATTGGATTGTGGATTATCTCAATTTACCATGAAAAATATATAAAAAAGAAATATTTGTCAAATATAGTCCATATAAAATAGTTAAATTAGGTTTAGGTTTGTATAGAACTCTACATGTAATTAACAAAATACATACTGACGTGGCTCTTTTAAAAAAAAAAAAAGTAAGCCCTTATAAGGTTTGTAGATTATCTCGATTTACCATGAAAAATATATGGAAAAGAAATATTTGTCAAATAGAATCCATATTGTAATAATTCATTCTGGCAGACCGCTCAAGCGGTCATTAGGTCGCTCGAGTGTAGATGCATTGCTCTCAGTAATTTGCTAGTTTGCAAGCAGGATCGCTCGAGTGATAAAGTGGTTGCTCGAGCATAGAAATTAGGCTCCCAGTATTTTCACTATAACTTTGCAAAACTTATAGAACCTTGCTTTTACCACTCGAGCAATGAAAAGTTCACTTAAGCGGTATGTTCGGGATAGCTCACTTAAAAGTCGATTAAACCCATTTCTCTTTTACTTTTTCCACCCTCTTCTCTCTTTTTTTCTCTCTCACCCATTTTCAAAACCCTAGCCCTAAAACACTTGGGCCTTGTTTGGTTTATGTTTGTAGAGTAGTTTTTGAGATAAAAAATACGAAAACTTATTTGATTTGCCTTTTTTCAGAAATAGTTTTGGAAAATTATTTTGGAGAGAGAGTTTTAAAAAAAGTGATTGATTTGATGTGTGTGTGTGTGTGTGTGTGTGTGTGTGTGTGTGTGTGAGAGAGAGAGAGAGAGAGAGTAATTTTGGAAAATAGGTAACAAACAAAATTTTGAGATTTTTTTTTAAAAAAATTTGTTTGATTTGATTACTCTTGAAAATTTATTTATAGGGAATTTTTCTCAAAAATTTTTCTGAAAAACAAACCAAACAAAGCCTTGATTTCTCTAGTTTTTACCTTAAATCCACCCTAAATCCTTCAAGGAGGTTGAAAGGAACACTTGGATCAAGAGTTTTACTGACCGTTTTGCTATTTCATCAAAGTTGGAGTTGGGTTTTCATTTTTTGTCTTCATTCTTAAGGTAGGAATACTTTTAACTTATTAAATCTTTGATTTGAGATACATATATAGTATTTTCATTAGATATTAATATATATATATATATATATATATAATGTGTTGTGTTAATAAATGGGATTATATTGATGAAAAAATGGCTATGCCTCATGATTATGGAAGAGATTAGGTACATCATGGATGATTATTGTTGTTGATAATAAGAATTGGCCTTTAATTCATGAAAGAGGAAAAACCCTTAATTTTTCCAAAACCCTAATTTTCGAATTTGTTCAATAAAAAGGAGTTTTTGCTCAGTTAGTCTCCAAAACTTGAAATTTGGTGTATTGACTTAACTTTGATGTTGTAATATGAGATTTCGAAACTTTTTGACACAAAACCTTGAAATGGTGATCGTTATGAATTGGAGAATCTATTCATTGTTGATGTGTAAATTATTGGATTGTTGTGAATTGAAATTACCATAGGGAATTTGAGATTTGGAAATTCATGCATCATATACCTTTATAATTATATTTTGTAACTCTTAAACGTTGATGTATGGAAGGTATTGGAATTGGGTAAATAGCGTATGAGTCCAGGTAGTGAGTCGGGCTTTGGTTTGAGTTGTGTAATGTATTTTGGTACCTGTGTAGAGAGTCAAGGTGCCCAATTGCCTTGTTTTGTGTATATCGCTGAACGAATGTGGAAAAAACTTTTAGGTATCCATGAGCCTGCTCTTTTTGGAGTTAACAAATGTGGAAAGGGAAAGTTTTGGGTACCCATCGCTCTACCGTTTTTAGAGCCGACAAATGTGAGACTATTTTCTGTATATTAATCTATATATGTATGCAAGGTTTGTGGCTCTTGCTTGGGACGTCATAGCGTATTTACCACTCCACTTTTGTTGATGAAACTTGGAAATAGAAATCATGCATGGAACAAATTTTTGATTTTAAAAGGAGAAAACATGGACTGTATTTCAATAAGTGAATAGTATGATTATATGTATTTCGATTAATTATATAACTTGTTAAATGTATTCCTAGTGGGCATTAGCTTACCCCAAAACTAACCACTTTTCAGGAAAAGATGTTGATGCGCCACCTCAATGATTTGTCTAGGAAAGGGATTTTGGATGGAAGCACGGATGCTCTCCTTTGATGTTTATATGTTAAGCCTCGGGCTATTTTTGTATGAAAATGCAAAATTCAAATTTTGTGCATTCAAGGATACTCCTTGAGAAGATGTTTTCCTTTTTGACTCTTTTCTTTTGTATCCCTTCTTGTCTCTTTGAATAGAGCACAAAGAGAAGGATGCAATCACTAAAAAAAGAACAGCATATTATATACATACGAAAAAGAATATAACAAATTATCTAAATTTCAATACTCAAAATGACTCATCATGCATAGATTAAAAAATAAAATTTGGAATATAACAAATTAAAATATGTAAACACCGAGATATCTAAACTAGTTAATGAGTACAATTTATATGATAAACTAGCATAGCAAAACAATTTCCCTACATAGAATGAACAAATTAAACTACTATCTTAATTTAAATCATCACAATTTCTAGACCCCAGACAAAGAAAAACTGCTATCTACTCATTAATCTTCAAAACATATTTTAGATCAAAAAAGTAATAAGAAAAATGATTCCATAGAAGGGGAACAAGATTTAAAAAAAAAAAAGGGGACGAGTTCGGTTACATAATTGAAAATTCAGATATCATTAGAGGTATTATTTGGGATTAGATATCAAACTAAACAACAAATAAACAAACAAAACAGGAATCAAGATGTGCGCTTACAATAGGGGGATCCATAGGCGGGCAATCTAGGAAGGAAGTAGGTTGATGGAACCCATAAGAATGGCGACAAGACAGATACACCGATTGTTGTAGAAATTGAACTATAGTGCAAGGAGAAGAAGACTCTCATTGTTAAGCCACACAATGCAAAACACATCATCGACGGATGTGTTAGGGTCATGTTCATTGCATGGGTATCGTCAGAAGTTTCACTTAGATATTGGCAAATCTTGAAATCTGCAATGGTCACCGATAACTTGTTTCCATGTACAAAATCACAAATATGAAGTTGTGGAAAATCATATTCAATCCAGTAAATTTGAGTGCCCACGACAATCGGCTTGCTTATAGAATTCATAAAGTGGACATCAAGAGCTATTTTTTCCCAATATTGGTTTGCAACATCAAACATAAAAAGAACACTTGATGCTCTGGAACAACCAAAATCTTTCCATCAAGAGCAGCTGTTGCAAATAAATTATTATAGCCAAGAGAAGATGGAGCATCATGTTTCAAAGGACTCCACTTACCCTTCCCTTTTCTTTTTCTGTTGCCTCCTCCTCCTTCTTCTAAATTGGTGTTTAAAAATTCGCAAGAAATACCGGGAATGTTCCTTTGGTTGCCACCAAAGACAAAAATTTTCCCATCAACCACCACCACAGTAGCATCTGCTCGGCCACAGATAGTGCGAGGACCTTTATTCCAACCCTTCTCTGGATGATTAATTTCAAAATAAATTACAAGGCGAGAATTGTGACCATCTTCATCATGGCAACTCCCTCCGAACCTATATATTCTAGACCCTACCATGGCTGAGCAAGTACCATATTCACGGTCGGCTTTACCATTCTCCAACTGAGCAATGAGAGGTAGAGTCGCTAGATTTTCTCCTCTATGCCGCTCATCGTGATTGACAGCAAGACGAGCTGCTCGAAGTTCAGGAGTCGGAAAGTTTCGAACAAATCTTTTTCCGCTTATCTCCTTTCTCTCTTTCTCATTATTATTATTGCTAGATAGATTGAGCACGTACCATTCTTTGATGTTGTAAGAATCGTCAAACTCAGCGGCAGATAAACAGAAATATTTGTCATATATAGCAGGCTGTGGATTTTCTGTACATCTCACGATGACCGATCCTCCTCTGTTCCTTCTTGTTGGGTATACCTCCTTATTGGAGTGTGGGACCCAATTGGTTTTGGAAAAAGAGTTTAATTTGGTTTAGTATTAATTATAATATATTTTTTTATATTATATTTAATTTGTGGAGACCCAATCAAATTTGGAAACAACTAAGGTTTGATAATAAACCCTAGATTCACAATATTGGAGGCATCGTTTTTGTTCAACACACAAAAGTGGACGGCAGCTGCTATACGAGATATACTGCTTCGGTAATAGTGCCAGTGAATTGACAATTGGGAAGATTGGTCAAGAGTGCTTGATTTGTTCAAGTTTTCATTTCTTTGTGTGGAAGTTGATTTGGTTCGTTATTTTGAATCTTCTTCAATTCTGGTTCTGAAAATTTTGGTTCATCTATTTGGTGAGGTCTTTCTTCTTGTTTATTTGTGATTATTTGGAATTTACCTAATGGTGGTTTTGTGAGACCATTAGTGTCTCGTTTGTAATCGTTTGGAACTTATTTGGTTGATAGTGGAATCGGATTTCGATCCCGTGGACGTACCTCACATTGAGGGAACCACATAAAAATTCTTGTGTTACTTTTGATTTAATTTTTCCACATTAGTTTTTATTCCCATTGATTGATTTACTTGTGGGGAATCACATCGATTTTTCCTAACAACTGGTATCAGAGCTTACGGTTTATTGGAGTTTATTTATTTGTGTAAATCAATGGAGGGGAATGTGGGTCGTATGTCTAGCTTCAATGGAAGCAATTGGGTAACTTGAAAAACTAAAATGGAGGACCTATTATTTTGTAAAGATTTGTATGGACCCATTGAGGGTGATAGTGGTAAACCCGAAGGTATGAAAGATGATGAATGGAATAAGCTTAATCGAAAAGCCGTTGGTGTTATCCGTCAATGGATTGATGACAGTGTATTTCATCATGTTGCTACTGAAACTTCAGCACATGATTTATGAAAAAAATTAGAAGGCCTTTATGATAGAAAATCAACCACGAATAAAGCCTTTCTGTTTCGTAAGTTGGTTAATTTAAAATATAAAGAGGGCAGCCCTATTCTGGAACATCTGAATGAAATAAAGAGTATTGTTAACCAACTTGCTTCTATGAAAATTATTTTTGATGATGAGTTACGGGCTTTGATGCTACTTAGTTCTTTGCCCAAAAGTTAGGAGATTTTGGTTGTGACGGTTAGTAATTCGGCGCCCGATGGAGTTGTCATAATGGGTCAAGTCACTAGTAGCCTGTTGAATGAAGAAACCAGAAGAAAATCAGCGGGTTCCTCTCATTCGGAAGCATTTGTTGTGAGAGGCCGAAGCAAAACAAGGGGGAGGAGTAAGACTCTTCATGGTCGTGATCAAAGCCGTGACAAATCAAAAGATGGTTCTTTTTCAAAGAAAGACGTTGAGTGCTACTATTGCCATGAGAAAGGGCACATGAAGCGGGATGCCGAAAGCTCAAGAACAAGGAGAAAAGGCGTGACAAAAGTGTGGATAAGAAGCAAGAAGACACAACGGCAGTTATTACCGATGATCTCATGGTCGTTTGTGAAGATGATTGTATCAATTTTGTGGGCCAAGAGAGCAGTTGGTGCTTCTTTTCATGTGACTTCTCGAGTTGATTTCTTCACTACCTACAAAGGAGATTATGGTTACATTTGCTCAATGGGTAATGAAGGTTTGTCCAAGATTATTGGTATGGGTGATGTTTGCTTGGAAACAAATTTGGGCTGCAAGTTGTTGCTTAAAGATGTGAGGCATATTCCCGACATTCGCCTCAATTTGATCTCTACTGGGAAGCTAGATGATGAAGGCTTCAACAACAAATTTGGTGATGGAATATGAAAGCTCACAAAGGGTTCTTTGGTGGTGGCTAAGTGCAAGAAGACTCATACACTTTATTCGATGCAAGGAAAAATTTGTAAAGGTGTTGTCAATGCACTTGAAGATGATACTTCTACTGAATTGTGGCATAGGCGACTTGGATACATGAGTGGAAAGGAGCTACAAGTTTTGTTCAAGAAAGAGTTTCTACCCGGTTTGAAAGGTAGACATCTTAAAACTTGTGTTCATTGTTTGGCGGGTAAACAACATAGAGTTTCTTTTCATAAAAATGTTGCTCTAGAAAAGAAAATGTGTTGGAGTTAATTTATTCAGATGTTTGTGGTCCTTTAAAAGTTAGAACATATGGTGGTGCACTTTATTTTGTTACTTTCATTGATGATTATTCAAGGAAAGTTTGGGCTTTTCTACTAAAAACTAAAGATCAAGTTCTAGAAGTATTTAAGCATTTTCAGGCCATGGTTGAAAGAGAAACAGGGCAGAAATTGAAGTGCATCCGATCAAACAATGGTGGTGAATACACTGGGCCATTTGATGAGTATTGTCGCAGCCAAGGTATTCGGCACCAAAAGACAGTTAAGAAGACTCCTCAACAAAATGGCGTTGCCAAGAGGATGAACTGCACCATTGTAGAAAGAACAAGGTGTTTGCAGTCACAAGCTAAATTGCCAAGATCCTTTTGGGGTGCGGTAATGAGTATAGCGGTTGACGTGATCAATTTGTCTCCTTGCTATTCTTTGAATGGTGATGTTCTTGAAAGAGTTGGGACTGGCAAAGATGTGTCTTATAAGCACTTGAGAGTGTTTGGTTGCCGAGCTTTTGTTCACATTCCAAAGGATGAGAGGTCCAAGCTTGATAGTAAGTCAAGACAATGTATTTTTCTTGGCTATAGGCGTGGTGAATTCAGGTATAGATTATGGGATCCAGTCGACAAGAAAGTCATTCGAAGCCGTGATGTTGTGTTTCTTGAAGACCAAACAATTGAAGACTTTGGCAAAGGTGATCAACCGGAGCCAAAAACTAGTGATCTCATTGACATAGATCCATCTCCTTCATCTTCAGTTGATGATGAAAATGGGGGAGATGTGCAGCCACCTATTGAAAATGTAGAGGATGATGCTAATCCTAATGAAGTTGAACTAGAAATTGAGGAAGAGCATCCAACTCAAGAACCGCCACCACAACTTGAGTTGAGGAAATCTACAAGGGACCGACAACCTTCAAGAAAGTATCCTCCCAATGAATTTGTGTTGATTTCCGATCAAGGGGAGCCGGAGAGCTACCAAGAAGCAATTAAGCATGCAAAGAAAGATGATTGAAAAAAGGCCATGGAAGAGGAGATGAATTCCTTGATTGAAAACCAGACTTATGATTTAGTGAAGTTGCCTAAAGGGAGGAAAATTCTGAAAAATAAGTGGGTTTTCAAATTGAAGAATGATAGGAAGAATCTGAAGTACAAAGCACGTCTTGTTGTGAAAGGCTTGGGGCAAAAGAAAGGTATTGACTTTGACGAGATTTTCTCACCGGTTGTAAAAATGTCTTCTATTCGGGTTGTACTTGGCATGGCTGCAAGTATGAACCTTGAAGTTGAGCAACTTGATGTGAAGACCACATTTCTTCATGGTGATCTTGAAGAAGAAATTTACATGGATCAACCGGAAGGTTTTGTAGAGAAAGGGAAAGAGAAATTTGTTTGCAAATTGAAGAAAAGTTTGTATGGCCTCAAGCAAGCCCTGCGACAATGGTACAAAAAATTTGACTCTTTCATGATGAATAATGGTTTTTCTAAAACCACTTCGGACCATTGTGTGTTTGTGAAAAATTTTCCGGATGGCAAATTTATTATTCTTTTGTTTTATGTTTATGACATGTTAATTGTGGGTCAAGATTCTACCATGATAAACAGGTTGAAGTTAGAGTTGAGTAAATCTTTTGCTATGAAAGATTTGGGGCCGACAAAACAAATACTTGGTATGAAAATTGTTCGTGATCGCAAAGAGGGACTGATTTGGTTGTCTCAAGAAAGCTACATTAAGAAAGTTCTTCAGAGGTTCAACATGAATAAAGCAAAGACGGTTGGTTGTCCACTTGCGGGTCACTTCAAACTTAGTTCGAATCAATGTCCTACAAGTGAGAAAGACAAAGAAGAGATGTTGAAAGTTCCTTATGCTTCAGCAGTTGGTTCTTTGATGTACGCCATGGTTTGTACAAGGCCGAATATTACTCACGCCGTTGGTGTGGTGAGTCGGTTTCTCTCTAATCCGGGTAAAGAACATTGGGCAGCGGTAAAATGGATTCTCAGGTATCTTCGAGGGACTTCGAAGGTGTGTTTGTGTTTTGGAGATGGTAAGCCGATGCTTGATGGGTTCACGGATTCTGACATGGCCGGTGATGTTGATTCTAAGAAATCTACTTCGGGGTATTTGATGACTTTTGCAGGGGAAGCTGTGGCATGGCAATCTAAATTACAAAAATATGTTGCTCTCTCAACTACCGAAGCTGAATTTATTGCTATTACAAAAGCTTGCAAAGAAGAGTTATGGTTGAAGAAATTTTTACAAGAGTTGGGTTTGAAACAAGAAAAGTATGTGTTTTATTGTGATAGTTAAAGTGCTATTCACTTGAGTAAAAATTCTATTTTTCATTCGAAATCGAAATACATTGATGTGAGATACCATTAGATTCGTGATGTGTTAAATTCGAAGTTATTACAACTCGAAAAGGTTCACACAGATGATAATATTTTAGATATGTTGACAAAGACTTTGTCGAGGGACAAACATTTGAAGTGTCGAACTTTGGTGGGTATGGTTGATGTCTCCACCTAAGTCGGTAGGGAGAGAATTGTTGGGTATACCTCCTTATTGGAGTGTGGGACCCAATTGGTTTTGGAAAAAGAGTTTAATTTGGTTTAGTATTAATTATAATATATTTTTTATATATTATATTTAATTTGTGGAGACCCAATCAAATTTAGAAACAACTAAGGTTTGATAATAAACCCTAGATTCACAATATTGGAGTCATCGTTTTTGTTCAACACACAAAAGTGGACGGCGGCTGCTATACGAGATATACTGCTTCGGTAATAGTGCCAGTGAATTGACAATTGGGAAGATTGGTCAAGAGTGCTTGATTTGTTCAAGTTTTCGTTTCTTTGTGTGGAAATTGACTTGGTTCGTTATTTTAGATCTTCTTCAATTCTGGTTCTGAAGATTTTGGTTCATCTATTTGGTGAGGTCTTTCCTCTTGTTTATTTGTGATTATTTGGAATTCACCTAAGGGTGGTTTTGTGAGACCATTAGTGTCTCGTTTGTAATCGTTTGAAACTTATTTGGTTGATAGTAGAATCGGATTTCGATCCCGTGGATATACCTCACATTAAGAGAACCACGTAAAAATTCTTGTGTTACTTTTGATTTAATTTTTTCGCATTAATTTTTATTTCCATTGATTGATTTACTTGTGGAGAATCACATCGATTTTTCCTAACACTTCTCTCCATATCTATCGACCGCCGCGACGATGATGATGATGCCATCTAAGAAACAAATTAATTAAAGTTGAAAACATCATTAACGCAGAGCAGAATTAAGGCTAAAAGACTTGATTTTTATGAAAGATTAAACTTTTACACAAACCACAACTTTAAAAATAAAAAAATAAAAACAGTACAAAGAAAACAGGATGTATAATACATACCTGAGTAGATTGGGCTGACGGAGTCGAAATCGTTAAAGGAAGAAACGATTAAAAGAAAGGGAAGTTGTCACGGCTGTCGGACCTTCTCAGAGATGAGAATCTATGGCCACTGGTGGGAGATTTTGCAGCGGTGAGGGCTTTGGGGAAGCAAATCGCTATGGTTGAGGTAGGGAAAACAGATCACAGTGGTGGATATAAGGAAGAAGAGAGAGAGAGAGAGAGAGAGAGAGAGAGAGAGAGTTGCACCAAGAGGTCTTAGGTTTGGGTTGGGGTTTCTTTCCAAAAAAGAAAAAAAAAGGAAAAAATCAAAATAACAAAATTATTTTTTAATTTTTAATTTTATCAATTTAAATTATAATACTTTGATTTTTTTTTTCTTAATTTAAATTATTCATCTATTTGTATTAAGTAAAATCAATAAAAAAAAATATTTTAATCTTTAAACTTGATATAGATATTCATAAAATGTCTAATTTATTTTTCATTAAATTTAATGACTAAAACACATATATTTTTTTTTATCAATTTTATTTAATGAAAATAAGCAAATAGTTTAGATTAAAAATAAATCAAAAATTTAGAGTTTAAATTAATAAAACTAAAAATTTAGGATTTATTTTATCACAAGACTCAAATTCAAATGTTTTTTTTTTTGTAATTTTTTTTTTTTTTTTTAAAAAGAAAAAGAAAAAAAGTTCGGGTTCGGGTTCGGGTTCGGGTGGACTTGGGTTTGGGGTTTCGGTAGATTTGGGATTTGGTAAAGTGTAATTTATTAGGTAAAAATAGTTTAAATAAATTAAAAATAATTGATTATTTGAAAGATGTCAGCGGGTATTTTTTGACTTATACTATTTGGATTATTAACTTTTAACTTACAATATATTACACATTCTCCGATCCATAATCTAAATTTGAGGCGGTTATTTATGCCCGTGGTGTTTATCATGTGTCATGTTCTAATAATTTAAATTGTTCATTTTATAATGTTACGATTATTAAATTGACCTAATTATTATTTTTATTTTTTTATTGAGTAATTAATGTAGAACAAGAATTATATTTTTTGTTTATTTTTTTATTTGGGACAATTATAAATTAAAAAAACTCCAAGGTTTGAGTCTTTTAATAAAATAAATCATGGGTTTTCAATTTTATCAATTTAAATACTAATATTTTGATTTATTTTTAATTTAAACCATTCACCTTTTTTCATTAAGAAAAAACCGATTGAAAAATGTCTAAAATATCAATTCAATAACTAAAATGTAATTTTTTTTATCAATTTTACTTAACAAAAATGGACAAATAATTTAAGTTGAAAATAAATTAAAAGTTTAGGATTTAAATTGATAAAATTAAAAATCAAAAATTTATTTTATTGCAAGGGTTAAACTTTGGATTTTTTTTTTATAATTGTCCCTTTTTATTTTTTATAATTTTAGAATTAAATTTGCATAGAATTTAAAATAGTTTAGATTTTTAATTCCATATTCTCTTTAGTTTCTTAATTTGTATTGATTTAAATTTTATAATTTATTTAGAATTACTTTTTTACAAGCTATGTTTTTCATTCATTCAATTAATAATACACATACTGATGACAAAGATGAGAAAAATTAAAAATTTTCTTAATGGAATGGAGGTATAATAAATTCATATTATTTATAATAAAGTTCTTAGATTATTTATAATAAAGTTTTAGAGATGGTCTATCTTTCTAGTTTAGACCTTTGTCAATTATTTTTCAACATATTTAGCCTTCGTTTGGGATGTGAGTTGACTTTTTAGCTATTTTAGTCTAAGATTAAAAAGTCTCATTTAGAATAGACTTTTTGACTTTTTTAATTTTTGTAAGAAAAAAAATAAAATAATTATAATTTAGATATGATATTTTGTCTTATTGACTTTTTAGTCTATTTTCTTTTTGCGGCTATTTTAATCCAAAAACTATATAACAAACGAAGCCTTAGTTGTCTCAGTTAGTATGTATCGATCCTCAAGCTAACATAGTGTCGAGAGATGGGAAAAACAATTTGATACTCTTGGATACTGCCATGTCCCTCTTCCACCAATTACAACATTATTAGGACACCACCTAATAATGCCTTAGGACCAACCAATAACTTTTTGAGATACATACCATCTGGCCCAATACACGAGGTTTATATGAGAACACACCGTAGGTCAATGAAATTAGGAAATGGGGATGTTGTCGTCCAAGTCACAATAGCCTGCTGTGAGTTTGGTGAATGTCCATTTTGAATTTTTTTTTTTTTTTTTTTTTTTATGATCCAGATTACTCATATTATAAAATTTGTTAAATAAATTATTCATATAAAAAATTAAATTGATTGAAAATTTAAATCCCTATAATAAGAAAACATTCATTTTTTTAAAAAAAATTTAGGCCCTAATCATGGGCTTATGGATGTTTGATTAATTTAATTTTTTACATTGATGATATGCTTGACGAACCTTATATATGAACTATTCGAATTATCAAAAAAAACTTGGGATGAGCCTCTACGAAAACTCAGAACAGGATGCTATGACTTGGAGTTGAAAAATGTAGAAATCCCCTAGATATAGATTTGTGATTATGTATCAATTTTAACCAGCAAATAACAATCTCAATCAAACAATCAAAACAAATCAATACAACGATTTAATATGGAAAAATCACAATTTGAGCGCCTCCAATTGTGATAAAAACCTACAGGCAAAAATCACAAAACAATCCACTAAGAAAACATAAAGGAATTACACAAGTGTACTCTCAATTACCTAGCGAATCCACGCCCGAATCGAACTGACCCCTATATGCCTCTTCTAGCCTATCTTCACCTCGGAATTGTCTTGCCCAACGTTAAATCATCAATGCCGATGTCGAATCACGACGATGAGCCACTCCAAAATCTACCAAAGTTTCAGGCTCAAATTTCACGAAATCCATCGAAAAACAATACTCTTTTTTGTATTGAATAAATAAAACAAATAAACCCCTTTGATATAATCCACTCAATTCATGATTTAAACTCTCACAGAAATCAAAGAAAACAAGTAAAGAAACTCCAGATGAAAACCCTAATACCCAAGAAAGAGATCTGGAAGTCGTAACCCTAAAAAAGACTGAAATACATATTTATAGAAAACAGGGCCACGATGGTCACTCGAGCGAAGGAATTCTCGCTCGAGCGAGGAAACTAAAACGCATGTTTTTCCAAGAGTCTTCGCTCGAGTCACCAAAGTATCGCTTAAGCGAAAAATGCATCTTCTCAGTATTTTTACAGTCAAAACAAACTTTTGGGACCAAAGACACTGAGCGCACAATCCTTCGCTTGATCCCTAACATAGTCAGTGAAATGGCAAACATGATAGAATTCCAATCACAAACTTCTCTATGTAGGCACAATTCAGGTTAGATTCGTATCTAAAACTCATAATCTCACTGAAATAAAATACCGAATAAAATTACAACTAAATTTTTTTTTATCAAATAGAATTACCAAAAATAAAAAACTAATAGGAGCCGCAACAATATATCATATCTCAATGTGAATTAGACCTGTGTGTACGCAAATCAAGATAATCGCAGCATTGCATTCCTTATGAAATTAGATTCCTAAACCCAATTAAGGAATGCAATGTTGCGATCATCTTAATTTGCGTATACACAGGTCTGATTCAGTTGAAGAGTTAAGAGATGGACTCTCTAAGACAAAAATATCATATCTCAATGTGAATATAGTGTGACTGGTTAATCTAGAGTGATTGATGAATTGAAAAATTAATGTACAATTTGTCTCGCTTTGTGCACAAGTATGCAATTCAACTTTAGGATTTGAGAGATGGACTTCCTGAAATCGGTAATTATTATTGACATATTTAATTTATTTATTTGAAATTATCGCACAAAATTTGTGAGATTCTGACACTTAATGCACCAAAACATTATTTTATACCCAAAAATAGTAAAATTTTGGAAGAAAAACCCAAAATCCTGAAGTTATTTTCCATCTTTGCATTTTGAGGTCTGAAGGCTGATTGGACCCTTCCCCATGTGACCTTGTACTTTCCACTAAAACGGTAATAATACATTTCATTAAAAGTGCTCTAAAAATATTACTAGTAATGTGATAATGGTTGGGATCCATTGCTTTTGTATTGTATTTTTTTTTTTTTAAAGTACTTGCTAACTCATTAGTTGTGTTTTAGAACATCACTTTTAATGGAATGTATCATTACCGATGTCATTATTATTGACTATACATATTATACAAATTATAAATATCCAAAACGTATTCTACAGAGAAAAGAAGAAAAAGAAAAACAAGAGACAAAAAATAACAATGTCCTTGTGGATTTAATAATTTAGCATGTGGGCTTTTGTTTAAAAGAAATTTAAATTTAAATTTATGGATGGAATACATATTTTTTTTATCCTTTTCAATTAAATGATGCTAAAAGTTCAAAAAAGACAAATAAACCAAATTTTTAAAGATTTTTTTAATAAACTTGACTTCTTTTTTTTTTTGTCTATGGCAGATTTTTTTTAGTTGACTCAATTTTTTAATTTTTAAAATCCTAAAAAGCAAACTAAAAAAAAATTGACTGAAAATTAAAAATTCAAAATAGACAAAAATAAATTAGATTTTAGTTTTTAGCCAGAGGAATCACTTTAGCTTTTGGCCAGTATTTTGTAATCGGTATATAGCTAATATTTTGTAATTTTCATTTTCACATTCTTACGTCATGAATCTTACAATGTTTAGAAAAATGTAAAATGAGTTGATGGGCCCAAAATATTTACAATATTCCGATGGAAATTCTTATAAAACCAAATACTTAAACTGCATTGGGGCATAAATCTTATTACCGGATTTTAATTTATGCTGTTTGATTTATGTTATCCAAACACATAGCTTTATATATATACGAGGTCACAAATTCAATTTCACAGGCTGCGTTTGATTTAAGAATTTGAGTGGAAATTGTGGAAGATAAGGAAAAGTTAGTGAAATATAAGTTAAATTTTATCACTTTTCCCTCACTTTTTCCTTTTTCCGTCATAAATTTCTATTCAAATCATTATTCCAAATACAACCTAAAAGTATATATCTTAAACATCATTTGCAAGATTAAGTATTGCATTATCACTGGGGTTAAGAATTTGATTTTATTCACTTACTTTTTGAGTATGTGAACAATATGTTGGATTTATTTTTTTAGTGTGACTCAATAGCATACATATATCTACATGTTTTAATTTATTTGGACTCCACAATTAGATAAAGTCAATATTTGATATAAAGTTCAATAATTAGAATTTTAATATAATTACTCTTCTAAGATAAGAAGGAAATCTTGATGGATAGGAATTCTTCTGATAGAGTTTATCTGGCTCTCTTCTCTCTTCTATATAAGGATGTGTGACTCTCCTTTCATATCATGAGTATTTTTCCATCACTCTAATTCAATGGCTGACAAAGATATGTTCGTTTTATTCTTGAGTTGTATTGAATTCAAGATCCTGTAAAGTTTAATTCTACATTATTATTATAGTTACATATATTATTAAATCTTACATGTGGTATCAAAGCTTTCGTTTTGTGAATCAATACACCTTGAAATAATAATATATTTATGAATATTATAATTATAATTATTCATAAAACAGCACATTAATTTTTAAATCATATTTGAGATGTAAAGTTTTGGCTAAAATAATCATATTAATTTTTTAAAGCAGTTATTATAATTTTACGTGGCTAGAACTTAAATGATTTAAAAATGGGTCGATTAAATTAAAATGGGTCGGATTATAATACGATTTAAACGTGGCCTAGTCTTGTAAAGCCTTGCGTCGTGGTTATGCATGCTTTGTTTTTTACGTCTCAATTATATATATATATATGTACATATGGTTTGTCAATGATCAGTGTTGTTTTTTTAAGTTGCATCCATGAATTACATGACTCTGTTGGTTTTCTGTATGATGCTTTGATTCCAGCTACAGCACTGTTGGACACAAGAAGTTTCCTCTCTTTCAGATACTGTTTGGTAATTTGTTTTATGACATTGAATATTAAATATTAGAGTGGTTAATTCATATTATGTGTAATTTTTATTGACCATTATATGAGATATTTATGATTGTTATATTACATAATTTGATATATAAATATTCATGTTCGTCCAGAGTTATTATTATTACTATATTGATAATTGCAATCACATAAAAGAAATTCTATAAATCATAAATAGTGATTTCATTAAAATAGTGAATGAATTAATGATAATTAAATAACTCAAATTAATGAATAAAGAATATTGTTGGTTAGTTCTGTATTCATAAGGTTTACTAATTTAATAGCTGCCAAAGTAGCCTAGATTTGTAAAATTTATGAATATAGAACTATATAAAAGAATTGTTAAAAGGTTAACATTAAGGTCGATAATATTCTCAATTGCATTTATAATTAGGAGATTGAGACTAGCCCAAAGGAGAGTTACTTTCAAATAATTATGAACTGGGTAGGGTAATGTATCTTATATAATTTGACATATTAGAATTGAATACCCAACGGTAACATGACTAGCTAAAAAGTTGCATAAATTACTTTAGACCTACATGAGTGATTGTTGACGAGTGGACAATAGATACACCTAAGTTTTACCCAAAGGAAAGACTTATGTAATATCAATAGTTCATCATAATTCTCAAAGCTTTAATATGTAAATTGTTCTATCTTATTTCAGTGATAGTTCCCACCTCATTGCACTCTCTTGCATCGGGCGTCCTCTACTTACTGGCTCGAATTTTTCAGAATTGTATGAACATGTTCAGTTTACACTGGGTGTGTTGGACCTCGATATGGCATTGTTTGAAGATAAACCTGCAGACATTAATGAATATAGTACTGCAGAACAAGTTGTCCTTTCTGAATCTTGGAAAAGGTCCAATAGACTCAGTTTGATGTTCATGAAGATGACCATTGCAAATAACGTCAAGACCTCCTTACCTCAAACTGTTAATGCATTGGAATACTTAAAGGCTATTGAAGATCAATTTAGATCTGCTGACAAGTCACTTGCTGGCACTATTATGGCTGAATTAACAACAATGAAATATGATGGCAATCGAGGAGTTCAGGATCACATCCTCAATATGGCTGACAAAGCTGCAAAGCTTAAAACTTTAGGGATGCAAGTTGATGAAACTTTCCTCATGCAGTTTATTCTCAACTCACTTCCATCACAAGTCGGCGCATTCAAAATTCACTATAACACCAATAAAGATCAATGAAGTTTGAATGAGCTGACTAATATGTGTGTTCAGGAATAAGTGAGGTTGAGGGAGGAAGGACATCAAACTGCATTGGCTGTAACTCATGGAGCTATAAAGAGAAAGAGGGGTAAGTTTGTAAAATCAAAGAAAAATCCACCCAAGAAAAAGAATGAACCTAGGGAAGAAAATCAAGCTAAGAATGGTTTCACTGTCAAGTGCTACTTTTGTGGCAAGAAGGGACATGTGAAGAAAGGCCACAGCAAACGAAAGGCTTGGTTCAAAAAGAAATATAAGAAATTTTCTTTTGTTTGTTATGAATCAAATCTTGCTGAAGTACCTTCTAATACTTGGTGGATACAAATGACATGCAGGGATACCTCTCAACCAGGAAACTGAAGGAAAGTGAAAGATTTGTCTATATGGGGAACCGTCTCAAAGTTGAAGTTGTAGCTATAAGAACCTACCGACTGATCTTAGAGACGGGTCATCAGATGGATCTAGAAGACACTTTTTATGTTCCTTCAACTTCTAGGAATTTAGTTTCGTTATCCAAATTAGATCGTGTTGGATATTCAGTTTCATTTAGTTGTGGAAAACTCAATTTAATATTTAATTCAATAATGATTAGTTCTGGTAATTTATGTAATGGTTTATATAAAATTACCTTAAATCATGAGTTTGCACAATCATTAGCAACTCTGCATTCAAATATTGGTTTAAAACGTGGTTTGATTAATGATAAATTCTCAATCTTATGGCATAGACGGTTGGGGGATATCTCTAGAAATAGAATTGAAAAAATGGTGAAGAATGGGATTTTGGAAAACTTAGACTTCATTGATTTTGAGATATGTGTGGATTGCATTAAAGGAAAGCAAACCAAACACACCAAGAAAGGTGCCACAAGAAGTAATGAGCTTTTTGAGATAATTCATACAGATATTTATGGGCCACTCAACATCCCATGTCTTAGTGGTGAAAAATATTTTATCACATTTATAGATGACTTCTCACGTTATGGATATGGTTATCTAATTCATGAAAAGTCCAAGGCTATTAACATCCTTAAGGTGTACATAACTGAAGTCGAGAGACAACTAGATATAAAGGTTTAAATAATGAGATCAGATAGGGGTGGTAAGTATTATGGTAAATATGATGAGTCAAGCCAAAATCCTGGCCCATTTGCCAAATTCTTAAAAAAGAAAGGCATTCGTGCTCAATATATAATGCCTAGTACGCCACAACAAAATGGAGTTGCTGAAAGGCGTAATCGTACACTTAAAGGTATGATTAGGAGTATGTTAAGTTACTCAATTGTACCCATTTCACTGTGGGGTGAAGCTTTAAAGACTGTAATGTATATCTTAAATAGAGTTCCTAGTAAGGCGGTCCCAACAACTCCTTTTGAGTTATGAACTGGTAGGAAACCTAGTTTGAGACACTTACATATTTGGGGTTGTCCCGCAAATGCAAGAATGTTCAACCCACCAGAGAAAAAGTTGGACTCAAGAACAATATTTGGATATTTCATTGGTTATCCAAACAAGTCTAAATGGTACAAATTTTATTGTCCTAATCAATGTATGAGGATGGTGGAAACTGGTAATGCTAGATTCCTAGAGAATGGTGAAATTAATGAGAGTGAGAAAACACAAGTGGTGAATTTTGAGAAAATTAGGGTGGATATGCCAACATTGAAAAATTGTTGTTCCTCAGACTATTCCACAGGTTGAGGAAAACGAACAACATAATGAAAATCCTTCACCACCTCATGTTTCACCACTTCATGAAGATACCACCATTGAAAATATTGAAGAACCACCACAACCAACAGTTCTGAAAAGATCTCAGAGGAAAAAAAAGTCTGCCATTCCAGATGATTACATGGTATATCTACAGGAATCTGATTTTGATATTGGGATTAACAAAGATTCAGTCTCATTTTCACAAGCCATGAATAATGATGATTCTACTAAATGGGTCAATGCTATAAATGAAGAATTAAAATCCATGGAACAGAATAGTGTTTGAGATCTCGTCGAATTGCCTAATAATTGTAAAAAGGTCGGGTGTAAATGGGTCTTCAAGACCAAGCGCGACACGAAAGACAATATCGAACGATTTAAAGTCAGACTTATTGCCAAGGGTTTTACTCAAAAAGAAGGCATAGACTATACAGAGACCTTCTCTTAAGTATCTAAGAAGGACTCGCTTAGAATCATCTTAACATTGGTGGCTCATTATGACTTAGAGTTGCATCAAATGGATGTAAAAACTGCTTTTCTAAATGGGAATTTGGATGAAGAAATTTATATGGAGCAGCCAGAAGGATTTGCAAAGAAAGGTAAAGAACATTTAGCTTGCAAATTAAAGAAATCCATATATGGCCTTAAACAAGTTTCTAGGCAATGGTATTTAAGGTTTAATGATACCATTACCTCTTTCGGATTTAGGGAAAATGTAGTAGATCAGTGCAAATATCTAAAGGTTAATAGGATTAAGTTCATTATTTTGATGCTATATGTGGATGACATTTTGTTAGCTAGTAATTACCTTGGCTTATTGTATGAAACCAAGGAATATCTCTCTACGAATTTTAAAATGGTCGATATGGGTGAGGCAAACTATGTTATTGGCATAGAGATCTTTAGGGATCAATCTCAAGAATTGCCAGGACTATCTCAAAAAGGATATATTGATTGTGTTTTGAAGAGATTCAATATGCATTTTTGTTCAGTCGGTGATTCACCCATCATAAAAGTTGATAAATTAAGTGAAAAACAGTGTCAAATGAATGACTTTGAAAGAAAACAAATAAAGGACATTCTATATGCATCAGCAGTAGGGAGCTTGATGTATGCCTATACATGTACCAGGCCATATATTAGTTTTGCAATTGGAATGTTGGGAAGATTCCAAAGTAATCCTAGAATGGAACATTGGAAAGCAGTGAAGAAGGTTATGAGATATCTTCAAGGAACAAAGGACTATATGCTCACCTATATGAGATCAGAACAGTTGGAAGTGATTAGATACTCAGACTCAGATTTTCCTGGTTGCCTTGATAGTAGAAAATCTACATCAGGTTTTGTTTTTCTACTAGCTAGTGGAACAATTTCATGGAAGAGTGTAAAGCAGTCCGCTATTGCTTCATCTACTATGGAGGCAGAGTTTGTGGCATGCTTTGAGGCCACAAATCATGCTTTATGGTTGTGAGATTTGATCTCAGGATTTGGTGTTGTTGACTCAATTGCCAGGCCGCTGAAGATATATTGTGACAATACCACAGCAGTTTTCTTCTCTAAGAATGGAAAGTACACTAGTAGTTCCAAACACATGGAAGTAAAGTACTTAGTTGTTAGAGAAAAAGTCCAGAAACAACAAGTGTTAATTGAAAACTTAAGCACATCTCTTATGATTGCTGATCCATTCACGAAAGGATTACCACCAAAGACATACAAAGAGCATGTTATTAGGATGGGTCTTTTAAGCAACCCTTGATGTATATGGTTAATCATGAGTGCTTATTTTTATTTGACACTAGACAAGACAAATTACAGGGGCCTTTCAGGCAAATAATTACATATTCCAATATTGGATTGGGTTGGTGAAGGTTATCGATGGTGTAGTGTATAGAAGGAAATATGACATAAAACCGCTATGACTCACATTGGTGATCTGAAATAATCACAGTATTATAGTTTCTAATATATCTGAACTTATTGGCTATTTTTAAAATTCGTGATCACGTGTTAAAGTTTTTAGTGTGGAATCCAATGAGTCAAAAAAAATTATAAATTGCATATTTTTTTGAAAAAACTCATACTTGCATCATAATCGGCTTAATGGGCCAAGTGGGAGAATGTTGGATTTATTTTCTAGTGTAGCCCAATAGCCTACATATATCTACATGTTTTAATTTATTTGGACTCCACAATTAGATAAAGCCAATATTTGATATAAAGTTCAGTAATTAGAATTTTAATATAATTACTATTCTAAGATAAGAAGGAAATCTTGATGGATAGGAATTGTTCTGATAGAGTTTATCTAGTCATCTTCTCTCTTCTATATAAGGATGTGTGACTCCTCTTTCATATCATGAGTATTTTTTCCATCACTCTAAGTTTTATAATCATCCTAATTAAGAGAGACAGAGAGAAGAAAGTGAGCCAAGAATTAAAGGTTCAACTATTAGGGGTATTTTCTCAACTTCTCTAATTCAATGGCTGACAAAGATATTCGTTTTATTCTTGAGTTGTATTGAATTCAAGATCCTGTAAAGTTTAATTCTGCATTATTATTATAGTTATATGTATTATTAAGGTTAAGTTTGGCATAACCTAAATAATACAAAAAGTCAAAAAGTTACTATCTTATTTAAGTCACATCATCTTATTTAAATCACATCACCTCTCTAACACATCACATCAAACCCAACCCAAACCCAACCCATACAAACCAATAAATCAAAAAGTGTACTTTTTTAAAACATCCCAAACCAACCCTAAATCTTACGCAATATACACATTTTGGGCATACAAAAATTCGTTGGAGTTAACTTTGTAGCCATAGCTAGTGTTCACTTTGTGGCCATAGCTAGTGTTCTGCAATAGAAGATCATGAATTTAACTCTCTCTTTTCATTCTTGGTTATGTTTAGATCATAAATTTGATGGTAGAGAAAAAGAAAAATAGATAGAAAAAGTGAAAAAAAAAAAAAAAAGCCTTATATTTCATTATTTTGTTTCTCTTTGCAAATCTCTTCTTCAATTGATGATCAAAACGCAACCCTAATGAACCAAAAAGATTTTTAAGAAGTGTTTGGCTTATCTCATGTTTAAATATGAATTTGAGAATATCGTGAAACCTATCACGAGTTCCGTTTCTATGATCTAAGCTGTTCATTTTGTAAGGTCCTCCGTAATATATTATCTATGAAAAAATTAAGTCGTTGCAATAATCATAATTTTTTTATTTAACGTGTTTGCTTTTAAAAAAAATGAATGACAATTATATTTTTGAAAGTAGACCATTTATTTTTCTAGAAATAAATATAATAAAATAAAAATGTTACAATTATTAAATCGATCAAATTTTTTTCCATGAATAATATACACAAAGAGTCTTACAAAATAAATAATTTAAATCATTTAAATAAAACTTGTAATAAGTCTCACAACCTTCTCAAATTCTCTCAAATTTAAAAGAAGCTGAATAAAATTAAGTCCAAGGTATCATTTTATATCTTGCCTTAGATTCCACTCAATTAGGGACCATGGGTTGTCTTGTATTACATGCTAATAGTTCTAAAATTGTCTCTTATGCTCAATCATACTATAGAACCTCGGACTATAAAATTTGGTAGGTTGGTTTCCTAGTATTTCTTTTTGCTTCACTCTTTTAACGTCATCATGAAAGAATGTAGCATACTCAAATCTTTTTGCTTAATCATGTCAATTTACCCACTAACCTTGTTTATTTTTCTTTGGGACCCATTGGTCAACTTTCTTAGGCACTGTTCTTGTACTAATTGTTAAAAATTACATGAAGAGTTGTGATAAATAAGATTGACAGTTGTCATAATTTATTATTCACAATAGCATTTATTTAGGTTCAATAAATTTTGAGTTAAATTATAATTAAAAATTATTTTTTTCATTTAATATTTTTTATATGTATATTTTTATCAGACTCTTTATTTTAAAATTTAATTTTATAAACTATTTATTTTTATTATCTCCTAGATTATGCAAATAATTCTGTCCAAAATAGCTTCTAAAAGATTTTAGGAAAAGTTGTCATATTCCTAAATAATAATAATCATAATAATGGTTAGAAAAGTTGCCATATTCCTAAATAATAATAATCATAATAATGGTGCACAGCCAATCATCCATCAGAATATTTGGCCAAATATCATGTAATAAATGATAAAATATTATATTTTATATTTAAAAATAAAAAAATAAAAACTGGTGTAGCGGCCAATTATCTGGCAGGATGTTCGACTAGATGACCAATAGGAAGTCCGGTCACTCTTAAGAATAAATGATAAATTATTGTATAACCTGTAAACAGTGCATCACTACATGTAGAGATTTACTGTAGCAATGTCAAATTTATGGGTGATTTGGAATGTTCTAAATAAGTGCACTTTTTTAATTTTTTATAAAAAAAAAATGTGTTGAAAAGTAGAGAAAATGAATAGAAAAGTAAAGAGAAGATATTGATTAATATGACCTAAATAAGTGTATGTACGCAAAAAAGTGTACAAATACTTAATTTTGGTGTAGTGAGACTGATAGAGGAGTGATTTTGTACTTTGCTAAGCAAATTTTATCCTAAAGCCATAATAGCCAACCTGATGTGGATGCTCTTATTGTAATTTGAGTAAATTATACTAACTTTTCATAAGTTCTGCAATTTTAATAAAATTATGTTAAGCTTTTTTAAAGGATAAATTACTAATAGGTCTTAATAGTTGGATTTAATTCCCATCAAATCCTATTGTAAACAAGTCCTAATAAAATCGTCGCTAAAAATAATTTTTTGTAACAATTTTTTGCACATATCGCTAAAAATTGACAATAAGTGATTTTTTCTGTGACGAATTTTTCAAATTGTGGTAACTATTTTTTTAAACTGTCGCTAAAACTTATAATTAATGATGTTTTTGTAACAATTTTCAAACTGTCACTAAAAATTAACAATTGATGACGTTTTTCAATAGTATTTACTAAAAAATGCCATTAATTATTATAGAACTTATTGAACAATAAGTCCATCTATTAGAACCTATACGTAAGGTTCTTTTTTAAAATTTTAATTTATATAATATTTAATTATATTTTTATTAATAATTCATTAGTCATATAAACAAAATAAAAAAAATTCATCAAAAACAAATAAAAATCAATTTAAAAATAATTTTTAAGAAATCAAACTAAACAAAGCCCTTTCAATATACATGGTCATCATTTTTTGCTCAAAACATGTCGGAAGCTTTTCAAAATCCAACCCATCCCTTCCCAACGTATGGGAAGCTTTTCAGAACAGCTTATTAGAAACTTGGGAGATTATTTCAATGCAATCCATCCTATTTTCGGCACCATTGAAAGATTTATCCCTCCAAAATTAAGAGTATAGATCGAATCTTGTGATCTATCTTCAAACAATTTGATATATCCTCTAGCAATGAGAACAAAAGAGAATGAGTTGGTTGTCATCTATGCCTCTTTCACGCTGTGTTTGGTTAGAAAATTTAGAAAGAGATTTAGAAAAGAAAAGAGAAAAAATGTGTGAAATTAAGTAAAATATAAGTATTTTTTATTCACATTTTACTTGTATTTTTCATTTTCCATTTCTCTTTTTAAATCCATTATCAAATCCCCTAAGCAAATACAGTATTAGAGTTTTAAATAATTATGCAGTACAAGTCTCCCTCCGATCGTGACAATTTTTGATTGGCTGAATTCTTAAAAGCCATTTTAATTTTTTTTCACATTTTGTCTAGTAACTGTAATTGATAATTGTCACGGTTAAAAATTAATATTAATAAAATGAATCACATTTATTTTAAAACACAAAGTATGTGATACGAACCAAATACAGTATTAGAATTTTAAGTAATTGTGCAGTACAAGTCTCCCTCCGATCATGACAATTTTTGATTGGCTAAATTCTTAAAAGTCATTTTAATTTTTTTTCACGGTTAAAAATTATTATTTATAAGATGAATTATATTTATTTTAAAACACAAAATATGTGATCTCATCGTACAACAATTGATGTCATATTAACTTAATTGTTTACATTATTAACCTACTTAATATATCTTATAAAATTAATTATTCAAATCATTAAAACAAACCCTAAAATAGAATCACCAAATCCAACCACACCACTTCAATTTGTGCCTAGCTGGGGCGAATCAATTTCCTTGTATATATATCTAGATATCTCTTTCTTTCTTTCTTTTTTTATTCAATATATCTAGATATACATAGATATTCTATATGAACACATGAATAGTTTGAACCCTCTTTTTGATTTTTATTCTTTTATTTTGTTTTAGAGGGGTGAATATTTTGAACTTTATTAATAAACAAACTACACAAAATCTTTGCTGACTACTTCTCAAACCCCCAAAAAGTCTCCAAGACCCTAACCATCAAGATCTTTTTTTTTTAACCTAACCATGATTACTTCTAACTCTAAACCCACTTACACAGTTTCCACGTGCAGTTAGGATTTAGAGAGCAACCCCTCCTCTCTTTCTCTCTCTCTCCTCTCTCTAAACCTCATTTCGCTCGAAACAGAAAAGCTCCTGTTTTTGTTTCTCAAACTACCCATAGTTTGTTTTCCGGAAAATTACTTCACCATTAAATTGTCACTTTCCGGGAATATTTTCTGTACCAAGAAGTTGTTACCTTGCTCCTCAACCGCCAATACCGGTGTGTACGCTCTACCATTTCTGCGTTTTCCATATCCATTAATACATTTATTTCAGATTATTTTCATTTGGGTTTTCGTTCTTAGTAGCTGTTAACTTAGATTCAGAGCTCGTGAGATCTGAAAAACAGAGCTATGAACCACAAGGTACTGAAAATGAAGATGTATTTTGACTTTTTTGTTCATAAGTTGTACAGTTTCAGATTTGAATTTGTGGGGAAAAAATATTGTTCCTATAGTTGTTTTGGACATTGATTTCAACTAGGTATTGATATAAAGTGTTTTTGGCTTGTGGGTTGTTGTTTTTGTTAGTTTGGGCATAGATTTCAACTGGGTAATTGTTGTGGTTTTGGTGGTTAGAGATGAAACTAGAGGTGGGTATGGGGGGTTTGGTTTGGAGTGATGATGATAGAGCTATGGTGGCTGCTGTTTTGGGCACTAAGGCTTTCGATTACTTGATGTCGAGCTCCGTCTCGGCCGAATGCTCGTTGATGGCGGTGGGGAGTGATGAGAATTTGCAGAACAAGCTTTCCAATCTGGTGGATCTCCCAAGCGCCTATTTTAGTTGGAACTACGCGATTTTCTGGCAAATTTCGCGGTCCAAAGCCGGTGATTTGGTTTTAGGATGGGGGGATGGATCTTGTAGGGAGCCAAAAGAAGGGGAGGAATCTGAAGTTACCCGATTTCTCAATTTTCGGCTTGAGGACGAGACCCAACAGAGGATGAGGAAGAGGGTACTTCAGAAACTTCATACATTGTTTGGGGGATTGGATGAGGATAGTTATGCATTTGGATTGGACAGAGTGACTGATACCGAAATGTTCTTTCTAGCATCGATGTATTTTTCATTCCCTCGCGGGGAAGGTGGTCCGGGGAAATGTTTTGTGTCCGGGAAGCACGTTTGGCTCTCGGACGTGTTGAAATTGTCATCTGAATATTGTGTTAGATCGTTCCTTGCAAAGTCTGCTGCTATCCGAACCATTGTTTTGATTCCAACTGAATTTGGGGTAGTTGAATTAGGTTCAGTGAGATCCATACCCGAAAGCTTAGAGTTGGTGCTGTCAGTAAGATCATCTTTTTCATCAACTGTCAAGGCCAACCCAATGGCAGTCGTTCCAGTTCCAGTTGTGAGCGAGAAGAAAGGTGAACATGCCCATTTTTCCAATTTAGGTGTTGGAGAGCGACCAAATGGGATTGCAAAGATTTTTGGGCAGAATTTGAACTCAGGTCGTTCCCAAACTAGGGAAAAACTTGCTTTTAGAAAGGGTGAGGAGAGGCCACAGGAAGCATACACAAATGGGAATCGGCTTCCATTCCCAAACACTCGAAGTGGACTTCATGATCCGGGTTGGACACAATTCCATAGTGTGAAGCCGGCAAACAATCTGCACGAGCTCGTCAATGGTGTTAGGGATGAGTTTCAGCTTAACCATTACCAGCCTCAAAAGGCAGCACGGATGCAAATTGATTTTACAGGAGGCACCACTTCAAGGCCTTGTGTGATTTCTGGTCCAGTTAGTGTTGAGTCCGAGCATTCAGATATTGAGGCTTCTGTCAAGGACGAGCTGGCAGTCCTGGCTCACGAAAAAAAGCCTCGGAAACGGGGACGAAAACCCGCAAATGGAAGAGAAGAACCGCTAAATCACGTGGAGGCAGAGAGGCAGCGGCGAGAGAAGCTGAACCAAAGGTTCTATGCATTGCGAGCAGTTGTACCCAATATCTCAAAGATGGACAAAGCCTCACTGTTAGGAGACGCCATAGCTTACATCACTGAGCTTGAGAAGAAGCTCAAGGTCATGGAATCAGAGATGGAAAATCTGGGGAAACCATCAAGAGAATCACTGGATTTGGAAGCCAACCCAAATTCAGAAAATCAAAACAAAGCTCATAACATCGAATCCAAGCTACTCACGATGAAGTTGTTGTAAGAGTTAGCTGCCCTTTGGATACCCACCCGGTTTCAAGGGTCATCCAAGCATTTGAAGAAGCGAAAATCACTGTTGTCGAGTCAAAAGTTGCCACAGGGAATGACACTGTGTTTCATACATTTGTGATAAAGTCTCAAGGATCCGAACAGATCACGAAGGAAAGTTTGGTTGCAGCATTTTCTCGCGAATCAAACAACTTGCAGCCTCTATCATCTGTTGGGTAATATCAGAATCAATCTTTAACATAGTTTCTAGGAGAAATTTGTTTTGATACACAGCAGTTTCAGCTAGAAGTAGAAAAAATAACTACCTATTGAAGTAGGACTCAATTTTTGTGTTTTTGTTTATAGTTATACATATTCTGTTATAGGTACTTTTGCAAGATTAAATTATTAAATTTTATAATTTCAAAACCAACTCTACTATTTTTTCTTGTTTGAAAAGCTGATTTTATGCTTTTTGAATTGTTTGTCTGAACTTTTTGAAGGAAGTTTTGGTTACTTGGATTTTAAAATTATTCAGTTATTTTGGAGCACCGATTTGCATCTAAGTTGTTAAATTTGGATCATCAATTGCTTAAACTATTAAGAATTGGGTCAAATCGATCAAATGAACAAGACTTGAACAGCAGACCTCTTCATAGGCATAGAACCCAAAATTAATTGCCAATAAGTGAAAATACTTTTAAGCTATATGAATCAAGAGTGATTTATTGTAATGATACAAGTCTCTTATACTCTTTTGTATATGCAGTCTTATAACACGTGATATAGAGATGAACTAAGGCCAAGTTTGGCATCTTCAAAATAATTCAAAAAATCAAAAAGTCACTATCTTATTTAAGTCACATCATCTTATTTAAGTCACATCACCTCTCTAACACATCACTTCAAACCCAAGTCAAATCCAACTCATATTTCATAAAAAGTCAAAAAATGTACTTATTTAGTCTTTCTAAATTTGGCCTAAATAATAAAAACAGATCCAAGATAGAGAGACTCAATGAGTAAGATAACCTAAGATCTAACTCTAGGTTCATAAAAAAAAATATAATAACACATCACTTCAAACTCCACTCAAATCCAATTCATATTTCATAAAAAGTCAAAAAATGTACTTATTTAGTTTTCCCAAACTTGACCTAAATAATAAAAACAGATCCAAGATAGAGAGACTCAATGAGTAAGATAACCTAAGATCCAACTCTAGGTTCATAAAAAAAAATATAATGATATGAGATAGAATTAAACTCAATCTTCATTGGTGAAGAGCTAAAATAATTTGGTTTTTTGGCTTTTTATCCATTTTAGTCTCGTTTGGTTTTTGTTTTTGGCTTTTTTTATTTTTGTGAGAGAAAAAATATAATGATTATGGTTTGGATGTGACATTTTATCTTATTAACTTATGTAATTAATTTTTAATTTTTTTATTTTTTTAACTGAAAAGCCAAAACCAAACCTAGCTTCAGTTACATTAGAGTCTACATATTAAACTTGCTATGTATGAATGAATTTTTTTGTTTTTTTTTTTTTGGGGAAAAGTGTTTTCCAAATTCAAATGTTCCCATTACCTAAAAGTGACAAATACGCGTAAACAAAATATGTAATACATTTCAAGATTCGTGGAAGACAAATTTGTGGGTGAATAGAAAACGACGGGAAACAATAAAACATTTCAAAACATGTGGAATCAAACATTTCTTGTTACACATTATAAATGTTTGAATTTTATATTCTTCTATATTTTTTTTTTCTCTACCAAATTTCTTTGTGCTTATGTCTTGTTAGACCTCATTCTCATTTAATTATTACATTACTTTCTGCCTCATTTATTGTCAACTTTTTTTTTTTTTTTTTTGGGTGTCGTACCTACCAATCATGTGTTTTTAGGTGGAGGAAATGGAAATTGAACCCTTAAAATTGCAAAAAAAAAAAATAATTAAATAATTAAATAACAATTACATTGTGTACACATTGTAAAAGTAACTGGTATTAGAGTTTTAAAATGAATCAAATTATTAAAACTCGACTTACATTAATACAATTTAAACTCAAAAAAATTAAAACTTGACTTTCATTAATACGTTTCAAGTCAATCTTGATATTATTGGACTGTATTATAAAAAATCAAATTTCTTAAATTTGACTCATTATTAACTCAATTAAAGTTTATTGAGATCGAATCAAAAGATAAATAATCAAACTTGAACAGACTTTTTTAGTAATTTTTTAACTTTTTAGCTAAAATGTGATGTAAAAAAAAGGGTAAACTACCAATAGGTCCTACTTTGGAGACTTATTACCCAATAGATCCTACTTTGGAGACTTATTACCCATATAGTCCTATTGATAAATTTATTAAGTGATAAAGATAAATTTATCAGTCTTTTATTTTTATGAATAAATTTATAGTGATAAATTTATCAGTCTCTTTGTTTTTATGAATAAATTTTTAGTGATAAATTTATCACTCTCTTATTTTTATAGTGTTAAATTTATTAGTTAGGACCTGTAGGTAAATAAGTCTAGTTAATAGGACTAATTGGTAAGTACCCCTAAAAAAAACTAGTATGTTTGGAATGATTTTTTGACTTTTTACGAAAAGATGTGTAAAAAGTAGAGAGAAAATAGAATCTTCGACTTTTTAGTATGAATTGTTGGCTTTTTATTTTTTTTAATAACTTTTTAACTTTTTAGCTAAAAGAGACACTTGCCAAACGAAACACAATTTAAAATTCACTATAACTAATAAGTCAAACATGTGGAATGAAGCATTTCTTGTTCCACATTATAAATGTTTGAATTATATTCTTCTATGAATTTTCTTCCCTTTAATTTTCTCAGTACTCATTAAGGTGTCTTGTTAAACTTATTCTCATTTAATTATTACATTTATTTTCTCCATATGTCTGGGTGACTAATTTTTTTCTTTTTTTTGGTCTCCTACCTACCAACATGCTTTTCAATGACAAAATGGTTATTTGAAACCATCCCTTTCGAAAATTAGGATTAATTATATCAAACTTCTTTAACTATTAGTGAATATTAATTTACCCTCTTATTTATAAATTTATATATTTTGACCCATCAACTATAAAAATTTATCAAATTTACCCCCTGTAGCTCCTTCCAAAAGAGGTGTATTTGTACAGCTTTTATAATTGAAGAAGTCAATATGTAACAAGTTCATAAATGAGAAAGAGGTAAAATAATATTTGCTAATAATTGAGGATCTTGGTGTAATTAACCTCAAAAATGATTCACAATGTATCATGATAACATTCCCAAGCAATTTGTACCACCAATTGGTGTGAATCCCGCATGAAACTCGCACACAAATAGATAGTAAAGATTATTTTGTGACATAACAATGCCATTGCCACAAGGGACAAAGAAAAATTAATCCCAGTAATACTAAAGACAAAAAATTCAAAAAAAAATATCTATATATATATTAGGAAAAGAAGTATGTAAATCTAAAAGCATACCCATGTTTACAATTCAAGTAATAATATTGAACAATCAAAATGTTACTTCACAACTTATTGCTCAAATCAAATTAATGGTAGATGAGATCGACCCGAAGTATTGATTATCTATCCCACTCTCTGTTCCATCTTTATCCTATACTTATCTTATATTAGCACATCACCGAAATCAATAATTAAAAAAATATGAGATAGAATATGATATAAGAAATGGGACAAATAATCTTATGCTGAGATAACAATACATACGACCCGTCATACAAAGTAATATGTCAAACTTTTTACCAGACTTTATAGAATATACTTTTCATGTTTCAGAAATCCCAATCAAGTATGGAATTGGGTCTTGATGTATGAATCCACTTCAACTTTGCATAACTTGATTGTACATTAAGGAAAAGAGAGATATTCATTTGTTTGGGTGAAAAATATTTTTAAATTATTTTTCTATATTTAGTAGTGGTAGTGGTGAAATAAACGTAGAGGTGGAGGCAATAACATCGTGGTAATGCGGCAGTGACGGTGGTATAGTGGCCGTGGTTATGGTGGTGTGGTGGTAGAAGTGAGAGTGGTGGTGGTAGTGAGATAAGACTAATAAAATTTTAGTCTGAAAAATGTTTTCTTTCTTTTAAAAGTGGAAAACATTTTCTACCCATATAGGTTTATTTTCTGTTAACTATAGAAAATGTTTCCGTTAACTTTTGTTTTCCATTATACCAAATACAAAAAATACATAAAATATTTTTCATCCAAACAAATAGAACTTAAGAGCTTCTCTCTCTCTTTTTTTTTTTTTTAATGACTTTACTCCGTGCAAATCTAAAATCCAAACACATTATTGGGTTCATCAAAGAAAATGAATAATGTATTTCGGAACATTTCATTGTTTTCATTTAGGAGGTCACTCAACAATGTAAACTAAAATGAAAAAAAAAAAAATATCATGAAAATGAAACAAAATGTTAATTTTAATCCGCGTCTCCTGTAATTTTACTTTATTTTCTTTCTCTCCATTTTCTTAGCAACCAAACAGGCCTCACTTAGATGAACATGAAAAGGCAAGGAAGACAGAAATGAGAATATATTCTGTTTTCAAATTCCAGGACAATTTTGCTTTAGGCCTCGTTTGGGAACAGGCTAATTTAGTAACTTTTTGGCTAATTGGCTAAAAAGGTTAGTAAGAAAAACCTGTATGTTTGGGCCAACTTTTTGGCTAATTACGAAACGACGTGCAAAAAGTAGAGAGAAAAGGGAATCTTTGACTTTTTGGTATGGGTTGTTGGCTTTTTGGCTAAAAAAGTAACTTTTTGGCTAATTGGCTATTTTAGCCTCTTGCCAAACGAGGCCTTAGTATAGCTTTTATATACCTATAAAACGGATTGAGGTACAATGACATTGGCAAAATAAATAAATAAATAAATAACAAGGAAAAGGAAAAGGATGATACCCAAGTGTTATTTGGCAGATTAAAAAAGAACCCCATATGAGGGTCGTGTACTCAAGATAGTTTGGTGTAGCTCTCATAATTGTTTATAATTTCATTTTTTTTTAATTTGAATTTGTATTAAATTGTTTGATATAATTTTAAGCATAAATAATTTAAAGGGTTGTTTTGAGAATTATCTTTTTTAGTAATTTTTAAATTTTCTATGAAAAAACGAACAAAAACGTAAAGAGAATAGTTGACTTTTTATAGTAATTGTTTGGCTAAAATGCCGCTTTTCCAAAATAGGCCCTAAGTTTTAAAAAAATCTGACCATGTGAAAGTTGAGAAAAATATACTTTTAACTTTTGTTTTTAATTATCAACTTTCAAATTACAAATTGCACCAAACAAACTCATTGTGCCAATAAGAACATCTCCAACAAGGAAAATTAATTATTAGATAGAATTGAAATAACCATGTGACATTATATACATAATACTCCTATAAATAAAGAATCGCAAAACATTATATACATAATACTCCTATAAATAAAGAATCGCAAAACAAACTAAAGGCATCTTCAATCTTTCATTTGAAAAAAAATGACTCCCTTGATTTAATGACCATTTGATAAAAGGATTTGAGATGATTTCATCAAATGGTCATCAAATCAAGGGAGTCATTTTTTTTAAGACTTTTCTTAAGTGTGCAACCCACTTATGGTTGCACACCATATGCAACCTCACAAAAGGTATAAGTGTAAGTATAAGGTGTAAATGTAAAGTGTAAGTGTAAGGTGTAAGGTATAAGTGGGTTGTACACCATATGCAACCTAAAAAAATGTGTAAGTATAAGGTGTAATTTTAAGTATAAGGTATAAGTGTAAGGTGTAAGGTGTAAGTTGTACACCATAACAAGACCCTTTTTTTTAAATCAAATTGAGAATTCATCAAATTTGAATTTGATACAAAAATATATATATATATATATATAAAAAAAAATTTAAAAAAAAAAAAAAAAGATGAAGTATTAGAGATGATTTTTTTTCATCAAATTTGATAAAAAGATAAATTTGGGATAAGAAGATAATTTTTTTTAAAAATTTGATAAAATAATTAGAGTAATTCAATATCCAGCTACATTCTCTCTCTAAAATGAGAGCTTCTCTCTCTAAAATGAGAGGTAGTCTCCCGATGGGTAATTTCTGAGCTCCTGTAGCTCTGTTCTCTTTCAGTTTTTTAGGGCTTGTCTGTTCTTTCCTCTCTCTCCTTTCGGATTCTTTGTTCTCGTGGGTGTAATCTTTGAGCTCTTGTAACCCTGGTTTCTTTTCTATCTTTATTAGGGCCTTTGTGATCCTCCTCTCTATCCATTCTTGTTCTGTGTTTTCGTGGGTGTTCCCTCTGGCTTTGGGCATCTGATTTCTATGGATTCCTTTGACCTTGCTAAGGGTTCTGATGAGTGTAAGGATGTCTCAAGTTTGTGTTTGGTCGAAAAGATTCTAGCTCCCAAGACTTTGAACAAGCAGGTGGTTACTAACATTATTCAAGGAGCTTGGAAGGTGAGAGCAAAGTTAGTAATATCGCCTTGGGGTGATAATGTATTTTTTTTCTAGTTCACAGACCTTGAAGATCGTCAAAGGGTCTTATCAGAGGCCCCTTGGTCTATTATGGGGAGTCATCTAGTTCTTTAGTCGCTTTAAATGAGAAGGGCAACGTCGGAGCTTGAATTTCGTTGGTGTCCTTTTTGGGTCCAAGTCCATGCATTACCAGTAGACAAGATGACTAAAAGCCATGGGGAAACGATAGGTAATCAGATTGGGAGATTGATTGAAGTTAAGGCTCGATCGGAGGGACTTCTATTGGAACGTAGTTTCCTTCGTCTTAGAGTTGATGTTGATGTTACTAAACCTCTGCTTCAAGGATTCATCCTTCATCGATGAGGGGCTCCTAGGGTTGAAATTAATGATGTTCGTGTCTTGTATAAATACGAGAAACTATCTGAGTTTTGTTACGATTGCGCGCAAATTGGGTATGACAACCTCTCGTGTAAGCTTGTTTCTAGAGAAAAATGGGTTAATTTTCGATATGGACCTTCAATGTGAATCAAAAGGGCTAGAACTTCGGGGGTTATTCATAATTCTTCTTGCCGTCAAATTATTGGAATGGTTAAATGTGGTGATGATACTCTTCGACGGCCGACTGAGAGCCCTCTGTGAACCTTGTGGTGGCGGAGGGTGCTTCTATCGTCCGTAGTGACAATCTGTTATAAGATATGGTAGGGGCTAGAGGTGTGCCTATACGTAAGGAAGTGGGGTAGGTGTCCTTGTCTTTAGACCCACCTGTGGTGATACCACGTAATTCAGCCAAAAAGATTAAAGCTTCTGAAAGGTTAAACTTGATTAATTTGTATCATCACTACTTGCTGGCCCAAGTAACTTGTGGGTCGACCAACAATACCCAAAAGCTTAAGTCCAAGTTACTTAGTAGCAAGGTAGTGATGTTTTATATGTCCAAGATCACCCATGCAAACTTCTGATGTGGGACAGGGTGTTACAAACTCTCCCACTTATAAATCCTCGCGTCCTAGCAAGGGTCCATAATCAATTAAAATACCACGACAAGCTCGTGGCCAACCTAGAATAAGTAGCCCACTTAGTTGTGTGCATGGGTTGGCTCTGATACCATTTGTAATGCCCCACTACTTGCTGGTCCAAGTAATTTGTGGGTTGACCAACAATACCTAAAAGCTTAAATCCAAGTTACTTAGCAGCAAGGTAATGGTGCTTTATATGCCCAAGATCATCCATGTAAACTTCCGATGTGGGACAGGGTGTTACACAAACTGGCCAAGGCTTTGGGCTAGAAATGTAATAGCCCAACCCGTATTATGCTTAATTATACCTGTGTTTATGTGTTTGATATGAATTTGCAAGTTTAAGTATGTGAATTATATGAATTTGGGATTATATCTGTTGAATGTAAGAATATCTGTTGCAATATATAAATTAAAGACGCGATAAACCAAAACCGACTTCATACTTGTGTTTGGCATGATTTTTAGAGCCTTTGGTGAGATTTTGAAAAATTATGATTTGTAATGAATAGATTAAGATTTTTGAGTTAAGTGTATATATTTAGCCTTTTGTTCTTCATTTTGTTGAAAGAGAGCTCAAAGTGTGAGCTAGAGAGAAAGAAAGAGGAGAAAGCTAGGGATTTGAAGGGAATCAAGAGATAAACCTTAGAATTGGATTAAGGTATGTTAAATTACTTACAATATTTGTTTCTAACTCATCTTTGTCTTGAAATCATGAATAAATTAGGAATTTTGAGCTAGGGTTTTGAGTTGTGTGGTGGCTTGAGCTAAAGGCATGAAATTGAACCCTAATCTCTCCATCTTTGTTTGATTTAAGTTCACTCTTGTGATTTACTCATGAAACAAACCCTAGATAATTCATGAAAACAAAATTTGTTGAAAGATTGCTCATGGATCATGTATTTGAATTTGTTTATGTAATGTATAAATATAGGAAAGAGATGAGTCCATGAATTTGTTGTTGATGCAAGGTTGATATGTTTTATGTGGAATTACACTTGTATCATACTTATATATCATGTTTTTGAGTTGTTTTTACATAAATTTGGGCTTGGAAATGAGTTTAGAAAGTTTGCATCTTTGAACCATTTTCGGACTGGGTTCGATTTTGCCTGCATCAAGACGAGCGCCATCGGCACCGCGAAAGCAGAACATGAAGAAAAAAAAGAGGTTTTCATTCTGCTCCTTGGGTGCTTGAGCGGCTGGTGTTTCTGCTCAAGCGGATTTGGGCCGCACGAGTGGTGAAGACTTCTGCACATACGGAACCCCTGTTTCAGCCCAACTTCAAAAAAACATATCTCCTTCATCCGGACTCCGTTTGAAGCGATTCTTGAGCCTAAATTCAAGCCCTCGAAGTCTAGTTTCTAATGGTGGTAATGTCATATCTAAATTCTAAGCTCACAAATAGATATGCTCAAATTAGTGAAGGTTGTTTACTTTCTTTTAACCGTTTCATGCCATTTCCTACCCTAAGCCTCGTTTGGCAAGAGGCTAAAATAGCCAATTAGCCAAAAAGTTACCTTTTTAGCCAAAAAGCCAACAACCCATACCAAAAAGTCAAAGATTCCCTTTTCTCTCTACTTTTTGCACGTCGTTTCGTAATTAGCCAAAAAGTTGGCCCAAACATACAGGTTTTTCTTACCAACCTTTTTAGCCAATTAGCCAAAAAGTTACTAAATTAGCCTGTTCCCAAACGAGGCCGTTTCCTTTCGCTTCTAGCTATTTCCTTAAATCTTAAATAATTAAACATGATATGTTCAATGAAAAACATATGAAATTATTGTAACATTAATTTAAGTCATGAACATTTAGGGCCGTTTAAAGTACATCTTTGGTACATATTTTGTACGTAATTATATGTAGAGAAGATTAACATAAAACACTTGAGAGAAATTAAAAAATATATATATACGAATTAAAACAAATGATTTATCGAATGTGTATGTGACATGTTTTGTGTAGGTCGTGTGTCGGAGACAACGTCGCAAGACCAAACGCACTGTGAGTAGTAATATAGTACACTTATGCTCTTTGTTGCATATCTTGAACCATGAACGATGATTGGTGCCAACATTATGAATTGATTGGAAACGATGAAACTTCATTGATATTATATGACATGTGCTAAATGATTGGGCCTGAGGCCGCTTAATAAATGATTGGGCCTGAGGCCGCTTGTTAAATGATTGGGCTTGAGGCCGCTTGTTAAATAATTGGGCCTGAGGCTGTTTGGTTTGTATGATTATTGATATTATGAGAACCTGATGATCATCTACTTACACTGCTTTACTGTATTATTACTCACTGAGCTTCGCTCACCCAATTTTTTGTATTCACATGTAGGTGATCAGCAACATAGAACACACCCCTAGAGTCAGCTTCAAGAGCTTTTTTGTGACCCAATCGAGTCGTGCCTCCGAGACAGAGTTTTGTCTTGACTCACACCACACTTTGACCTTATTATGTTTTTGCTTTCATGGTCTTAGATTGTAAACACTATGTACAATTTCCTTATAGGTCTTATATTTTGATGGGCAAGTATATGTATTATTGCATTATGTGGTTAACTCTATGATTTTGCTCATGATTGGCACAACTCAATGGACTTCTCCTTATTATATGCTTCTATTTATGGCCCCATTAGCATAAATATTCTGTATGATCATTTGAGGCCTTCGGTAATCTACGGATTGCTGGCCGGTTATGACCCAAACTTTTAGGGGCGAGTGCGGGTCATGACAAAGTGGTATCAGAGTACGAGTTAATATCTCACACACGAGTCCATATGAGCAATAAGAAGTCTAGAAAAGGTTTAAATTGCATCTATAATGCATCCACATCAGGTATGACATGGAAATGTATATTTGTATATGTGACTTATGTGCATATTACTGTGAAAGTTATAATGCATGTTCCTCAGATCATAGTGAGAACAAGGATAGAAGATAGAGAGGATTCAACCTCTACACGACTTAATACAATGGAAGACAAATTTGTGGGTGAATAGAAAACGATGGGAAATAATAAAACATTTCTAAACATGTGGAATCAAACATTTCTTGTTATACATTATAAATGTTTGAATTTTATATTCTTCTATATATTTTTTTTTCTCTACTAAATTTCTTTGTGCTTATGTCTTGTTAGACCTCATTCTCATTTAATTATTACATTACTTTCTGCCTCATTTCTTGTCAACTTTTTTTTTTTTTTTGGGGGTGTCGTACCTACCAATCATGTGTTTTTAGGTGGAGGAAATGGTAATTGAACCCTTAAAATTGTAAAAAAAAAATTAATTAATTAATTAAATAACAATTACATTGTGTACACATTGTAAAAGTAACTAGTATTAGAGTTTTAAAATGAATCAAATTATTAAAACTCGACTTTCATTAATACAATTTAAACTCAATAAGTTTCAAGTCAATCTTGATATTATTGGACTGTATTATAAAAAATCAAACTTCTTAAATTTGACTCATTATTAACTCAATTAAAGTTTATGGAGATCGATTCAAAAGATAAATGATCAAACTTAAACACAATTTAAAATTCCTTATAACTAACAATCCAAACATGTGGAATGAAGCATTTCTTGTTCCACGTTATAAATGTTTGAATTATACTCTTCTATGAATTTTCTTCCTATCAATTTTCTCAGTACTCATTAAGGTGTCTTGTTAAACTTAATTCTCATTTAATTATTACATTTATTTTCTCCATATGTCTGGGTGACTAATATTTTTTTTTTTTGGTCTCCTACCTACCAACATGCTTTTCAATGACAAAATGGTTATTTGAAACCTTCGCTTTTTTGTTTCCGTTGTACCAAAAAAAAAAAAAAAAAAAACCTTCGCTTTCGAAAATTAGGGTTAATTATATCAAACCCCTTTAATTATTAGTGAATATTAATTTACCCTCTTATTTATGAATTTATATATTTTGACCCATGAACTATAAAAATTTATCACATTTACCCCTATAGCCCCTTTCAAAAGAGGTGTATTTGTACAATTTTCATAGTGGAAGAAGTCAATATGTAACAAGTTCATAAATGAGAGAGAGGTAAAATGATATTCGCTAATAATTGAGAATCTTGGTGTAATTAACCTCAAAAATGATTCACAATGTGTTGTGATAACATCCCCAAGCAATTTTTACCACCAATTTGTGTGAATCCCGCATGAAACTCGCACACAAATAGATAGTAAAAATTATTTTGCGACATAACAATGCCAATGCCACAAGGGACAAAGAAAAATTAATCCCAGTAATACTAAAGACAAAAAATTCAAATATATATATATATATTAGGAAAAAAAGTATGTAAATCTAAAAGCATACCCATGTTTACAATTGAAGTAATAATATTTGATCAATCAAAATGTTACTTCACAGCTTATTGCTCAAATCAAATTAATGGTAGATGAGATCGACCCGAAGTATCGATTATCTATCCCACTCTTTGTTCCATCTTTGTCCTATACTTATCTTATATTAGCACATCACCAAAATCAATAATTAAAAAAATATGAGATAGAATATGATATAAGAGACAAATAATCTTATGCCAAGATAACAATACACACTACCCGTTATACAAAGTAATATGTCAAACTTTTTACCAAACTTTATAGATTATACTTTTCATGTTTCAGAAATCCCAATCAAGTATAGAATTGGGTCTTGATGGATGAATCCACTTCAACTTTGCATAACTTGATTGTACATTTAGTCTAATGGTGTGAAAGGTTTGTCTTCCAGTTGAATGTTGGTAGTACATTGACTGGCTCTTTGAATGTGTAGTATTTGTAATATTGCTCTATGCTTCACATAATCTTCAAAGAATTGGTCTTATTTGCCGTGGCTTTTTGAAAATTGCTCCTTGGTGTCAAAAATTGATAAAATTGAAAACACAACTAAAATCTACTTTTAAATTATGTTTGGATCTTAAATTTATAGAGAAAAAAGAAATGTAAAAGAAAAAGGAAAAGAGAGATGTTCATTTGTTTGGGCAAAAAATATTTTTAAATGAAAAACATTTTCTGAAGAAAATATTTTTCTATATTTGGTGGTGATAGTAGTGAAATGAAGGTAGAGGTGGAGGTGATAGCATGGTGGTAGGGCGTATGCGGTAGTGATGGTGGTAGTGGCCGTGGTGATGGTGGTGTGGTGGTGGAGGTGAGAGTGGCGGTGGTAGTGAGGTAACACTAATAAAATTTTAGTTTGAAAAATATTTTTCGCCTTTTAAAAGTGGAAAACATTTTCTACCCATATAAGTTTGTTTTCTGTTAACTATAGAAAATGTTTCCGTCAACCATTGTTTTCCATTATACCAAATACTAAAAAATACATAAAATATTTTTTATAAAATATTTTTCGTCCAACAAATAGAGCGTAAGAGCTTCTCTCTTTTTTCTTTTCCTTTTTTAATGACTTTACTCCTTGCAAATCCAAAATCCAAACACATCATTGGGTTCCTCAAAGAAAATCAATAATGTATTTCACAACATTTCATTGTTTTCATTTAGGAGGTCACTCAACAATGTAAACTAAAATGAAAACAAAATATCATGAAAATGAAACAAAAGATAGTTCACTCATTTTCTTAATTTTAATCCAAGTCTCCTATAATTTTACTTTCTTTTCTTTCTCTCCATTTTCTTAGCAACCAAACAGGCCTCACTTAGATGAACATGAAAAGGCGAGGAAGACAGAAAGGAGAATATATTCTGTTTTCAAATTCCAGGACAAATTTGCTTTAGTATAGCTTTTATATACCTATAAAAGGGATTGAGGTACAATGACATTGGCAAAAATAAATAAATAACAAGGAAAATGAAAAGGATGATACCCAAGCGATCTTTGACAGATTAAAAAAGAACCCTATATGAGGATAGTGTACTGAAGATAGTTTGGTGTAACTCTTATAATTGTTTATAATTTTATTTTTTTTTAATTTGAGAGTTTGTATTAAATTGTTTGATATAATTTTAAGCATAAATAATTTAAAGGGTTGTTTTGAGAATTATCTTTTTTAGTAATTTTTTTGATTTTCTACGAAAAAACGTACAAAAACATAAAGAGAATAGTTGACTTTTTTATAGTAATTGTTTGGCTAAAATATCGTTTTTCCAAAATAGGCCTAAGTTTTATAAAAATCTGATCATCTGAAAGTTGAGAAAAATATACTTTTAACTTTTGTTTTTAATTATCAACTTTGAAATTACAAATTGCACCAAGCAAACTCATTGTGCCAATAAGAACATCTCTAACAAGGAAAATTAATTATTAGATAGAATCGAAATAACCGTGTGACATTATATACATATACATAGTACTCCTATAAATAAAGAATCGCAAAACAAACTAAGGGCATCTTCAATCCTTCATTTGAAAAAAAATGACTCTCTTGATTTGATGACCATTTGATAAAAGGATTTGAGATGATTTCATCAAATGGTCATCAAATCAAGGAAGTCATTTTTTTTTTAATCAAATTGAGAGTTCATCAAATTTGAATTTGATATAAATATATATATATATATATAATTAAAAAAAAAAGATGAAGTATTAGAGATGATTTTTTTTCATCAAATTTGATAAAAAGATAAATTTGGGATAAGAAGATAATTTTTTTGCAAATTTTGATAAAAATTTGATATAATAATTAGAGTAATTCAATATCCAGCTACATTCTCTCTCTAAAATGAGAGCTTCTCTCTCTAAAATGGGAGGTAGTCTCTGTGGGTAATTTATGAGCTCCTGTAGCTCTGTTCTCTCTCAATTTTTAGGGCTTGTGTGTTCTTTCCTCCCTATCCTTTCGAATTCTTTGTTCCCGTGGGTGTAATCTTTGAGCTCTTGTAACCCTAGTTTCTTTTCTATCTTTATTAGGGCCTTTGCTATCCTCCTCTCTATCCATTCTTGTTCTGTGTTTTCGTGGGTGTTCTCTCTAGTCTTGGGCATCTGATTTCTATGGATTCCTTTGACCTTGCTAAGGGTTCTGATGAGTGTAAGGATGTCTCAAGTTTGTGTTTGGTCAAAAAGATTCTAGCTCCCAAGACTTTGAACAAGCAAGTGGTTACTAACATTATTCAGGGAGCTTGGAAGGTAAGAGCAAAGTTAGTAATATCGCCTTGGGGTGATAATGTGTTTCTTTTCTAGTTCACAGACCTTGAGGATCGTCAGAGGGTCTTATCAAAGGTGCCCTAGTCTGTTATGAGGAGTCATCTAGTTCTTCAGCCGCTTCAAACGAGAAGGGCAACGTCGGAGCTTGAATTTCGTTGGTGTCCTTTTTGGGTCCAAGTCCATGGATTACCGGTAGACAAGATGACTAAAAGCCATGGGAAAACGATAGGTAATCGGATTGAGAGATTGATTGAAGTTAAGGCTCGGTCGGAGGGACTTTTATTAGAATGCAGTTTCCTTCATCTTAGAGTTGATTTTGATGTTACTAAACCTCTGCTTCAAGGATTCATCCTTCATCGACGAAGGGCTCCTAGGGTTGAAATTGATGATGTTCGTGTCTTGTATAAATGTGAGAAATTATCTAAGTTTTGTTACAATTGTGGGCAAATTAGGCATGACAACCTTTCGTGTAAGTTTTTCTAGAGAAAAAGGGGTTAATTTTCAATATGGACCTTCAATGCGAACTGAAATGGCTAGAACTTCGAGGCTATTCATGATTCTGCTAGCCGTCAAATTGTTGGAATGGTTAAATGTGGTAATGATACTCCTCGGCGTCCGACTGAGAGCCTTCTGTGAACCCTCTAGTAGCAGAGGGTGCTTCTATCGTCCGTAGTGACAATCTGTTACAAGAGGTGGCCAGGGCTAAGGGCATGCATGTACGTGAGGAAGTGGGGTAGGTGTCCCTGTCTATAGACCCACCTGTGGTGATACCACGTAATTCAACCAAAAAGATTGAAGCTTCTGAAAGGTTGAAGGTTAAACTTGATTAATCGGTATCATCACTACTTGCTGGCCCAAGTAACTTATGAGTTGACCAACAATACCCTTTAAGTCCAATTTATTTAGTAGCAAGATAGTGGTGCTTTATATGCCCAAGATCACCTATGCAAATTTCTGATGTGGGATAGGGTGTTACAAACTCCCCCACTTATAAATCCTCGTGTCCTCGTGAGGGTCCATAATCAATTAGAATACCACAACAAGCTCGTAGCCAGCCTAGAATAAGTAGCCCACATGGTTGTGTGCATGGGTCGGCTCTGATACCATTTGTAATGCCCCACTACTTACTCGCCTAAGTAATTTGTAGGTCGACCAACAATACCCAAAAGTTTAAGTCCAAGTTACTTAGTAACAAGGTAGTGGTGCTTTATATACCCAAGATCACCGATGCAAACTTCTAATGTGGAACAAGGTGTTACACAAACTGGCCAAGGCTTTGGGCTAGAAATGAAATAGCCCAATCCGTACTATGCTTAATTATACCTGTGTTTATATGTTTGATATGAATTTGCAAGTTTAAGTATGTGAATTATGTGAATTTGGGATTATATCTGTTATATGTAGGAATATATGTTGCCATTGGAACTTTGAACTGAAAATGGAAAACCTTAGGAACGCGATAAGCCAAAACCGACTTCATACCTATGTTTGGCATGATTTTTAGAGCCTTTGGTGAGATTTTGAAAAATTATAATTCGTAATGAATAGATTAAGATTTTTGAATTAAGTGTATATGTTTAGCCTTTTGTTCTTCATTTTCTTGAAAGAGAGCTTAAAGCAAGGGATTTGAAGGGAATCAAGGGGCAAACCTTAGAATTGGATTAAGATATGTTAAACTACTTACAATCTTTGTCTCTAACTCATCTTTGTCATGAAATCATGAAGAAATTAGGAATTTTAAGCTAGGGTTTTGAGTTGTGTGGTGGCTTGAGCTAAAGGCATGAAATTAAACCCTAATCTCTCTATCTTTGTTTTATTTAAGTTCACTCTTGTGATTGACCAATGAAACAAACCCTAGATAATTCATGAAAACAAGATTTGTTGAAAGATTGCCATGGATCATGTATTTTGAATTTGTTTATGTAATGTATGAATATGAGAAAGAGATGAGTCCATGAATTTGTTGTCAATGCAAGGTTGATATGTTTAATGTGGAATTACACTTGTATCATGCTTATATATCATGTTTTTGGGTTGTTTTTATATGAATTTGGGCTTGGAAATGAGTTTAGGAAGCTTGCATCTTTGAACCATTTTCAGACTGTCTAATTTTGCCAGACCACACGAACGGAACATGAAGAAAAAAAGAGATTTTCATTCTGCTCCTTGGGCGTTTGAGCGGTCGGTGTTTCCGCTTGACCGGATTTGGGCCGCACGAGTAGGAATGGCAACGGGCCGGGGCGGGGCTGGGGATCGCACTCCCCGTCCCCGATCCCCAACTCCGTCCCCGTCCCCGATCCCCGGCGGGGAACCTATCACCCCCTCTCGCCTCCACCCCCTAACGGGGATCGGGTTTTCCCGACCCCAAAATATCCCCGACCTTTCTTTTTTTTTAAATTTAATCTATTTTCAACAACAATCATCAACAATTTAATCTGTTTTCAACAACAATTATCATCAACAACTAAAAATATATATATATATATATATTTCTGAAATTGAAGAGGATTAGGCTGAAATGCAGATCTGAAATTGAAGAGCAAGGAGCTGAAAAACAGATCTGCAAAAATAAATAAATAAATAAATAAAACAAAATCACTTGAACATATCTATAAACTCAGATATATAAATTTAGAGAAAAAAAAAAGAAAAAGAAAAAGGTCGAAACAGATATATATATATATATATACATATATATACACTCAGAGAAAGAGAGAGGGGAAGGCGAAACTCTATACAGCAGCGGCGGTGAGGGAAGATCGACGGTGAGGAACAAGCGGCAGTGAGAGAGGATCAGTAGTAAGGGACAAGCGGTGATGAGGAACGAGCGGCGATGAGGAACGAGCGGCAGGCGTGTGTGAGAGTGAGAGAGAGAGAAAGTAGTGTTGTGTATGTACGTGTTTATTGAGTGTATCAAACAGACCCTACATACACATATATATAACTGGGCATAATAGTAATATTATATCGGGGCTAAACGGGTCGGGGGCAGGGCCGGGTTGGGCGGGGTTCGGGGCTGGGACATGTATCCCCGTCTCCGGTCCGAATATCATCGAGGATTTATTTTTAAATACCATCCCCGACCCGTCGGGAGTATTTTTCGAAAAATAACCGCTCGATTCAGGGTCGGGAGGTTGGGTCCCCGTCGGGTCAGGTTTAGATTGTCATTCCTACACACGAGTGATGAAGACTTCCGTACGTGTAGAACCCCTGTTTCAACCCAACTTCAAAAAGGTATATCTCTTTCATTCAGACCCTGTTTTAAGCTATTCTTGAGCCTAAATTCAAGCCCTCGAAGTCTAGTTTCTAATGGTGGTAGTCTCATATCCAAATTCTAAGTACAAAAATAGATATGCTCAAATTAATGAAGGTTGTTTACTTTCTTTTAACCGTTTCATGCCATTTCCTACCCTAATTTAGTTTCCTTTTGCTTCTTGCTATTTCCTTAAATCTTAAATAAGTAAACATGATATGTTCAATGAAAAACATATGAAATTATTATAGGAAACATTAATTTAAGTTATAAACATTTAGGGTTGTTTAAAGTACATCTTTGGTACATACTTTGTACGTGATTCACATATAGAGAAGATTAGCATTGAACATTTGAGAGAAATTAAAGAAAAGTGTACAAATTGAAACAAATGATTTATCGAATGTGTATGTGACATGTTTTGTGTAGGTCGTGTGCCGGAGGCAACGCCGCAAAACCAAACGCACTGTGAGTAGTAATATAGTACACTTATGCTCTTTGTTGCGTATTTTGAACCATGAACGGTGATTGGTGCCAACATTATGAATTGATTGGAAATGATGAAACTTCATTGATATAATATGACATGTGCTAAATAATTGGGTCCGAGGCCGCTTGATAAATGATTGGACCTGAGGCCGCTTGTTAAATAATTGGGCCGATGCCGCTTGATAAATGATTGGGCCCAAGGCCGCTTAATAAATGATTGGGCCCGAGGCTACTTGATAAATGATTGGGCCCGAGGCTGCTTGTTAAATGAATGGGCCCAAGGCTGCTTGTAATATGATTGGGCCCAATGCCGCTTGTTATATGCTGGGGCCTAAGATCGCTTGGTTTATACGATTATGGATATTGTAAAAACCATATGATCATCTACTTACATCGCCATCAGATATTACTCATTGAACTTCACTCACCCAATTTTATGTATGCACATGTAGGTGATCAGCAGTATAGAGCACACCCCTAGAGTCAACTTCAGGAGCCTTTTTGTGAACCAATCGAGTCATGCCTCGAAGCCAGAGTTTTGTCTTAACTCACACCATACTTTGACCTTATTATGTTTTGCTTTCATGGTCTTGGGTTGTAAACACTATGTACAATTTCCCCATGGCTGTTATATTTTTGATGGGCATATATATGTATTATTGTGTGTAGACGCGCCTGAACGTCTCGAGAAAATCCCGTTTTGTTCATTGGACTCACTACTGTTCGGACTCAATGTCACGGTTCTGAATCTAATCTCACAAAGTGCAATGCAAGATCGATAAATCACCAAAGAGTCCAAATCCGGAAAATCATTTTGAAAAACTGATTTTTAGAAAGAAATGCCAAACATGGACTGCTTTGCCAGATACAGAGTTGTCACCTAAATATTTTATTTTGGGGGAATTTAAGAAACCCTGACTCGTGCCTAAGGCCACGTGTCCATCATCACCAAAGTTGCCTCAGCTCAGGAACTTGGGTACGAGAGGGGAAAGTCATGCAATGAGCACCCCCACTCGCTCGATCAAAGATCGGCCTTTACTAACATGATATCTTGTTTTTGAAAAACACATGTGCTCTTATTCCAGTTATTAACCTAGAATTACTATATGATGCGCACAGCATACAAGTATAGACTGGATTACCTAAGTTGGAACAAAGCATTGCATATTTGTTTTGAAAACAGTTTGCTACTCGCAAGTAGGCTAAAATATGGATTTTGCCACCCTCAAGTGGGTTTAGAAAACATGGTGATTTGCCACTCTCAAGTGGGCTTAAAATTTGCAATCAATGAATTGTCCTAATTCAAATAACCCAACCTTCACCCACAGGCAATCAGGCAGTTATATCACATAAGCAAATAGCCTCATGGTAAGCATGCTATCATGGCAGTCACTCACACACATGCAAGGATGCTAAAACATAAACACTTACCGAGTACTCTGAGCCAAAACAAAAGCTATGTTAGAAATCAATGCATGATCCTAGTTATGTCAAGAATGCCTAATGCAACACATACAAAATGCAACTAAGATAGGCTCGGCTATTCTAAAATGTTATGTAAAATGCAATTTGATACATGTATTCAAACAGGAATTGAAATACAATGCGGTTAGCATGATGCGCCGAGCCTGGTGCATGCAAGACAGATGAATGAATGCAAACATATGAACATAAGGATGCTAATTAAAACATGTCCTAAAACTAACCATCGTAAGCTGGTAAATAAAAAAGAAGAAAGAAGTGGGGGTTGGAAGACATGCATCACACACACGCACACTTATTACAAATTTGCCCTCTCGACGGAGGGTCCGAATAAATAATACAAAACCAACTAGCTAATCTAAGCTAACCTAATTAAATTAGTTATTACACGACGAAATGAATAACAAGTTACAACTACTTATTACACAACATTAACTAACTAAGCAATCTAAATGAGCATGCAAACTAAATGAATGTGGGCTGCCCCAGCTCTGCTTTGAATGACAAAGGATGCATGCATGCTTGAATTGCCTTGTTCGGAAATCCCTCGCGACGCCCCGACTTGCCTCTATTTGCAATTGACCTCAGAACACTGCACAAAGCTCCAAAAGGTTGAAACTCCACCCTGGAAATCTGTGGGAAGGCTGCCGACCAGCTATTGGCCTTAGAGACCACCTGCCGACCACTTTTGTGGTGAAAAACCAGAAAAAGTGGTCGGCCAAACCACCATCTGGGCCGACCGGTTCCGCCTCGGTTTCTGGTTTTCTACAATAGGAGGCAAGAAAGAGAGATGGCAAAGTATTCGCAACACATGTGTGCACAACCACTCTCCCCATCATTGCATAAGCTCAAGGGAGTGTAGTCCTTGACCCTCGGGCCATCAATCATGCATCTCGATGCATGATGGCCGAGGAGTCGAATTGCATGACTCAATGTGAAATGAATGCACATACAAGCACCTAAAGCCAACAACTCCGTCATGGGTAGTCAAGAGTGTCGGCGATTGGGAATCGAGGCACGTTTCATCATTTCAAGCATGAAACGTCCCTCGGTTCCCGTGTTTAGACTAACTCTTATTCCAAACACAATGCAACAAACAAGGCATGCACCAATGCAACTCTAGCATGCAATCTGAATGCAATGCAACTAAGTCATGCAAATATGCAAGGGATAACATGCAAACATGCAACTAGCATACACAATGCTATGAACTAACAATGGCATACTCAATGCACATGACACTTAGCATACACAATGCACATAGAAACTAACATACACAATGAGATGAACAAGGCATACACAATGCAATGATCAATCATGCGACAACATGGCATACTCAATGCTATGAACTACAATGGCATACTCAATGCAAAATCGACTTAAACCAAAATGGATGGGCCTCAGCCACACCCAAATCAGTGGCCAATAGATGATGGAAATAAGGCATCAAAACACATACGATCATGCACAATGCAACGGCCCCAAGTCTAAGGCACAAAACACAACTTTCCAAACGCATTGAAACGATGAAATATGGAGTGCAATGACACATGTTTCAGCTCTGAAACGGCATACAAAATGACTTCGAATTATGCAAACAACTCATGTAATGCATGTTGAATGGCTCAAGCATCGAAACTAGTGAAGTGTATTACACTATAGGCGTGCAAGGCAATGCTCAAATGGCCAAACCAACTCCAAACAGACCCTATGCAGGCCCAAAACAGTAGCAAAATGAGTTGGGATGATGGCTTGAAAGGCACAAAAATAAAGTTCATGCAATGGCTCACAAAATAGGGTATAAAAGCACAACTCTCAAGGGCACTTAAAGAGTGGAAAACATGGAAGTATGACAACCCTATATACTCTAAAATATCATGCTCAATGATGCCAAAACATGAAAATACCTCAAGTTAAGCATGCAAGGGACTTCAAAACTCGAAGCTAGTCAAGGCTATTACACAACAAGCATGCATAGCAAGCATCTTTCGACCAAGAAGCCTCAAAATAGAGCTAAGGCAGCCCAAAATATAAACAAAACCAGGTTGGAGCATGGCCAAAATATGCTAGAGTAGAGGGCCAAAACATCATGCATTCTAAGCTAGTAAACATGATTTACACTACAAGCATATGAAGCATGTGAGAGGGTACCAAACCAGCCAAAAACAGAGTCATGGCATGCCAAATGATGACCAAAAATCCACTAAAATATGACCAATACATGAAAAAATGACATGCTACTTTGATAAGCCACAAAAGGGATTACTCTACACATGCAAGAGGCAAACCCAAGGTGACCAAACCAGCCATAGAAAGAGTCTAGGCAGGCCCTAAAAGTCACCAAAAAGTGCCTGAACCGAGCCTTGAAAGTATGAAAACATATGCTCCTTTGATAGGCCAAAAATGCAAGCAAACAAGACCAAAAGAGAGAGGGTCACCCCTCTCTGATTTAGGGCCTCAAAACCACATGCCAACCACTAAAAATCCATCGGATTTCAGTGGCTAAAAGGCCATGCAAGGGTTAACTCAAAGACCTTATGGCATGGCACAAAACAAGGCCAAATAGGGCATGCAAGAGGGAAGATGACCCTCAGCACCAAAAGGGCCTTAAACAAACATAAAAAACACTTAAATATGGAGCTTTTTTCAGTTGACAACAAAGCTCAAATAAGCATGCAAGTATGGCTAAGAGAGTGATCAAGACAAAGCTTAAAAAGAGAGAAAAGAGATTACCCTTGAAGCTCAGCAAAACCAGCAAGTTCCTCAGCCAAAAACCACCCTTTTAACCTCCAAAAATAACCTCTAGGAACCTCAGTTCAATGGTAAGGATGTATGGCTAAGAGTTGAGGTGTTAAAGGTCAAGAACAATACACACTTTTGGCTCAAAATATAGAGATATAGAGAGAGATATGTGTTTGTGCTTTAGGAAATTTTTTGAACCTGGTTCAAGGAGAGAGAGAGCCTCTCTTATAGAAGAAACAAAGGGTTCAAGCTTCTTGGAGAAGCTAAACTTGGATGCAATCCCTCCATACATGTGTATGGAGGATACAGTCTGTGCCCTCCAGCTGGCATAGCTGGCATCCATTCAGTCAGACAAAATAGGAGAAAACCTGCCGACCAGAAAAGGTGGTCGGCCTGCTACTTTTAGTGGTCGGCCGACCACCCAAAGTGGCTTCCCAGAAAAAAAAAAGTGGTCGGCCATGGGAATTGGTGGTCTCCACACTGAAAACAAGCCAATGGTGGGGTGGGAAACTAGAAAATGTGGCCCAAAGACCAAGAAAACCAGTTTCCTGACCAAAAAATCGACTGGCAAGAAGAAAAGTGGTTTCCAAGGATAAAAGCTGGTCTCTGTCACGACCCAAACCCGGCCCTATGGGTTTAGCAATCAGAATCGCCGAGATTACTAAAGGCTCAATAAAGAATATCTGATCAAACAGACAGTATGTACTCGGAAGCCAAAAACAAGAAATAACTAGTGTCCATAGAGCTGTGAAAATCTGTATGCCAAAAACATTTTTCATGCATTCAAACAGTTCAAAACAGGACAATCTATACAATCATTTACAAACATTCAAGACGGGACCAAGTCCTCGATAACTGTACAAGAAAACAAAGAGATCTATACAAAGAGTACAAAACAAGATGGAGACCGATAGGGACACAAAAACACCCCAAGCCATAGCATGGCAACTCGAACCTCGCAGTGAGGCACATAGGTCGGCTTGACAAAATCGGGACCAACCCACGCCCTAGCTCCGGTGCGTCACCGAGAACCTACATATGTATATAAACAAAGTGAGCTAAAGCCTAGTGAATAACATAATGTAAAGAGGTTATGAATGAATGTCCTTACAAGAATGAAATCAGTTCATTAAACAAGATTTGATCTTTCAAGATTTGATCAATCACCATATGTGGTACACCCATTAGCCTATAAACAAGAGGTCCAAAAGGACCGGCCTTAACGACCCAACAAAGAATGATGGCCATCGACAAGAAATGATATGGTTTCACAAGGAAACCGACAGAGCTCAGTAAAGAAACTTGAATTGCTAAGGATGCCACAATCTGATTGAATACAGGACATACATTCATTCAGTAAACAATAGCAGTTCAATAAACAGTTCAATTCAGTATTCAAAAGATAACCATTTTGAACATATCTTTACACAATTGTTACTCACAGAGATTGGGCTAATAGCAGCTAGAGCGCGTCCCCAAGAGCCAACCCTAAACAGTTAACAAATAGAACACACACTAAGTTCACAGTTGGGAAGGATGATAATTAAATCCCTAAATTTCCTTGGTGTGGTTCTATGTCTAAATCCTCATTAAGATGCCTTAAACTAGGCCTAGGAATGCCTAGGATGGGATGAGGATGCAAAAATACACTTAGAAAGCAATTCCAAAATTTTCAGTGAAACAGGGCCTCCGCTCGAGCGCAGGTTTCCCCGCTCGAGCGGACAAGCAAAACAAAGGTCCCCGCTCGAGCGCCAACTTCCCCGCTCGAGCGTGACACACAATCCTCCGCTCGAGCGCACATTCCTCCGCTCGAGCGGACTGATGAACAGTGCAAGATGCTGGATGCTCGATTTCTCCGCTCGAGCGTGAAACACTCCGCTCGAGCGGACTGTAAAACAAGTCGAAGAAAATGCTGGGAGCATGAATTCCCCGCTCGAACGGCACTTCCCCCGCTCGAGCGGACATCAAAAATCTGGAAAATCCAGATTCAACCTCCAAGTTCCAAACCAAGTTTGATGCCCCCAATTCGATCCTCTTGGGCCCATTTTCTGGAAAAACTCTTTCAAACACGTAGAATAACACGTTTTAAAGCTCAATTTATAAAAATCAAAGCCCAAGGGAAGTTTAATCAAGCTCAATTTCAAACTAATTTTCAAGAACATGCATGAACAACATTCAAACATGACATGCATGGGTTAAAACCATTTCAAAGCTTCAACTCTTGCTCCAAAGAGCTCAATCTTTTCAAAACAAGATGAAAACATGGATTTAAACATGATTATGAACATGCATGTGGCATTTGACCATGAAACCAACTCCAAACTCACTAAATTCAACATGCATGCAACAACTAGGCTTCTGTGGGAGCCAAAAAATAATATATATCAACTTATTGGGCTAACCCAAACAAGGCTTGCTAAAGCCCCAACTATTGGGCCTTTCGGCCCACCCCCGTCTATAAAAGGAAGGGACCTCATAACATACATGTATGTTCTCATCTTTCTACACACAACACACACCCCTCCAAATACATATACTATTTCTTCCTTGATACAGGTACTGACTTCATCATCGGAGAGTCCCCGGCCGGCAACCCCGGTTGGGTGGCACCGACTATGTTCATCATTGCAGATCTATAGGGGTGAAGCTCCTCTTCGTTGGATCTCCCCAACATCCATGTGAGAGGATATTTCATGGTCTCACCATTGGCGCCGTCTGTGGGAACGACTGAATGAGATCAACGAAGAACACAACAAATATACTGCTGTAAGTAAACATATACTGGTTGCTGTGAGGTCAATACACTTTCCACAAAAGCAAAAATCAATCCCAAGTAATACGGCCCACAATTGGGTTTTTTGCTTCTTTCATTCTGATTATGTTTTTTGCTAAAGTTCAGGTATATATATATATACACATCTATGTATGTATCTATTTAAGCTCACAGATTTCATCAAAGCATTGTTGAATATTAATATTGCTTAGAAAGGTTGTCAAAACAAGATGAAGTTAGTAGCTGTTTTCTCTCTCTAAAAATGGGTTTCACACCTTTATTGGTGCAAACATCTTTTCGGCAATTCAATAAAGTTATTCGGCTAAATTCATACGTGGGTCTGTCCATTTATTTATTTATTCTTTGTCTCTCAAAACTTAGCTTAAGGTTGATGCTTGACATGTATGCACGTATACCCATACTAGAACTTTTTATAGAATCCAAGGTTGGGTCTCTTATTCTCATTTTGATTCAACTCAATTCGCAATATGCATATCTACGTACATATAATATTATATATCTGTGATGCTAGTTGTGGTGGGTTGATTTTTTGAATATCATTTTTTGTGTAGCTAAAACCAATAAGAACAAAAACAAAGCAGAGCATTTTCACTCATTCTCTCTAAAAGTGGGTTTTAGCTCTTTTCGGCATCACTAGTAGGGTTTCTCGGCCAAAATCATGCATGATCTATTCATCACCAAATGGGTCTTCACTTTTTCTCTCTCTCTACTAAATTGACATAAATAAAGCCATGAGTTATTATAACCTGTAATTTAACATTTTTTACTTCGTAATTTATGAGAATATGAAGCAATCTATACGGCTTTTGTTGCTCAAATAATTTTTGGTGTTTTATAAAGGAGGTTTGAAAGCTCCATCATCAACCTCATCCACAGACTGTTTGGCACTGCACCTTAATATAATATTCAGCACTAATTATTCGGCACTTCATAGTTGGAAATATAATATTGGGCACTTTATTATTCGGCACTTAATATGATGTTCGGCACTGCACCTTAATATAGCACCATCATCTCGGCTTCATTGCTCAGCGGTTTAGTTCGACATCAAAATTAACCATCTTGGCCAAGCCAAGCTACTACTCAGCAACCTACCGCTGAAAATCGACAAACCAACAAGGCTATTCGGTAGCTCTTCCATCCTTCTCGGCATCACTATGCTCACCCAAGCTTTCCCCGACGCTCACCCAAAATGATTCTCGGCAGCCCATACGTCACAACATTGGCACCTCTCGGCCACTGAAGCAGTTTGGGAACCCGCCTTCCTCGGCATTGCCATTGGCCTATCAACTCATCAAGGAAATATTTTCGGCACAACCAACACACTATTCGGCAACCACCAACTAACCAACTTACATCCACCGTCCCAATGAACAAGCCGGCAACTCATCGGCTTATTTGGCAACTTTTATTTTCATTCACTTTGCATAGTATTACTCATCGGCATATTATCAACAAAGTTTCGACGACTTAATTGTTTTATTTGCATTCCCTCTGCATGTTATCAACTTATTCAACTTGTTTGGCTCTATGCTCTCGGCGTAAAACTAGCACCACGACTTGCTGAAATCCACATCTAACAATACTAGCGGATTCTCGTCGATTCAGGAAGTTCAAAGCCACTCATTAGAGGAGCAAAAAAGTAACCGATGCTTGCCGATAGTTGCGCAACAGCCCATAATTTCAGCAAACTGCAATTTTCAGCGTTCTCAAAACCCAATTTCGATCATACCAGTGTGAAGTACTCTTTGAGACGAGTCCAACGCAAAAAACGGCATCAAAATCGGACTTAAAACGAAGGAGATACAAGGCCTCAAAGTCACAAGCTCAAAACTGGAACTCTGCCTTTCACGAGATGCAGCAGGAAGGTGATGAAATAAGAATTTATCATGCGCTTCTCAGCACAATGTGCTCCGTTGCATCTTACCGCATTCCAGTTAATCGGATGGTCCAATAATTTTGAGGACGCCTACCCTCTAGTTTTTTTTGCTGTGTAGGATCCATTTTTGAGGTCCGATTTTGTGAATTTCGAGTTTTAGCTTGGGATCAATCGACTGGCAAATCGGGGACGTTAAATGATAGTTCACCGGTCAGATCGTGTCCGATCAATGTGCAATTTTAATAGCAGGCTCCTAGAGCTGGGCCATGATCATCCATCTTCACTGATCACTCACCTCAACTTGAATTTCTTTTACATTCGGCTATCACAACTACGGATATACGGAAACCAACAAACCAACTTGTCCACAATTAATTCGGCAACTTAGTGACTTAATCGGCTCATAACTTATTCGGAAAAAATTACACAGCATGTATCATTCGGCACATTATTTTGGCGCTCGGCACGGACATGTTACTCGGCAATACTGAGAACTAAGGCAATTGCTCGGCAAAGCTGCCAAGCTACTTCAGTGACTTATTTGGCTTATATATTCGGCATATCAACAACTGCAAATTCACCACTTATTCGGCACAAACATCTCGGGAATTCGACTAACATTATTTGGCTCCTTGATTACTCGACAAGACTACTCGGCCACACGCGGTAACATGCTCCATAACATTGGACATCCTTGGCACAAAATTACAATTATTAACCGTTATTAACTTGCCTACCATTTCGACAAAAGTCCCATACTTATTATCTCGGCGTAGAACTAGCATCTCGGCTTGACGAAATCAACATCTGAATATACAAGTGGATTCGGATCAAATGAAGGAGTGCAAACACACCACGCCGATCAGCGAAGAAGTCACCAAAGTTCACTGAAAATTGCGATACGGCTTACATTTTCCGACAACTGAAATTTTCAAAGCTATCAAACTCAATTTTTACCCACACCAACGTGAAGTACTCATTGAGACGAGTCCAACGCAACAAACCGCGTCAAAATCGGAGCTCAAACGAAGCCGTACGGGCCGATCAAAGTTTGCCCAGAAAATAAATTCCTTCGCTGGAGAAGACAACCCAGCATGATATGCAGAAATAATCCTGTGCTTCGCAGTTGCATTACACCCTATTGATCTGAGCCATTAGATCTATTTTGGCTGTAATAACGCCATCAGGAGTCTGATCACAGCAATCCAATAGTCCTTTCCAGCTATTTGATGCATTCCGCGTCCATCCATACGGTCAAAATATGCAATTTCAGCTCGCAATATATATATATATATATATATTAAATAAATAAATAATTATAGATTTTATTCAAAAAATTGAGCGCAATGACTCATTTCGCATTTACCAAGCAGCCTACTTTGTCTCGGCTTCATTCCGATTTCACCATGTCACCGAACAGGGGCACAAAATCCGTTTCAAATTGTTATCGGTCTACTCAGCAATTTTGTCCCAAGACAATTTTATTCCTTTCGAATAACCAATGTCATTCAAAAGCAATGGGGCAAATATACGTTATATAAGAAGCTCAACTTCACTAAATTGGCAACCATTGCCAACCAAGTTCTTAGCAATAAGAAGCTCAACTTCACTAAATTGGCAACCATTGCCAACCAAGTTCTTAGCAAATTTATCTCCGAAGGAATGCCGACACACCGCGAAGCTAAGAAAAATCGCCGACCAAACGATCGGCACAATCACCGACCCAAGTGTAAACAGACACCGATGTTTTGACAACCGCCATTACTCGGCGGTGCATCAACTTTACTTGGCAAGATTATTCGCCATTATTAATTCAACATTATACATGATCATTATTCTAGTGCATCAACTTTATTTGGCTAAGCAAGTTTATTTGTCAACTTTATGCATTGTCAAACTTTATGCAGCCACATTGGCCACAATTTTTGGCAACCTTTTTCCCCTAACATTATTTGGCAATACAATTGCCCACCGATATCACCAATTTTTCGCTTCCAATCGGGGCACATCACCGATCATCATCTCTAAGACCTTTGACATGCACGATACTCGCCAACTTGGTACAAACATTACAAGAATGTTTACTTGAGTTACAAACTCCGCTCTTTTCACCTGACTTGAAAAGCGCTTTTTTTGGGAACAATCGGCTTGCATATTTTTTGCGTCATTATTTTACCAAAGTTTAATCTTCCTGCAACATAGGGCAATGGGAATCTACATTCCTCTCGACTAACACCTGTCATTCAAAAGCAATGGGGCAAGTCTACCTTGGACTAAAACGCAAACCGAACAACTCGGCAATTAAATAGGCGCCCAATATCTACTCGGCAATTCCATACAAGCAGAGCAATATTATTGGTGATTAACACGTCCACCTTATTCGGATACATTATTCAAAAGTCCTTGCCATATTGGCACTTAGTTGCCACTTAAAATTAGAAAAAGTCTCCAGCAGATGTAATCTGCACTTCGACAGAGCGCAGATTAGCAAAGGCCTACACCCTTGACCGGGGTTATAATATCATGAGTCCACACCTCTCGAGGTAATAATACCGTGGTCCATTTTTTGATTGATATATCTACTTTATTTAAATCTATCTTACTTGATTCAGGTAATCATTTTCGTGCTTAGCATATAGCAATATTTATAGCTCAGCATAAAATTCCATATTTGGAAGCAATCTTTACACTCGACAATATATTACACCCTTGCCCGGGGTTATAATACCGCGGCCTACACCCATGCCCAGGGGTTAGAATACCGTGGCCTACACCCTTGCCCGGGGTTATAATACCGCAGCCTACACCCATGCCCAGGGGTTAGAATACCGTGGCCTACACCCATGCCCAGGGGTTAAAATATCGTGGCCTACACCTATGCCCGGGGGTTAGAATACCGCGGCCTACACCCTCACCCGGGGGTTATATTACCGCGGTCTACAGCCCTTGTCCGGGGGTAACAATACCGTGGCCCATCATTATGATTTGTTTGTATTCCTTTCTGGGTTTTAGCTCAACCCCCCTCATCTTATGATCAAAACATACGTACATTTATACATACATTCAAAACATACGTACATTTATACATACATTCAAGATATACATACATTTACACATACATTCAAGCATGCATTCAAGCATACATGCAGTCATCCATTCATATGTTTTATTCATTTATCAAATGTATTCTTTGTCAAAGGACCTAACATCTATTTGAACAGCATAACTCGGCAATAAAACTCTCATTCCTTCTACAAAGCAGCGAAAGTTTTGGGGCAATTGTGGAGCCAAAAATAATATATATCAACTTATTGGGCTAACCCAAACAAGGCTTGCTAAAGCCCCAACTATTGGGCCTTTCGCCCACCCCGCCTATAAAGGAAGGGACCTCATAACATCTGGTATGTTCTCATCTTTCTACACACAACACACCCCTTCAAATGCATATACTATTTCTTCCTTGATCAGGATGACTTCATCATCGGAGAGTCCGTACCAAGAACCCCGGTTGGGTGGCACCGACTATGTTCATCATTGCTTGAGATCTCAGGTGAAGCTCTTCTCTTCGTTGGATCTCCACAACATCCATGTGAGAGGATATTTCATGGTCTCACAGCTTCAATTCAACATATATGAACAATTTCATAACTTAGCTCTACAATGATGCATGAAACATGCAAGATCTAGCTCAATGATACAATTAGGGAGATGAATGATCTACCTTAGTCTTGTAGTTTAAGCCTAGAAGCTCAATTAGACAATCAATACTTCAATTCTTCAAGATTCAAGCAAAAATCCACAAGATGAACCACTCTCTCAATTCCTCTCTCTCTTACTCTCTTCTTTGGTCGGTTGGAAGGAGAAGAAATGGCTGAGCATTTGTTTGATCAAGTGTATAGGCTCAAGTGATAATAATAAACAAATGTCCACCCAATGGCAGTTTCGTAATTAATGCAACTCTATTAATTTGGCTCAAATTAATCTAGTTTAGTCATACCTAATCAGTTTTTAAATAAATATACCATTAAATCACAAATATCCTACTGATTCCAAAACTCTAAACGGTTCCTAATTCGGCCGCCGATAAGGCCTTCAATTAGCAGTTTAAACATATGAATTCAAACAGATAATCAATCAATCAAACAGATGCAATATATAATGCAATAAATAAACTTGATTAATTCAGTTTTAGTTTGATCGATTACTTGATTAATTTAATTATCAGTCATTATCGGGTTTTAGCAAAGAATCAAGAGCTAATTCAAGAGTTTATCAGAATCGATGCGAGGGTCACATTAAATTCTCACCCTTGTACCACTTCCCAAACAAGGAAAGTAAAGTTTGTACCCAAGACAAACCAAAATGGATGCAAAACGAGGGTTCGGGAGGCAAACCGCGCGGCCAGGAGCCCTGAAAACCAGCTGCCGAGCATCAAAAGTGGCGTACAACCACAAAAGTGGTCTCCCTGACCACAGTGCCCCTCTAGATAGAGGAAACAAGGTGTGTTCCAAAAAAATCGTGCCAAACGGAGAATGTTAAGCGGTCCCGAGCCGAGGTGCACAGCCGACAGCTACGAAAACCGGAAACTAGTCTCCAAACGGGAACAGTAAGACCACGAAAAGTAGCTTACGACCACTGAGAGATGGTCTACAAGACCTCTCCCTCCCTCCGGGAAGAGAAAACAAAACTTGGTCCGCGGACCAAGTCAAAGTACAAAGGGTCCCGAGGTCCGAAGGCGAAGCTCTCAACCAAGAACTCCGAAACCTTGAAATGAGCACAACATGCGCAATCACTGAGCGCTCAATAGATGATGTCTGAGTCTTAAGGTCGGTCAAAAATGGGGTGTCTCTGGTGTTACGCGTGGTTAACTCCATGATTTTGCTGCGCGATTCAATGGACTTCTCCTTATTATATGCTTTCGTTTATGGCCCCATTAGCATAAATATTTTGTATGATCATTTGAGACCTTCGGTAATCTACGAATTGCTTGCCGATTATGACCCAAACTTTTAGAGGCGGGTGTGGGTCATGACAAGAAATGTCCACTGGGCCAGGCGTCTTGACAATTAATTCTTCTAGGCCTAGGCATCAAACTAGTGGGTTTGCTAAGAAGGGTGGAGAGCCTTCTGGGCCTTGCTCAAGGGCCTACATTCCTAAAGCACCATATGTTTCTCTTGAGTCCTCGGGCCTACCGAGGCCCTCTTATTTTGTTACTGAGCCCATGGATAGTTCATTCTCCCTAAAAGTCCAAATCTTACACTCTCCATCTCCCCAAAGTCAGTGGGTTTAGAGGACGTCCAAAGTTTGGGCAGCACACGTCAATTAAAGTCCAAAATCACTCAGCTGGATCTAAGCATTTATAAAGTCTTCATGGACTAATCCCTTAAAGGAAAGCTTCTAAGGAGGCCATTGAAAGTTCTAAACGTCTTCATCACTTCAAGTTATTTATAGAAGCAGCTCTAGTGGTGAATGATGAGAAGATTGACATCCAATTTGCGAGGGGCAATTGTTGTGCCGAGGAGGGTTGGTATAAACAAAGTAAGATGCCTCCTCGAAGAATGGAATGGCCTAAAAAACATCAGTTGTTTGAGGTTGCGGAGGAGGCGGAGGAACTAAAATTGACGGAAACTTCGTTTTGTTCAGTTCAAGTGAGTCTTATTTCTACTGATATTGAAGATTGTTGTTCGCAAATGTTGAGCACTTTTCTAGTTGTTGATGCTGATATTCGAACCCAGTTGAGGGCGGTGGCTGACCCTAATTAGCCATAAGATTTATATTGATGATCAGCTAGAACTATCAGGGGTTGGGGCGTCCTCTGACAGTCCAGATTTCTGAGGGTTATGTATAACCCATCGTCGCGCAGTGGTCTTTTTGATGGAAACAAAGAATAAAGTTGCGAAATTGGAGCTAATTCATCATAGACTCCATTTTTCTCATGCATGTTATGTTGATCCCGAAGGACTTTCAGGTGGGTTAGCGCTTTGGTGGACTGATGAATTATTTGTGGATGTTCGATGGAAATCTAAAAATATTATTCGATGTGTTATGTCGGGTGCTGATAATTGTCCTTAGGCGACCTCTTTTGTCTATGCTCCTCCTCAAAGACATGCTAGAAAAGAGTTCTAGAATTACTTGATTTGTATGGGCAATTCGATATCCTTGGCTGGTTGTGGTGGAACTTAAATCAAGTGGCTTCAATATGGGAAAAGCAGTGAGGGAATGAATATAACCGATCACAACTGGCCGATTTTCAAGAAAAGATTTCGAGTTGTGATTTAATTGATCTTGAGTTTAAAGGAAACTCCTATACTTGGTCCAGCAACCAGATTGGAAGCGATAATGTTCGGGAGCACTTGGATCGTGTGTTGGCTACGGTGGATTGGCGTAATATGTTTCCTAATACTCAGGTTCATCATGACTTATGCTTGGGTTCGGATCACTACCCAGTTACCATAAATTGTTGTGTACCCCCTAGGTTAACTCCTAAAGTCTTCAAGTTTTAGTCTATGTGGATGACTAATCCTGGGTGTGCACAGATTATTCAACCATCTTGGGGTTCCATACCAGCAGGGCCTCTTGTGGTCTAGTTAGTCCAAAAATGAAGAGTTTTCAGAAAAATCTTCAGTCATGGAGTAAGGAGTTCAGGAATAACAAGATTCAACTAGACTTGTTACACTGCCAACTCTCAATCTTGCAAGGCAACTTCCTTCTATGGAAAACTCAATGGCTCAGAGTCAGGTGAAGTTGGAAGTGGAGACTTTGTTGCTTAGAGAGGAAATGTTTCTCCATCAATGATCAAGAATTAATTGGCTTAACTTCGGGCATAAAAATTCTGCATTTTTTCATGCGACAGTTCACAAACGGCGACAAAGAAATCAATTGGTCAAGTTAAAGAATGATGAGGGGGAGTGGCTTTCAAATGACATGGACATTGATAATCATCTTTTCAACTATTTTAGTCAGTTGTACAATGGTGAGGCCCCAAGTAGAATTGACGAAGCACTGGAAGTGGTTGATCAAGTTATCTCAAAAATAATGAACACTCGGCTTGTCTAAGAGGTTACAGATTTAGAAATCAAAGAGGCGGCTTTCCAACTTAGAGCTTTGAAGGCCCCGATGGGTTTCCCGCTTTCTTCTACCAAAAATTTTGGGATGTAGTGGGTGGCAATATATGCTTAGCGGTGAAGGATTTTTTCCGAAGTGGTTCTCTACTTAAAGAAATGAACCAAACCAACTTGGTGTTGATTCCTAAACTTAATGCTCTTGACACTCTTTTCCAATTCAGACCAATCAATTGTCTTCTACTTAGTCAACTTTCGTGCCAGCACGCCTAATCCAAGATAACATTATTGTTGCACATGAAGCCTTTCATGCTCTGAAACTTAGGAAAGGCAAGATTTCAGATTTGGCTTTAAAATTAGACTTCAACAAGGAATATGACAAAGTTCAATGGCCTTTTCTCCAAGCAATTTTGACAAAATTGGGTTTTGGGCAACGATGGGTACAATGGGTTATGGAATGTGTTACTACTGTGACCTTCTCAGTTGTTGTTAACGGGGCAAAGAGAACAAGCTTTACACCTGCAAGGGTCTCCGGCAAGGTGACCCATTATCTCCATACTTGTTTCTCTTGGTGATAGAAGTGTTGTCTAGATTGATTTCTAAAAGTGTCCATGACAATTGTCTGTCGAGCCTTGAGATTAAACGCACATGTCCAGTTTTGTCTCACCTTCTCTTTGCCGATGATGAGTTGTTATTTTTCAAATCTGAGTAGGGGCAATGCTATGAGCTGTTTAGGCTGCTAAAGCTTTACGAGGATGCCTCTGGCCAATCAGTGAATTTTTAGAAATCGAGCCTCAATTTTCAACAAATACAGATCTGATTAGCCAAAAGCAGCTCAAGGATTTGTTGGGTATAGCACAAGTGAAATCTAGAGCCAAATATCTGGGATTACCAGCATATTGGAGCTGATCAAAATTGGAGGTATACAGTTTCTTAATTGAGAAGGTGTTATCTACGCTGGGTGGATAGAAGGCACACTTGTTGTCACATGCGAGAATGAAAACTCTCATCAAATCCGTTGCACAAGCTATCTCATCGTATGCCATGGCTTGTTTCATTCTCCCAAAGAAATTCTGTGACAAGCTTAATGCTTATATCCGCAACTTGCGGTGGAAAGGGAACCTCGACGGAGGCGGCATTCATTGGGTATGTTAGGGGAAGATAACCAGTTCAAAGAATAAAAAGGTCCTAGGTTTCCAAGACTTTCAATCTTTCAACAAGGCCTTGCTTGCGCAACAATGGTGGAGGCTTGTTAAATTCCCTCAATCTTTTTTGGCACAGTTTATGAAGGGAATTTATTTCCCATATTCAGATTTTATGCATGCTTCAAAAAGGGCTTAACCTTGTGGGCTTGGTTGAGCATTCTTCAGGGTCGAGAGGTGTTAAATTTTGGGTTGAAATGGCAAGTCCACAATGGCAATTTGATTCATTTCTAGGATGACAAATGGTTACCGACAACTCCTGATTTTAAGATTGCATCTAGAAGACCTATGGGTAATTCGGTTGCCTGCGTTAGCGATGTTATTGACCCCTCCTTGAAAGATTATGACCATTCAAAGCTAAGGAATTTAGTCTCCAAAGTAGAAAGTGGGGCTATCTTCTCAATTTATGTTTCTGTAGAAGACAACGATGATCAATTGGTTTGGCACTTCAATCCTAAAGGAGCCTACACTGTTAAATCTGGGTATCAATGTGCTCAGAATCAGAGCGATGCTCCTCTTCAAGCTTTACCTTCTCCATCTTTCAAGTGGTCTGACCAAGACTAGAAATTTATTTGGAGTCTTAACATTTCACCAAAACTGAGGCATTTCCTTTGGCGTGTTTCCAATAATCTCTTGGCAACCAAACAAAATCTCTACTCTCGGCGGTGCTCTCCGACAGATAAATGTCAAATTTGTTCACAATGTTCAGAGTCTATAAAGCATTTATTGTTTGGGTGTGCATGGACTAAAGCAGCTTGGTTTAGGAGTGGTTTGGGCGTTCATATTGAATTTCATCAAATTCAATCTTTTCAAAAACGGTTTAGCGAGATTCAAGAATGCATCAAGGATGTTGAGCTTTGTAAATTGATGCTCTGTCCGGTTGCGTGGCTCTGTTGGAATATATGGAAGGCAAGGAATGATTTTATTTTCAACCAAATCTCTGTGGACCCAATGTGTGTGGTAGCTAAGGCGCGTAGAGATGAGGCAGAATTCAGTGCAGCCCAGTTGTCATTCCCTCTTTCTTTCAGTGCTAATTCTGGACATAGGGGTGAGGAGTCTTCTAGGTGGAGACCTCCAGCTTCTGGTTTGTTTAAAATTAATTGTGATGTGGCAGTTAATCCGAGGTCTTCTAGAGGAGCTATTGCAGTGATCCTGCGAGATACTCATGGAAGCCTTGTGGATAGTATGGTTCGTGTGGTAGCTGTTTCTTCAACAACCCAATGAGAGGCTTTGGTCGTTAGGCTTGTCTCTCTTATGGTTTCCTCTCTGAATGTGACCATGGTGGAAATTGAAGCGGATAACAAGCAGGTTATCCAATTGTGTGTCTCGAGGATGCACCACCTTGGGAGTGCAGCTCTATTATTGCAGATATTCAATCTATGGCGAGGCACACTTCGCTGTCTTTTTCATCGTGTTCTATGAAAGCTAATGAGGTGGCTCACTAGGTAGCACAAGCTTGTTTAGGGAGGTGTCTTCCTTGTAATTGGGCATTTTCCCCTTCTATTGCTTTATTATCTCTTTTACCCTTTTCAATATAGTTGGTTCTTCCTCGTCAAATTAAATTTTTTACTCAAATTTAAAATTAGATCAGACGAAAAAATTAGTAAAAAATTAGAAATGATCTAAATAGATCATATTTGTCTCTCAACTATCTAAGAAAGACGGATTAACATTATTAGCAATACTATGAACTCAAATGCATCGTCCTCTTACATAAAGGTATGTCATGCCCTCGCCTTAACTCATATTTTCCTTCCTCTGGGACATTGGTGCACTTGCAAAGTACTCCTTTCCGTTTGTAAAGAGTCTTTCTCCAACCTTTGAAGTTTAACACCTTCTGATCATTAATAGGGTCAAGTTGTTGAGGTCTCGAGCCTCTATAGTAAACAAAGCATAGAAAAAGTGCGCTAAAGAGCGAAGTTCTCAGGTCCTGCGTTAGCATCGCTTTATTGAAATTAGCCCGAAACCAAGGTGGAATACTTAGAAATTATCTAAAATTATCATCTTGTAGTTCAGATTTATTTTATATATAGAACTCACAATATACAAAGTAATCTCCACTGAATAACTCACCCAAAATAATCTTGATGATGTTGTCTAGGTTTCCAAACTTTTTCTAACATTATTCTCCTTGTAAAATTTTCTAACACCACATGATTATCTCACCATAAAAGATTTCTCACGTGGCTCTCCACTAATCTGATTGGTGGTGTTCAAGAAAATCAAGTTCACGTGCTTGAAAAAATGTATTTGACAAGTGAGAAGTGAATTTAACACGCACGCACCCCCCTCAAAAATATATATATATATATATAGATTTAGAAAAAAATATAAATAATTTTATAATTTTGATATAATAATATCAATATTTTTTTTAATGAGGTTTAAAGTATTAAACTTCATTAAAAGAAAATATCTATATGATTAATAAATTACTGATTAAAAGATAATTAATTATAATATAAGTTAAAATCTTAAAGTGCTCAATATAATTATGTCAAAAAAATCAAATGTAATTTTACTAAAATATGCAATTAGAAGTCAGAACACATTATTCAGAAAAAACCCATCACACGACTTTAAAGTTTGAAACAACATTAACCACATCATTCCAGTCAAAAAACACTTGGGGAAGGGACACCATATTTTGCCTTGACTAAAATCAGAGATTTACTAAATTCACAACTATTTTACAACTATTTTGACTGCACATAATTTCACACCTATTTTCACTGCATCCAGCCGTCATGTGAAAACAACCATCAAAACTGTGAATTTTAACATTTTCCATCTTGTATGATAACTTTCACTCTCTTGTATAAGCCACACCTGCCATATGCTCAAGTATAATCACACTTTCTTTTCTTCTTTTTTTAAATATAAATATAGAGAAACTTCTTTAGAGTTATTTTTGGAACATGGATTCAGGTAAAATTTAAAAAAGGGAAAAAAAATATATAGATAAAATATAATTATATTTCACACACATTTTTCATTTCTCTTTTTAAATCCCTACGAAAATCCATACTCCAAACATAACCCTAGGCATTGTCCCTTTGAACCCATTCCTGCAGATAGAAACAATTACCCGCTAACCAAGCGTATCAGGTTAGTCCAAGCAAGAAGAATTGCTCAAAACGCTTAAGTTTACAGCTCGTTTCAGAAACCCTTAACAAATTAAGATCACACCCAACACAATTCTACTCTTTAAGAGTGGATTCCGTGACCGGCATTTTATCACGAGTTATAATTAAAAAAATTGAGTTGAACACTTATACTTCGCTATCGGTCACCCAGGAGTATTTAGCCTTGCAAGGTGGTCCTTGCTAACACAAATTTTCAAAATACAAAAGACTATAAATAGCCCCGATAAGTTGCACCAAATGGGGGCCTTACAAGTGAAGATAAACCTTAAGCTGGGGATGGAATTCTAACCTTGTTATACAGCAAAATACCCAGCACCAATGGCAGAACTATCATACATGACCTCTAAGTTTAAATACCTGTCCAGCAAAGAACTTTACAAGCACGAAATGAACAGTCTCTGAACCCAACTTTACAAGGAGGAGAGCGGTTGAAACAGGCTCTATCCTCACATTCAGGCACCATCACTGAGAAAAAGCTCTCCGTCAAATGCTCATGAGCGAGTGTCCTTACTATGTTAGCAATGAACATCAATCAACTACTCTGCAATTCCCTCAACTGTGTCAGCTTCTGCAACTACCGGCACTGCTTCAATCTCCTCATTTTTCTTCTCCCTGATGAAAAACATTCCTAAAGTGACAATTTCTTGAAATATGCCCCTTCTCACCACAGTTGTAGCAGGTTATGACCTTGTTATCTCCCGTCTTCGGTCCAAGTTTATTGTCTGCCTTCAATAAAGACACCTCTTTCTTGGCACGATTCCGAGACTCTTCTTCTACACTTAGGCGATACATCAACATTTTGAGAGGGAGAAACTCCTCGCGCATCAACTTCATGCGATACTCCTTCCAAGATGAGGGAAGTTTGGAAATAATGGCACTAACATGAAAGTTCTCATCAACCCACATTCCAGAAGCAATAATAGAATCGGCAATCATATGTAGTTCTTGTACTTGTTCAAGAATGGGTATCCCATCAACCATCTGAAATTGAATATATTTGTTGACTTGAGACCGCTTCGTTCCAACATCCTCGTCATAAGCTAATTTGAGCTCCTCCCAAAGCTCTTTTGCACTGCTAGTTTTCTTCGAGTATTCAGCAAATAGATGATCGGACAGAGAGTTCAAGATAGTGTGACGGGATATGTAGTCATCATCTACCCACTTTTGCACTGCGGCTTTGGCTCGAGCAATTTCTTCAAATCTTGCTTCTGGGCTCACGGCAATGCTTGGGCATGGCTCAGTAAGCGCGTATGCAACCTTCAATTGCTTCAGAAAAAATTCCATCTGGTGCACCCAACAATGGTAATTTTTCCCATCAAGACGAGTGGTCTGGATAGGAACGAGTCCTCGTGGTTGAGAGGCAGAAGCAATCACAGAATTAGATATATCAGCTTCAGTTCGTTTAGTCTCTGTAGAAAATTGTACTTGAGATTGAGGGGCAGAAGCAGCCACAGAATTAGATATATCAGTTTCAATTTGTTTAGTCAGCTCAGGAATGAGTTCTTGATGTTGAGGAGCAGAAGCAGCGACAGAATTAGATATATCTTCTTCAATTCGCTTAGTCTCTGCAGGAATGATTTCTTGGGCAACAGCAGTTACTGAATTTGACATATCTGCCTCAATTTGTTTTCCAGCATCTTTGGATCTACAATGCATTAATTTGACAATCTGAGTCAGTCAGTCATTAGACTATCTGCAGAAACCCAAGGTGCAGTATGCTAAAATAAAACCAAATTCAAACATAATTCGGGTCCCTCAGAAAGATTATTCACATCAAGCAATGGATAGGAGAAACAGCAAAACCATTAAAAACCTTCATCTGAACCAGTCCAGTTTTCTTTCTTACATAACAATTTTCAGGCCAAGCATAACAGATCATATTTAAAAGAAGCACATCTTTTCAACTCCAACTGCCACCAATCTAATCTTACCTTCTCTGTGATTCCATCTTCGTAATGGCGGCTTCTATATCTGGGACACTTTTCCTGAAGGCAGACCACTGTTTGGTATTCAAGCTAATTCCTGATCACAAAGCAAATGCAAACGATATTTTTTAAAAGAACAGAAGAGACTACATGATGAACACAAAAGCAATGAAAACAAAATAGCTGCAATAGTACAAATCTAAGAAGCACTTGTAATTTTAAGAAGGTAATAACATGACACTAGTTGGATGCTTCCCAACACTTGGATACACAAGAAACATTACAAATTTGAATAAAATAATTAGGAATCCAATGACAAAACAAAAAGCAATAAAATTTATACCTATCTCCTCTTTTAGACTTTAAAAATTATTACATTTTGAGTTAAATATTCATATACATGATATATAATAATTATTTATCCTTATATATGCCATATAATAAATATATAAAATTATATATTTTACACGTGTCTCCCACATGTCTGTGTCTTACATTTTTTGAAAATTTTCATGTTGGCATGTCGGTGTCATATCATGTGTCCGTGCTTCTTAGATACAAATTAATGGAGAAGATAACAATCATCGTCTAAAAGTAATGAATGTTGAAACCAATTATAGTGTTGCGGTTCATCGCTTATTTTCTCATTTTGCTGCATGAGACTCACATCATCATCAGACAATTTGCCAGAAATAACAGGTAAGTTTTGAGAGGGAGGGAGAATAGCCCCGTAGAACAAGAGTAGGTTTTCCAACCAAGGCCTACTCTGTGAAAGTAGACAAGAGGGTTGATTTGGCCATTCCATTTATTGCTTATACTCTTTAAAACACACATTCATGTTTTGAGGTTGGGTTTCAAATGGGGTTCCCTTCCATCCAAAGATTTTAATTTTTTTTTTAGTTGAAAATAAGTGAACATTTTCCCCATTGGTTGCTTACTGGAAATCTTCAATTGAATAATGGTTTTGGAATGTCTTTCCATCTATATGACAGAATAGAGGGAGTTAATATGAAAGGCAGAACACGAATATACACCAGAATGGTTTATAAATGCAATGGTCAAAACATTTGGCACCATTGACTGTGAACCTTACCCCAAAGACCAAAGAATAACCAATCCCACCCTTTCAATCTGATAGCTTGTGCCAAATACTAAAAGGTGCTACTCTTCAAATGGGGGAGGCAAATAGCTACAACTAGGCCATACAGACAATTTGTAAATTAACATTATTCACCCAGTACTGCAACATAAATGAACTAAACTTGAAAAGGAAGGGGGGGGTGTTGGGGATTCACACCATTATGACTCCATGACGAATTTAAAACTGCTTCAAGCAGAACATAATCCTTGAAAACAGTAACTAGTTTAAAAAAGCATGGTCAGCTAAAAGCACAAGGTTAATTTTTTTTGTTTTTTTGGGTACAATGGAGGCAAGCACGAGGTTAATTAGAAGAAACTCAATTTCAATTCTAAAATCATGATATGTGGGAGTAGAATACTGGTAGATATAAGTCCAATCAGTCAAATGGTCACTTTAATGATCCTATAGATTTAACCAGAATCCTTCAAGACAATGTTTCAAGGATTGCATAGATAGGATGCCCTGGATAATGTAGTATCACTCCGTTACGGCGAGAGAGAGAGAGAGAGAGAGAGAGAGAGAGAGAGAGTCCATACCTACAAGCTATGGTTTGAAGAGAAGATAATGAAGTCTTTATCACCCTCATCATCCATGTAACAAAACCCAATAGATTAGATCAGTCAGTACCTCCAAGGTTTCACCCGGGAAGTCTAATCAAATAGTTTGGGGTATAATTAGAAATAGAAAAAGGTTAACGCACAAGGTTCATTATTACTCGTATAACTTTATATTTTGTCATGTCATTGAATAACCCTAATCAAATAAAATCGTAAAGCACACAACACAAATGCACACAACACAAATACTTAACGTCAAATCTGGGTTCACTGACGATAAATCAATTACAATAAAGTTTGAATTGAACTAGAGAATAAAACAAGGGAAACAGATTCAATGGTCGTATTAAATGCTGATGATGAATCAATTACAATGGAATATTTCATCAAACTAGCAAATGGTACAAAGCAATAGATCATGAAAATAAAAGCAGAAAAGATGGAAAGTAATAGTAACAGAGATATCCTATGTCACCTCTACCAGAAGGAAGCAGCTTCCCATCTTTTTGGAAGTAATCTCCAATTGAAACCAAAGTGTTCCCTCTGAAATCACGAACTGCCACACGCCTCTTTTCCGAAAGCTAAGAAAAACAGAAAAACCTCACTAACAGCAGTAACAATCATCATTATAACAATGTAACATAAGATCAAAAAAGATTTAGAAATGGTTTAAATCAGGGCTTTTCTTAGATGTATATATCACACTCCAAAACTAAATTTATAAACTAAAAAACAAAAAATAACGAAAAAATCAAACCAAACCATATCGTTCAGCTAAAAAACCAAAGGATAAATTACAAACACACCTCCGGAGGTTTACTTAAATTACAAATTAGCCCCTATGGTTTAAGAAATTACAGCATGCCCCTAAGATTTCTAATTTCATAACAAATAAGTCTTTTATTAATAAATCATCAAGTTAATTAACAGTTTTTAATAATGTTAAAATTTTATTTCAATAAATAATTCAGATAATTTTATTATTGGATAGATAAACAGTTAGAAATTTCACTTTCTCAATTAATTTTGTTAAATAAAAAATTCTGACAAAGAGGTATTTGTAATTTTTCAAAGCACATGAAACAATTATATTTTAAGCAAACCTCAGGGGTGTATTTGTAATTTATCCAAAACCAAACCATATTCATAGAAGGATTCATGTTGGCTATCAGGTTTATTGCACATTTCTTAAAATTCTCTATTTCATTAACTACGTTGTACATACCAAATAATTAAAGAAAAAAATAAAAATCAAATGTTCTGTAATCCAAAGGGGTGGAAAAGATAAAAGAAATCCAATAAACATAATGGTGTGTTAGGCATTTGGGTTTGTTTGGTTTCCAAGAAAATGCAGGAAATGAAAAGAAATCAGTTCTTTTTTTTCAAGCAAAAGATCATATAACACTCAAGAAAACAAAAATCCACCTAAAGTGAGCCTGATTATAACTAATTAAGCTTTTCAATTGCAAAACACAAGCAACAGAAAAATTAAAAAAAGAACATAACTAAATGTAAATGGAAAACAAAAAGCTAGTAGTTTTCTTTTCTTTCTTGCAATTTCTCAGCAATCAAACATGGAAGGGAGGAAAAAAAAAAAAAAAAAAAAAAACGCCGTTAAAGGCTACTAAAAATTTCTCTTCTTTTCTAGCAAATTCTCAGCAATCAAACATAGGAACCCAACTAAAGTGCAGGTACCGAAAAAACAAAATCAAACGTAAATGAACAAACTACTGTAACTTTCTCGCAATTTCTCAGCAACCAAACAAAGCATAAATTAGGGTTTCAACTCTCACCTTGCAAATGACTCGACCCCCACCACCATCACTTGCCTCCTTCAAATCAAAACCGTGTTTCGACCCTTGTTCTGGTACGACCACCTCTTTGGTTTGTTCTTCGACTTTGTCTTCCTCCAAAGAAACCAAGTACGACTCAACGACTCGCCTGACGAGCCACTTGTGGTCGAGGTCGGAGAGGTCGATCCCGAGCCTCTTGGCGGCCATGGTTCGGACCTTGAGCTCTGTCGCTACTTCCAAGTCCGCATCTTTTAAGATTTCGATCACTGTTTCTTCGATTTTTTTGCTTTCTGATTCCATTTTTGGTGTCAAAACGAAGACCCAAAGAGAGATATTTGAAGATATACAAGTCGTGAAAAAACAAAAAATTTGAAATCGAGAATTTATTGCGGATTTGAGAGTTTTGAGGTGTAAAAATAGAGGTTCTACCGAGATTTGAACTCGGGTTACTGGATTCAGAGTCCAATGTCCTGACCACTAGACCATAGAACCAACTGTGTCCTTGTTTCTAAGTTGTATATATATATATTAAATATTATAATTAATTAAGTGTCTAAAAATTATATTCATTAATTTTCAAAGCAAAATAATCTTATTATTTTCAAATATTTGATTGTCACCTCATTTTTGTGAGTTTTTCTATATAAGTTTTTTGTTTGTAAATTATTTTTTAAAATTTTTAAACATTATATTCTTTTCACAAACTAAAAATAATTAAAGTGATAAATCTATATGTAATTGGCTCTAAAGTTTTAAGGCTTTTGTTGGAGTTTTTGCAAAAAATTTATTAAAAAAAAAAAAATCAAATGTTGTGTGTGTGTTTCACATCCTCTAAATCATTATCTGATGATGAAACATAGTTAGAGCATCTCCAACGGTGCACCAAACTTTTCATCAAATTTGAGTAAAAAAATCACTATTTTCCCAATTTGATATCGCTTGCTCCAACGGTGAGCATCAAAAGGTGAGGGTCGACCGGTTGGTCAACCGATAAAGCCATTATTTTATTTTTTTTGAATCACCATTTCTTCTCCTGCTCGACGTCGCTCCGCACACCCTTGCCGGCATTGATACTCATTGATACTCAGGTGCAAGAATATAGTGCTTCTTTGATACTCAGGTGTAAGAATATTGTGCTTCTTTGATACTCCGTGGGCCCTGCTTGCAAGGAAATTGAATGAATATACTCAATCTGCTTCTTTGATTCAGCAAGGAAATTGAAGGGTCGCCCGGTTGGTCAACCGGCCGGTCTACCGGTAAGATTTAATTTTTGTTTTTTTAACCTGTTTGAACCTTTTTTGATCGGTTTGAACCTACCTAATTTAAAGGAAATCGGGTGACCGGTTGGTCAACCGGCCAATAACAACCGGTTGACCGAGATGTACCACTTTCAAGTCGAAGAATGATGATTTGGTAAAATCTGTGTGTTGGTATCAGTTTGATGTTTTGTTTGCTGAATTCTCATTTTGATATGAGTTTGGTGCAACGGTTGGAGCTTGAAAAAGTGAGTTTTTCATCAAATTTTGAATTTGATGCTGGGTTTGATTCACCGTTGGAGATGGTCTTAGATAGAAAGATTTATTTCTAAAATGTCTAGTGAAATCTTAATTAGTCCACACTCTTCTAAATCCTACTTAAGTGAATGTTTCAATCTTGAATTTTTGTTAAAAGATTATAAATAAATAAATAAAATAAGAAGAAGAAGATTCAGTGCATAAGACTACCAGTAAAGCAAGTTTTTGAAAATGGCAAGACATATACAACCTTACCCAATTTTTGAAGAGATTGTTTCAACTACCCAAACCTACACCAACAAAAATACTAACAACGAGTCTTATTATTAGGTCGAGCCATCAGGAAAAATAAATTGAAAAGGAAAGAAAAGAAAATGAAGTGTAAGGGGGAAAAATAGTAGCATTTGAAAATAATGAAAAATTATTTGTTAAAAAAATTACAATGTATAACTAATTTCACTTCCTTTGAATTTTCTTTCCATTAACAATCTAAAATCCAAACAAACCTTAAGGTAGCAGGGAATGAGTTAGCTAGGTTAATTCACCAAATAGACTCTGAAACTTCCATCTACTACCAAGCAAAACAAAACATGCAAATGCCATTTCTTTGTAGTAGGAGTATATGTAGAACAATCATTTACTAAGTGTGTCACACCAACCCTCCAAATTACTAGTTAAATTGCTGATTTACCTATGTGGATGTAAAAAATACCCAATTAACGATTGCCACATTGGACTAAATGCAAAAAATACGCTTTCAAATCATTCATAATCACTAGCATATCAAGATTGTGGCATAACTAATCATCCTATAACCTCTACTTAACTCTCATTGATGATTTTATATCGTCTATGAATTGTGATATATTCAAAAAAAAAATTCCCACTCCCTAATGATCTTTGCCAATCTTCATCAAAGTTTTAAGCAAATAGTTTTTTTAAGCCAAGCTAAACTGTGGTTTGTGATGGATTTAGAAATCACGTTGGTTTCAATCATTTTTGTAATGCTCATATCCAAAATGGTTTGTCTATGGTTCACCAAAAAAGCCCAATTTGAGGCTAAGAGGCTTCCTCCAGGCCCGCCAAGATGGCCCATTGTGGGCAACCTTCTCCAATTGGGCCCGCTCCCTCACCGAGACCTAGCTTTCTTCTGTGAGAAATATGGGCCTTTAGTCTACCTCCGTCTCGGTAGCGTGGATGCCATCACCACCAACGATCCAGACACCATTCGAGAAATTCTTCTCCGTCAGGATGACATCTTCGCCTCCCGGCCCCGAACTCTTGCCGCTGTCCATCTAGCCTACAGGTGTGGCGATGTGGCATTGGCTCCACTAGGTCCACACTGGAAACGAATGAGGAGGATTTGCATGGAGCACCTATTGACAACAAAGAGGCTGGAATCATTCGCAAAACACCGGGCTGAAGAAGCCCAACACCTAGTCCAAGATGTTTGGGCCCGGGCTCAAACCGGCGAGGCGGTGAACTTGAGAGAGGTATTGGGTGCATTTTCAATGAACAATGTGACTAGAATGTTGCTAGGGAAGCAATATTTTGGGGCCGAATCGGCTGGCCCACAAGAAGCCATGGAGTTCATGCACATAACCCATGAGTTGTTTCGGCTTTTGGGCTTGATCTATTTGGGTGATTACTTGCCATTTTGGAGGTGGGTGGACCCATATGGGTGTGAAAAGAAAATGAGAGAAGTAGAGAAGAGAGTAGATGAATTTCACATAAAGATCATTGAAGAACATAGGAGGGTAAATAAGGGAAAGAAAAAGAAGGAAATTGGAGGAGAAGAAGAGGATAGTGGAGACATGGACTTTGTCGATGTTTTATTGTCTTTGCCAGGTGAAAATGGAAAAGAGCACATGGATGATGTGGAGATTAAAGCTCTAATTCAGGTCATTTTCTTGTTCAAAACTAATTTCCCTTTTCTCTTTTATTTATTTATTTATTTATTTATTTATTTGGATTCATGAATGAGGTGAGAAAAATGGAATTTGATATTCCTTATTTGGTTACCATTCAAAACAATCTTGCAAATAATATATGATAAAAACATGTGAAAAATTTTAGTTCTAAATATCATTAGTTATTATCATTTCAGAAAAATATTTGTAGAAGTGTTAGCTACCTAAAAAAAAAGGATATATATTAATTTATTAGTAAAATTAAGTTGGTAAGTTTTATTTATTTTTATAGCATAGGCTTTGTGATTTGTAACAAATCATTTTTTTTGTAATTTTATGTTTTAATTTGACATTTTCTTTTTAGGATATGATAGCAGCAGCTACCGATACTTCAGCTGTGACCAATGAATGGGCAATGGCCGAAGTCATCAAACATCCATGTGTCCTTCATAAGATCCAAAAGGAGCTTGATTCTATTGTGGGCCTTAATCGAATGGTTTGCGAATATGACTTACCCCACCTTACTTACCTACGTTGTGTTATACGTGAAATTTTCCGCATGCACCCAGCGGGACCCTTTCTCATCCCACACGAAGCCACAAGCGCCACCGAGATCAACGGCTATCATATTCCTGCCAAGACACGTGTCTTCATCAACACCCATGGTCTCGGCCGGAACATGTCGGTGTGGAATAACGTCGACGAATTCTGGCCAGAGCGGCACTTTCTAGCCAATGGGAGCCGAGTTGAGATAAGCCATGGAGCCGACTTCAAGATACTACCATTTAGTGCCGGTAAGAGGAAGTGCCCTGGCGCTCCTCTTGGGGTGATGCTAGTGCTGATGGCTTTGGCTCGACTCTTCCATTGCTTTGACTGGGCTCCTCCTGAAGGGTTAAGTCCTGAGGACATAGACACAAAAGAGGTTTATGGTATGACTATGCCCAAGGCCAAGCCCTTGTTGGCTATTGCTAGGCCACGTTTGGCAGCCCATATGTACCATTGAGCAATTTCTTGATGAAGATCCTGATTTTCACATTGGAAATTAATGCAAATGCTTGACATACAAATGATTTTGTATTCAAAGTCCAAAAACATATATATAAATAAATAACAATAATAGTAGTGACAAAAAAATTACAAGTTATTGATATGTTGTATGGAATTTAATTTGTAATAACACTATAAACACGGAATATGTAATATTATAAAACATCATTAAAATTTAAAATCAAGTATTTATACTAAAGATTGGCTTGGGAATTAACTTTTTTAGGTAAAGTTTTTATTTTTTACAAAAATACGTAAAAAAAAAGTAGAGATAATATTTTGATTTTTTGTAATGAATTTTTGGCTAGAATTCCAGCTTTCCAACAAGGCAAAGTTATATTAATTTGAAATTTTAAAATCTTCCTTGATTATTTTAAAATTTGAAATAAAAATATTTTAATGTAATTCTTTCAAACAATTATTTATTATGAAATGGACACTTGTAATTTATTCATGTAAAAAAATATGATTTCTAGCTTTACTAGCCTCGTCATTTGACTTTTATCCCAATGTTTTTTCCATTCAAGATTTTTTTATTTTAAAACGAAGCTAGGCATCATTCCTTTGTCCAAATCTCCTTGGTCTTCAATTGTAAGGGCTTGTTTGATTTGTGTTTGTAGAATAATTTTTGAGATAAAAAATATGAAAATTTATTTGGTTTATCTTTTTTCAGAAATGATTTTAGAAAATTATTTGGAGAGAAAGAGTTTTAAAAAAAGTGATTGATTTGACGTGTATGAGAGAGAGAGTGATTTTGGAAAAAACCAAACCAAACAAAATTTTGAGATTTTTTTTAAAAAAATTTGTTTGATTTGATTACTCTTGAAAATTTATTTGTAGAGAATTTTTCTCAAAAATTTTTTCCAAAAACAAACCAAACAACTCTTTAAGCCTTTAGGATCAAGTTAGAGAAATATTTCCAGTGATTAAATAACAATTCGAAACAAGTATAGGAAAAAAATAAATAAATATCCTAACAGAGAATCCAGCCTCTTCTTGCTACTTTTAATCATAACAAATGGCAGCATTCTCATTCTCTCTCTCTCTCTCTCTCTGGGTAATATCTACTGGAGAGAGGCTACACATATAATTAACTGATCAATGCAATGCAGCTTGAATAGTTGTGATATTTCCATATTAATGTTCCACCAAACAAGTCTTTAAAAACAAAGGAGGAATGGGTGGGTGGGTTGGGTTGAAACTTGAATTGATTCTCAAAGAAAGAAAGTCCCAAAGAGGGCCCCCTAATAAATTCACTTTCTAGCTGCTTTGGTCTATAAAAGCTGCCTGCCGATTTTGCAGCCTGTCTCCACCATTTATAAATCAATTTTACCCTCAACCAATAATGTTACTCTTCTAATATTTTTATAACAAATGTTAATGTTAGTAGATATTTTAATATTATTATTTGAGTTTCCTTTGTTAATTTGTGAAAAAAAAAAAAGATTAATGTTGTTCGGTGTGTCTTAGAATTTAATGTATTCCTATCATGTGTCGAGTGCATAAATCTTAGTTTTCATCTATCCATGCTACATATTCTTAAAATCTTCAAGCCGCATCTATTCATGTTTTTCATCTCATGCTTCAAGATAATCTAGTCATATGTTTATTTTTCATATACTCTTATGGGACTAATAGTTGTTTTGGAGATTGTGGCACTAATAGTTGTTTTGCAGATCATGACTTTGAGAAAAAAAGTTTATTTTTGTTGGCTCTTGAGAAAGAAATTTGTTTTTGTTGGCTGTAATGGGTTGGGGTAATTAGAATTTTTTTTTGTTAGGTGTGTTTTGTCACGACATTACCAAAGGGAGAAATTGTTAAGTTTTATTCTTGGCAATCCCGTTTGACAAGGATTTCTATAAGAGATTTGTTTTCTTCCAAAACTAGGATTTCTTTGGAGTTCTTTAAGAAATTGGTTTTCTTCCAAAATTAGGATTACTTTGGTTTTCTATAAGTAGTTGGTTTTCTCCCAAAACTAAATTAATTCCTCCAGATCTTCTTGTTGGATATTAAGGTTTATATCTTGGGATATTTTGTTAGTTTTCTTTGATGTTTTATTGAGTATTCAACTCATGGTTTAAAGAGAGTACATCAAAGGTTTTGTTTGTTATACACAAGAGAGAGAGAGAGTTGTTCTTCGATGGATTCTGAAGAATTCGAGCCTGAAGCTTCGGTGGATTCTAGAGTGGCTCATTGTAAAGACAATTCCAAGGTGAAGACGGGATTGGAAGAGGCACATAGAGGTTGGTTCAATTAGGCGTGGATTCGCTGGGTAATTGAGAATATACCTGTGTAATTCCTCTAAATCTTCTTAGTGGATTATTTTGTGGCTGTTGCCCGTGATTTTTTAATCACATTTGGAGGTGTCCAATTGTGGTTTTTCCACGTAAAATCATTGTGTTGATTTGTCTTTGATTGTTTGATTGGAATTGTTATATTCTGCTTAAAATTGATACATAATCACAAATCAACATCTAGGGTTTCTAAATTTTTCAATTGGTATCAGAGCGGGTAGTTCTATTTTTTTTTTTTTAAATTCTTTTAGAACGAGATCTTATTTGATTTGTGATAATGGATTCAATTCATGAAGATGAAGAGCTTGAGCAAGCTTATGAAAAGTTGTATAATGAGTCTCTTAAGTTATTCAAATTAAATGACAAACTCACAACGAAACTCAAAGCATGTGAAAGTGAGAATGTCAAACTAAAGGAAGAGATTTCTAAGGCTAGAATTGATGCCATCAAGATAGCTAATGATCGACAAGTTCTTTGTGCAAAACTCTTGACTTGTGAGACAGAAAGGAATGAGCTACAACAAATTTATGCAACATATGAAGAAAAGATTGAATCTCTTGATATGTCTCCAGTTGCTTTGGAAGAACTAATGATCAAGAAAGAAGAAGAACTCAAGTGTACTATGGCTACCATTGGTCTTTGGAACAGAGGATCAAAGACTTTGGACAATATCATTGGGTCTCAACAAATTTGTTCTGACAAGAGTGGCATTGGCTTTGGTGGTAAGAAAGAGCAAAAACAGAAGGCTTCCACATCTTGTGATACAATAACTCAAGGAAAGAGAGAACAAAAAATTCAACATGAGGATAGACTTTTCAAACTTCCTAGAGTTGGTAAGGCCAAAGAAAAGAAGGTACACTCTATTTTTATTTGTCATCATTGTGGTATGCATGGTCATATTCGCCCTTATTGTTATGAATTGTATAGGAGAATGCCTCATAGATATGGAAGAAATTCTAATATCTCAAGGCGTAGAAGACACTTCATTGATCATAAGGAGGTTAAGGGTCATAATAAACCTTACTATTTTGATTTGCTTGAGACCAAACATGAACAGAGGTTGTGTTTACCTAGACCTAGGAATAGGAAGTTGAAAACCATGTCAAGACGGGTTCTCATTAAAGAAGAAGGGAACCATAACGTCAAGACACCACCCAAAAATCGTAATTCTCACAACTTTGTTTATACTAAAGCGGTTTGGGTGAGAAAACTTGACTTGTGTTAATTTATTTATTTGTTTTAGTTTTTGGGTTTCTGTGTGTGTTTTTTTTTTTAATGAGAAAAAAATGTGTGCTTGTTCGTTTTTTGACATGTTTTGTTTTCTAAAAAAATAAAAAATAAAAAAATAAATATGTGCATGTTCATTTTTTGTCTTGCTTTGGTTAAGAAAAAAAAAAATTTTAAAAAAAAATCCAAAAAGATTTTCTTAGTATGGTTTTGCAAACTTGAATTATTATTTTTTTTTTAGATGTCCTTGGTGCATATCGGAATTGATAAGAATATCCATTACATGTTAATATGTGTGTGCTTTTACGTGGTCATTCTTTGTCAACCCAAACCAGCCCCTCTGAGGTTTAGTATAAATGGCGGTAATCCTGAGATTACCGAAGGCCTCTGAGACATATTAACATAATATTAAGGGCTAGCGGAAGCAATTAAGAATATCCAACGTCCATTGAGCTGTGCAGACTTGTATGAGACAGAAAAATTTAAAACTTTTCATGTACATATATACACATCACCCTCACATCATAATATATATACAGATTAGGCAGAAAGGGACTTAGTCCCTCTTTCAAAATACACATGACTTGCTGAACCAAACAAGAGAACATAACTTAAACTTTACATCACATAACGACAACACGTAGCATATCCGGAACCTCCACGGAAGGCACATAGGTTGGCTGACAAAACAGATTCTAGACAGAAGCCTCTAGCCTAGTCACGCGCCTGATCACCTACATACATAAATAATACAGTAAGCTAAAGCCTAGTGAATAATAACAGAGTAAAGGGTTTCAATGGATGAATCCATACAGATTTCAGAAATCAATTCATATTGTATCAAAATCATGCTTGATCAGATCGAAATCGTAATTCAGTTTTATCGAATTTATACTTGATCAGATCATATATCGACAGAAATCATAAGTCATAGTTACATTTACGTGATACATCCATTAGCATAACTAAACAGGACGCGCAATGCGTAAGGTTATGAATAACCTCCTAGTTCCCGCGAAGGAACCTCCGGATCCGGGTAACTGGATAGCTAAGCCCCCATGGCGGGCCTCCGATACGGGCAACAGTGCACAAACAGGACGCATAAGCGTAACATAACGGGACGCATAAGCGTAAGGTTACAAATAACCTAGTTCCACGAAGGAATCTCCGATACCGGGTCACGGCTGTAGATCTCACATGGTACTAAAGATGTCACGAATACATGTCAGAAATTGGACAATCATTCATTATACATAACATATCATTTCAGAAAACAGATCTCATTTTGTCACACAGAAAATAAGTACAATTGAACATATCTTTACTAAGTTATCACTCACAGTGGGCTGCAGAAGCAAATCAGACAGACTGGACATATTAGGAAAATCAGGCAGACAATGGCGCGTGACCTACACAAACACATCACATATACACATTGAAATACAATATTACTCCCTTGATTAAACTTGCCCTTTCTAGTCCGAAGTTCTACTACGTTTATTCTTTCTCATTTAAATAAACCGAGTTCTTATTTCACATATTCTTTCATTACTAAGTTCCTCTTTTCCAAATAGATTGATCATTTACTTGGCTTCTTAAATAATTACCACAAGATTAATGATTCATTCTTTAACTAGCTAATCTATGTTGATTAGTAGCCTATTAATCTTTATTGAGTCATAAATCATGTCTAGAATGTATTGGAAAGAGATGAGGATAAAAATATGAACGAAATGCAACTTTTCAAAATGTGCTGAAAATTGGTCTCCGCTCGAGCGCTACTTTGGCCGCTCGAGCGGACTGTAAAATTTGAAAAACTACTGGGAGGTCGATTTTCACGCTCGAGCGGGACTTCCCTCGCTCGAGCGGACAACGAAAATTCAAAAATTCCAAAATTGCAATTAAAGTTCAAGTTTGGTATTCAAAGTCTCAAAACATGTACTTTAGTATACAAACATGGAGAACCATTGTATAATTTAGTAAACACTTTCAATTAGAAAACCCTCATTCAAAATCATGTTCCAATTGCCCAAATTTAGTTTTAATTTATCTTATTAATATCAACCCACAATTCTAAGATGTAAATTAGACCTCCCAACCTTTTGAAATTCCATGATGTATGTAATACAGATAGACCCAATTTTATTATTAATAACAAAATCAACTTAATTATGAATTACACAAATCAATTTTTTAGAAATTCAACTTAACTCAATTTTTAACCAAAAACTTAATTTATAACATGGATGTTCTAAACTGCATCTAAATTGAATAAAATTCTTAAACTACATCACATGCATGGATTAAATAAAAATCTAATTATAAAATCAAAACTTTAGTATTAGTTTCAAATCGTCATTTCCTTATCAATTTCCTTCTAATCCCATAAAATTGATTCCTAACTCTTTTTTTTTTTTTTTTTTATCTCCTTAAATTATCAAATTGAAATTATAAAACTCCTAGAAAAATATTTGCATGTGTGAAATTATAATTAAAATCGAACCATCTACATCAAAATCCTTTTTATTCAAAATTAAGCTCAAATATTCATAAATTTATAATTTACCACAACTTGTCCTTCTTATATCCAAACATGACATTAATTCTTCAAATCTCCTAAAATTCCATTGATGCATGTAAAGATGAAGCCCAATTTCACGAGGAAAACACAAATTAAACTTAAAATAATTAATTTCTAATTTATTTTCCATAATCATTCACATGCATGCAAAGATGAGTTTTAATTTGTAAAGAATAAAATAAATCAAACTCTAACTAATTAATTCCCAAATATATAACCATAATATTCCACATGCATGTAATCCTTTTCATATTTAGAACCCAATTCCAAATTAACTTCCATCATCCTACACTTAAATCAATCTTTCGTCATCTTATTACTTGTGTGGGTGATTTTCCGACCACACTGCCCGCTTAGTAACCAGCTGGAGAGCACTGGCGGAATAGATGGCACCTGACTGACCTGCAACAGAAATATAAGAATCCCGCGGTGGTTTCGACCACCCGGGGGCACTCCGACGATCAAGTCAGTATATCTCTCAAAGATAAATCAAGTGCTAAACTCACAAGCTTGAGTATCAAAAGCATACCTTAGACCCATGGAGGTGCCTCTCTTTTATAGCCAATACAATCCTAGTCCCAATAGGAGCCTGGCCCTAATGGACTTAGGATTACTGCTATTCTGGACTCCCAGTGGGATCAGGATAACTCTCTAAGAGTCTTATCTTTACCCAAAGTGAAGTCTTCTCTCAATCTAGGACTCTCGTCCATATCCAGGTTGAGTTCCCTCTTCATTCTAGGACTCTTGTCCCCTATCCGCTTATCTCGGATTCCGATATCTTCGGAGATAACCTCGGCCTAACCGAGATCACCTCGGCATCATGACCAGGACACGTGGCACCTCGGCTGACACGTCGGCGTCACCTTGCCACGTGTTGGTACTCTGAAAATATGTCCCCACAACTGCCCCCTAGGTTCTATTACCTCGGTATTCTGAGGTGATGGAACCTACACTGTTAATTCATCTGTGCCCCTCTATTCGAGATCAAATTTGCCGACCTCAAAGTTCCCTGGACTTTACTGTCCACTAAGCTTCATGCCTTCCAAGTTGCTTGAGATCATACCTCCTAGCCGAGGTTCTGGTTCCATTAATTCGTAAACTCCAAAAGCTTTGCAACTGCTCCACTCACACTCTCTGGTGAGTTCCCGATTTCCAGTCATCTATTTGACTCCGGCGATCTTCATATCGACGTTCATTTCACTTGGTAGGTTCATAAACTCTTTACTTGCTATTAAGCTCAATATTTTATAACTCTTCTGAATCTGTTTATTTGCCCTCTGTTGCCTTCTATTTTCGCCTATTTTCAAGTTTTGAATTGTTTAAATGCCTAGCACTGTTCTTGTCATATCCTCTTTCTGTTGCTAGCATCGTGTTTGGGCCATTACTTTCTTGTTCTTCACATACTCACTTAGTGCCTATGCACTTAGCTTTATTTTTGTCGTCTTCTTGACTCTGATTTTTCTCTTTTTTCATTCAATCCTCTGGCTTTTTTCCTTTCTAGCTCTTTTGCTTAAATCTGTCATTGTTCCAAGCTTCTGCAACTGTCTTCGTTCCTTTTCTCCGATGAAGCTTTCGTCATTTTGTCATTGTCGTCAGACTTCGGCAATTCTCATTCCGACTTCCCTTTTTCTGGTAAGCCACTGTTCCTCCTGGTTTTATTACTTGTTGCTTTCCAAGAAGCTCTGCTTCATTTGTTAATCACCATTGTTGTTTCCAAATCATCTTCTTGAATACACATCGCTCACATATCTGTTGATTTACGCCTTCGTTCTTGGCTTGACACACCTATGCAATCTTTTTGTCTTGAACACTTGCACTGTTTCACCACTTTCTTGCTATTGTTCTTGAGTCTGTATTTCTGTGTCTTTTTCCAGGTTTTTGCTTTCAATCCTGCCTTCAAAACTCCGAGGTGCCAATCGCCGAGAAGAGAGTTGATCAAACTCTTCAGGAAATTGATGTTGAGCTCGTGGCTGAGATGGCTGCTGAAAAGTTCCTTTAAACTGTCTTCTAGGGGTGAGACACAACCTGCCACTGATGCCGAGTAATTTACTTTTTTCTTGAAATTGATGCCGAGGTAACGGTAGAAAAGCTCCTCCAACTGACTGCCGAGGCTGAACCATCATCGTCTGTCGAAGCAAATCAGTCCGACGTTCTTGCTTTTAGTCCCTAATTCTTTAAGGTCTTCATTTCTGTACTTGCTAACCTTCTCAGCTCTTAACAAGCTAGTGGGTCATCTCGGATGATCATATCTCGGAAACGTCTTTCAGTGTTATCTCGGCTATACCAAACTTGTAAATTGCTTCAAATTTCAACAAGTGGTAGACTTCATAATCTTCGGTTAACTCATCTTGCAATTTGCTCAAAAATTTCAACAAGTGTTATCATTCCTTGCTCAAGATCTTCTCGCCCCTAATGTGAACATAAGTTGCACTTAGGATCACATTAGGGAAGTTGGCTTTGCGTAGTAATGAACTGATGATGTGTTCTTCTTTCACGATGTATTAAAACTTACGGTATTTAATTCGCCTTTTAGACCCTCTTTCTCTTGGCCTTTGCAAACTATCATCACTGTTTCTTGAAGCATTTATTCCTTTCACAATTCTGGTCACCACTTCTGGCGTGCACTTAGTGGTTCTGTTCTAATCAAAACGACGTTTGACTCCGGCGAATCTTTTGCCGAACTTGTAAATTCTCTCAGAATTTCAACAAGTGTTTAAGCCATTCTTCATTCTCGATTTTAACTCTGCTTGTAAACTTTTCTCGGGTTTTAACATCATCTCGGTTTAACTTCGGTTAAGCATCATCTCAGTTTAACTTCTGTTAAACATCATCTCAGCTTAACTTCGGTTAAGCATCACCTCAGTTTAACTTCGATTAAACATCATCTCGGCTTAACTTCAGTTAAGCATCATCTCAGTTTAACTTCGGTTAAGCATCATTCCTTCCTTGTCGTTTGTACTCTTGTACCTTTAGACAATGTAAGCTCTGCATATGGCCGATGTGCCCCTTTGTTCTTGAATGTCTAATTCAACTTTCCTTCTCTGAATGCTTGTGCTTTTGTCTTTTCTTGATTGTCTTCGTATGATTCTATACTTAGAATATTCTGCGTGCCTTTCATTCTTTGCCTTTTTTGTGCAATCTTCTCGGGGTTACATACCTCGGGTATAATAACTACAAACTTTACTTCGGCAAGATACTGACCTGCAAACTTTTCATGAATTTCAACAAGTATATATACTTATAAACTTTTCTCAAATTTCAACAAGTGTTTAAACAAATTTCTATTTAACCTATAAATTGCTACAAATTTTAACGGACGATTAAAATATCATATATCGGCTTAACTTCATCTTTGCTACAAATTTCAACATGTAAAAACATCACCTCGGCTTAACTTCAGTTAAGCATCATCTCGTTTTTAACCAACTTGTAAATTGCTACGAATTCCAACAAGTGATAGACAATGATCTCGGTCTATCTTCAACTTGTAAATTGCTACAAATTTCAACAAGCGATAGACAATGATCTCGGTCTATCTTCAACTTGTAAATGGCTACAAATTTCAACAAGCGATAGACAATGATCTCGGTCTATCTTCAACTTGTAAATTGCTACAAATTTCAACAAGCGATAGACAATGATCTCGTTCTATCTTCAACTTGTAAATTGCTACAAATTTCAACAAGCGTTAAGGAATGGTTTCAGCTCAACAACTTGTAAATTGCTACAAATTTCAACAAGTGTTAAGGAATGGTTTCAGCTCAACAACTTGTAAATTGCTACAAATTTCAACAAGTGTTAAGGAATCTTTGTCAGCTTAACAACTTGTAAATTGTTACAAATTTCAACAAGCGTTAAGGAATGGTTTCAGCTCAACAATTTGTAAATTGCTACAAATTTCAACAAGTGTTGAGGAATCTTTGGTCTTAACTTCGGTTAAGAATTTTCTCGGCTTAACTACTGTTAAGCATCTTCTTGGCTTAACTTCGGTTAAGAATCTTCTCGGCTTAATTACGGTTAAGCATCTTCTCGGCCTAACTACTGTTAAGCATCTTCTTGGCTTAACTTCGGTTAAGAATCTTCTCGGCTTAACTACAGTTAAGCATCTTCTCGGCCTAACTACTGTTAAGCATCTTCTTGGCTTAACTTCAGTTAAACATCATCTCGGCTTAACTACAGTTAAGCATCTTCTTGGTTTAACTACGGTTAAACATCTTCTTGGCTTAACTTCGGTTAAGCATTATCTTTGGATTTAGGTCGGGGTTTTCAACCCGGCCAACTTTAGTCTGATCTTGTGTGTTTTCTTTTTATCCTCTGGGATCTTAGATCTATTCGCTGTGCTCTTCTCTTCTGGGACTTAAGCGCCGAGATCTTATCTTCTTAGATCCGCTCACTCGGTTTGAGCTCTTCTTTTCTCGGGCCTACTTATCTAGGCCGAGATCATGTTTTCTAGGATCCGGGATCTGGAATCCGGGATCTGCTCACTTAGGCTGAGCTCTCGTCTTTTCGAGCCTACTCATCTAGGCCGAGATGATGTCTTCTCGGATCCGGGATCTGGAATCCAGGATCTGCTCACTTAGGCTGAGCTCTCGTCTTTTCGAGCCTACTCATCTAGGCCGAGATGATGTCTTCTTGGATCCGGGATTCTGGAATCCAGGATCTGCTCACTTAGGCTGAGCTCTTCTATACTTGAATGTCATCTCCTTGGGAACGCTCATGCCCCCTGTCTTTGCATCCCTTCTGGAAGGGTCTTCGTTCCTCTGCAGGTATCTATCCTTCCATACCTAGAGGTCATCTTTGTTGTAGTATTCGCTTTGATCTGTTGTCTTTGGTGCGTCACCTTCATGGCCGGCGTCTTTCACTCCGTGAATTTGGTTACGAGTTTTTGTGTTGCAGTTGTCCCCTTCAACGTCGAGGTTGATAGGTCTCCCACTCTCAGCAGGAGCGTTGTCTCCAATCTGATCCTTCTGTCCTTCACTGGCCATCTATTCTTCTTTCTTTCCCACAGACGGCGCCAAATTGTGTGGGTGATTTTCCGACCACACTGCCCGCTTAGTAACCGGATGGAAACCTTGGCGGAATAGATGGCACCGACTCGCATGAAATATAAGAATCCCGCTGTGGTTTCGACCACCCGGGGGCACTCCGACGATCAAGTCAGTATATCTCTCAAAGATAAATCAAGTGCTAAACTCACAAGCTTGAGTATCAAAAGCATACCTTAGACCCATGGGGGTGCCTCTCTTTTATAGCCAATACAATCCTAGTCCCAATAGGAGCCTGGCCCTAATGGACTTAGGATTACTGCTATTCTGGACTCCCAGTGGGATCGGGATAGCTCTCTAAGAGTCTTATCTTTACCCAAACTGAAGTCTTCTCTCAATCTAGGACTCTCGTCCATATCCAGGTTGAGTTCCCTCTTCATTCTAGGACTCTTGTCCCCTATCCGCTTATCTCGGATTCCGATATCTTCGGAGATAACCTCGGCCTAACCGAGATCACCTCGGCATCATGACCAGGACACGTGGCACCTCGGCTGACACGTCGGCGTCACCTTGCCACGTGTTGGTACTCTGAAAATATGTCCCCACATTACTAATTCCTTTCAATTACATGATTTGAGTCTAATTTCATCTTTACTTTCAAGTATGGTGTAAAGATCCTACACAAATTAACATAAATTCCATACCTTGAACTTTAAATGGATTGAAATTCCTGAACTTTTCCTTCCTCCCTTTAGTTCTCCTCTTGTAATTCTTTCCCTTACCTTGAACTCACCAGCACAATTCTCTCCCTCTCTCTCTCTCTCTCTCTCTCTCGGTTCTGCCTCCTACACTTCGGCTCTGTTTTTTTTTTCTTCGGCACACACACGCAGAATTTGATGATACAAAACCCATCTTTCCTTTCCCACGGTTTCTCTCCCTCTCTGGCTCTTCCTCAACACTAGCAGAATCTAAATTCAATTCTCTTGCCTGAAGTCAACATACTATACACACATGCCCACTTATGGCCCCACATGACCACACACGTGCACACACCTTAGGCCTCTCTGGAATTAGGCCACTAATTCATACATTAATTAAATTAAATCCCACTTAGTTTTAACAAATTATAATTAACACTTAATCTTAATAAATTTCAATTAATACATAATTTAATTAATCATAATTAATTACAAATCCCAGATAATTTAACAGTCTAATTTAACTTCCATTAGAGCCTAATTAAATATATTTAAATTTATCGATCCGAATCAAATTTTTAATCAAACTCTCAAAAGGCTCCAAATAATAAATTGAACTTATTGCCATCATTAATTTTAGTTTCTTAAATCAATTAGGTCTTCAATTTCTGATCAAACTCTTAGTTTCCGTCAATTAAATTACATATTCAAATAGGACACCTCATAAATAAATTTAATCCATAATAATCACAATTCTCAATCTTCATAATTTAATTATCTTAATTGACTCCAATTAGGACCTAATTAGTCGAATCTCAATTTTACTAAACTGAATCGAATATTTAATTAAACTCCCAAATGGGTCCATAATTAAGATTAAATTGATTCGACTTCTTAACTTCACTTACTTAAGCCATTTGGACCCTTAATTTTTAATTCTAAAATAAATCTTCAATAAAATCATATACGAGTCAGATTCCACAATTCTCATAACTCCCAAATAAATTATAATACTCGGAAATTAAATCTCAAATCCTCTTAATTAATCAAGTACTAATCATTATGCGTGACGGGGTCATTACAATTACTCATTTTGTAGTGTGTGTTTTTTGATTAGTATGTCTCATTCTGTACACACTCTTGGATTAGCAAATTTTAGAGTCTTCCATCTTAGTGATCATTTTTTTTTTATGGACTTCTGACATTGTATCTTTTGCTTTTCTAGAGGAATTGACCTGTACTAGCATATCATGGGTGATGTTGAGTCTCTTAACCACCCTCCATCTTTTTGCATCTCCATAGCTTTCTCCTCTATTCTTTGTAGTCCAGCCATGAGGAAAAGGCTACCTCAGAATCACCAACCAGGCCATCCTTATTATATCCATGCTTCTCTGATTCGGTTTCTATACTCTTGAGCGTGTCAGCCGCCAATAAGTGTACAAAAGAAAGAGAAAAAAAAATTTGCAAAAGAAAGAAAAGAAAAGAAAAAAGGTGCAAAAGAAAAAAAAATGTGAAAAAAAAAAAAAAAAGACTCATTGATTGAGGGGGAGCCTCCGTCTTTACTCACCAAATACCCCTTGATTCCTAGTGGTTTGACTTTCCTTAGTTGTGCTTAGATTCTCTTGTCGGAGGTCCGACTATCAGATCACTACTAGGATTTAAATCTCGTGTTTGTCGAACTCCAAGAGTCACACACACACTTTTCTAATAAGATCTATGCTTTTCACATAATGCATCACTTTCTTTTATGAGGAATTTTCTAAAGGCTGTGCACATTGTGTTTTCAAGTAATTGTGCTTCTTGGATAATCTTGTGTGTTTCAAGGTACAAATCTAAAATTTCTTACTTGCTCCACCATATTATTTTTTTCGTTTTTTTTCTTGTTCATTGTTTTTAGTAAGGGGAAGTTTAGTTTATCATTGTAAGAGTTTGTTAGCATGAACACTTTGTTTTGTTTGGTACAGGAGATTGGCATTAGTTGGTTTGCATGTTGCTTTGCATTAGCTTCTTTATTGTTTGAGCTTCCTTTGTTAATTCGTGAAAAAAAAAAAAGAGGGATTAATGTTGTCCGGTGTGTCTTAGGATTTCATGTATTTATGTCATGTGTCGGGTGCATAAGTCTTAGTTTTCATCTATCCATGCTACATATTCTTAAAATCTTCAAGCCTCATCTATTCATGTTTTCCATCTCATGCTTCAAGATAATCTAGTCATATGTTTATTTTTTATATACTCTTGTGGGACTAATAGTTGTTTTGGAGATTGTGACGCTAATAGTTGCTTTGCAGATCATGACTTTGAGAAAGAATTTTGTTTTTGTTGACTGTAATGGGTTGAGGTGATTAGGATTTTTTTTGTTAGGTGTGTTTTGTCACGGCATTGCCAAAGGGGGAGATTGTTAGGTTTTATTATTGGCAATCCTGTTTGACAAGGATTTCTATAAGAGATTGGTTTTCTTCCAAAACTAGGATTACTTTGGAGTTCTTTAAGAAATTGGTTTTCTTTCAAAACTAGGATTACTTTGGTTTTCTATAAGTAGTTGGTTTTCTCCCAAAACTAAATTAATTCCTCCAGATCTTCTTGTTGGATATTAAGGTTTATATCTGGGGATATTTTGTTAGTTTTCTTTAATGTTTTATTGAGTATTCAACTCATGGTTTAAAGAGAGTACATCAAAGGTTTTGTTTGTTATACACAAGAGAGAGAGAGTTGTTCTTCGGCGGATTCTGAAGAATTCAAACCTGAAGCTTCGGTGGATTTTGGAGTGGCTCATCGTAAAGACAATTCCGAGGTGAAGACGGGGTTGGAAGAGGTACATAGAGGTTGGTTCAATTAGACGCGAATTCGCTAAGTAATTAAGAATATACCTGTGTACTTCCTTTAAATCTTCTTAGTGGATTGTTTTGTGACTGTTGCCCGTGATTTTTTAATCATAGTTAGAGGTGTCCAATTGTGGTTTTTCTACGTAAAATCGTTGTGTCAATTTGTCTTTGATTGTTTGATTAGGATTGTTATATTCTGCTTAAAATTGGTACATAATCACAAATCAACATCTAGGGTTTCTAGATTTTTCAATAAAGATTAGTTCAAAGATTTCACTATTTTTAATGAGGAGAGGACTGTTATGCTTGGTGACTCCAGTTTAACCAAGGTGCTCGGGTGTGAGGATGCTGAGCTGAATTTTACCTCTAGACGTGTGCTTGTTTTAAAAGATGTGTTGTACACACCGTCCATGAGGAAAAATTTGATGTCAAGTTATTTGCTCAACAAAGCTGGTTTCAAGCAGACTATTGAATCTGACTAATATGTAATCACTAAAAAAGGCATATTTGTGGGGGAAAGGGTATGCTTGCGATGGAATGTTTAAATTAAATGTTGAGAATAAGAAAGCATATGTTTCTGTTTACATGTTGTCTTCTATGAATTTTTGGCATGCTCGTCTGTGTCATATTAATAGCCGATATGTGGGAGTCATAAGTAGTTTAGGATTAATTCCTAAACTAACAAATAAGTTTGAGAAATGTGAAGTTTGCAGTCAAGCAAAAATAACTAAAAGATCTCATAAAAGTGTTGTGAGAAATACTGAATTGTTAGAATTAATTCACACTGATTTATGTGAATTTGAAGGAATTTTAACACGTAGTGGAAATAGATATTTTATCACTTTTATTGATGATTTTTCAATATATACTTATGTATACTTGTTGAAAAATAAAAGTGATACTTTTGAAAATTTTAAAGAATTCCTTCTTGAAGTTGAAAATCAATTCGGTAAAAATATTAAAAGATATAGAAGTGATAGAGGCCGGGAGTATGAATCTTTTGGATTCAACTCGTTTGCTCAGTCTTTGGGAATAATCAATGAAACTACTCCACCATATTCACCTACATCAAATGGTGTAATAGAAAGGAAAAATAGAACTTTAACTGATTTAACAAATGTTATGCTAATTGAAGTAGGTGCTCCTTCAAATTTGTGGGGAGAAGCAATTTTAACTGCATGTAATGTTATGAATAGATTGCCACATAAAAAAACAAAAGTTACACTTTTTGAGTTGTGGAAAGGGCATAAGTCAAATTTGAGATATTTGAGAGTTTGGGGTTGTCGAGCTTTTGTTAGACTGGTGGACCCTAAAAGACCTAAATTAGGTGTGAAAGGTGTCACTTGTGCTTTTCTTGGATATACAACAACTAGTACAGCATATAGATTTTTTGATTTTGAAAACAAAATGATTTTTGAATCAGGTGATGCAATTTTTCATGAAGAAAAATTTCATTTTAAATCTAAAATTGGTGGAGATCAAAATTATCAAGAAAATATTTTATCTGAAACCGGTTCCTCTACTCCTCTTTTACAAAACCAAGATACTGTAGTTTTTGAACCTAGAAGGAGTAAAAGAGCCAGATTAGAAAAAAGATTTTGACCCTGATTATCATGTTTTTAATGTGGTGGAAACTCCATTAACTTTACAAGAAGTTCTTGTATCTCCTGACTCTGTTTTTTGGAACAAGGCTATAAATGATGAGATGGAATCATTATTATTCAATAAAACTTGGGTATTAGTAGATTTACCACCAGGTTGTAAAACTATTGGCTGTAAATGGGTTTTGAGAAAAAAACTTAAACCGAATGGAACTATTGATAAATATAAAGTAAGGCTTGTTGCAAAAGGTTTTAAACAATAAGCAGATCTTGACTTTTTTGATACATTTTCTCCGGTTACTAGAGTTACATCCATTAGATTATTAATTGCAGTGGCTGCAATTTATGATCTAAAAATTCATCAAATGGATGTTAAAACAACCTTTTTAAATGGAGACCTTGGTGAAAAAATCTATATGGATCAACCTGAGGGTTTTGTGGAACCTGGTCAAGAAAGCAAAGTGTGAAAGCTAGTTAAATCTCTATATGGCTTAAAACAGGCCCCTAAATAGTGGCATAAGAAATTTGATTCCTGCATGATAGAGAATGGCTATAAAATGAATGAATGTGATAAATGCATCTACTATAAATCTGAAGAAAATTCACATGTCATTATTAGCCTTTATGTGGATGATTTATTTATATTTGGCTCTAATTTGCATATCATCATGGAAACTAAAAATATGCTTAGTAGCCATTTTGATATGAAAGATCTTGGTGAGGCTAATTATATTTTGGGAATAAAAATTACCAAAACTTGTTATGGTATATTTCTTGATTAGTCGCATTATGTTGAGAAAATTTTAAGAAAATATAATGTTTATAAGTGCAAACATGTTCTTACTACTTTCGATCCTCATGTGCGTTTATTTCCTATTAAAAATGATGAGGATGTAATTAATTAAAAGGAATATACTAGTATGATTGGTAGCTTGAGTTATGCGACTGACTGTACTAGACCTGACATTGCCTATACAGTTGGAGTACTTAGCAGATTTACTAGCAAGCCTGTCAGTGATCACTGGCTAGCCATTGAGCGTAGTATGAAATATTTATCTGGTACCATAAAATATGGCTTGTTTTATAATAAGTATCCTGCAGTACTTGAAGGTTACAGTAATGCCGATTGAAATACCTTGTCAGGTGATTCATTATCAACCACTGGTTACTTATTTACATTGGGAGGTGGTACTATAAGTTAGAAATCGAAAAAGCAAACCATTATTGCTAATTCAACAATGGATGCTGAGCTTATTGCTTTAGCTACAACTAGTGAAGAAGCAAATTGGTTAAGAGATTTGTTAAATGAAATCTCTTGTTGGGAAAAACCGATTCCACCCATATTGATTCATTGTGATAGCACCGCAGTAATTAGTCGAGTTAATAACCGTTATTATAACGGTAAATCTAGACTTATCAAAAGAAAACACAGTACTGTGAGATTTTATATGAATAATAGCATCATAAATGTGGATTATATTAAATCTGGTGATAATCTTGCAAATCTATTAACTAAGACCTTAGCAAGAGATAGAGTCTGGAATACATCGAGGGGGATGGGGTTGAAGCCCATTGAATATAGCAGGAGCCATGTATGAAGATACTCAACTCAGGGACCAGAGATCCTATAACTGGGTTCAATGAGAAAAACGATCATATGATGGCCGTGAGAAATGCACTAAATTACTTTTTACCCATCCCTATGATGTAAGTGCATTTATCCTGTAACATTGTAGAGGTTGAGTTATTAAAAAAACTCTTAATGAATTTTTGTAGCTCTTATTGAGTGGGGTGTCATAATTACAGGAGCACCCTTGATAGAATTTACCTACGTGAGTGTGGTAGTGGGGCCGCTACCTATGAGATTTAGGCTAATTCTTAAACACACTCATAAATCCTGTGATCGCACAAGGCCATAATGTGCTGGCTCTTAAAGCTTATGTGAACACTTGGAATATTGTGTGTGTGCAATAATTATTTATTTCCCTTAAGCAGTCATAGTTTAATGCTGAGCACACTATTAGCTCTGGAGTAGATATTATTGTTTCACTAATGGAGGTTCAATGCAGAGAACACCTACCATGATGCATAATATCCTTATTTGCCTAATAATCTCAGTTTTTGTTACCTATAATATTAAAATAAGTGGGGGAATGTTAGCAGGTATTTTAATATTATAATGTGTTACAGGTTTGATTTTCTTTTATTTCCCTCCAAGTTTTCATTGTCTTTCTCTACAAGTCTCCAAGTCTTCCAAGGAAGTTGCCTACCAATTTCCTTTCCTATTCTTATCCTCAAAGTCTTTACCAAGTCAAGTCTCCTTCAAGTCTTCCAAGAGTCAAGTCCTCATACCTATTCTCCAAGCATCTTCTAAGGAGCCTCCAAGCAACTTCCAAGAAGGATCCTCCAAGAAACTTGTCCACCAAGTTTCATCCTCTAGAAATGGAGCTAATCTCCTATCTTGGAACATATGAGAAGAAGTTTTGGTTGCTTTTATTATGTCTTGTGTGAGATTATCAGGCAAATAAAAAAAGGTGTATATGATAAAGTTTTAGATTCAACCAATTGTGTAGCATTGGTTAACCATACGACTTAGTCGGGCTGTTGTATCCTGGGGGGACAAGTCAAGGTTTTTTCTGTTGCACCGGTGTGAGGCTTTGCCTAACCGCAGAGAGATTGAATCGCCTTAAAGAGAGCGAATTTCCCGCGCCTCAGCCCTTACAATAGTTATTGTAATTTTTATTATTCTTATTTTCTGGTGTTTTATTTGTGATTATCACCAACAGTTAACAAATATTTTTTTGTATAAAAAATAATAAAAATGTTAAAAAAAATTTAAATGAGTGAAAAATATACCGAATTCGAAATTTTTTTTTTTGTCTTCCTTTTTTTTTTACCCTTAAAGTATATGTTAGCCGGACTTTATTTTTTTACCCTATTATCCTCTCTATTTATACGATATTAATATAATGGATTTTACTACTAGATTAAGACAATATAAAATGATACGATAAGATGATAAAAATAGATTATGGTTGTAAGATTACTGGTCTTTTTCTTTTTAATTATTGTTAATGCTATGTATTTGTAAATAATATTTAACAAGTGCTTAAGATTTGAATTTACTATTTAAATTTAACTTTAATGTTGTGTGAATTATATTTAAAATAAATTTGATTTATAAATTTTTAATATATTTTTAACACGCAACTGTTGGCTTATTTTTTCTTACGAAATAAAATATTATAAATGCTAGCGTGCCAGTAAGGATTAAACAATCCTTACAGATTAATTCCAAGCCAATTATCAGCGATTGCGTTAACTGTTCTTTTGCCTCAACAAAGAGGACTTCAAAATTGTCAAGTGTAAAGAAAAAAAAAATTAAAAAAAGAATGAGGAAGACGAAGAAAGACGATAGAGTGAACAATCAAAGTAATAATTACTTACCTCTACTCTTATGCTTTGAAAAGGAAGTACATAAAATTCTTCGAAAATGAAGTGCTGAAAATAAATGCTTCGAAAAGAAAGTGTGTAAAATAAAATGCAATAAATATAAATGATAAGCAAAAAAGAAATCAATTGTCTTTGATTTGATTTGGTGGATCTTGTTATAATGTAGCCATAAATGGCTATTTATAGGCAAATATTTATAGGAAAAAAACTATCTAACACTACCCACTCTTCCATCTCCTCTATTTCATATTCCATAATCTTCCAAGACTTCCTTTACCCTCCATTTCATGCTCGATGTTCTCCACTTTTTTTTCCATCATCTTTTTACATTTCATAATTTTTTATTACCTCCAAATGAGTAGGAGGATGTTACATATCTTGCAATTATATAAATAATAAATAATAATAAAATACAGATTTATAGTGCCAACAGCAACATTGTTGATATGCCAAATCAATTTTTATTAATAGAAATTTTTAAACACTCTTTTGAACTCATAAGATTTAAGGTTATGCTTAGATTATACGGATGCAAGGAAAAAAATGAAAATCTTATATTATTAAAAATATTATATGTATTTCTACATAGAATGTTTAATTTTTTAAAATAGAAAATAATAAGAATAATGGAGTATTGGGACACTTAAAAAAGTCAGCTTTTTAGCTTTTTAGTTTTTTTTATCTAAAAAAGTAAGTTTTTTAACAAAAGAAGCTAGCTTTTTTAGTCAAAGAAAGCAACTTTTTTGCCAAAAAAGTCACTAAAAAAATTAAAAAAATCATTTTTTTACCAACTTTTCAAAACACCACTTTGTCTCATACGAAAATCGACATTCTAAACTTTTTCAACAAGCTCAATTTTGTCACATTTTCTTATTACTTAAATACAAATGTTAAACACTGTTAAACTTTTTAATCAACCATCTTATATTAATTGATTCATTCAATTATCAAATATATTTTAGAAAATGGAGAACCAAACCAGCGTTCCTGTAGCTCGTCTCAGCCTTGAAAAGATGACTGAAGAAGAAGATCACCTAATCCGCAGCACAAAAAAAATAAAGAGCTCTGATTTTGTCAACGAGACAAGCATGGACTGTGAAGTGTCGAAAGAGGATCTACCTTTCCATGGATCTGCTGACCTGGGATCTCTTACTCCTCTGCTTCCCAAAACCTTCAAGGATGTACTGAATTAGTCCAGAAGAGGTGCCTATATTTTTGATAATAGAGTCGAAATCCTCTCCTCTGATGAAGAGGACAATGACATTAAAGGTCCACATGAAATCCAACAGTCCTACTCCGACCATTTGTGTAACATCTCAGATTTTAATTATGTTATAGAATTTATACTAATATTATTTAATTTTAGTTCAGAAAATATATTATTTATTATATATATTATTATGTGTAAATTGATAAAATAATATAATTATTAAAATTTTAGGGGCAAAAATATAAATAAATAATCAAATTAAGTTTGGATAGACTTGGATTAATAAGAACCAATAAGATAGTGACACGTGGCGTTGGCTTGGGGCGCACGAATTGGATTTGTTTATAAAGGGGCGAAGTTGACTCAGTGAGGAAAGGAAAAAGACCATAAAGAAAGAAAGGAAAAAGAAAAGAAAAGGGAGAAAGAAAAGAGAAAGAAAGAGAGAAAAGAAAGTAAAGAATAGTGGAAGCTAGAAAGGTCTTTGATAATAGAAAGGAAGAGTAAGGTATTAAAGTTAAGGTAAGTTATGTTATACCTTGAGTTACCAAAATATATTTTACGTATGTTTTGACTTACCAAAATCTATTTTATAAAAGTTATGTTTTATTAATATATTAATAAAAGTTATGTTTTATAAAGGTTTCAGTTACGTGATTTTATTTCTGAACCCTATTTGCTTAAAAAAAAATCCATGGATATGTTTGTTTATATTTTAAAGAATATTTGGCAATGACCTTATAAAGAATTATGTTTTGTAAGTACCACCACGGGAGTCCCACGCCTTGGGGGACTTAAATAACCATTGGCCTCTGTTTGACCACTTTGTGGTCATCTGTTTGTCATGGATCCATTGACCTCTGTTTTGTGCGGACCAAAGTGCTGTGCGGAACTAAGTGCTACACTATTGTGAGAGCCACCTCTAGAATCCGTACGAGCCACCTCTTGAATCCGTACCTCTATTCTGATTGTCACTTCTGTGACCTCTATTCTGTTCTGTTCTGTACCGTGGTTATGGTGATATATTTACATAATCTCAGTTTTATTACTTAAAGGATTATTTGTTAAATGATTTCTGCTACTCAAATGATTTGTTATATAAATGTTTTGGCATAACTAACGATCCATGGTTATTTCGTATCCCTTATACTCTTGGTATAATATTTCTCACTCTACCATGTGCTTATAGTTGCTTATCAATTTTCAGGAAATAGCTTTGGGAAAGTCTAAGATGCGAGGCTGCGGAATAGACACACACAGTACTTTTATGATATTTCTTTATGTAAATAACGACCTTTTTGGTCAATATATTTTGTAATAAAAATAGAAGTTCCGATGATTATTTTGGTACCCTCATTTAAATATTTCTTCCGCTTGCGTTTATTGATTTGTTTTTGTTTTGGCCGTAGGTAACTTCAGTTACTGGCCATCACGATACTTAACCCTTGGGTACAGGGAGCGGGTCGTGACAATTTGGGTGTCCCTAAAGTACCCTTACCTAAAAAACTGTTGGATAAAATTCAACAACCGTGGAGAAATACTTTGATTATCAGACTGCTGGGTAAGTCCATTGGGTATAAAATGCTCTGTAACCGTGTAAAAAATATTTGGGGTTTGTAGGGTGAATTTAATGCTATCGACTTGGGGAACAATTTCTTTCTCTTTAAATTTTCTGAACAAGAAGACTGTACTCATGTGTTCAGGGGTGGACCATGGGTGATCATGGATCACTATTTAACTGTACGAAGATGGGAACCGAATTTCAGACCATCGGAAGCCTTTGAAACCACAACCGCTGTATGGGTTCGGTTTCCAGAGCTTCCGATCGAATATTATCAGGAAAAAGTCCTCTTTGCTATTGCCAAATCTATAGGAAAACCACTTAAGATCGACTGGACTACGGCCATAGCGACGAGGGGTAAATTTGCTCGTGTATGTATAGAAATGGATCTTAGTCAACCACTGCAACCAAAATTTATTTTAGAAGATCGATATTACAACATAGAATATGAATCTCTCCATTCTTTTTACTTCCTTTGTGGCAGAATAGATCATAGAAAAGAGGCTTGCTGTTTCAGACATACCATCGTCCAGCCGGCGGCGAATAACATAGCCGTTTCTAGTGATGGTACCCCTGACAAAACCATGACAGAAGCCAAGGACCATATACCATCTGGGAAAGGAGAGACGGATCCTTTTGGCCTATTGTAACGACCCTCGTACTGATTACCGTTAAACCACTGAATTATATACTGATTACCATTAAACTGAACTGCTAATGACTGATAAGTGAACTGGATGAACTACTGAACAAACTGAATGAAATTGAAACTGAAACTGAATGAGTTTGTCTATTGAATTGCGTGTTGCATCTGTTTGAGTGTATGATTATCTGTTTGCATTTTATGTTTAAACTGCTAATTGAAGGCCTTATCGTGATCGATTTAGAAACCGTTTGATGTTTTGTAATCGGCATAATATTTGTGATTTAATGATATTTTTATCCGAAAATTGATTAGGAATGATTACATTAGATTAAAAGAGTAATTATGAACCTAGACGTGTTCCGAATTGCCATGGCTAGTGGACAACTTGTTTATCATTGTACTTGAGTCTATACACTTAGATAGACATTTGATCACCATTTCTTTCACACCTAACCACCAAACAAGAGAGCATAGAGAGAGAGAATTCATCTTGGAAATTGGCTAGGAATTGAAGTGTAACTTGGCCTAATCTAGCTTCCTACCTTGAATCAACACTTAGGTAAGTGAATACATCATCTTCTTGCCATCTTGGAGCTTCATTTTGCATGGTTCTTGCTCAATTGTAGGATTAAACCATGTTTGAGTTCACATAGGTTGATTCATGCTAGAATTCATGCATGCATGTTGAATTTGTTGACTTTTGAAGTTGAATTCTTGGCTAATTAGTACATGCAAGCTCATAGTCATATTAAGTCCATGATTTCATTTCATTTGCCAACTATGGAGCTCTTTGGAGCAAGATTTAAAGCTTGAAATTGATTTAAAGATCATGCATTGCATGTTTTGACATTTTTCTTGAAAATGGATTTAATTGACTCACCTTTGGGGCTTGAATTCATAAATTGGCTTTTGAAACTTGTTATACATTGTTTTGGGATGTATTCTCTAGAATTTGAGCCCAAGAGGTCGAGAATTGAGTTGAGAATGCTTGGTTTGAGCTTGGAAGGCAAATCTGGAAATTCGATTGGCTTCTTCGCTTCAGCGAAGGATTCTCGCTCGGCGACCAACGTTTTCCTCGAGCCCCGCCGGCGAAGGATTGGTGGCTCGGCGTAAAATCGAACATCGATTTTTTCTTGTTTCATCAGACCGCTCGAGCGAAGGAATTCTCGCTCGAGCGAACCCTTTGATTTTGGAAGCTCGCTCGAGCGAGCATCGCGCGTAAAAATTGAGCATCCAGTATTTTTACTGTTTCATCAGACCGCTCGAGCGAAGGATTGTTCGCTCGAGCGGATCCTTTGTTTTTGCAACCTAGCTTCGGCGAAGGAAGGCTCGCCGGCGAGACCCCCTGCCAAAGAACTTTTGAAAAATGCCTTCCAACTGTATTTTTGCATCCTCATCGCATCCTAGGCATTCTTAGACCTAGTTTAAAGCATCTTAATGAGGATTTAGACATAGAACCACACCGAGGGAATTTAGAGATTTAATTATCATCCTTCCCAACTGTAAACTTAGTGTGTGTTCTATTTGATTGACTGTTTAGGGTTGACTCTCGGGGACGCGCTCTAGCTACTGATAGCCCAATCACTGTGAGTAACAGATTGTGTAAAGATATGTTCAAATGGTTATATTTTGAATACTGAACCGAACTGTTTATTGAACTGATATTGTTTATTGAATGAATGTATGTCCTGTATTTGAATCAGACAGGCATCCTTAGCACCCACTGTTATTGACTGTTACAAAGCTCTGTCGGTTTCCCTGTGGAACCATACTGATTGATGGCCATCATTATTGTTGGGTCTGTTAAGGCCCGGTCCTTTTAGACCTACTGTTTATAGGCTAATGGATGTACCACATATGACTGATTGATTGAAATATTGATGGACTGAAATACTGAAAGATTGAAATACTGTATAATGAATTGATTTCATTACTGTGAGGGACATTCATTCATAACCTCTTTACACTGTATGTTATTCACTGGGCTTTAGCTCACTGTTTATATATATATGTAGGTTCTCAGCAACCAGACCGGAGCTAGGAGCGTGGGATTGGTCCCCAGTTTTGTCAAGCCAGCCAATGTGCCTCACTACGAGGTTCCGAGTTGCCATGTTATGGCTTGGGGTGTTTTTGTGTCCCCTACCGATCTCCTTACTGTATTGTACCTTTTGTATAGACTGTTTGACTGTACTGTTGTCGAGGGATTGAGTCCCCGTACTGAATATCTGTAAATGATTGTATAGACTGTATATGGATTGTACTGTTTTGAACTGTATGATTGCATAAAAATGTTTTTGGCATCTGATTTTCTTTCAATGGACACTAGTTATTTCTTGTAATGAAGCCCTCAGAACATTTAATCTGCTTCAGAGGAGGCCTTGGTAATCTCGACATCGCCGATTCATGCTAAACCCATAGGGCCGGGTTTGGTCGTGACAGAGTGGTATCAGAGCGATACTTAACCACGAGTTATACCGCACACGTGTCCAAATGAGCTATAGGGTGTCCTAGAAAAGCAATTAGGGCATCTGACGAATTTGAAAAGTGTGTGCTTTTGACTGACTGATTATATATTAAAGCGTTAAACTGTTTAATTGTACAACTGTTTATAATAATAACTGTTATAACTGCTATAGTGAAATGGATAATGCAAATGAAATCAAGCATCATCCTCGAGGCCGTAATGGCGACTTGAACAAATGATGGACTGATAATTGAAAGACTAACAACAATCAACCAATTTCACCTCCTCCTCCTCCGGTGCAACCGGAACAGAATGTACAGAATGTGAATGCTAATGAGGTGGACATTATTGCACTGACTCAGAAATTCAGCAAAATGAAACCGCCGTCCTTTCAGGGAGGCTTAGAACCGTTAAAGACTGAAGCTTGGGTTCTTGAGACTGAGAAATTGTTTGAAGTGTTTTCGTGCTCTGAAGCCAATAAAGTATTGCTAGCAACCTTCACCCTTCAGGAAGAAGCAAGAAGGTGGTGGATGTTGACCCGTGAGGCGAATACTATTGTGACTTGGACCCAGTTCAAGGAGTCCTTCTTTGAAAATTATTTTCCCCAGTGTATCAGAGATAGAAAAGTGACTGAGTTTGAACAGTTGAGACAGGGCAAGACGTCTGTTGCCGAGTATGAGAAGAATTTTACTGAACTTGCTAGGTATGCACCACATATGGTGGATACCGATTATAAGAAGGCCAGGAGGTTTGAAGGCGGCCTTAGTGTTGCCATCCAGGACCGAATAAATGTTTTGAAAATGCCAACTTATGTAGGTGTTCTCGACCGGGCATTGATGGCCGAGACAAATATTGCAGCGGTGAAACAATCTGAAACACCAACAACTGAGTGGCAAGGCAAAAGACAGGGTTTTAAGTTTAAGAAAGGCAAGCATAACCCAGCAAACAAGAAACAGAACACGGGGTCGACTACTAGCCCCAGCCAAGGGAGTGGATTTACTCCACCCTGCTCCATATGTGGCAACAAGCACAAAGGGGTTTGATACCAGATTTCTGGAGCTTGTTTCAGGTGTGGCAAGGTGGGCCACAGAATCAAAGACTGCCCCTCTGCCCCGCCAGCTAGTAGTAAAGCTGCACCAAGCGCAGCAGCATCAAACGCAGCACCAAAACCGAACCCCAAAGCTACCGGGAAAGAGCCTGTGAGGCAGGGCCGAGTATTTGCCCTAGTACCGGGAGACGTGCAAAACACTGAGACTGTTGTGTCAGGTATCCTCTCTATCTGCTCGTAATGCTTATGTATTGAGTGATTCCGTGTCTACACATTCTTATGTGTCGCATGCTTTTTCGCGTAAATTGAATAGACCCTTAGAACCCATGAACTATTTACTAGCTGTATCATCACCTGTTGGGGGATCCATGACATGTGCATATATGTATCCTGCTTGTGAGATTATTGTTGGGGATATGCATCTGTTTATTGATTTACTACCATTGAACATAGATCATTTTGATGTAATATTGGGGATGGATTGGCTACAGAAATATCATGCTACCATTGACTGTGTGACAAAACAAGTAGTTTTCCGTCCACCGGGTTTGCCCGAATTTGTGTTTAATGGGAGTGGAGTAGTACCTCCTCCATATCTGATTTCTTCTGTAAAGGCTGTCAAATTGATTAGAAATGGGTGTAAAGGATATCTGTTTCAGTATTGATCAGACTGCTAATGATAATGTTAAAACTGATGTGAATTGTATTCCTATAGTCAGAGAATTCCCAGATGTATTTCCAGATGAATTGCCAGGGGATTTGATTGACAGGGAAATTGAATTTATTGTGGATGTGGTTCCGGGTACCCAGCCGACATCTAAAGCCCCCTATAGAATGGCCCCAACTGAACTGAAGGAATTGAAGGTGCAATTGCAGGAACTATTAGACAAAAAGTTTATCAGACCCAGTACGTCACCGTGGGGTGCACCTGTTTTGTTTGTAAAGAAGAAAGATGGTTCACTGAGACTGTGCATTGATTACCGTGAACTGAACAAGGTAACTGTAAAGAATAAATATCCATTACCGCGTATTGATGATTTATTTGACCGCCATGAGGTGCACAAGTGTTTTCCAAGATTGATCTTAGATCAGGGTATCATCAACTGAAAGTCAAACCGAAGGACATTGATAAAACTGCTTTTAGAACGAGGTATGGCCACTTTGAATTTTTAGTTATGCCGTTCGGAGTTACGAATGCCCCTGCTGCATTTATGGACCTCATGAACAGAATATTTAAACCATACCTTGATGATTTTATTGTAGTGTTTATTGATGACATACTGATCTATTCTAAGACTGTAGAAGAACATGAACACCATCTGAGACTTGCCCTGCAAACCTTAAGAGAACAGAAACTGTATGCTAAATTGTCTAAATGTGAATTTTGGCTTGATCATATTATGTTTTTGGGGCATGTTGTTAGCAAATATGGAATTTCTGTTGACCCACAGAAAATTGAAGTCAGTGAATCGCCTAGACCAACGAATGTAACCGAAGTCCGAAGCTTTTTGGGACTGGCTGGATATTACAGAAGGTTTGTCAAAGATTTCTCCAAAATTGCCCTACCACTGACTCAGTTGACACAGAAAGGGATATCATTTGACTGGACTGACCAGAGGGAATCAGCATTTCAAGAATTGAAAACCCGACTTGTGACTGCACCGATTTTGACTCTACCTTCAGGTACGGATGGTTATACTGTTTTTAGTGATGCTTCTCATAAGGGTTTGGGGTGTGTTTTAATGCAGAATGGGAGAGTTATTGCCTATGCTTCCCGACAGTTGAGACCACATGAAAGGAACTACCCGACCCATGACCTAGAACTTGCTGCAGTAGTGTTTGCATTGAAAATTTGGCGTCACTATTTGTATGGAGCAACGTGTGAAGTGTATACTGACCACAAGAGCCTGAAGTACTTTTTCACTCAGAAAGAACTGAATATGAGACAGCGGAGATGGTTAGAACTGATCAAGGACTATGATCTACAGATTTTGTACCATCCGGGAAAAGCCAACACCGTTGCCGATGCTTTGAGCCGAAAATCGATTGGGAACTTAGCCTGTTTACTGACTGGACAGAAAGAGTTGCTTCTTGATCTGGAAAGGTCTGAAATTGAAATTGTTTTGAAGGAACAAGGTGGAACCTTAGCTATTTCGCCAACCAAAGATTGATTGAAGAGATTAAGGAGAAACAACAACTTGATGATTTCTTGAAAAAGGTTATTGAAGAGAGAGATTCAAAACCGAGACCGGGGTTCAAATTTGACAACAATGTATTGAAATTTCAAGAAAGACTGTGTGTACCAAATGACACTGAATTGAAAAGAAGAATTCTACAAGAAGGCCACAGTTCGAAGTTTTCGATTCACCCAGGGAATACGAAAATGTACCAAGATCTGAAAGCAATTCGTGGCGGAATGAAGAAAGAAATTGCCGACTTTGTGTCTAAATGTCTTCACTGCCAACAGGTCAAAGCTGAACATCAACGACCTGCCGGATTACTACAACCCTTACCCATACCAGAGTGGAAATGGGAGCATATCACGATGGATTTTATCGTTGGATTACCTCGCCCAGAAAGGTATGGACTCTATTTGGGTTATTGTTGATAGATGACTAAATGACACTTCCTACCTGTCAAGACAATTTTTAATGCGGATAAATTGGCTGTTATCTATATTGATGAAATTGTGAGATTGCATGGAGTGCCTGTATCTATCGTTTCTGACAGGGATTCGAAGTTTACATCGAGGTTCTGGCAGAGCCTACAGACTGCATTGGGTACTGAATTGAGGCTGAGTAGTACCTATCATCCTCAGACGGATGGTCAGTCATAAAGGACCATCCAGACTCTAGAGGACCTACTGAGAATGTGTGTCCTCGATCTTCAGGGAAATTGGGAAAGCCATCTGCCATTGGCTGAATTCGCCTACAACAACAGCTACCATTCGAGTAGTGGAATGGCGCCTTTCGAGGCATTGTATGGCAGGAAATGTAGATCTCCAATCTGCTGGGCAGAAGTTGGAGATGGGCCGTTGCTTGGGCCCGAGATTGTATATGAAACGACTGAGAAAGTGAAATTGATACAAAGAGACCTAAAACCGCATGCAGTAGATGTAAAAGTTATGCAGATGTCAGAAGACGGGATAGAGAATATGAAGTGGGTGATCACGTGTTTGTGAAAGTGACACCAATGAAAGGCCAGACTCGTTTTGGAGTCAAAGGCAAGTTAGCGCCAAGGTATGTCGAACCGTATCTGATTATTGAGAAAATCAATCCGGTGGCGTATCAAGTTGCGCTCCCTCCTGAAATGGAGCATATGCACAATGTCTTCCACATTTCGATGTTGAGAGACTATCTTCGAGATCCGTTTCATGTGATTGAGCCTACTCGCATTGTGTTGAGTGATGACTACACTTACGAGGAACGGCCTATACAGATTGTGAACCGACGGATCAAGAAACTGAGGAACAAGGAGATTCCACTAGTGAAAGTTGATCGCGTAACCACGGTGGTGTGTATGCCACTTGGAAAAGGGAAGATGACATGGCAAGGAGATATCCTGATTTGTTTCCTCTGGATCCAGTTTTCTTCCAAACTGAAGGTAACTCGAGTTTAGAGGACTAACCTCCTTATAAGGAGGAGACCTCGCATCGACATCGTTAAACCATCAATTATATCTTGATTACCATTAAACCGAATGCTAATGACCGATAAGTGAATGGATGAACTCTTGAACAAACCGAATGAAATCAAATCGAATGAGTTTGTCTATTGAATTGTGTTGCATCTGTTTGAGTGTATGATTATCTGCTTGCATTTTATGTTTAAATCGCTAATTGAAGGCCTTATCGGCCATTTAGAAACCGCTTGATGTTTTGTAATCGATAATATTTGTGATTTAATGATATTTTTATCTGAAAATTGATTAGGAATGATTACATTAGATTAAAAGAGTAATTATGAACTTAGACGTATTTACCGAATTGCCATGGCTAGTGGACAACTTGTTTATCATTGTACTTGAGTCTATACACTTAGATAGACATTTGATCAGCCATTTCTTTCACACCCTAACCGACCAAACAAGAGAGCATAGAGAGAGAGAGAATTCATCTTGGAAATTGGCTAGGAATTGAAGTGTAACTTGGCCTAATCTAGCTTCCTACCTTGAATCAACACTTAGGTAAGTGAATACATCATCTTCTTGCCATCTTGGAGCTTCATTTTGCATGGTTCTTGCTCAATTGTAGGATTAAACCATGTTTGAGTTCACATAGGTTGATTCATGCTAGAATTCATGCATGCATGTTGAATTTGTTGACTTTTGAAGTTGAATTCTTGGCTAATTAGTACATGCAAGCTCATAGTCATATTAAGTCCATGATTTCATTTCATTTGCCAACTATGGAGCTCTTTGGAGCAAGATTTAAAGCTTGAAATTGATTTAAAGATCATGCATTGCATGTTTTGACATTTTTCTTGAAAATGGGTTTGAAAATGGATTTAATTGACTCACCTTTGGGGCTTGAATTCATAAATTGGCTTTTGAAACTTGTTATACATTGTTTTGGGATGTATTCTCAAGAATTTGAGCCCAAGAGGTCGAGAATTGAGTTGAGAATGCTTGGTTTGAGCTTGGAAGGCAAATCTGGAAATTCCAGATTTGGCTTCTTCGCTCGAGCGAAGGATTCTCGCCGGCGACCAACGCTTCTCCTCGAGCCCCGCTCGAGCGAAGGATTGGTGGCTCGAGCGTAAAAATCGAACATCCAAGATTTTTATCTTGTTTCATCGCACCGCCGAGCGAAGAATTCTCGCCGAGCGAACCTTTGATTTTGGAAGCTCGCCGGCGAGCATCGCGCGTAAAAATTGAGCATCCAAGATTTTTATCTTGTTTCATCGACCGCCGGCGAAGGATTGTTCGCTCGAGCGAATCCTTTGTTTTTGCAACCTCGCCGGCGAAGGAAGGCTCGCCGGCGAGACCCTGTTCAAAGAACTTTTGAAAAATGCCTTCCAACTGTATTTTTGCATCCTCATCGCATCCTAGGCATTCTTAGACCTAGTTTAAAGCATCTTAATGAGGATTTAGACATAGAACCACACCGAGGGAATTTAGAGATTTAATTATCATCCTTCCCAACTGTAAACTTAGTGTGTGTTCTATTTGATTGACTGTTTAGGGTTGACTTTCTAGGACGCCATCTAGCTAGCTTCGATAGCCCAATCACTGTGAGTAACAGATTGTGTAAAGATATGTTCAAATGGTTATATTTTGAATACTGAACCGAACTGTTTATTGAACTGATATTGTTTATTGAATGAATGTATGTCCTGTATTTCGAACTGTATTGTGGCATCCTTAGCACCCACTGTTATTGACTGTTACAAAGCTCTGTCGGTTTCCCTGTGGAACCATACTGATTGATGGCCATCATTATTGTTGGGTCTGTTAAGGCCCGGTCCTTTTGGACCTACTGTTTATAGGCTAATGGATGTACCACATATGACTGATTGATTGAAATATTGATGGACTGAAATACTGAAAGATTGAAATACTGTATAATGAATTGATTTCATTACTGTGAGGGACATTCATTCATAACCTCTTTACACTGTATGTTATTCACTGGGCTTTAGCTCACTGTTTATATATATATGTAGGTTCTCAGCAACCAGACCGGAGCTAGGAGCGTGGGATTGGTCCCCAGTTTTGTCAAGCCAGCCAATGTACCTCACTACGAGGTTCCGAGTTGCCATGTTATGGCTTGGGGTGTTTTTGTGTCCCCTACCGATCTCCTTACTGTATTGTACCTTTTGTATAGACTGTTTGACTGTACTGTTGTCGAGGGATTGAGTCCCCGTACTGAATATCTGTAAATGATTGTATAGACTGTATATGGATTGTACTGTTTTGAACTGTATGATTGCATAAAAATGTTTTTGGCATACAGATTTTCACAGCTCAATGGACACTAGTTATTTACTGTAATGGCTTCCGCCAGTTCCGTACTGCTTTGATTTGTCTAACTGCTCAGTAGGCCTTCGGTAATCTCTTGACATCGCCGCGATTCTGATGCTAAACCCATAGGGCCGGGTTTGGGTCGTGACACCTATGGATACTTGCCAAGAAAAAGGGTAGAAGGCCGATCCAGCCCAAGCGGGGCCCCAACTTGTCAGGCCCAGTTTCTAAGGACAACAAGTTCAAAGCCTTGGAGGAGGACCCAAATAATTCTGAGAATTCCCAACGGGGTAAGAAAACTAACAGATTGGGTTCTTCGAAAGATCAAATCCAGCCCATTAAGGTGCCAAGCCCACCCCAACCCAATGACCCTAAAGGCAAAGAGAAAGTAGGGTTACACCCCCCCAGTCAATGGATTCCACTACCCACTCTTTGCATCCCACTACACAGAAAAATCTTGAGGGCAGTACACCAAATCTTCTTATCGATGCCAGGGCAAATCCCCATCTCTGTGATCAATCTTTGGTCTCTTCATCCTCTGCAAACACGCCATCCATACAGAGTCCATCTGACACCACCTTTCCAAAGTCTATAGATCTAGCTATGGTCGAAGCTACTCCCTCCCCAAACCCCTCTGTTACCTCACTTACAACCCACATCCTACATCACAACCCTTCAGAACTTCAGGATAAAGCTAGTGACCCACCTGATCCGGGCGAAGCTCAGCATGGACCAGGAGTCGACTGCATAGATGACCGAGGTGGAAGAACACCGGAACCAGACCAGTGCGGTGGCCCTATTATTAGGACCAGAGACAGAAGTTGCTCACCTAGTCATTTTCGCTTGGTGGATAGAACAGATTCGCATGACAATCGTGCTAAGTTGGGAGAGGCTCAATCCACAAACAGCCCACTCGATTCAGATGGCCTCAATGAGGTCAGAAGCAGACAATCGGCGGCAGGTTCGCAGCATCATTAAAGATCTGGTGTCTGAATCCCCTCTAAATTACCCATCTATGGATTTGCTACGCCTTTTATTCTGGAACTGCCGGGGAGCCGGCAACAATAATTTCAAGCGCAACCTCACTGAAATTATTAGAACCTACAAGCCTGAAATTCTAGTTCTGTTGGAAACTAAGGTTCCTTTCAGTAAAATGGGCAATTTCTTCAATAGATTGGGCTTCACGGCCTCAACTATTGTTGACCCTATTGATCGTGTGGGGGAAATCTGGATCGTTTGGGATACAAGTCAAGTTACTGTGCGTACGTCCTCTGCCACTTCCCAAGCCATCCATGCGACTATCCATAAAACTGACTATGATGAATGGGTCTTAGTTGCTGTGTATGCTAGCCCTACTCCTGTTATAAGAGATCAACTCTGGGATAATCTGGAAGATGTGGCTGGAACTATGGTGAAACCTTGGTTAGTCGTAGGGGACTTTAATGATTTTGCTACTCAGGGAGAAAGGAGGAGCTTCACCTCCAAAACCTCTACTGTTCGAAATCAGAAATTCCTAGACAGAGTCAACAATTGCAACTTATTGGATCTGGGAAGTTCAGGTCCTAGTATGACATGGACTAATAACCAAAAATGGCTTGCCAACACAATGGAACGACTTGATCGGGCTATGTGCAACTCAAAATGGAGAACCATGTTCCCAGAGGCCACTATCCGAATCCTCCCCAGAACATATTCAGACCATTCCCCCCTTCTGGTATACACTCAAGGTATGCATCAACTCAACCCCCTTAATAGGCCTTTTCGATTTGAAGCTGCCTGGATGACACACCCAGGTCTCATTGATGTTATTAATTCTTCGTGGACTAGTATGAACCATAACCTCATTGATTTTACTACTGACTTTACCTGTAAAGTTAAAGAATGGAAAAGAGAGGTCTTTGGTAATATATTTAAGAATAAACGGCACCTCTTGGCCCGCATTGAAGGTATCCAAAAATGTTTAGCTAACAATTTTTCCCATAGTCTCCTTAGTCTTGAAAAAGAGCTCGTTATTAAATACAATTCTACTCTGTATGAAGAAGAAATTCTGTGGTTCCAGAAAGCTAGATCTAAACACATTCTGCTTGGAGTCCGTAATACTAGATATTTTCATATCTCCACTATTGCTAAGAGAAGAAGAAAAAAAATTAATGCTCTTAAGGATCAATCTGGTAACTGGTCTACTGATTCTGTTGGTATTAAAGCCATAATTCTTGATTATTTCCAAGATCTATTTAGTTATAGCCCTATAATCCAACTAGATCATTGGAAAAATATTTCTCAGAATCTGTAATACCCCGACCCTCGTATCTGATTCTGTTATCTTTTCAAGCTTTTATTCTGTACCTCTGAATATCTATTATGAAATTTTACGTATAAGTGCGGTAAATTGCATAGAAAGAAGATAGATTGACCCTTATCTGTTGACTTCAAACATTATCTGTTACACTTGAATTGCTTTCATCTGAAATTGGACACCTTAGAGATTTAAATTGCAAAAATTGATTTGATATTTGGAATCTACATGATTTTTCAGCTATGATGGGATTTTCTGTGAAATTTTTATTTCGGCACCATAAAGTGATTGATTTTCGTCTTTTGTGCTCTTATATATATATTGTCATATACCTATGTCTAAGACTTGTGGAACTTGTGATCAAAACGTGGGACTCTAAGAGGGAGAGAAGAGAGAAACGTGGGTGAGGAATTGGGGGAAATTGTGATTCATCAAGGGAGCTCATCAACTTATTGGATTTGTGTAATTTAATTGAAGGTAATTCAAGTTCTCTTGTGTAGCCACTTAAGAGTTGAGAGATATATATATATATATATATATTTGTGTTTGATTCATGGATGCTCTGTATGTGATCTAAGTAGGGTTTCTCATTAATTGGGTATTTTGACATCTTGGACATCCATTTTAGATTGTGTATCATTAATCCATGCATTCATGTTAGTATTATGTGATGTGGTTGTTAAACTTGAAGAACTTGAATATATTCGGAAAATAGGATGGAATTTGTGAATGTGTTGGCTTGTTAAAGCCTTTAACTTGGTTCAACTTGATGTGATTAAGCTTTAATTCATGTTATGGTGTTGTTAAGTGGAAGGTTTGTATGAATTTTACCCTTGATTGCATGAAAAATTGGGTTTGGATGATGAATTTTGGCTTGAAATCGGGCTGCCCTGAATCTGGGTAGTCGTCCGCTCGAGCGGAGGTTAGGGCCGCTCGACCGTGAAAATGCACCTCCAGTTAGCTTTTTAATTTACCTGTCGCCGGCGAGAACTTTACGCTCGAGCGTAATAATTGATCATCCATATTTTGGTAGATTTTACATCGTCTGCTCGAGCGGACAAGCTACGCCGAGCGAGGATTTGTTTCGAAGGAAAATCTGTTTTGTTCAGTTTTTCATGCTTGACTCTTTGGTGTTATTAGAATGTTTTTCTGATGAGTTTATGATAGTGATATATTCATATCCATAAACCTGTAGTGACGTATGAAATGACTGATAAGGAATAAAAGGGAAGGATACTAATTTATCAGTATATCATGCGCAGGCACACTGTATGAACTAGTACGCCGCCTCAACGTATTTGTGAGTAATAGTGCATTACATATATATTTATGTAATCGTTACGTAGTATTGATTCGAAATGAAAAGTGGAAACCATATCCGTGATATGAGCTATCACAGCGTTAAGGCTACCTTGTGCCGCAAGGCTATCTCACAGTCTTAGAAAGGCTATCTATTGTGCCGCAAGGCTACCTGCTTAAGGCTACACATCTTGAAAAGGCTATCTGGGCCAACAGGCCAATTTGTTATTTCTGTATCTGATTTTGGTACATATACTAAGGTGCATTGTGATTTCATTATTGCGCACTCTTATTCACTGAGCTTGTCTCATTCTATCTGTTGTCTGATTCTGTAGGAGCCAGCTTGGGGAGCTGTTCTAACATCACCTCGTGCATTTTGTCAGCTTAAGGATAACCAGGCACAGGAGGGAACCCTTACATATTAGACCAGTTCTCCTTGTATATGTAATTTTTGGTACCCATGTTACTGGTCAGGGTTATTGTATCTATTGTTTTGTGTGTCTAATATCTGGGCTGGATTTGTATATGTTTTGTAACCTATTTCTGTGTGCATGTTCACCTTTTGTTAAATCTCGAAATGGTCCTGGTTTTTGGTAGTTGCTCAATGGATGTGTCTGCTTATTGTCATTTTAAATTTACTGCTTCCACTCAGGCCCCAAACGCTGTTCATCATAGGTCATTCTGTCTGTTTCTGATTAGTTCATGCCCAAATCTTTTAGGGGTAGGTTAGGGGTGTGACAGAATCACTTCACTCCTGATGACAATGCTAGACTAATTCAACATGTGTCTAACTTTGAGATCTTGTGAGCTGTTAAAGCTATTGGTGCCTTTAAAGCCCCTGGTAAAGATGGAATTCAAGCCATTTTCTATCATAAATATTGGCATATTGTAGCTCAATTTGTGTGTGAATTTGTGAATAATTGCTTCCTTTCTAAACAGATCCCTACTATCATCAATGAGACTCTTATTGTGCTTCTTCCCAAAGTTAACAACCCCGAGTCCATTAGACAATTCAGACCCATTAGCTTATGTAATGTCTCTTATAAAATCATTACAAAAATTATTGTGGGTAGAATCCGACCTCTCATTGATAATCTAATTTGTCCCAACCAAAGTAGCTTCATCCCTGGTAGGAGTACCACTGATAATATTATCATCACTCAGGAAATTTTGCATTCCTTACGCCATAGGAAAGGTAAAACAGGTGGTATGATCTTCAAGATTGATTTAGAAAAAGCCTATGATCGGTTGTCTTGGGATTTCATCAAAGGTACCTTAATTGATTTCAAACTGAATGATTCTTGGATTGAGTTAATCATGAGCTGTGTCTCTAATAAACATTTTTCTATTCTTTGGAATGGTGAACTTATTGAGGGTATTCACAATGGGAGAGGACTTCGCCAGGGTGACCCCCTTTCTCCCTATCCAATATGATCAACATTAAAGTGAGAGAAGGCTCTTGGAAAGGCATTAAGGCGTCTAAGTCCAGCCCTCCGTTATCACATTTGTTTTTTGCGGACGACCTCATCCTTTTTGCCCAAGCTGACCACGTGAACTGTGATACAATTTTTAAGGTTCTTTCTGAATTTTGTGCTGTGTCTGGCCAAAGTATTAACCATGCTAAGTCTAAGCTCTTTGTATCTCCCAATATCCATAGAAATTTTGCTAAGTCCCTTAGCACCCATAGTGGCATTCCCTTAACTTAGGATTTGGGCAAATACCTTGGTTCCCCCTTACTCCACAAGAGAGTAACTAAGGCCACTTTTAGTGACATTCTGGAGAAGATGAAAATCAAATTGGCAGGTTGGAAAACCCAAACTCTTAATTTAGCAGGCAGAGCCACCATTATTCAAGCTGTATCTTCTGCCATCCCTTCCTACACCATGCAAACTATGGAACTTCCTAGACACACTTATGATGAGATTGATAAGCTTAATAGAAAATTCCTATGGGGGGACACTGAAAATCATAAAAAAGTCCACCTTGTTAACTGGAAAAGTGTTTGCAGAAGTAAATCTGAGGGTGGTTTAGGTATTAGAATGGCTCGGGACCATAATGCTGCTCTTCTAACTAAACTGGGGTGGAAATTTTTGAGTTATAGTTCAAAACTTTGGTGCCAAATACTTCATTCCAAATACTTGCACCACCACAGCTTTTTTAGTTGGCCACAGAATTCTCAAGCTTCCCACATTTGGAGAGGCATTTGTAAAACTAGGGACACTCTTAGATGTGGGGTTAAATGAGTGGTTGGTAATGGAGAAACTATTTCCCTTTGGAATGACTGGTGGTGTGGTTCTAAACCCTTAGCCCTAACAAATAACAATTACCCAACCAATGACTTTGATAAAGTTAAGCTAATCTTGGATGAGGAATGTAAGTGGAACATGGATAGCCTTGTATCTCTTGTTACTCCTCATGACCTCTCTGAAATTGTTAGAATTTACAGACCCAGTTTTGTAACATTTCCTGATACTCCCTCTTGGAGTGGATCTAATTATGGTAAATTCTTTACTAAATCTGCTTTTCAGTTTATTACTAATCCTGTTGTGGATGGCAGGGATTGGCTCTGGATCTGGAAACTCAAACTCCCTCATAAACTGAAATTTTTCCTTTGGCTTATACTAAAAGGCAAATTGCTGACCAACCACATGCGCCTAGTGAGAAATTTATCCTCTTCAGATCTGTGCCCTCGATGTGGACACTTTAGTGAAGACATGTTGCACTTACTTAGAGACTGTGCTCACTCTAAGGCACTCTGGTGCCACATTCAAATTCAATCTTGGTGGGAGGAAGGAGCCACACTGACCTTGTTTGATTGGGTGTCCTTTAACTCAAAAAGCAAAACAGAACTGGCTGGCACTAAATGGTTTTTAATCTTTGTTGTAACTCTCTGGCAGATCTGGAAGGATCGAAATCAAATGGTCTTTGATCACATTATGAATCCACTCCATACCCAACTTAAGCTCATCAGGGACTATGTGCATGAAATTCAAGAGGCTTTTCAATCTCCTCTTCACCCCCAATTTACTTTACCTCAGCTAATCAAATGGTGTTTTCCTACTGTAGGCACTTTGAAGCATAACACAGATGGCTGTTCCAAGGAGGATCCAGGTCAAGCAGGTTATGGAAGTCTCTTGCGGGATGATACCGGCACTTGGGTCTGGGGCTACTATGGACACTTGGGACACTACACAAGCTTGGAAGCTGAAATATGGGCCATCTACCGTGGACTCACCATTTTGTTCCAAAAAGGACTGACTAATGTGGTGATTGAGACAGATTCTGAACAAGCTATGCTCCAGATTCAACAAGGGCCACACCCAAACTCTCCTCTTAAGGCCCTCATTGAAGATGCCAAATTCCTCCTTTAGCGATGCCACTGTTCAATCCTTCACACCTTAAGAGAAGGCAACAAAGTGGCGGATAGATTGGCAGATTTAGGTGTAGCCCAAACTGAGCATGTAAAAATCCTTGAGGATCTTCCTATGGAGATATCAACTCTCCTCATTGAGGATATGACTGGAGTGACTGGTCTGAGGGAGTAGCCCTCTGTTTGTATCTTCGAACTCCTTCCTTTTGTCTGTTCATCTTTTCCTTTGAATAAAAAAAAAAAAAAAAAATACAAATGTTACAAATTTGATATATATTTGTTATTGTGACTTTTATATGTAATGATAAAAAAATATTAAAATTATACTGATTTCTCTTCAAATTTGAAAAAAAATACAAGTAACTCAATTTTGGTACAATTACACATTCTTTTTAAAAAAATTAAATGAATTAGAACTAAGGCCAAGTTTAGAAAGACTAAATAAGTGTACTTTTTGACTTTTTATGAAATATGGATTGGATTTGGGTTGAGTTTGAAGTGATGTGTTAGAGAGGTGATGTGACTTAAATAAGATGATGTGACTTAAATAGGATAGTGACTTTTTGAAGTTTTTTAGAAAATGCCAAACTTGGCCTAAGAAACATTGTATAAAACCACACAAATAAACAAAATAAAATATACAGTTTAATATAAAAGTGATAATATTATTTTTTTTCATTTTAACTAATGAATTATTGATGAAAAATTAATTAAGTGTTATAAAAATGATTAGAATGTTAAGAAGCTTAATATAATTATTGAAAATTTATGAAGTTTACTATATTTTATTCAAATGTAAAAAAAAACTAATATAATTTATCTAAAAATAATAATAATAAATCAATTTTTATGTATAACGTGGAGAGAAATGTACTGTATGTACCTTGGCCACGTGTTTGTTGTTGTAATTTAATAAATCCACCTTTTTTTGTAAAGAAAGAAATAAAACAAAGATTTGTTGTTGTAATTTAATAAATCCACCTTTTTTTGTAAAGAAAGAAATAAAACAAAGAATAAAGATTGAAAGAAGACAAAGTGATTAAAGATGAATATGACCTGAAAGAAAAGAGCAGAGAAGAGTCACGAGGACGGTACAATTTCATAGGACTCCGCACCTCCATGTCTTCTTTTGTTTACTGTTTTTTAAAAAATGTTTTGTGGCCCTAAAAATTGTGGTCTTAATGGTCATAATTTTCTGTTTGGATAAGTTTGTTTTTTTTTTCTTTTTTTTTTTACCTGATATGGAAATTAGGGCCATTAGGGTCACTAATTTTTGAGCTACCAACCAAAGCCCCTGTTTTTTAGACTGCACTTTTCCCCAGCCTGTTAACATGAAAATTTCATGCTTTTGTGATTTTTGTAAAAAAAATACATATATATATATATATATATATGAAAAATGTTTGAGACTTCTAATTTAGAGGTATCACTAGTGATGTGACAGTGGGTCCCCCGTTGTCACAGCCAATCATGTGTTTTGATTTTTTTTTTTTTTTTTTTTTTCCTTTTCCACCTCATTAGAGGTGGATTTAGAGGTCTCTTTTTAGAGGTCTCTAGCATGGTTGATATATACATATATATTAATTTGATTATTTTAATTTTTTATATTATATTAATTTAATCAAATTAATATCACCCAAAATAAAAACAAAATGGTTCTTTAAAAAGAAATGAACATAAATAGAGTGAATAGACTGTTTTGTTGTTAAGACAGTTCAAATTCTAAAAAAGTATTTATCAATTTTTTAAAAATAATTAATCAACTTGAAATGATACATATTCTCATTACACATAGGTATGCCAAATTATATAAATCTATTTTAGCAATGGAAAATAAAAAATTCCCCTAAAAATAATCCCCCTAATCCCCTTAATTTTCATTTTTGGAAATTGTTTTCTTTCTTTTTTTTTGTTTTCTTTTTTTTTTTTTTTTTTTTACTTAAAATGGCATTTCGGGGGATTCGGGGGCCCCATTTCGGGGATGAATCACTTCCGTTTAGCAATATATATATTTTTAAACAGTAAACTTTAATAAATTTTGGAAAAATGTTAAATAAGTGGGACAATAATACAATATTTACATTTTTATGATGATGCAAATTTTCCGCTTGTGTGATGCAAGCCTTTGATATTTTTTATGCAAGTCTTTCTTGTGTATCATAATTACATCCCAAAAAAAATTTATTTCAATTATTTTTGTGCTATTCCACTTATATGCAATTTCTCCATAAATTTTTAAGCTACTTCCTTTTTTTTTTTTTTTGATCGGAAAAAGGGCGTGGTGTAAATCCTGACCCTGACCCGGGAATTTTAATAGGTTCTTGACCAGAATTAACCCCACCATGTGGGGACCACCATCGAGGCGATTGGAGCTCATCACCGCCACTAACCAGACAAGTTTCGATCGGAGATCTGTTGAGGTCTCCGAAGAGAGCCCCTGGAAAATCCAGGATTTTCGCGCCCCCCAGGAGTCGAACTTGACTCGGGCAGGTGGAGGCCAATGCTTTCTCCACTGGGCCACCACCCCCAGTGGTAAGCTACTTCCTTGACTCCTAGCAAATGGCATTTGGAGTGAAATAATATTCGATTTTTTAAATAATATTCGATTTTTTATGGAAGGACTATTCCCTTAAAATAATAAAAAGTAATTTTATGTGTAATATATATTGGTCATTATTTTTTTAAATTTAATCAAACATAAGAATAAATATTTTTATAAAATAATCACTCTATTCTACTTCATTCATTATGTAATTTATTTAAAGAATTATTATTCATGTCCAAAAATTAGACTCACTTTTCAAGTTCAATAACGTCGTAATCAATTAGAATATTTAAGACAACACTTTCTCTCATATCTTTTCTGCTTATCAACCAATTATATCACTTATATATCATTGAAATTTAAAAAGTAAACTTGTATATCATTTTTCATTTAGTTATTTTATAATTACTTAAAAACTTTAATTTGAAAAAAGAAAGATGATATACAACTAGTTTTCGGTGTACCTAAAATATATATATATATATATATATATTGTTATTTTTTATATTCATTTTATAGATTTAATAATATGTAAGTGATATGATTGATTGATAAATTAGGAAAAAACAATATGAGAGAAAATATTAAGGCCAAGTTTGGGTACTCTCAAATAATCCAAAAAGTCAAAAAGTTACTCAAAAAGTTAAAAAATTAACACTATTCACCAAAAGTCAACAATTACGGCTGCACAACTTCCAATTCAAATTTTCTTCTAAAAACCAATTTTCACAATTTTTTATTACACATTTTTTCATAAAAAGTAAAAAAGTTAACCCAAACATCCATATTTTCAACCTCAACTTTTTTGTCCAAAAAGAAAAAAAAGTGCACTTATTTAAGCCTCGTTTGGGAAGTATCATTTTTAGCCAAAAAGTCAAAAAGTTACTTTTTTAGCCAAAAAGCCAACAACCCATACCAAAAAGTCAAAGATTCTCTTTTCTCTCTACTTTTTGCACATCTTTTCGTAAAAAGCCAAAAAGTCATCCCAAACATACTAGTTTTTTTGAGTAACTATTTTAGCCAAATAGCCAAAAAGTTACTAAATTAGTCTGTTCCCAAACGAGGCCTAAGTCTTCCCAAACAAGGCCTTAGGGTTGTTTGGGAAGATGGGTTGGGGCTAAAATAAACATACAAGATAAAATAAGCTATTTTAGCCTAATAAGATAAAATATCACATCTAACCCATAATCATTACACTCTTTCTCTTAAAAAAAATTAAAAAAGTCAAAAAATACTTTCCAAATGAGGCTTTTTAGCCCCAAATTAAAAAATTAAAAAGTCAACCCACTTCCCAAACGAATCATTAATATCTTAATTGATTATCACATCACTAGACTTGAAAATTGAATCTAATTTTTGAGAAATTTTTTATCTTGAAAATCAAAGGTAACTTATGGTTTATTTCTCAAAATTCAACTCTGTTTTTAAATCATAATTTCGATGAATTTAAAATACAATTCAAAATTACATTCAAAACTCTTCTCTTCTATTCTCTTCTATTCTCTTTTTTTTATTATTATTCAATCATTTAATCATTTTTTCTTTCTCATTTCTTCTTTCTCCTCTTATGTTTTCTCACATTCTATACATTAATTAATAAAAAAAATTATAAACCATCCCAAAATCATTTTTAAAATTCATAAGAAAATATATTTTTTAAAATTATGATTCAAAAACTTAAAATACAAAATACAATTTCATATTTAAATTATAATTCTAAAACTAAATCAATGGAGCCAAATTTTTAAGAAAAATGCTAGATGTTACAAATTTTTTACTAAATAAATAATCAAATATCTCACATATGTGAGACATTTTATTATTTATTTGATAGAAGATTTGATATATCTAACGTTATCCAATTTTTAAAGAAAAATCAACGTTAATTTTAAATTCAAATTGTGGCGTAATGGTAAATATTCGAAGCCGACATAACTCCAAACCAGAACCGCCTTTACATTTCTCTTCTCTCCATTAATTATTACTCCCGAAGGCTCTCTGTGCTCTCACTTTCACTCCTCTCTCTCTCCCTCTCTCTCTCTACAATGGGAACCAAATCCGTTGCCATTTTCTTTTCACTCCTCTTATTTTCTCTCTCTACCTCTCTCTCTCAACCCCTCCAATTCCAAACCCTCTTCCTGCAATCTCTCCCAAAACCACAGTCCCTCTCATGGACAGATTCAGAAACCCTCACTGCCGAATCGGACTCCGAAACCACCCTCTCCGTACAGTTACACCACCGCGATTCTCTCTCCTTCAATGCCACCCCAGAACGCCTCTTCCACCTCCGCCTCCAACGCGACGCCGCTAGGGCCAAAACCTTATCCTCCGCCGTCTACGGCAACACCACCGCCGGCCGCGACTTCAGCAGCTCCATCATCTCCGGCCTTGCTCAGGGCAGCGGCGAGTACTTCACCCGATTGGGCATCGGCACTCCTCCCAAGTACTCCTACATGGTGCTCGACACCGGAAGCGACGTCGTTTGGATCCAGTGCTCCCCGTGCCGGAAATGCTATACGCAGACCGACCCGGTCTTCGATCCCACCAAATCGAAGTCGTTTTTGGGGGTATCATGTGGGTCCCTCTTGTGCCGGCGGCTCGACTCGCCGGGCTGTAACAACCGTCGGATGTGTCTCTACCAAGTATCGTACGGCGACGGTTCGTTCACGTTCGGCGATTTCTCAACCGAAACGCTGACGTTTCGGAGTACCCGAGTCCCTAACGTTGCTCTCGGATGCGGTCACGACAATGAAGGGTTATTCGTCGGCGCCGCCGGGTTGTTGGGTTTGGGCCGGGGGAAGTTATCGTTTCCGACTCAAACCGGTCGCCGGTTCGGCGGCAAGTTCTCGTACTGTTTGGTGGACCGGTCGGCTTCTTCTAAACCGTCTTCGGTGGTTTTCGGTGACTCGGCGGTCTCGAGAACCGCCTTGTTCACTCCCTTACTCACAAACCCAAAGCTCGACACTTTTTACTACGTCGGACTCACCGGAATCAGCGTCGGAGGAGTCCGAGTCCGAGGCATTACGCCGTCGCTTTTCAAGCTCGACAACACCGGAAACGGCGGCGTCATTATCGACTCGGGTACCTCCGTCACCCGTCTGACCCGGCCCGCTTACATCGCCTTTCGCGACGCTTTCCGGGCTGGAGCATCCGGATTGAAACGGGGGCCCGATTTCTCGCTCTTCGACACGTGTTTTGATCTCTCTGGCAAGACGGAGGTGAAGGTGCCGACGGTGGTGATGCACTTCGTCGGTGCTGACGTGTCGTTGCCGGCGTCGAATTATCTGATTCCAGTGGACAGTAGTGGTAGTTTTTGTTTTGCGTTTGCGGGTACAATGAACGGGTTGTCAATAATTGGGAATATCCAACAACAGGGGTTCCGGGTCGTGTATGATCTTGCGGGTTCGCGGATCGGGTTTGCTCCACGTGGGTGTGCTTGATTTGGATATGGGTTGTTTGGGAGATGGGAAAACTTTTTCCCCTGCTAAGTTATCTTTCTTTCTTTTCTTTTGCCTAATCTTTGAGGGGGAAGATACTGATAAAGGAGGAAGAGATCTTGTTGTTGGCTGTTGGTATTATCTATTTAAATTATTGCTTTGATACAAGAGGCAAGATAACCCTGATAAAGTTATGTTGTTTAGTTTTTTATATATTACTTTTTGATTTGATTTAGGTAAAGAGTAATGCATAATTATTGTTATTCTTATGTTATCTAAAAAGTGTCATGGCATGGGGGAGGCGGGTTAACTTTTTTCATACAAAAATGATTAAAATCTCTTTTCCAAAATAAGTTACTTTCGTTTAATTTTATCTACTAATCAAACACGTTCTTAACAGTACTATCATGGACAATTCACAGGCATTCAAAACGTTATAGGTGATAATTTTATTGCTCCTTCCTTCCATAACCAAATATTAATTCTTTATTTTATTTTTTATTATTTGAAAATATTAATTTTTAAAAAAAAAATTAATAATTAAAATAATATGAATTTTTTATTTTATTCTTCTTTTAAATTTATCAAAATAAAAAGCACTATTAAAATATACATTGAAAAAAGCGTCATTTCCATGAAATAATCCTAAGATAACTACATATATATGAGAATTTTTTAAGTGCACAAAAAATACTTACATCTAGGACTTGCAACACCATGACAAATGAAAACCAAAAAAAAATTAAAACCAAATTTGAAAATAATAGCACTGCCTTGGCCAAAAACCAATTGTGAATACGATAATGTTACGGAATTTAAATTTTGTGGTTTAAAAGTGGCTCAAATAGTTAAAACGACGTCGTTTTGAGTACAGAACAACATAAAAATGGTCAAAATGATATTGTTTTGGCTCGTTTTGACCATTTGAGTCACTTTTAAATCACAAAATTTGAGTTACAAGGCATTTTCCTTGTGAATAAAGATGAGTCACATTGATATGGCTGGCGGCAACAGAGTCAAAAATAGTGGGCACCGAAGCCCCTCTAATCACGCTATAACAGACAATGCTGTTTGGTAAATAATTTGTTGAAACTTGTCACCCGTTGTCTCTATCAGATTTTGTTTTGATAATGTGTATGTCGCAATTTCCAAGGATGTGCATGTACCTACGTAATATGCATGCTAAAAGTTAGGCTTACGATTGTAAACTAGTCGAATTTTAAAAATGATTGAGTCAAGATCAATTCAAGTGTACAAGGTCATTAAAATTATTGTCTTGAGTCTTAAGTTAAAGGGCATTTCCAGTAATATTAGTTTAAATAGCTACTCAAAATCTCATTAAATTTAAATTTAAATTTAAATAAATATCAAACATCAATGGAGAAATAAAATAAAATAATGAAAATATATTTAATATATTACTAAAAATAAATTATGAATTATATTTTTTTGTATTTACAAGTCTAATCGAATTGAGCTTGAGTTTACCTAAGTTCGGTTCAATTATTAATCAAGTTTAGAAATTAAGTTTATTTGTTTAACAATCACATTCAAATTATTTATGAACAACTCTATTTGTTTTGTAACTTTAGTCGGACTGAAGCTCGATTATTAGTCTTGTTAGAAATTGGGCGCCCATGTGGCATGGCCCTTTTGAGCTTTTTGAGCCTGAACCTCTTGAACCTTATCCATGTAAGTTTGAATTTTAATAATTTATTCGATAACTTCATCAAGATATCTCTATCTATCATATCAATAGATATGGATAGATAGATAGATATTATATATATCGATTATATGGTTAATCTAATATATTGAATGATACGATATATCGACACGTTATGGGGTTTTACCCATAACATTTTTTCCTGAACTCTCTCTCTCGATCTCTCCCAAAAAACAACGATATCAAGATTTATTTGTGATATTCACCATTGTAATATCACCCCACTGCTGGGTTAATTGATCAGATTCAGGAAGCACGTGATTTACCCACGAGGTTCTATCGCTAAAAGGTATGATCTAAATATTTTTAATCCGCTGCGTCATACTTTGTTTACAAGTCTAGTTATCTAGTAATCTTGAATACTCATTTAATTTATATTCAATTAATAGTATAGTCAATGAAAGAATAATGAGAAGAACAAGAGAAAACACCATCTCTATCCATGTGCCATGGTGGTCCATGTGCAAAGACCATGTTCCCATAAAATGTGCATCACTATGACCCAATACAATTTTTCGCATATATACAATTGTCCCACCAAAACATTGAATGGAATCCCTTTTAAACAAACAAGGTGTCACTAGGACATTCTTCCCACTAGGATATGACAGGTGTGTTTGGTTTAGTTTTGATAAAGAAGTTTCGAAAAAAAAATTCAAAAAATTGTCTAGTTTGAGGTTTTTTTTTTTAAAAAATTTAAAATCAGTTTCTCTCTCTTATATATCAATCAATTACTTTTTCTTTTTCTCTCTTATTCTCAATCACTTTCTCTTTCACTCACATCTATTCAATTGTAACAAAATATCAAATCATTCCAAACTCTCAAATTCCAAAATTACTTTCAAAATATATAACCAAACAAACTAAAAAAAATTTCTAAACTCTCCTCCTAAAACTTTTTTCCTAAAATTTTTTTGAAAATCACTCTCTCAAAAACAAACCAAACACACCCGGCATTTCCTTCTCTTATAGGGCCGTACAGTGAGAATTGAGACAATCCATATTGCTAAGGGGGAGAATATTATGTACCAACTGCTTAAATGATGTGTATCATACATATTTTATAATTAAAAAAATAATATAATTTTAAATTTTTTGAGTTATAACTAAAAATAAAAATTTCTCATAACTAAATCCAACATGAAATATAACTAAAGATCTCATTAATTATAATTAAAATAATGTCATAACTAAAAAAAATTAATCATAAATAAAAAAAAATAACACAATTAAGAGTGAATGTCATCCACCCCTTTTAAGAATCTGTATATTAGCATTTTCCTGCATTTACATATGTGTGTGTGTGTGTGTGTGTGTGTGTGTGTGTGTGGGGTAATCAATGGAGAGATAAGCCACATTCTTTTAGATTTATAAAATAATAAATGGTTAATGCCTTTTGAGTAGTGATCAGGCCGAAGGATACTCTCATGATTAAGTTCGATGTTATTCTATATATAATGAAAATCAAATGATTTGGAAAGTAAGAATTTTAATTAAAAAAAATTTAAAAAAATATTATAAATTATTATATTATTATTATTATTTTTTTTTTTATAAAAAGTTATAAAATTATTTTTAAAAAAATCAATTTTCAAACAAGCCTTCATTGAGTTTAGGAATACTTCTTTTTTCAGGTATCATCTCTATTTATAATGGAAGGTTTTCAAAACCATAATTAGGTTATCTATTGACCATAATTGAGTAATCTATTAAGCATAGTTTAATATTTATTTGGTGACCAAATTCACTTTTTTTACAAAATCTAATATATTGTTTTCGCCCACCGAAAGTGACTATGCTATTTCACATCAGTTGCTTTATTTTTGCCTCCAGACGTACCCATACATACGAGGGCTTCATACAAGGTGTTCTTGTAATTAGGACGGTGTAAAATATTGTTAAATTTATTAAAATCGTATTGATTTGTATTAATTTGTATCGTTTTATCTGTTAATTGTAGTTTAAATTTTAAAATTTATACTATGTTTTTGAAACCGTTTCGCTGTGTTATAATACATGTATATTTTTAACTTATAATAAAATATCAAAAAAAAAAATGAGTATGAAAAATATTTGTAATGTAAATTTTTTTATAAATTAGTAATTTATATATATGAAAAATATGTTTTTGAAACCGTTTCGCTGTGATGTAATATAGGTATATTTTTTAACTTATAATAAAATATCAAAAAAAAAATGAGTATGAAAAATATTTGTAATGTAAATTTTTTTATAAATTAGCAATTATATATATGAAAAATATTATGTAAAATTAGTTTATGTTATATATATATATATATAATATTATACAAATTAGTGTTATATATTATACAAAGACTTGATAATTGGTTAAAACATTTTTCAATTCGTCAATCTATTAAGGACTATTTTGGAAAGACGGTTATAATCAATTTTTTAGTTAAAAGTTGATTAAAAGCTGATTATAATCAGTTTTGTGAGAGAGGAAAATGAATTATAATCTAAAAAGTGAATTATAACTCACTTTTCAAAAAATTTCTAAAAAATTATTCAAACCATAATTTATCAAATCATTAAACTACCCTCCAATTTATAATTTTACTCTTGTATCATCCGAATTGCACACACCACTACCTATAACAATTGTATTTATTGAAACATGATGATGAGGGCAGTGATGTCCCAGACTTTCTCAAGAACAAGAAATAGTATTTTATTTAGGCCATTGAATCTAAGATTTGTGGAGTGGGAAAAGAAAAAAAAAATGACTGAGCTTTTGCTTGAAAAGAAATTTTTTCGTTTGATTTTTTTTTTTTTTTGATTATTTTAATTTGACTAAAAAATTTCTATTGACATTAACTTTAGAGTTTTTTTTTATAATTTTGTAATAAAAAAAGTAAAATTATTCTAATTTAGATATAAAATTTTATCTTATTTATTTTTTAACTTATCTTATCTTTTAATAAGTTAAATTAATCTTAATTGTCTTGCCAAACAGAGCCTCATTGGCTAACAAAAAGGTGGGCAAAGGGCCATCACCTCAACTTTTCGAAATTTCTCTTAGGTGTTGTAATTTTTTCTATACTAGGGTTTGTTTGGACGAACTGGATAAGAGGGGATTGTAATCTATCGGATTGTTAGTTCCGGGATATATTGTTCTAGAACTATTTGGTTGGATTGAATTTGTATCCTATGTTTGTTTAGTCATGAGATTACATGTCTAGATTGAACTATTTTTAGTGAATCCAAACGGACTAGATAATGATAAATATTCAAAAGGGTACTATTAGATTTGTGGGTAGAGATAAAACTAGAAGAAGATTATGAAGAGCCATAATCTTTATGTTTCTGTAAAAAATATGATTTGTTATGATAATTTAAAATATATATATATATATATATATATGTATTTATATATCTCATTTTATGCATAAAATGGCCTCGTAATATAAAATATATATATTTCATTCTTATCCCATCTTGCATTATCTTTTTATTTTGTGCTAAATTATTTTTTTCCATTATATTAGAAATTGCTTCTATAGTATTATTCAGCATGCTTGGTTGTGGTTTTTTGAAAATTTTTTTGAAAAATTGATTTGAAAATTGTTTTTTGAAAAAAAATGATTGTTTGGTATTCCAAAAAATATATCATTACAATTTCAAATTTTCCTCCAAATTAATGATTGAAACAATTAAAAAAACGCAAAAAAAATCACATCAAAACATTCTCTCAGATTTTTTAAATATATATATATACATATATGTACCTATATGTACCTATTCTACTAAAGTATACCTATCTCATTTTCAAAGTCTACCTATCTCATTTTCAAAGCCTACCTATATATACTTATTCTACTAAAGCCTACCTATCTCATTTATTTTTTTGAAAACATAACTCATTTTTTAGAATAACCAAACAAGTTGTATAAAATTTTCAAAAAACTATATTCAAAAAACCACAACCAAACACAGTGATTATTATTATTATTATTATTATTATTATTATTATTATGTGTATAGATATAATTTAGAGTAAATTACACTTACACTCTTAAGGTTTGGGTTTAATACATATCACCTCTGACGTTTAAGAAATTACACTAACCCCTGTTATTGTAATTATTTAGATGGAATAAAGATATTTAACTCATGTACTCTCTCTTTTCTTATTTTGCTTTACTTCTATCTTTTTTTCTTCTTTTTTTTCCCTTTGCTTTGCTTTACTTTTTTTTTCAATGTAATTTCTTCTATTTTTCTACTGGAAGTTGTTGTCTTTTATATAAATAAAGAGGTTTGTGAAATGAGACTATTAACTAAAGGGGTGTGAATGAAATTTCTAGAATGTGAAGGGGTGGAACGTAATTGGACCAAATCTCAAGGGTGTCAATGTTATTTATCCTATAATTCATATAACATGTTGTACATACATATGTGCTTATACATATGATGAAAAATTTTAATTATTTTTTGGCCCCTCAAGTGATGAAATGCTAATTCCGTCCGTACCTGTAGGAGTCCATTAAGGGTCCCGTTTCGATAATCCAAACCGTTTAATGTGTAGAACTCGTCGAGTAATTATATGTCTATAAAATATCACGTTGATCGAATATCAATAGCTATCTCATCGGATTAGATTTATGTCAACCGTTAATTATTTTACCGTCCATTTTTTGTATACAAAACTGATTTGATCACTTAACTATCGATATCTGATCAACATAATTTTTTACAAACATATAATGCTCGATACGTTCTACACATTAAACGGTTTAGGTTATCGAAACAGGACTCGTGATGGGCCTCAGGAGTCTAACAATACCCCCTATTATAAGATAGTGTTTTGGTCCTCTCAAAATTCAAGAAATTTGACATGATTCCTTCAAATTTATAAGAATTTCACTTAGGTCCCATACTTTCTTAGATACACAAAATAGTATTTTCCCCCCTTATAGTCAAAGAAAATCTTCCTTGCCTCCTAAACTTCTAAACATTTCACTTAGAGCATCTCTAACCCTAAACTTCTTTTTTTATCAAATTTGATGAAAAAAAAGATGCTTTCCTCAATTTGATACCACTGGCTCCAACCCTTCACTTTTTATCAAATTTGCTCCGGAGACAACCGGTTGGTCGACTGGTAAGAGGAATTTTTTTTTTGAACTGTTTAAACCAATTTTTTTGAACTGTTTGAACCAGTTAGTCGACCGACTGGTCAACCGGTACGACAAAAAAAAATTTTTTTTTTGTTAATTGTTTGAACCTGTTTTTGGAACTGTTTGAACGTTTTGGTGGTCAACCAGCCGGTCAACCGGTTGGTCTCCTCCAATGGTCATGCACAGTGTTTTGGTGAAATGCAGAACCTGTCCTCATTTTAGTGAAATATTTGGTGAAATCTCGATTTGATATCAATCTGGTGAAATTCGTTGGAGCATGAAAAAGTACCTTTTTACTAAATTTTAAATTTAATGCCAGATTTAGTTCAGGATTAGAGATGGTCTTAGGTCCTAAAACTATTTTGAGCTTTTATGATTAAAGTCTAAGCTCCCCCTCCAACACCGCCCTTCCCAAAAAAAATAAATAAATAAATAATAATAATAACAATAATAATTAAGAATTGCCACTTATGTCCCCCCACCCAAAACAAAAAAAAAAATAATAATAATAATAATTAAGAACTGCCACTTTTGTCCCGTAACATGGAGAAGAAATTTATTTTATTTTTTTTCTTTCTTTTCTTCTTCTCCTCTAGCTATACAAGATAGGGAAGAAAAATATTTCATTTTAATTTATTTTTCTCCATCTCTGTGGCCATGATCATAGAAAAGTTTCAGGCTTCTCTTGAAGAATTACAACACACAAATATAGATAAAACATTGCGACATCCTTTTTTTTCAAGGCAACTAAAGTAATGAATAATAATGCTTTGAGTGGCCCTTTAAAACCTTGAGTAGCTTTCAACCCAAGTCATTTTATTATTCCAACATTTCTACTTTCTTCTTTCAATACAATTATACAAGGCCAAATTATACCCACAGTTCTTGTAATCCTTTAATTTCTCAAATTGGATTAGTGCAATTTTCTTTTTCATCTGTGAAAGTCAGTAATTAGTTGTTAGATTAGAACCTGAATGAATCGAACTTTCAAAATTTAGTACCATTGATAAAATCTATTAAGAAATTTGATAGAATTTAATGACAAAATGATCAATTTGACAAAAACCAGTACAATTGACAAAATTTGTCAAAGAAATGCATGACAAACATATTTTTTTTTAAAACAGACTATTTAGTTTTACGAGACAAATATAATAAAATGAAAATGTTATGATTATCAGATTGAGTTTTTTTTTTATGAATATACACAGATCGTCTTACAATATGAACGATTCGAACTATGGAAAAGAGATATGTCATGAACCCCATAAGTCCTTCAAATTATTTTAAATTTAAATTTAAACTTAAAATAAATCAAACTCAGTGTAATGCTTTTAGGTACGTAGGCCTATTTTGAAAAGTTGGTTATAATTTGCTTTGAGATTATTACCAACTTCCTATCTTACAAAAAAGCTGCTTATAAGCTGTTTATAAGCAGCTTTTTACCAAAAAATTGATTATAACCATCTTCCCAAAATAACCCGTAATAGCACTTTTCAAAGACATCATGCTGGATAATAGAGTTTGAGAGAAACTCTTTGAAACCATGGCCTTAGGGCATCACAATGGAATGGCTAAAAAAGTGTGTTAAAATGTGTGTTATATGACAAAAAGTGATAAAAGTGAGACCCAAAAATATGTGTTAAGGTGTGTTAAGAGTTTGTTAATTTTAGAGAGTGAGTGGTGGTGCAATGGATGTGTTAAGGGGTGTGTTAAGATGTGTGTTAAATATATATATGTGTGTGTGTGTACATAATAAATAAAATAAATAAATAATTTAGTTTAATCAAAAATTTCAAGTCCAAAATTAAATTTCAGGTCTAAAAAAAAAATCCCAATAAGTTAAAAAAAAGATAAAAAAATATTTGCCGTTTACCGGTCAACTGGCCCGACATCCGGCCGGTCAACCCGTAAGAGCATCTCCAACGGTAGTAGGCATTTTACCTATCTAAATATTACTGTAAAGTATATATTTTATTTTGCCTATCAACTGTTTTATGTTTTTACTCCAACCATGCTCTCTATTTTAGCTATTTAACCAAATACTATTAATTTTATAGAATGCATTGGAATTGAAAAATACTTGTTAGTTAAAATGCATAGTGTGATTCACTTTTTTCAATTCCAATGCACTAGGCATATGATTAGGCATTTTGGCTCAGCTCACATTCACTAGCTACATGTAGCTAGCCTTCAACATTAGGCAAAATGTATTCAATCATTAGGATCATTTCCCTCCATTTTTGTTGATGACGTGGCATTGTATAAAGTTAATAGTATTTGGATGAATAGCTAAAATAAAGAGCATGGTTGGAGTAGAAACATGAAACAGTTGATAGACAAAATAAAATGTATACTTTATAGTAATGTTTAGATAGGTAAAATGCCTACTACCATTGGAGATGCTCTAAGAACACAAACACGCTCTCCTTCGCTAGCTAAAACTATCGTTGCAAATAACAAACGTTTTAACACATACCACTAACACACACCACTAACACACCTACTAACAGCTCCATTGTGAGACCAAAAACAGAAAATGACTTGCTAAAAATTAGCAACTGACACTAACATAGTGTTTAGCTACTCCATTGCTGATGCTCTTAGGATTGAGAGTACCTTCTAAATAAAAGGCAAAAATGTTCAAAAATAAAATTTTGATTTTTTTTAAAGTAACTATTTCTATAACATTTTTCTCAAAAATAGTTTGACAATTATTATTATTATTGAATATTTCAAAAAATAAAAACCAACGAAAAAAACATAAGGATAAAGGGCACTCATAATATATAAAAATATTTATTGAAATTTTTTTTTTTTATAGAAAAGTAAAAAAGATAAAATTGAATAATTTATTTTCTCATTAATTGTTTAATTTTAGAAAAAATTAATCTAAAATCTCTATCCTATTTTTAGTAATGGATAAGATCCATAATATTATCTTATGATGTCTAAACTCACTCAGCCCTCACCCCATATATCACAAAGAGATTTGATTTTTTCAGATGAAACCAATCTCAACCTCCTTGTCTCTCTTTCTGCTATTCTTTCCAACTCTACCTCTACCAAACCAATCTCGCTTTTGCAAACTCAATTTTCTCTCTCTCTCGACACCCTTATATTACGCCGCCACTTGAGCCTCCGTAGAGCCAAGGCCAAGACCAATTTCTCTATCCCCTCACTGTCTCTCACTCCACCGTCCCTATTCTGCAACAACCTTTCCTTGCTTCTGCAAAACCATTGCTTGAAGGAGACTTGACAAGGTCATAGAGGGGTTGTTGCTGAGTTGATCTTCTTGTTGAACCCTTGCGCATCTGTGTTGATTCCTGATACACACCCACTTTCATGGAACCCAAACAGAGTTCTTGCTAATGGAAAACAACCCAATGATGGAAGTGAATGACGATATCATCACCATCAAGACTGATGATGGAAGTGATACCGTCACTTTGATGTTTGAAAGCCTTAGTAAGCTTCTCTTAGTTCTTGTTTATGGTTTTGAAGTTTAATTTAGATTGTTTTGTTTGGAATTTAGGTTCTTAGCTATCAATTTCACTTTGAACTAGGGTTTTACTGTCATATGTACACATATACATATATGCATACATTTGTTATCTTCCTGTGATTCATCAAAAGCTGTAATTATGATGTGTGTTCGTGTATGTCTATTTGGAGAAAATGATTTGTTTGCTAGGTTGGTGAGAAAACGTAAGAAAATTGAGGCAAATTAAGCACTGATATGGAAGAGTCACATCCTAATTGCCCAACACATAGTCCAGAGAAAATGTCTTGTAGTCCAAAGAAAATTGGTCAAAATGAAAATGGTGATTATTCAATTTTCTCTGATTGTTGTTGTCTAAATTTCTTACAGTCCAGAGAAAATTGTTCAAAATGAAAATAATGGTTGTTCAATTTTCTCTGGTTTAATAAAAAATACAGAGAAAATTATGAGCAAACCAGAAAAAATTGGTCAAAACACAGAGAAATTCTCCAGGACTCTAAATCGAATTTTCTCTGGATCGATGTTGAGGGATTTTAAACATTATTAAAATATTAGATGTCCTTTATACTATAAAATCTTAATAATAGAAACCCTAAAAAAATTCCCTTTTTTTGTTTGGTAGTTATTTAGTTTTTTAAAAAAGTTAATATTTTCTTTTCCTACAACAATCAAATATACGTACAGAAAAGTAAAATGATTTTTATTTTCTTTTCCTGTTTATTGAATGCAATGATGGTCTAGTTTTCTTAAATTAAAATAAATAAAAATAAATAATTTTTTTTCTAAATGAAAAAAAAAAAAACTTTTAAGCTAGTAACAAATGGGAGTATTATTCACCCAAAAAACAAATGGGAGTAAAATCTATGGGATAGGGCAAATAGATTTAAAAAAGATATAACAAAAATTTCCATAAAAAATTATTCAAGGTCACCCCTTACAGCCCAAGTACAAGGAGTATTTAGTATTGGAAACTTTAGCTAAAACTCCTTCTGTCCAATATGTTAAGGAATTGGGGTGGCTACTGTGCGAGGTGCATAGCGATCCTTCTTTGTGATCATTGGGCCCTATTTTGATAATCCGAACCGTTCATATTTTAGAATACATCAAGTAGAATATACTTGTAAAAAATCAAGTTAATCGGATATCGTTTACCCATTCGTCCACTCACATTATAAATAACAATTGTAATTTAAAGTATTAAAATGAATACAAATGTGAGTGGATGAATGGGTAAACGATATCCGATTAACTTGATTTTTTACAGGTATGTTCTACTTGATGTATTCTAAAATGTGAACAGTTCGGATTATCAAAATGGGCCCCGAAAATGGCCCAATTGGCTGCACAGCAGTGGCTGCTGTGCACCCCCGCACAGCAGCCACACCAATTCCATATGTTAATGTGTAAAGAAGAGTTTAAAATGTTTTACTTCTTAAATTCCTGAGTATGAAGCATGTTCTTTATAAAGGACGGATTAATATTTTTCTCTCTTTTTTTAAAATAATTTTACCCTAAATAGCAAAAAAGAAAGACAGTGATCACACTGGAAAATTTACTGCTGAAGCATGAGCATGGTTCTTTTACTTGTAAGCATTTGCGATTAATTATCAATTCTTTTGGACCAGACTGATCAAGAACTCGAGGGAGGGCAAATTGACAGAGCTTTATTGAAAAATGTTCTCTTGATATATTCGTTGAAATTGGAATGGGACAAATGAATTATTATGAAAACCACTTTGAAGGCTTAAAGATTCTGCTGCTTGTTATTTGAGAGGGTAATTTATATGGGTAAATTGGGCCGCGCTAAGGACAGGGTTATGGGCCGTAATAAGGGCTTCGGTAGCTCGGTCTTGGGCAGGCTGACATCAATCCAGTCGGCTGTGTTGCCAAGGCTTCGACCTAACTCTCCATAAGGAAGCCTTGTAGCCGACCGAGGTACTCATCAGGGGCGAGAGCCGAGCTAAGTTTAGCTCGGCCGACCGCTATCTATATCATTACTTTGTTGAGAGCACGGCAGAGACAAGCTAGCTTGGTTAAACCGCACCAATTTAGCAGAGGTAAAAACCATCTCACTTGGGTGAGTAGGGAGTTATCAGGATAGACATTATCCTTGGGAGTGTGATTCCTAGGAGAACTCTTATAAGAAGAGTTAAAGTCCTACTAGGATTGTGCCATGCAGAATTTACAAAAGCTCGTGACAAGACCTATGTAGAGGCATGACAATTCTGACTCTCGAATACACTGAGCTTTTGTGCCAATTGTCTATTTTGCTGACTTAGGCATTAGAGAAATTTCCAGTACACCTCCACTGACTAGCTCACGTTTGTGTTTTCAAGTAGTAAAATGATGACGTTTGGAGGAGTAAAAATTTGATCAACAGGATTATACGAGAAGATTATTTCGTACTCGTATACTGCTGCTTATTATTCATGGTTATTTCTGATGACAAAGTCAATGAGAAGAATTAAAATTCGTCGAAGATGATAGGTCATCGTTTTTAATTTTTTGTTTGTTAGTTTCGGTTTGTTCTTCTCTTTTTTTGTTGTGGTGGTTTATTTTAAGATGTACTCTTTTTTTTTTTTCTTTTTTTTTATGTCCTGTTCATAGAATTGAAAGTAACATTTTATTGTGAACATCAATTTCCACTATAATTTTTTTTAAAGATTTTCATTGTCAATCTAGATCTTATTTGATAGATCTTGATGAGAGGATTATAAAAATATTAATCTTATTAAAAATCGACATATAAATCAAAAGTTACATAATTTTAAAGTTTAAAATATTAAATTGGTCATTAAAGATGCTAGGCTTTCCAATGAAAACTTTTTAGGTTTATTCTTAATGTATTAAAGCTTTATTATGAGAGATTTTGACCAAATTCACCTTTAGTATAAAATTAGGAAAATAATTACTTTATAAATATTAATAACTAAAATTCTATTTTTTTATTTATATGTAAATATTGGCTCCGTTTGGTTTATTTTTTAAATGAGTTTTGAGTTGTATTTTGAAAGATAAGTTGTTGACAAGAGTTTTGAAAATTGAAAATTTGTTTGGTTATGAGTTTTAAAAATAGTTTTGGAATGATTTATAATTTATTTATTTTGTAGTTGAATAGATAGATGTGAGAAAAAATTTGATTTATTAATCTGTAGAATGTGAAAGAACGAGAGGTGAAAGAGGAAAAAGAAAAAATAATTGATTGATTTATTAATAATGAAAAAGAGAAGGATGGAGAAGAGAAAAATTTTTTTTAAAAAGAACAGTCAATTCATAAATTCAAATTTAAATTCTTTTTGTTCAAAAGTTCGGCGGCTAAACAAGTATGTCCATAAGCACATGCTTGTATAAAATGACCAAGCTACCCCATATATATATGTGTGTATATGTGTACACAACTCTCCATTTCTTCTAAAATCTAATACCTTCTCTCTCTCCTCCTCTGTTTCTTTCTTTTCCATCACCACTGCGAAAAACCTCTCCACCTTATCACCCAACAACGACAGCTTTCCATGGTGTCGTTCCAGCTATTGCGACAACATTGTGCCTCCAATCTCCAACCAGCCAAACGACGATCATCACAAACGCACCTAGGCATGCGTCGCCCAATCCGCCACTGTCTGCTAGCAACCTTCACCACTATCGCCACTCCTCCTCTGCCTCCTGATCCTTGTATCAAAAAACAAACAATAGATTCTCGAGTTAAACTTCTAGATCTGCAATTCTCAGTTTGATCGATCTAATTCATCATTCGTGTCCTAAATGTTGATCTCAAAGCTATTCTAGGGTTTGGTATCATCTCTTTCTTTATTGTCTTTTTCATGATTCATCAACTTATAATTGTCATTGAACATCCTTAGAAACCTATAGTTATGACCCAATTCTGTACCCCAAAGATCATAGATCTTCTTTAAGTGAAACTTTCATTTACAATTTGAATGAACTCATATACATATACAAAAAAAAAAAAAAAATTAAACAGATAAACACAAATTTGAACAGATAAATAAATTAAAAAATGAATAAATAGACAAAAAAGTGAACAGATAAAAAAAAATTGAATAGCTAAACAAAAATTTAAACAGATAGACAAAAAAATTTAACAACTAAAAAAAAATTAAATAGATAGTTGTCACACCAAACCCTACTATGGGTTTAGCAATCAGAATCGCCAAGAATCCAAAATTAGAAGGCCTCTTTGAACGATAATACAATTAAGCGAGTCACGAGCTGGCGGAAGCCAATACTGAGAAATAACTAGTGTCCATTGAGTCGTGAAAATCAGATGCCAAAAACATTTTTCATGCATTCATACAGCCGAACGATGCAGTCTAAACAATCATTTACAGACGCCAATATAGGGACTTAATCCCTATTCAACAAAGGCGATGAACACTCGGTCTATACATTCGATTGATTATTACAAAACAAGAAGACAAGACAAGATGGGGAAATACTAAAACACCCTAAGCCTTGGCAAAGTAGGCTCGGAACCTCACATGAGTCACATAGGTGGCTTGACAAGTGAAGTAACCACGACGCTTCTAATCATGCGGTGCGCTCAGACACCTACATATATATGAGCGATGAGCTAAAGCCCAATGAATAATGTAATGCGTAAAGGGTTAAGAATAAATGTCCTTTCAAGATTGAAACCACTCATTTCAATCGATTTATCACTATTCAATTAAGTGGCTCATATTTGAGCCATAAATCATTGATTAAAATAGTGATATGTGGTACATCCTCATGGCGTATAAAGATAAGATAGCGGTAGGTCTTAAAAGACCGGTCTTAATGACCAAACAAGAAATGATGGCCATCAAGAGTAGTAATCTGATGTGATGGCGATATGATGCCAATTCAGAGAAAGACAAGATGCTTGTGGATTCAAGAGGTGGCTCATCGTAGCACTTAGTTCCGTAGATTCTAGAGGTGGCTCCTAGTGTAGCACTTTGCTCCTAATCAGTAATACCAGGATTCAAGAGGTGGCTCCCACTGTAGCACTTAGCTCCGTAGATTCTAGAGGTGGCTCCCAGTGTAGCACTTTGCTCCATGCTCGGTATCTGGAGGCCATCACAACAAGAAATGATAGTGGTTCCAAACTTGGAAACCGAGATCTCTGTCACAAGATGTGGATTCAAGAGGTGGCTCCCACTATAGCACTTAGTTCGTAGATTCTAGAGGTGGCTCGATGTAACACTTTGCTCCAAGTCAAGAAACAAGAGGTGCCAAGGATGCCCTAGTACAGCTTCGAATATAACTCATACGCTCATTTAGTATGCGATGTCAATCAATGGACGATTCAATTAAGAAGCGATAGCGATGTCAATTCAAGAAATTGATTCAGTGAACAAGATCAATTCAAGAACGGTGTCAATTCAAGAACTAATTGATTCGATTCAAGAAACAATTCGATAAAATAGACATTTCAATAAGGTAAGCGCTTCAATAAAGTAAACAATTCGAAGATAATCATTTTGGACATATCTTTACACGATTATTACTCACGAGTTACGGGCTCTGATATGCTAGAGCGTCTCCTCGGTAAGCCAACCCTACACAAAGATATCTGAGGATGAACACACACTAAGCTATACAATGATTGGGGAAGATCAATAACTTACCCTAATTTGCCTCGGTGTATTCTACATCTATATCCTCATTAAAATGCCTTAAACTAGGCCTAAGAATGCCTAGAATGGGATGAGGATGCAAAGATGCACTTAGAAAGTACTTTACAAAATTTCTTTGAAAATAAGGGCCTCGCCGGCGAAGCCTTCCTTCGCCGAGCGAGCCTAAAATCAAAGGCTTCGGCGAGAAATCCTTCGCCGAGCGGTTCGATGAAACAAGAAAAAATCTTGGATCTTGAAATTTACGCCGAGCCACCATTTCTTCGCTCGAGCGGAGCTCTGAACAAACGATGGTCGCTCGAGCGAGGAATCCTTCGCTTGAGCGAGGAGGCCAAATTCTGGAATTTCCAGATTTGTCTTCCAAGCCCGAACCAAGCATTCTCAACTCAATTCTCGACCTCTTGGGCTCAAATTCTGGAAAATACATCCCAAAACAATATATAACAAGTTTCAAAAGCCAATTTATGAATTCAAGCCCCAAAGGTGAGTCAATTAAAACCATTTTTCAAACCCAATTTCAAGAACAATTTCAAACATGCAATGCATGAGTTTTAATCCAAAATCAACCTTCAAATCTTGCTCTAATGAGCTCAATAGTTGGAAAATGAAGTGAAAACATGGACTATAATATAAACATGGACATGCATGTATGATTCTCAAGAATTCAACTTCAAAAGTCCACAAATTCAACATGCATGCATGAATTCTAGCATGAATCAACCTATATGGACTCAAACATGGTTTAATTCTACAATTGAGCAAGAATCATGCAAAATGAAGCTCCAAGATGACAAGAAGACAATGGATTCCTTACCTAGAGTGTTGATTTCAAGTCTAGCAAGCTCAATTTAGCCAAGTTACACTTTAATTCCAAGTACTCCAAGCTAATTCACCAATATGAGCTCAAATCTCTCTTACCTCTCACTCTCTCTCCTTTCTCACTTGTTTGGTCGGTTGGGACTAAGAGAATTGGCTGATCAAGATGTTTGTTAAGTGTGGTAAGGCTCTAGAATAATAGTAAACAGAGGGGCCACTCACATGGCAATTCCGTAATTAAGTCCAACTCTTCAATTAATTCATTTAAATCTAATTTAATCATTCCTAATTAATTTTCAGATAAATATATCATAAAATCAGAAATATTCTACTAAATCTAAAACATCAAACGGTTTCTAAATCGGCCGCCGATAAGGCCTTCAATTAGCATTTTAAACATACGAATTCAAACAGATAGTCATTCAATCAAACAGATACAATATGCAATTCAATAGATAACTTATTCAATTTCGGTTTCGGTTCCATTCAGTCTGTTCAGTAGTTCATCCAGTTCATTTATCAGTCATTATCAGTTCAGTTTAGCAGCAATCAGTATTTAATTCAGTGGTTATTCAGTAATCGGTACGATGGTTGTTACAATAGTGAAAAAAGAAGTCAATAGATACAAAAAAATTTAACAAATAAATTAAAGAGTAAAATTAGAAATAAAATGTCCTTCAAAATAAATAAAATACTTATCACCAAACTATTTCACAAAGAGTAGGCCTCTCACCAATAAAGAATATCCATTAGATCTAATACCTTATATCCTCCTTCAATTAAACTTTTCAACAATTTAATTTTAAAAAAATTAGTTAACCAAATATATTTTTGGGTAAATTAGACGCCTCATAAGATTTGGTTCAATTACATTTTATCCTTTGACATTCTAGAAATTACGTGCTCACCTCTGTAGTTAATAGTTTTATTTCAAAAAGTCTCTATTTATATAAAAGGCAACAACTTCTAATAAAAAAATAGAAAAAATTACATTAAAAAAAAAAGTAGAGCAAAAGAATGGAAAAAAAAAAGGAGAGTAAAACAAAGTAAGAAAAGAGAGAATGCATAAGTTCAATATTTTCATTTCATATAAATAATTACAATGATAGAAAATTAGTATAATTTTCAAAATATTAAAAGAAATGATGTGTATTAAACTCAAATCTCAAATATAATTTACACTATATTTTTTTGCTTTGTCTTATCCAAAAATTAATTTAAGGGTTGTTTGGAATGTCTTAAATAAGTACATTTTTTAACTTTTTAGACAAAAAAATTGTGAAAAAAAATATAATTGTTTAAATTAATTTTTTGACATTTTATAAAAAAATATATATTAACAAATTATACAATTTAATTTGTAAGAGAAAATTAAAATTAAAAATTATGCGACGGTACTTTTTAACTTTTGATAAATTGTAAACATGTCAAACTTGGCTTTAGAAACTAAACCAAACGGTACGTTTGTTATTCAAAAGTTAACTGAACTTATACATAGAAACGCCAGAAAAAAAAAAAAAGGAGGACAAAAACAAAAAATTCAAGAAAAGCACCAATCTGAGAAGGCTCTCTCTCTCTCTTTCTCTCTCTCTCTCTCTCTGGCTCTCTTTCTTTCTTTTTTTGATTCCTGTTCTTCCTTGAACACTTGGTTTGACAACTACATCCAAAATCACCAAACCCACCACAGTCAAACCCTAATTGTTAATCTTTCTCTGCGCACACTCACACACCCAAAGACTCTCATTATATATATATATTGTATGAATGGAATTGGATAGCATTGAATGCATTTCATGCTCCGATATTATGGATGAGGATGAGATCCATCATCATCTTCATCATTCTCAGTTTCCTTCTTCGAAGCCTCACAACAATGTTGTATCTTCTGCGATTCATCCCACCACGAGCGTCCAGGAGCTTCTCGAATGCCCTGTTTGTACCAATTCAATGTACCCTCCTATACACCAGGTTTGTTCTTTCTTTGATTTTAATTATTGGGGTTTTTTTTTTTTGTTCTGGACTTGATTCACTGATTGTTGTTTCGATTTTACCCTTGTGGTCGTTTTATGTCTTTGATGATGCGGTTGGATTGTTGAATTGGATGTGGAAGACTGGGTTTTGGGGACCCAATTTGATTATATATTTGATGCTAGCATGTAATTTGCTCTTTGATTTCTAGGGTTTTGACATTCTGTGTTAAACCAAACTTTGGTGTCTTTAGGGTTTCAAATTTCTGGGAAATGCTTAGGTTGGGCGAATTGGTTGCATATTTTAGCATAATTTGCTTTTCAGTATTTTTGGTTGATTGATTTATGTAATTGGGTTGGATTATGGAGAAGGGAACATTTAGACATATAGATTGATTATTGTGTAATTATGGAATTTGAATGTTGTAAATAATAGGATGGGTGGAGATTGGTTTTTGGTCAAAAGATAGATTTTTAGTTTTTGCAGTAACTTTTAATCTTTTTCTTTATGATTTTTACTATTTTGGAGTTTGGTTTTGAGTGTTTCTGCTAAATTATGATTATGGCACTATGTATTTTCATAAATAGATCTTGCGTGAGTGGGATAACACTTTAAAATTATGTGAATGCAGGATAAGTTTGTTGGAGAGAAACTATGGCATTCTAGTTTTTCTTAATGGGGGATTTGGTCAAAGCCCTCTCATTATAAAATTTTAATGCAGGCAAACATAAAAAGTTTTTCTAGAAAAGTCCAACGCATACAACCATTATCAAAATATTAAACTTTAAAATAATATAACTTTTGATCTAGATGGCGGTTTTTAATAAAATTAGTATTTTTAGAATCCTTTTATCAAGATTTATCAAATAAGATCCATGTTGATTATGAAATTTGTTTATAAAAAATAATATTATTACCGTCGAAATTGATGTAAACAGTAACATGTTACTCCTATTTGATAATATGTTACTCTATCTCAAAGTAACATGTTACTCTGTTTATAGTAAAATGTTACTTTGATTGACAATAAAGTTTGTATAAAAGAAAAAATAACTCAAAAACACACTACCAGAGTAAAACTTTACTGTCACTATTGAACAGAAAATCAGCAAAAAAAGAACAACAACAACAACATAGTACATTTTTTTTTTTTTTTTTGAGACAACAGAGTACATATTAAAGAGTAACCACAACAGGTAGAGATGAAATTTTACTTTCATATTTACAAACTAAGAAATAAACAACAATATATACACACACAAAACCTTCCACGTGTCCACGGAAGAGCTCAAACTCGTCTTCTAACTTTTCATTGGTTGGATTTTAGAAAGAAAATATGGAGTTTTTCATTGATTTTAGTTTTGCTTAATTTTATTTTTTGTTCCATTGCGATTAGGTTCATGGCAGATACATTCATATATATACAGTTAAACTCACACACACACACACACACACACACACACATATATATATATATGTATAGTCTGTAGATTGTAAAGCAAATTTGAGCCAAATGTCATGTTTGCGAGTTTCAATAAACATAATCTATCTCTAATTAGGTCTTTTATATAAACAAAGGTAAAAAAATGCCCATAAAAATCAATGCATGTCCTTAACGCCCCAATCAATGCATGTCCTGAACTAGGGGACTTTATGGATGAAGAAATTTATGTTGGACTTCAAGCAATACACGCTTTATACCAAGGACTTTTAACCAAATTTCCCTTTTCTTATTTGGTTGAGGATATTGATTCTTTTCCTCACAGAGGTCCTTGAAAAATCAACTGTGAAAGTGCCCTCAGTTGTATCCATGAATAATTTAAGATTCATGGTTTGCATAGTGATCATGCTAGATGTTGATGTTATGTATGTCATTTTATTAAAAATATTATTTATTTTATTTTATTGTTTATTAGATATTAGTTAGTGGTGGTGGTCATGGGATAGTGGTTTAGTGGGTAATTTTCCTACCTTAGAGGATCATGGGGTTAGTGGGTTGTAGTTTTCTTGTATATATACCATCTCTATTAATGAAATAATAAAGGAAGAATATTACCAGTCTTCATTTGTGAAAAACAAGAGGCCAAGTTCTTGTCTATGTGAACCAACAGGAGGTCTTCCCCCTTGAAGTGGATCTTTCTCCCCTATTTCTTTTAATTTTAATTTTTGTTAATTTTGTTAACAAGAAGGTACTTAACAGTTGAATACTATCATATGTGGTGCTTGGGGAGATAGCATGGCATGTCTGTATAGTGTACACTAGACCTAGAATAATAGGCTGGGGACGGTTTCTCCTAATTTATTATCTCTTTGTCTTCTTTATGCAAAAACTAAGAGAACTAATCAAGATGATTTTGAGACGTGCAAAGTTTATCTGTCATGTAAAAGGTTCTCACCTAAAAAGCATGGACACGTGCAAAACATATAATTTTTTTATATTTATTATATGTTACTTTTTTAAATATTTAATATGTATTTTATGTCATATTTAATTTTATCAAATTTATCAATCTTAGATATGTTATTTTAGTAAAAAAAAAAATTAAAAATTTTAATTTCTTTTTTGAAAAAAAAGCCCTCAGTATATTCTTACCGTGTCCCCAGTGTGTCCTAACATGTCCACAGCGTGTCCCAAGTGTCCCAGCGTGTCTGACACATGTCGGACACTTGTATGTGACTTCCGGAGAGGTGTCCATGCTTCATAGGTTCTCACGAAACTAGAGTTAAGCCTCTTATTTGATTTGGAATTAGTTGGTATTGTGGCGGAAAATGACAGTTAGGCAAATCAATCATTTTGTGTTGTTTCTTGCGACTGATGGGATGGGATAGATGGTTTGGTACTTTGGTGAGAGAATGTTCTAAGGCACAGATTTCACCTATAAGACTGGTCCATGTTCAAGGAATATTCTCTTTTGATTATTTAGGATGATATATTTGTGTTTAGAATCCTTTTAGTTGTCATTGATTGGGTTTGTCCGAACTGTAAACAACTAAAATGACAATCACTTGTAAATTTACATTTCCCTAAATTGAAAATATTGGAATTAGATTCATACATACTGTACAGTTACCTACTGTTCAATGTTTAGAAGGAGAAAGCAGAAACCAATAACTTTTAAAGGTTAAGCAAGGTAGACTGGACTTCGAATATCAGAGTTAAATAATATCCAATTGAGATTCATGTACACATGCATATGATTGTGTAAGCACAGATATAGAATGTGCCAGAGGAAGGAAAGAGAGACATGCTTTCTTAGATACTGAACGAATGGACTATAAGGGGGGACTCAGGTGCTCAGCCATAAGAAAAGTTGTTTCATAGGAGCTGACAGTAATGGGAACTTTAGAAGCAAGGTCCCAGGGAGCAATGATTTGAAATGAAATGTGTTGGTTGGTGGCATATTCAAATGCAGAGGGTAGTGGTAGTCTTGGGTTTTCTTCTTTTGAAGCATTGTCAGGGTAACTTTATTTAGAAAGTTAATTTGCCTGGGTTTGTCAGATAATTAGAAAGTTATTTTAATTTGACTACAGAATGCTTTTAGTATGAGAAGGTCACTCACATGCGACCTTTAGGACATCAACATTAATGTCTATGCTTTTAGTATGAGAAGGTCACTCACATGCTACCTTTAAGACATCAACATTGATGTCTTTTAAGTTAGATGAGTATAGTTCAGCATGAAATACTTAAGTAGTGTTTGGTTCATTGGAATGAAGATGGAATGGAATCATCATTCCATTAGAATTTCATTCTCAAGTTTGCTTCCATCCGGCATGTTCTTTCATATTGATTTTCAGCATGAAATACTTAAGTAGTGTTTGGTTTATTGGAATGAAGATGGAATGGAATCATCATTCCATCAGAATTTCATTCTCAAGTTTGGTTCAGTAAAAACATGAGGAAAATGTATTGCAAATGGATTCTTGAATGATTCCACAAGGAGGCTACCTCCATTCCAATTAACCGAACACTACCTTGGACTTCCATCCGGCATGTTCTTTCATATTGATTAGTCATCTTCATACTGACATTAAAAGTTTAAAGCACTAATAAGATATGTCTACTACACAGTACACAACATGCTTATATGCCTAACATGATATACATTATTTGTGTGTATATATTTGAGTATTTCCATTAGTATTTTATTAAAAAAATTCAGGTCACTTTTTTTTCTTAAAAAGTGAGTTGATTAGTATTCTAGTCTAACAGCTTCTGATTGTCAGTGTCACAATGGGCACACGCTCTGTTCCACCTGTAAAGTCCGGGTACACAACCGGTGTCCCACTTGTAGACAAGAGCTTGGTGATATAAGGTGTCTAGCATTAGAAAAGGTAGCAGAATCGCTTGAACTTCCTTGCAAGTATTGCTCTATTGGATGCCCCGAGATCTTCCCCTACTACAGCAAGCTCAAACACGAGGCCATATGTAACTTTAGACCGTACAGCTGCCCATATGCTGGATCGGAATGCTTAGTTGTAGGGATATTCCATACCTGGTTAGCCATCTTGGGATGATCACAAAGTAGACATGCACTTGGGATGTACATTCAACCATCGCTATGTCAAGTCTAATCCACGTGAGGTAGAGAATGCCACATGGATGTTAACTGTAAGTATGTTTCTTTCATCTTAATTAAACCTATATGTATCTGTATATCATTATATGCAATATTTTTTGTTTTCAAGTGGTTTTTGTATATATGTGATGGATTGATGGTCAATGAATGTTTTACTAGAAGACCAAGGGTTGGCCTGGTGGTTGAGATGCTCCCTTGATCAGGTGTGATATTTAGGTTTGAGTCTTACTGTTGCACTGGGGGTGTTTTGTTTGGGCTTTTTTAAGCCAACTTATGGCTTCTGGCTTTTGAAAAGCTATTTTGGACTGTTTAGTTAAATTTATTTCAAACAGTTTCTGATTCTAATAATTTATTTTAAGTCAAAAAAGCTGATTCTGAGAAGCTGTTCACCCCTTACTTCTGATTATTAGTTTTTGCTGTGAACATGTTAATTTACGATTATATTCTTAGATTTTTTTTATTTTTTTAAAAATAGAAAAAGACCCAAATGGACTATAGAATATTATTGTTATTTTTTATGAGAAATGTAGACAAGTAGTGAATAACAAAAAATAAAAGTTAATTGAAATAATTATTTCACAATTTATTTAACAAACACTACTCAGTAACTTAAATCTATAATCCATGATTACACCAAATAGATTAATAGCTTATGATTAAAGTCATAATCTATAATCTGTTTTAACAGTTACATCAAATAGGGCCACTATGCAATTTTGCTCCCCCCCCAACACACACACACACAGACAGAGATTAATAAGCATACCATAAATTTTGGGTTATGCACAAAGTAGATCACTTTCAATGCTTCATTGTTTCAAAATTTGACAACAATAGTAATAAAGAACACTATTCATCCTGTTTGCTGAATTACTGTTCAAGAGCCTAAATCTTCAAGCGCTGCACATTTTCAGTTACTCTATCAGCTAAAATATTTGCTATTTTGTTCCTATTTTTTTAGGTCTTCAATTGTTTCGGTCAGTATTTCTGTCTCCATTTTGAAGCTTTTCAGCTTGGGATGGCTCCTGTTTATATGGCGTTTCTGCGGTTCATGGGAGATGAGACAGACGCCCGAAGCTACAGTTATAGCCTTGAGGTTGGGGGAAATGGCCGGAAAATCATTTGGGAGGGCACTCCACGAAGTATAAGGGATAGTCACAGGAAGGTGAGGGACAGCCACGACGGTCTCATTATACAACGCAATATGGCCCTTTTTTTCTCCGGTGGGGATAGGAAAGAACTGAAACTGCGTGTTACAGGGCGAATATGGAAGGAACAACAGAACCTGGATGGTGGGGTTTGCATACCTAACCTCTGTAGTTAACGGCCAGTTCTCTCTCTATCATTCTGAATTTTCTGGTAATGTTAGATTTGTTGAGACATGTATGAATACTGGATGGAAGTTTTGGCTTTCACGCTTTGTTTAAGAATGTTCTCTTTCTCATGGTTGAATGCCATTTCTTAGAAGGCACGGATAGGTTAACGGAAAGGGTTTAGCTTTTCTCAAATTATCAATTCAACTTGAAGCAGATAAATGAAAGATGCATCTCAATGTGACATGAAATTTGCATTTGATGACAAACCAACATGTCATTGCGCTTTGAATATCTTGTATTTTGAGATTCTTATCAAAGTGTACTGTTAGTCCATTAGAAATTGGGAAGGGGAAATTTATGCATTGTTCTTACATTTTATGACATAGGCATATCTACATCACAAGAAATTTGCCCAGTTAAAAAGTAATTTATCTTGCCTTGTCAACTGAGGTCGGAAGTCTTCTTTATTTATTTATTTGTTTTTAATGATCTTTTTTCCTCTCAATGAAATTCACTCTTCAGTAACAGTCTGTTGATATGATAGGCAAAAAAATTTGTAATTTTTTTCCATAAAATTTAGATAAACAAAGAATAAAAGATGACATAAATGACTTTTCTTTATTTTTTTTAAATTTTGCATTTAAAAGAGAATTTCCGTTTGGGAACAGACTAATTTAGTAATTTTTTGACTATTTGGCTAAAATATGAGTTAAAAAAAATTAGTATGTTTGGGATGGCTTTTTAGTTTTTTACAAAAAGATGTGTAAAAAGTAAAGAGAAAAGATGAACTTTGACTTTTTCATATGGGTTGTTGGCTTTTTGACTAATTTAATAACTTTTTGACTTTTTAACTAAAAAGAAGAGTTTCCAAACGAGGCTACTATAAAAATTTATACTCCACATGGCTCATGTCTCACTAAATCACATTAATTTTGAGAATAGGTTTTAACAGACTTTTCCTTTTCTCTATTCCTCTAATTTTTTTCTCACAATTTTTCACCTTTTGAATGATCCAAACGAGTGAGAATTATTCTCACATTTTATCAAAATATGTGAACAAAACTAGTTCTTCCATGTACACAAGAATTAAACAATCCTCACACAAAAAATGCCATCTATACATTAATAAGACTCATCCCATACGAAATGTTTGTGTCTGATTTATGCAGTTGAAACTTTTCAAACAAAACACAACTTAAGATTAAAGAGGTATTTGAGATAATCTAAATAAGTAAATATTTTTATTTTTTACGAAAAATGTGAAATATAAGTTTAGGTTTGAAGTGATGTGATCCAAATAAAATAATTGTGATTCAAATAAAATAATATGCTAAAATAACATATGTCAAACACCCCTAAATCAAATAGAGCAAATGGCACTTACTTTTTTATGTTTGGTTATTTTTCTACTTTGATACTTAAAATTTATGGTAAATTACAAACACATCTCCTGAGATTTACTTAGGCCTTGTTTGGAGTGTCCTAAAAAAGTCAAAAAGTCACTATTCTAATAAAGTTACATCATCTTATTTAAGTCACATCACCTCTCTACCACATCACTTCAAATCTAACCCATACCTAACCCATATTTCATAAAAAGTCAAAAAGTACACTTATTTAGATCACATCCCAAACCACCCCTTAAATTACAAATTATTTCCTGTAATTTTAGAAATTACATTATGCCCCTAAGGTTTTTAATTTCATGATGAATAGATCATTTTATTAATAAATCATCAAATTAATTAACAGTTTTTAATAATGTTAAAATTTTATTTCAATTAATAATTTAAATAATTTTATTATTGTATAGGTGAACAGTTAGAAATTTCACTTTTTTGATTAATTTTTTTAAATAAAAAATTCTAGTAAGAAAGTATTTATAATTTTTCAAATCATAAGGGACAATTCGTATTTTAAGCAAATCTTAGATAATGTATTTATAATTTACTCATTCACAATTAGACAAAAAATATCAATGTTAATTGTCAAATAATATAAAAATATATATTATTCTATTAGAATTTAAATTTATATAAAAAAATATATGAGTTAAATATAATAAAATATTTTTATGTTACGTGGTTGTTATTTTCTATTGAATTTGAACATAAGCTAATTTTTAAGGTACACTAGAAAAAAAAAATTAAAACATAAAAATTGATGTCTAATTATGGGTGTTTAGAATTAGTTTTTGGATTTTTTTTTGCTTTTTTTTCGCTACAAGATAAATATTTTACAAAATAAAAAAAATAAATTCAAACAAAATATAACATCAAACTCCATAATTATTTTATTTTTTCTCTCACAAACATCACATTCAATCACAAAAAATTTAACTATCTTTTCAAACACAAAAAAAAATTTCTCTAATAATATCCTATAATTAAAAAAATCTACAAAAAAAAACTCACTTCCCAAACAGGCATGTGAGTGCACTAAAAAGATCCCAAACAAAATGCAACTAATGATTGAGTGAAAAATAGTAAAATTCCATCTAAAAAGTGTAATCACTCCATCCAAATTGTGGGCTTGTGTTTTTGTTCCCTCATTCATTTCCCACTAAAATTCCTCAATCTAATCCACAATCCAGACTGGATGGCTGTAAATGGAATGTAATTAGAAACTGGCTCTCTGTTTTTCTCGAGATCCAGATGGAATATTTTCCAATACAAAAATTATAAATAAAATAATACCACAATTGAGACTCTGATTCAAATGTCAAAAAATCAAAAACCCATCATCACCACCACATTACAATTACACAAGTTCACAGAAGAAGAGGATAATAGGAGGAGTTGAATTGAAGCCAGAGAACAAAGCCAACACACTTCCTTGCTCAACAATGAAACCCCAACACAGATCCATCACTGACTTCGATAACAACCCCACACCTCACTCTACTCTCCACCCTATGCGTAAACACTTTCAAAACCCTAACCCTCCCCACCAACTTCATCCTCGTCTCTACCTCCATCGTCGGCGCCACCACTCCACCACTCGCCGCCGCCACCGACACTTGGCCGGACCTCGCCGCGAAAGGATACTCCTTGACGTCGAATTTGGCGGACATGTGCTGAGTGCGGCCGGCGCCGATCTGGCCGGCGGGGATGAAGACGACGCCGACTTGGGAGCCGGAGTAGAGGAGCTGGAGAGCTGTCGTAGTGAGTGAAATCGTCGCGGTTAGGGTTAGTGACGGAGACGAACTGGAAGAGAGTGAAGTTGAAGGTGGAGTTGGAGACGGAGAATGAGGGGAATTGGAGGGCGTCGACGGAGATGGTGGGGTCCTTGGGTTTGAAGAGGAGGAAGAAGACTACGGCGGCCACGGCGGCCAGGAAGAGGAGGAAGACGCTGGCGACTATACATGATGCTACGTTTGTACGGCTTCTGCTTCTTCGAGATCTCAGGTAATGAGGTTGAGGTTGGGGTTGGGGCTCGTACATTTCTACAGAATGAAGATAACACTGAACGGTTGTGCTGCTGGTCGTGTGAAAGGAGTGACAAGATTTGGGAAAGGGGAGACAGAGATATGATGAGGGAATAAATAAGCATAGTCACTTAAAAAAATAAATAAAGACATACTATTATGGTAGATCTCATTTCGAACTCACTTTAATCATTTACATCATCTATTTTATAAGTTTTATAATAAAAAATTAAATTTATTGAACTATAAATACATAAATAAATTATATTTTCTTTTACTAAATGAATAGTTTAAGTTTACAATTTTATTTGTTATCTATTTTACAAAATAAAATGTGATTTGTTCTTATTTTTGTCTGGTGAAATTGATTTTTTATATAGATGACTTTTATTACAAAATTTATAAAATAGAAGATTCGGATAATATGAATTCAAATTTGAACCCATTAAAAAAGTATGAATGATTATGGAGAGATAAAAGTATGAAGGAGAGTTTATCTCTATATAGAAAATATATATTGAAATATATGACATGAAATGTGTGTTGAAATTATAATATTTCTTGACATTATTTGAAACTTATTTAACATTAACCCATAATTAATTATAGTAATACTGCATTATATTTTTTTTTTTTTTTTTTTTTAATAAAGAGTGAAGAGAGCACAATTACTCAAGGCCCATTTATGTTAGTTCAAGCCATAAACGAAAGAAGGCTCACTTTGAAGTGCGCAAGGCTAGGGGTACAGCCCTAGCCGTTTCGCACACTTCGAAATGAGACGAGCTAGGGGTTCGGCCCTAGCCTTTTTGCAACTTTGAAGGGGGCAAGGCTATGAGCATCCCTTCGTTTACTCTGAAGTGAACTGAGATGGAAGTTCGGCCCTAACCCATTTGCCCACTCTAAAGTGGGCAAGGCTAGAAGCATAGCCCTAGGCCCTTCGCCTACTCTAAAGTGGGCCAAGTTAGGGGTTCGGCCATAGCCCTTTTGCCCACTCTAAAGTGTGACTGAGCTATGGATTCAACTTTAGCCTTTCGCCTACTACAAAGTGTGACCCAATGCCACGAAGATAAATGGGACATCTTTGCAATCGTTGTTCTGTCCCTGCACCCCCTATCTACTCAAATCATGGAGCCACAAATGGACATGGGGACAAGGTGCACATACGTTAGACCTGTATACATGAGTGTCAAGCAAACTCGTTGTCCTTCTCCAATGACGAGTGACACAGTAAACAATCTGAGGGCAGTGGCGGAGAAAGACAAACTTGGGGAGCAAGTTAGCTCCCCTGCATAAGGTGATCAATCTTTACAAGGATCCCAATTTCTACACTCTTGAGCAATTACTCTCTCTCTCTACACTCATCTCCTTCATTTTTTTGACTTTATCATTGGAGGGATTTTCCGACCTAACTCAAGTCGGGTAGTCTTACAGTTTGTTGTCTGTGCAAACTTTCATTTCGGATCATCCAGTTTGCCACGCAGCTCAACCCTACTCCATAGTGTAGAAATCAACCCTGTATAGAGTCCAAATTTAATTTGCATATCATTAAAAGTGTACATGTACTCTTGTGATGTAGTTATTCGAAATTGCAATATACTGTCTTTCAATTATAACATCACCAACATTGTATTATAATTTTGTGCATAATATATTGAAACTGAAATTGGTGAGCATCTTGTCAACCCTTTAAGAAGTGTATAAATGACTTTTTTTAAATCACAAGCGAGTTCGTTCTCACGCCTCAATCAATTCCAAGTAATCACCTATCTCGTATATACTGTATAATTATGGAGCATAAATCTTTAAAGTGGCTTCAAATGAAGTGAATAATAGAAAAATTGAATTATTAATTCACACCTTGAAATTTCAAGCCTGTAATTTTTTTCAAAAGAAACATGGGCAGCCACAGGAGTGCGTGCAAAGGATGGTTGAATTGATGCTTTTATTTTGGGTGTTTGGAGGATTAAGATATTTTGGGAACGGCTTTGGGTAAAAGATACGTTTGGCATAATTGTATTGCTATATATTTTACTAGCATAATGTCCATTCTATGCACAGGTACAGATAAATAATTAAAATTTAATATTTTAAATTAAATAATAATATAAAATTTGTCTAAAATATATATATATATAAATAATTTAGAATCAATTAAAATTTAATCATTTCATCAGAATTACACTATAATCATTTCTAAATTAAATAAATAAAATCTCTTCAAACTCATCTCCTAAAATCATTGCCTAAAATTAATTTTCCAATTTAAAAAAATAATAAATATTCACGTGTCTCACATAATTTCCAATTAAACAAACAAATAAATAAAATCTTTTCAAACCCATTTCCTAATATCATTGCCTAAAATTCGTCTTTTCCTAAAATCAAATACATAATCACAGTTTGTTGAATTTCCAGTTTAAATAAATGAATTAAATATTTATTTTCCCATCTTCTAAAATGTTTACCTAAAATTCTTCCTTCCCTAAAATAAATAATAATAAAAATAAATGATCAATTCAAATATGTTCATATAATTTTTGAATTCAAAAAATAAATAAATAAAATTTTTCAAAATTAAACAAATAAACAAATAAAATCTCTTCAAACACATCTCTAAGATAATTACCTAAATTTTTCTAAAATCAAATACAGAAACACAGTTTGTTGACCTTCCAACTTAAGAAATGAATTAACTAATTATTTGCCCATCTTCTAAAATCTTTACTTAAAATCCTTCATTCCCTAAAATAAATCAAAGAAAGATCAATTCAAATCTATTCATATAATTTTTGAATTAAAAAAAAAAATTCTTCAAAATCTTTTAACATCTTTACCTAAAATAAAATAAAAAGATCAATTCAAATTGATCATTGCCTAAAATCAATTTTTCAATTTAAAAAAATAATAATTATTCATGTGTCTTACATAATATCCGAATTAAACAAATAAATAATAAAATCTCCTCAAACTAATTTTTGAGCGCTCTAATCTCTCAAATTAATTTTTCTAATTTTTTGATTTAAAAAATTGAAAATATATATATAATTGGTTAGCCTGTCAAGAAATAAATTTTAAAATTCAAAATTATGAAAACTATCCCATAATTTTTGGAATTTAAAAGGAGAGAATCACTCAAATATAGAATAGGAAAACATAAAATTACGCCTGTCCATTTTTTTATTTTTTTGAAATAAATATTTTTAAAATTTGAAATTATATTAGACTAAGGTTATATTTGGAATTTCCTTTAAATGTTTTTAACTTTCAAATTAGATGGCTAAAATTTATTTTTGACATTTTATTTTAAGATTTTTAATTTTCAAAATTATAGATATTGCTAGATGGACTAATATTTCTATGCCATGTGTATTTACTAAAATTTCAAAAATTAAAATTTTAGATTAATGTTTTAGAGCTAATAGAGCATTTTAGGTTAAAAATCCTTATAGTTTTCTATCCCACAACAATGCAAAGTTGTAAGAATCAATTCAAATTAGTATTAGCAGAGGAATATATACAAAGCAAAACAAAGTCAACAATATAAAAGATTAATTTAAATTTAATTTCTAATCCAAATAAATTAAACAAAAAGAAAAACGCATATAGATTTACTACTTACATGATTTACTAGTAGCCTTATAATCTCAAGAGCTGTGCAACCTCGACTTTACTTTTTTTGGTGCATAGGTTTCAATAAAAAAAAATAATTAAGAATAAACAAAGGAATAACCAAAATGAATGTAGCATACGAAGAGGGAAAGAAGGAGAGAATACTTACAACTTGATGAATGAATACCCGAAAAGATAATTGGATTAACTGACAAGAACACATATCAATCACCTTTGCACACAAACTCCCAAGCCATTTATTGCTCACAATGACTCCAAAACCTATGGAAACTTGGAAAGATGAATTGAAGAAGAGGAAAGGAAAGGCAAAAGAAACGTAAATGAGAGAGATGAGGAAAGAAAGCTGATTTAAGAGAGCTTAAAAGGATTGTGCCTTTGTTTGGATTTTTTTTTTAAAATTCGAAAAGTCAAAACAAATAAGGATAGCATGGGAGGAGTATACCATGTAAGAAATATAGTGAATTTATAATTATAAAAATTCAAAAAAATTAGTTTGAGACTTTAGAGGCATTAGAATTATTCATATTAGAAATCTCTTTTTGCTTATATGATATATAAATTAGTATTTATAATTTTGAAGAAAATACTATAGACTCATAATTTAGATCCTTCAATTTACTCATAATGATGTGATAATAGAAGTTGACCCTATACAATTGAGTATATAACAAACTAAAAATTAATATATATATATATATATCATGACATACAATTATAAATTAAAATGTGAGAGTTTTTTTTTTTTTTTTTTTTTTTTGTGAGTATCAACCGTTTTCTAATATTGAATTGGGTACAAAGTAAAGATTACAGAAACAAACAAGATCGGATCCATTATTGCCCATCACATGGCAAATATCAGGTGTTTTGAAAAGTTGGTTAAAAGTTGATTTTTTAATTTTTTTTTACTTTTTTGTCTTTTAGTAAATAAAAAATATGAAAAGTGATATGACTCAAAATAAATTAAAAGCTCAAAATTGACTTTTAACTAATTTCCCAAATAAGCCCTCAATATCATCAAATTTTGTTCCATTTTTAAAAAAATGCCAAAAGCCTGTGGTAAATCCAAATCAAATTATTTGAGTAACTGAGTTGGATTAGTTTAAAATAAAAATTTTAAATAAATTAATAAACTTGAACAATTTTCAAATTCAACTGATAAGCTTACAGACTCTAGTATTACATTAAAATAATAAATAATAAATCATACTCTAAACTTAAGAAATATCATTTGAAATGAGCACGCCAAATTTTTTTTTTCAAAAATAGTAATTTGAAAGTTAAATAAATCAAATTTAAACATAATTTGACAGTTTTAAAATTTTTAAACGAACAACTTAAAAGTAAAATAAATCAAGTTTAAACATATTTTAAAATAATTTTGTTTAATTGAGTTTTTAATTTTAAAAAAAAATCTAATTTGACAAAACATAAATATAAAAATATTTTTTTAAAAATTTCAAAAATCATTTCTATTCCGAAATAAGAAAAAATCATATAAAAATAATTTATTTTTATTTTTCACGAAATTAATTTTTGAAATTTGTTTAGAAAACAGATTTTGAAACTCATCCAAAGATAGAGCAATCTCATAATCGGATTGACTCTTTTAATACTCTAATTTTTGAGGTATGCTGAATGATTTACCTGATTTTATTCCAATCTGGAGCCAAAAAAAATTGTGAGAATTTTCAGCAAAGGAACAACATATCTGCTAATCCAATAAATAAGGGGCAAAAAAATTCAAGCTTCCATAGCTTTAGTTTTTATGGATGAACCAGGACTACAACCTTATTTTGTAATCCAATCCCTTGAACAGGAAACAAAATAAGCACAATATTGATTTGAAAAAGTAAACAACAAATAACACAAGATTGAAAAATTACCAGAAACAAAAACTAAACAAGCTGCTCTCTCCATAAACCTTAGCTATCATAAGTACATATTATTTAAGACAATGACTTTGTCCTCAATACAAGTTCAACAAATTGTATATCAAACCCAAAAAATAGAGAGGATAATTTGGTAAATGAATCAAGGTATGAACTTACTCTTCAACCTCTTCAAGTTATTTGTGCATTAACTGCTGAAATAATTGAAAATAACAAATAACCCAAGAAAATTATATTTGGCAATGTACGGTAGCATATGTGCATATAGACATGCATTTACCCAATTTTCTCCGTGGACATTTTTTTGGCAATCTTCTCAAGGTGGTGATCCATGATGTGGGAGACTGCTTCCATGAAAGCAGCTTCGCTTGTGCTAGGGAGCACAGAATCCAATGCTTCTTGGACAATCTCCTCGATCACAGATTCCTTCTTCAAGCTTTCCCTGCACATAATGCTTCCGATGGCAAAGGGAGTAAGCCCTCGCTCCACCCCTTTCTTTAGAAGCATGGTGGAGATACGGAGCGTGCGCGCGCATTCAAGCGGCAGATCCCATCCGTATAAGCTCAGGAGGGCAATGTCTTCTTCAGCATCCAGTGATTTTATGTACTCAATAGTGTCCGCATTATAAGGCTTGCGAGCTTGTGGCCAATACAGCCAGTCAAACGTGCAATCTTCGAACTGCAGTGACAAAAAAAATTTGAGCGCAACTAATAAAGCCAAGGCATTTACTGACATACATAAAGCTAAAAAAATTATCAAAAAGTTTCAGACACGGCAATTCTCCAAATCAATCAATTGGATTCCTAACTGGTAAAGACAATGACAATTTGAAGCTTGTGAAAATATTTGTTCTTGTCAATCAGAAAAACTAACCATATAAACAAACAGCGCAGAAAAAAAAGCTTTTAGACAAATCTAACAAAGAAAGTATGGTAGCTTAAGCAGGGATTAATTTTCGAGGGAGGAAAGGGATTTTCCTTGAATAACTTTTTATCCACATAGTATAAAAGGTATTGATGAGATTGTGAGGAGAACGGCTGTTGAGTTTTCAAAATATTGTAGAAAAATTTGTATGCAAGTAAAATGGGCATGAAAAGGAAAGAACAGAAAATTTCTTGTAGGTAAAGAATCAAGTTCATTGCATCTCAGAAATGGCCTTTCTTTGGGGAAGCAAAATTCATGAGTCAACTTTCTATTGAAGAGTTTGTAGAGGTGACATACTCAAGTTAAGTTATTTAGGGAATTGTATTTTTATTTATTTTCTTTGTTGCTCTAATTTCTTCAATTTGCACGTCTTACATGTAGATTATTGCACATCCTGGGAAACATTTATTTTATTATCTACCAAACTTATCTACATAAATTCCAAGCAACTAGATAGACAAATAACATATAAATTCACCATGTCACCATTCAAAATGCATTCCAGATCCTTACAAAAATATTTGATGAGACTTGAATTTTATATAGAAAAAAGAAAGCTAGGAAAGCCATTCCATTGACAAAAGCACTCAAGAATGAAGCTAATAAATCCATAAATAGCAGAAGTTATGAGTGTTGAAATTAATACAATAATCAAGCAAAAAATGAAACACAAAAAGAGGAAGAAGAGTACTCACGCTCTCAGGCAAGCAATATCCATGATCAATTGGAATCAGCACAGTTCGGCCATCTTCACCTTTGCTCATCAAAATGTTCCCAGCATGCCTATCTACATTTGCCATCCTTATATCCAACACAGAGATTTTATGTACCTCATCCACTGGGAAAGCACTAGGACCCATGTCCTCACAACTTCCATGGTTCTCCATGAACATCTGCAAAGACCCAATCTTGACAGTTAAACCATCTGGATGATTAAATCCATTGTGCAAGCACTTGACCATCATTGTAGGTGGGACCCCAGCAAATCCCTTATCCTCTCCACAAATAAAGCGGCGCCCATTCTTTGGATAATCTAAAATGTAGGCAGCAACTTCCCTCAATGCACCTTCCCCGACTCTTGTTCCCTTCTTTAGTCCTTCCCCATCCACTGAAATAAGCAGCCCTCGAGGGTTGTTCACAGCCATAGGCTCCTCATCTACTGGCTTAAAACCAGATATATACTTTTTCCCCAATGCATCAAGCATAAAATATGCTCCACCTGTACCTTCTGAAGACCTAATTGGATAGTTCCCTCTATCTAACCCATCAAATGTTGAGTTCAGCAAATTCTCAAGGACCAAAGGTATTTCAATATTCCGATTAACAATCAGGTGTTCCAACCAAAGATCTCTATCGGGAGGCTTTCTAGGTGCAACAAGATTATTCTCAGTATCAGACCCCGACCCACTTTCCCCATCCACTTTGTCATCTCTCCTATCATTCAATTGCGGTGCCACAATGGACAATTCAAAATTTCTCTCAACAGGTTTAGCCCTAATTTTTGCAGATTTCCGAACAAACAAATGAATCACAGCGTCATTATTATCTTTACAGATATCATTAATAAGTCTCTGATCCCCAACGCATTCACCGTTACATATGACTTCTTGATCATCAACATCAACTAAACCTCTCTTCTTTCTAGCAATCTGACGTTTGACATACCCAACATCTCGACTCCTTTCGACATGGAATGTGAATTCTTTCCCACAGGAAGTCTTAACATTGATGACCTGAAGGTCAGAGAGCCGGAGAACCAAATGCAAAACATTCCCATCCGTCACCCCATACTCCCTAACGAGACTATTACTCCGTGCCAGTTCTCTACCTCCACAAACCAACTTCTGATTCTTAACCACAAACCCTTTATAAGTCTGAATCCGAAGCTTAACGGACTCAATTGAATCAGACTCCAGAACCCGCATCGGAATCATGGAACCAGACACAGCCACATAGATCAAAATAGACTCGTAACCAGGCTGGTCATGCATGTAACCAGGCGGAAGTGCATCCGCATTCCGGATTGGACTAATTGCAATACCGCCCGACGCCATTCTTACTACTCAAATTCAAAAAACAAACCCTAAAAATTGATTTATTGAACTTTTAAGCCTAAAACTTCAACAAACCAATTTCAATTTAAAAAAAAAAAAAAAAACTAAAACTAAAAAAACTAAACTTTACAACAATTTATCCATTGTTTAACAGAGAATCCCAACAAAAAATTAAAAAATCAAAAAACTTGAAAAAAGAAGAAAGAAAAAGTCAACAAATTGGAAACCCTAGAGATGGTTAAAGTGAAGAAGAAGGTGAAACACGAATCCCAGATGAGATCATGAGGGACTAGTGTGGAATTAGGGTTTGGGGTCCATGTGTAATGATTGAGAGAATCGGAAGAGCAGAGAGACGGAGAAGGAGGATTCTTACCAGAGAGAGCAAGAACCGAAGAGAGAGGGGTGCGAAAATGGAGCTATATTCAGAGATGGATAAGCCGATTAACTCTGTGGCGTTGAATTGAAGGAAACTCCACAACGGTTTTTGCGGATCCAAGTATAGAACGCAGAAGAGTATTTCTCGTCGACTTTTTTGCTCTGCTAAGGTTAGGGATGGCTGCCACACAGAGAGACAATAGAGCAAGCCAAGAGAGAAGCGCGTTGTAGTCGTCCCCTATGGTCTTCGGGAAATTTTTAGTTATTTTAATATGAATAAAAAAGTTTTATTTTGAAAGTTAATTAATTTTTTTTTTGATAACTAATTTGATAATTGTGTGAAAGAAAATAAAATAATTATGAAATGAATGTAATATTTTATTTTATTAATTATTTCAATTTATTTTATCTTTTAGTTGTTTATTTTAAAATATTATTTGACATCTCTTATATTCATATATTTTTTAATCTTTTTTTAGACAATAAAAAATAAAAAAATATACTTATTTATATCCCCTCATACACCCTTTAACCTAATAATGTGTGTGACTTCTCTTCCTGGAATCTCCTCTGTAGTTAACGGACTTTTATGAGTAATGTTAAGAATATTAAAAATTTTATCAAATATTTTATCAAATGTCTTATATGGGGTGAGTCGCACATAAGTGTAGGATCCACATCCATGTGAGATATTTGATAAAACATTTAGTATAATTTTTTGGAACTCTAACATTTTCCAACTTTTATTTCTTCACACAAAAGTAGGAATGATAACGGGTCAAGGTGGGGCCGGCAATTACATTCTCCGTCCCCCACCTCCAAAGGTATCACCGTTCCCGTCTCCGATCCCCGATAGGGAACCCGTCATCCCCCGCCTCCCCACGAGGATCAGATTTCCCCTACTCTGAAAAATCTTTGACCTTTTTTTTTTTTAATTTTACATATCCCATTTTATTTATTTATTTTTTTTGTTGTTAAGGCTAATAAAAATAATATACATAAAAAACTGGATGTTGATCCCTGTAATCAAATATGGTGAAAGAGGCGACTCAAGCAAATAGGTAGTGATCATGTTAAAATAAACTTTATTAAGCATATCCTCCAAAATGAAGAACCTGATGAACCTAACCCAACTGAACTTTTAATAGAACATTGGAAACCCACAGTTGGCTTAGGCTTCACAATACATAAAACGCATACCATAATACTTTCCATAGTGAAAAACGCTGTAACAAATCAATGGTGTTGCTATTAAACAACAAAATAAACAAAAAGGGATGATGGACTGCACAATAGAAAACATATTTTTTGTCTTGGACCATTTGCAAGAAAGCATAAAAGAAGAGGAAGCTAAAATGAACAACCCTTCTTAAAAGTTACGAAGAAGAGACAACAATAGTATCTTAAAAAATTCCTAGACAAACGTACACATATATATAGGGAGGTACAATAGTAATTTTAATTTGAGACAGAAATGGGGACGTGGACGGGCCAAGACCACGGTGGGGGAACTTATCACCGTCCTTGACCTGAAAGTTGTCAGGGATTTATTTTCAAATACCATTCTTGGCCTGTCAGGGATATTTTTCGAAGAAAAACTATTCTAATTGTGGTCAGGGGGCGAGTCCCCATCGGGTCGGGTTTAAATTGCCATCACCTTCATCGCCCTAGATTTGATTAATAATAATATATTTTTGGATTAATGAGGGGCATTAGCTCATTTGACATAACTATTGTACCTCATTATGAGATTAATAATTTAATTTTTCTAACTTGTGTATATATCTTATTTTCCTTACATTTGTTTGAACTCTTTCCTTTTGAGAGTTTATAAATAATGTTTATTGTATTGCATTAAATTGTAATAAAAATAACAATCTGCTTGCTTGGTTTTGGTTTCCAGAAAATACTTTTCAGAAAATTCTACGTTTTTATTTTTTGTATTTTTTTTTGTTTTCAATGAAAATTTTTTAGTATTTTAATCAATTTTTTTTTCAATTTTTAGACACACTTAACATAAATACACTTAAAAAGTATAATATTTGTGAAAAAATTCACTAAATATCAAAAATATAAACAAAAAAATACAAAAAATCAATACATTTTTCATATTTTTGTGTATTTATTAATTTTTTAAAATATTTTTTCACAAATATTTTACTATTTAGATACATCTAAGTAAAATGCATCTAAAAAAATAAAAATAAAAAATGCTTAAAATTTTAAAAATATTCACTAAAAATAAAAAAAAAATACGAAAAACAAAAAATAAAAAATTTAATTTCTAAAAAACTTAATTCATAAAACTGAAACCAAATACACTGAATAATAGTTTGTATGTACCTTCATTATATTGAAATAGATATTGTAATAGAAAAAAAAAAATTATAAATTCATTTCGTAATATTTATTTAAAATACTTTTTTATTCGGTCGTCAAAAGACTCTTTGTTTTGTACATGAATATAGCAAAATATTGGAGTGTCATGGAGGATGATTGTGACCTTAACAAATTTCGATTGCTTGGTGGACCAATTTTTCATAAAGAAAGCAAAATGTGAAGAATAATCGCCCGATAGCATTGTAACAAGCAACACCTCAAATAAATGAACTAAGAAGTAATGTCTTACCCATGAATTATGATCAAGGGTTATAGAACTGTGTGTGTCAATTTCTGATTACACTGTCAACCAAGCACTCAGCTAGAGAATACTGGCAGAATAGATTAAACCCGAATAACCTGTCACAGAAAGAAGAGATTCCGGCGGTGGTTCATCCACCCGAGGGCACTCCGACAATCAAGTCAGTTATCTCTCAAAGATAACAAAAGAGCTTAACTCACTATTCAGAATATAAAAAGCATACCTTAGACTCACGAGGGTGCCTCTCTTTTGTAACCAACACTGACCTAACCCCAATAGAAGCCTAGCTTCAATGGACTTAGGATTACTGCTAATCTTGAACTCCCAATAGGATTAGGGTAAACTCTCTAAGAGTCTTATATTTATCCAAATTGAAGTCCTCTCTTATTCTAGGACTCTTGTCCCTTATCCGCTTATCCCGGATTTCGGTATCTTCGTGGATAACCTCGGCCTAGCCGAGATTATCTCGGCGTTATAACCAGGACACGTGGCACCTCAGCCACGTGTTGTCATTCAAAAATTATGTCCTCACAATTGCCCCCTAGGTTCTATTACCTTGGCATCCTGAGGTGATGGAACCTATATCATTCCTTTCATTTAGCACGTTGGCTAAGCTTGCTTTATCTTTCATTATCGAGGTCATCACTCGTTAGCTCAATATGACCAAGACCTATAATCTGTTTTCATCAATGCTTTAGAACCATTTAACCAAGTTTGTCCAAGTTTCTTAGCCGAAATCGCCCTCCTAGCCGAGGTCCTGCTTCATTAAATCAAGAACTCTAAGAGTTTCTTCATGCGTATGAGCTGTCACGCACAGCAACTCAACCATTTTTACCACACGTTTTTCCCCTACTAGATCGTACTTGACACGTGCCTTTAAGTTGCATCGCTCATGAGTGCGTCGTTTGACAAGCACGTTGTCCTAGGCATCATAATTGCCATTTTTGCCGCCATTTCGTGGTCTGATCAAAATCACTTCTCTTTCTCCGTCTTTTCACTTTTTCACCATTACTCTCGTGCCAACTCTCTCTCTCCCCCAAAATCCGCCATTGTTCCAAGCTTGAAAACTCTGCAACCATTTCCATTCTTTCCCTTTGGTGAAGCTCTTGCTAATCTTTTCCGATTGCGGCCATTATCTGAGTCCGGCGTACTCAACACCGGCTTCATTTTTCTTCGGTGAGTCACTGTTCCTCCTTGTTTCAATTTCTTGTTTTACTTCAAAGAACTTCACTGCTTTACTTGATGCCTTTGCGAAATTGCTCATGTCTTTGATCGTTAATTTGTATCTTGGAGTCCACCAAGTATTTGAGCATGTTTGTTTCATGATTCTGTGTTTGTCCAATCTGTTATTGAGTATACACACACGTACATACTGTTTCATATATTCGACATTGTTGCTTGCCATTTTGATAACTCATCATTGTACTTGATCTGTGCACATTTGTATTTTATGCAATGTTCTAGAACCCCTTCTGGTTTTCTTGAGTCTAAATTTCTATCCTTCTCTCTGTATTTTGTGTTTCCTCCAGATTCCTGACTTCAATTCTTGTTTCCATAGTATTTGGTTTGAGATTTGTCGTAGAATGCACAAACTTTAGGAAAAACTGAAACAAACTTCACTTTAGATCCAAAAAATCTTTACCCCAACCTTCGTTTATGTCACGATTAAGCTTCTAGTCTTGTAAGAGCATTGCCCAATTAAGCTTCTAGTCTTGTGATTGAAGACCTAGGTAAGGTAATTGAACCTCTCATTGTTGTATTTAAGATTGTCCTTGCATGATTCATGTCAAATTGTAGAGTTAAGGCATGATTTGGTTCAATGGTGTTGATTTAGAGCTCAATTGATGCATGCATGTGCATGTTGGCAAGTTTTGAACTAATTTCATAGCAGAATGTTACATGCATGTTCATAATTATGTTTAAGTCCATGAACTCATCTTGTTTTTAAAAGGAATTAGCTCACTAGAGCATGTTTTGAAGCTTGAGAGTTGTTTGAAGCCTTGCATGTTTAAGTTAAGTCATGTTCATGAAAATTTGGTTTAAAATGTATTTAATTGAGCTCCCTTTGGGCTTTGATTTCCCAAATTGAGCTTTGAATCATGTTATCTTATGCGTTTACAAGGGTTTTCTGGAAAATTAGCCCAAGGAGATTGGTTTTAATGCTTTAAAACTTGGTTTTTGACTTGGAGGTGCAATCTGGTTTTCCAGATTTTGCACTCCCGCTCGAGTGGGGAAAGTGGCGCTCGAGCGGGGAATTCGAGCATCACTTTGTTATGTCTTGCAGTATACTCGAGCGGGACTTTGTGTCTTGCGCTTGAGCGGCTATCGAGCGCCCTATCGAGCGTGATTTTCACCTATTCAGTACTTTTTGGTCCGCTCGAGCGGGAAAGTTAACGCTCGAGCGTGGACGTTTGGTTGCATGCCGCTCGGCGGGAAGTTAACGCCGGCGAGACCTGCTTTCAGAAAATTTCTGAAAATGTTTTCTGAATACATCCTTGCATCCTCATTTCATCCTAGGCATTCTTAGGCCTAGGTTAAGACATCTTAAAGAGGATATAGATGTAGAACACACCAAGGCAAATTTAGGGATTTAGTTATTATCTTTCCCAACTGTGAAACTTAGTGTGTGTTCAATCTGTTAACTGTATAGGGTTGGCATTCCGAGGAGACGCCCTAGTTCACTGTAGCCTTAACTCGTGAGTAACAATTGTGTAAAGATATGTTCAAAATGATTATCTTACGAATATTGAACCGAATTTCATTGAATTGATATTGTTCTTGAATGAATGTATGTCCTATATTAAAGCTGTCTTTGTGGCATCCTTAGCACCTCATTTCTTATTCTTTATGTTACAGAGATCTCTATCGGTTCCCTCATGGAACCACTATCATTCATCGTTGATGGCCATCATTCTTGTTAGGTCTTTGAGACTCACGCCATCGTATTATTATGCTAATGGATGTACCACATATGGTGATTGACTAAAAGATTAAAATCTTGATTTAATGAACTGTTTTCATTACTGTAAGGACATTCATTTTAAATCTCTTTACGCATTATGTTATTCACTGGGTTTTAGCTCACTGCTCATATATATATGTAGGTGTACAGGCACCGGACCAATGCTAGAAGCGTCGGGGTATTTCCAGTTTTGTCAAGCCAACCTATGTGCCTCATCATGAGGTTCTGCCGCCAAGCTAAGGCTAGGGGTGTTTAGTGTTCCTCCTGCATTGCTTTTGTTTCTTCAGATAGACTGTATAGACCGCACTGTACTGGTTAATAGGGACTTGATCCCTGTACTGAATGTTTGTAAACATTTTGCTTACTATTCTGTATAAATGTATGAAAAATCTTTTGGCATACAAACTGTTACAGCTCATTGGATATTGTTTATTTACTGTATTGGCTTCATTATACTGCTTGTTATCTTGTTAGTTGGCCTTGAGTAACCTAGGGTTCTTGGCGATTCTGATGCTAAACCCGTAGGGGCGGGTTTGGGTCATGACAGAGTGGTATCAGAGCGATACTTAACCACGAGTTATACCGCACACACGTGTCCAAATGAGCTATAGGGTGTCCTAGAAAAGCAATTAGGACATTACATGAGCATGAAAAGTGTGTGGTTATGACATGACTGAATACATGTTAATGTCATAAACTGTTTAAGTATGCAACCGTTTATGTTTATAATTGCTATAACTGCTTATAGTGAAATGGATAATGCAAATGAACTTGAATCCTCATCTACTGAGGCAAGAATGGCAAGAATAGAAAGGATGATGGAACTGATAACTGCCAGACTTGAGTAACAACAGAATCAACAGCCCACACCTCCTCCTCCGGTACAGCCGGAACCACATGTGAATGTTAATGATGGGGACATAATTGCTCTCACCCATAAGTTCAGCAAGATGAAACCGCCATCCTTCCAGGGAGGCCTTGAACCATTGAAAGCTGAAGCTTGGGTACTCGAGACTGAAAAATTATTTGAAGTTTTTCCGTGCTCAGAAGCGAATAAAGTACTGCTAGCTACCTTCACCTTGCAAGAAGAGGCCAGAAGGTGGTGGATGCTGGTCCGTGACACCAACACTGTAGCGACTTGGGCTTAGTTTAAGGAGTCCTCCTTTGAAAAGTACTTTCTTCAGTGTGTTAGGGACAGAAAGGTGACGGAATTTGAACAACTGAGACAGGGCACAATGTCTATGGCCAAATATGAAACCAAGTTCACCGAGCTTGCTAGATATGCACCACAAATGGTGGACACTGACTACAAGAAGGCCAGAAAATTTGAAGGCGGCCTTGACGTTGCAATACTCGACAGAATAAGCGTTTTAAAGCTACCGACCTTTGTAGGTGTTCTTGACCGAGCTTTGATGGCTGAATCGAACATTGAAGCTGTGAAACAATCTGAAGCACCGACGTCTGAATGACGTGGTAAAAGGCAGAATTTTAAATTCAAGAAAGGCAAGCATAACCCATCAAATAAGAAACAGAATACGGGGTCGACAATTAGCCCCAACCAAGGGAGTGGTTTCATTCCATCTTGTTCTGAATGTGGCAGGAAGCACAAAGGGGTTTGTTACAAAATATCTGGAGCTTATTCACGTGTGGCAAGGTGGGCCACATGGTTAAAGATCGCCTTTGCTCCGTGAACCGATTGGAAAAGGCACCAAGTGCAAGAAGATCAATCATAGCACCAAAGCCTAACCCCAAAGCTACCAGAAAGAGCCTATAAGGCGGTGAGTGTTCGCCTAGTACCGAAGGCGTGCAAAATATCAAACCGTTGTGTCAGTATCCTCTCTATTTGTGCTCAAAATGTATATGTCTTGATTGATTCAGGGTCTACACATTCTTATGTATCGCATGCTTTTTCACGAAAATTGAATAGACCCTTAGAGCCCATGAATTATCTGTTAGCTGTATCATCACCTGTTGGGGGATCCATGACATGTGCATATATGTATCCTACTTGTGAAATCATTGTTGGGGATATGCATCTGTTTATTGATTTACTGCCATTGAACATTGATCACTTTGATGTAATATTGGGGATGGACTGGTTACAAAAATATCATGCTACCATTGACTGTGTAACAAAGCAAGTTGTTTTCTGTCCACCTAGTCTACCTGAATTTGTATTTAATGGGGTTGGAGTAGTACTTCCTCCGTATTTGATTTCCTCGGTGAAAGCCGTTAAATTGATTAGAAAAAGGTGTAAAAGATATCTGTGTTCTGTATTGACTGTATCTACTGATGATAATACTGAAACTGATGTGAACTGTATTCCTATAGTCAAAGAATTCCCAGATGTATTTCCAGATGATCTGTCAGGGGATTTGATTGACAGGGAGATTGAATTCACCGTTGATGTGATTCCGGAAACGTAGCCAATATCTAAAGCTCCTTACAAAATGGCTCCAATGGAACTGAAGGAACTAAAAGTGCAACTGCAAAAAGCTTAGACAAGAAGTTTATCGTGCCTAGTACTTCACCGTAAGCGCACCCGTTTTGTTTGTAAAGAAGAAAGACTCATCGAGATCGTGCATTGATTACCGTGAACTGAACAAGGTAACTGTGAAAAATAAATATCCATTACCGCGTATTGATGACTTATTTGATCAGTTACAAGGTGCTCAAGTGTTTTCCAAGATTGATCTCAGATTGAGGTACCATCAATTGAAAGTTAAACTTGAAGATATTGATAAAACTGCTTTTAGAACGAGGTATGGACATTACGAATTTTTAGTTATGCCTTTTGGAGTTACCAATGCACCCGCAGCATTTATGGACCTCATGAATAGAATTTTTAAACCGTACCTTGATGATTTTATTGTGGTATTCATTGATGACATATTGATTTACTCCAAAAGTATAGGAGAACATGAACATCATTTGAGACTTGCCCTGTAGACCCTAAGAGAACAGAAACTGTATGCTAAACTGTCTAAATGTGAGTTTTGGCCTGATCATGTTATGTTTTTGGGGCATGTTGTTAGCAAAGATGGAATTTCTGTTGATTCGCAGAAAATTGAAGTTGTAGTGAACTGGCCTAGACCAACAAATGTGACAGAAGTCCGAAGCTTTTTGGGATTGGCTGGATATTACAGAAGATTTGTCAAAGATTTCTCCAAAATTGCCTTACCATTGACTCAACTGACCTAGAAGGGGATATCATTTGACTGGACTGACCAAAGGGAATCAGCGTTCCAAGAGTTGAAAACTCGATTGGTGACTGCACCGGTTTTTACCTTACCTTCAGGTACGGATGGTTTTACCATTTTTAGTGATGCTTCTCATAAAGGTTTGGGGTGTGTTTTAATGCAGAATGAGAGAGTTATTGCTTATGCTTCCCGACAATTGAGACCACATGAAAAGAACTACCCAACCCATGATCTGGAACTTGCAGCAGTAGTATTTGCACTAAAAATCTGGCGTCACTATCTGTATGGGGCGACATGTGAAGTTACACCGACTACAAAAGTCTGAAATATTTCTTTACTAAAAAAGAACTGAACATGAGACAGCGGAGATGGCTAGAACTGATTAAAGATTATGACCTCTGATTTTGTACCATCAGGAAAAGCCAACAGATTCTTAGATGCCTTGAGCAGTCGATTGCAAATTTAGCTTGTTTGATCACTGGACAGAAAGAGTTGCTTTGTGACCTTGAAGAATCTGGAATTGAAATAGTTTTGAAAGAACAAGGTGGGACAATAGCTGCTATTTACTGCTGGCAAAGCTTGATTGAAGAGATTAAAGAGAAGCGATATGAGGATGACTTCTTGAAGAAGATCATCGAAGAAAGGAATCTAAAGAGACCGAGGATTCAAATTTGAAAACAATGTACTAAAATTTTAAGAAAGGCTGTGTGTCTTGAATGACCTTGAATGAAAAGAAGAGTTTTGCAAAAGGGCCACAACTCAAAATTTTCTATCCACCCAGGGAATACGAAAATGTACCAAGATTTGAAACAGAACTTTTGGTGGCCGGGAATGAAGAAAGAAATTGCCGACTTTGTGTCAAAATGTCTTCATTGGCAACAAGTCAAAGTGGAACATTAGCGACACGCAAGCTTCGCAACCTGTGACACCAAGTATTTTTGAAGTATTAGTATTTAGTGAGTGGTATTGATTGTTTATTGTGACAATTTAGTGGTGAGATTTTTAGATAAGAATTTAATTTTAAATTATTTATCACATCTCTTTTATATTTATCATATTATTGTTTATTGTTATTTAATAGTAAATCAAATGTTCTTGCCATTCATCACGTGGAGAAGCAAGAAGGATAAAGAAAAAAAAAAAGTAAAAAAATACAAACAAACAAACCGGGTAACATTAACCTGAGACTTGCCATACCAAACCCCCATCCATCATTCCACCTTTTCATTTCTTTTAATTTTTTAATCTTCTTTCACTATTTTATTCCTCTATAAATCAGTACATTGATGGTAGCTCTCACAATCCTTTCTTCATTCGGCTCTCCTCCTCTCATAAATTGTATATAGTAGAAATATTAAGTTTAGATATAGGAGTGTTTAGAGTGAAAATTTGTATTTTATAAAATAAATAAATAAAGTGAGAGTTGTAGATTTTATTAAATTATACATACTTTATGTTTTAGAAGTTTGATCAAAGTTATTTTTGGAGATCCATGGAGCAATTTTAGATTTATGGTGACGAAGTCAATTATTTTGAGGTAAATTCGAGTTGTATACAATATACTCTATTTAAATCTCTTTGCAAAGAGTTCTCTTATTTTAAATTATCCTCAGTTTGTAATCTACTTGATTATTGTGGTAAAATCATTTGTTGTCGAATTGTTGATATTCTGGTCATTTGGTAAAATTCTCTACAAATATTTCAGTATTAAAATGGTGATTTGTCTGACTGAATGACATGAAAATACTCCGTACATGGATCAAGTAAATCTTATTAATTGTTTACACCAATATGCCCAGATAAGTGTGGAGCTTGGGTGAGGTGAGTGAATAAATGAATTTATTCACTGGTCATGTACTGAGTAGGACCGAGTATTTGGTCCTAGATAAATTATGGTTGATTTGTTGTGCAATTTGGTAAATTGCTTGATTATCGTATCGTTGATTTAATGTCATAAATTGTTGGATTCCTGTTAATTTATTCTGTATCCGAGCCTTGTATTCCTGTCGTATTGTATACTTCCCGAATTAATTTATTTTTGGTCTTGAAGCGATTTTAGCGAGCTTCGAAATTGAGATTAAAAGATTTATTAATATAGACATTTGGGACCCTACTGAGATAGTTGTAATGTTGTTTATTTTGGAGGTAATTAGAATATTTTGAGGATATTGTACCATTTGGAGCGATTTTGTAATTATTATTTTTGGAAGCAAAACTTGTAATTTTTTAGGCTATTTTAGTGTATTTAACGACTCGGGGTGGGCGTCATAACCTTTACCCATACCTTAACAACCCGCCGTTTTGATTACCGCTTAACCTTTGAATTACATCTTGATTCGCTAAATTGAATTGCTTATGGTGATAATTGAACTAATAAATCTTGAAACGGTGATTGAAAATTTAAACTGAACTGAGCATGTTTATTGTATTGCATTCTATCTGTTGGTTATTTGATTATCTGTTCGTGTTTTATGCTTATAACTGCAAATTGAAGGCCTTATCGGCGGTCCAATCGAAACTAGATTTATGATTTGGAAACATTGGGATTTATGTGATTTAATGGTATATTTATCTAAAACGTGATTATGTATGATTAAATTAGATTACAATAAGCTAAGCATATAAGTCGCCTTATTTACGGAACTACCATTGAGTGGTTTTTGTTTATTCTTATCATTGTAGAGCCTTTACACACTTAGGCAACATTTTGCTTAACTTCATTCCCTTAATCCCACCGAAATTAGAGAGAGAGAAAAGGGAGAGAAGTAATTTCCTTCTGCGTTGCTTGATTTTGCTAAGAAACTTGAAGATTGAAGGATAAATTACAAACTTAAGCTTGTATTCTCCTAATTGAAGACTTAGGTATGGAATTCCAACCCTTATTGATGTCCTTAAAGTTGATTCTTACTAGATTCTTGGCAAATTGTGGAGTTAAGTCATGTTCTAATTCATATAAGTTGAATTATAGCTTAGTTCATGCATGCATAGTTGAAATGTTGAAGTTGAGTTGATTTCATGGCAAAATGGTGCATGCATGTTCACATTTATGTATGAATCCATGTTTCAACTTGTTTTTGGTATAAATGGCTCACTAGAACATCAAATTGGAGCTTTGAAATGGTTTAATTTCATGCATGGCATGCTTGAAGTTTATTCTTGAAAATGGGTTGAAAATTGGTTTCAATTGACTCACTCTTGGGCTTTGAATTCATAAATTGAACTTTGGAACTTATTGTACATTGAATTTGGATGTATTTTCCAGAATTTGGGCCCAGGAGGTCGAGTTTTGGGTGTAAGAATGCTTGGTTTGAGCTTGGAAGGCAAATCTGGAAATTCCAGATTTGGCTTCTTCGCCAGCGAAAGATTCTCGCTCGGCGACCAACGTGTACTCTGAGCCACGCTTGAGCGAAGAATTGGTGGCTCGAGCGTAAAATTCGAGCATCCAGTACTTTTACTGTTTCATCAGACTGCTCGAGCGAAGGATTGTTCGCTCGAGTGAAGCTTTTGATTTTGGAAGCTCGCTCGAGCGAAGGAAGGCTCGCTCGAGCGAAGGAAGGCTCGCTCGAGCGAAGGTCCCATTTTCAGCAAACTTTGCAAAGTGTTTTCTAAGTGTATTTTTGTATCCTCATCCCATTCTAGGCATTCTTAGTCCTAGTTTAAGGCATCTTAATGAGGGTATTGATGTAGAACACACCAAGGCAAATTAGGGTTAAGTTGTGATATTTCCCAACTGTGTAGCTTAGTGTGTGTTCAACTTGTGAACTGTGTAGGGTTAGCGACTAGAGAGACACGCTCTAGCAATTTGTAGCCCGAACTCTGTGAGTAACAATTGTGTAAAGATATGTTCAAATGATTATCTTACGAATCTTGGCATTTCTTGAGCTTTTACGAATCGGTATTACTTACTGAATGAATGTATGTCCTTTATTTACTGCATCTTGTGGTATCCTTAGCACCTCATCGTCATCGTTATTCTGAGATCTCTGTCGGTTCCTCGTGGAACCATTCTTTATTCTTGATCGATGGCCATCATTCTTTAGGTCTTTAAGACCCTCTGTTTCTTGCTATGCTAATGGATGTACCACATATGATTGAATAAGCATTACATTGAAAAGTAAAATCTTGTTTGATGAATTGTTTTCACTACTGTAAGGACATTTCATTCTTAACCTCTTTACGCTTTATGTTATTCACTGGGCCTTAGCTCACTGTTTATATGTATATGTAGGTGCTTTCGACCACGGATCGAGCTAGGGCGTGGGTTAGATTCGATTTTGTCAAGCCAGCCTATGTGCCTCACTGCGAGGTTCCGAGCCTATCGTGTCAAGGCTTAGGGGTGTTTTAGCATTCCCCTTCTGTACTGTCTCACTGTTTTGTATATACTGAATGTTTACCGTACTGTACTATTATGATAGGGATTGAGTCCCCACACTGTTTGACTGTAAATGTTGTATAGACTGTACTGTTTAGACGTATAAATGCATGAAAAATCTTTTTGGCATACAGACTGTCACAGCTCAATGAAGACTATTTATTTACTGTATTGGCTTCCGCCAGGCCCTGAACTCTGTTTTTCCTGTTCTACTGTTAAGCAGGCCTTCGGTAATCTCGGATTACTGGCCGGTTACGGTGCTAAACCCATAGGGCCGGGTTTGGGTCGTGACAATACCGGAGTGGAAATAGGAGCATATCACGATGGATTTTATCGTTGGATTACCTCGCTCTAGAAAAGGTATGGATTCAATTTGGGTTATTGTTGATAGACTGACCAAATCTGCTCACTTCTTACCTGTCAAGACAATTTATAATGCAGACAAGTTGGCTGTAATTTATATTGATGAAATTGTTAGACTACATGGAGTACCTGTATCCATTGTTTCTGATAGGGATTCGAAGTTTACATCGAGGTTTTGGCAAAGGCTATAGACTGCCTTGGGTACTGAATTGAGACTGAGTAGTGCCTATCATCCTCAAACAGATGGACAGTCAGAAAGGACCATCCAGACTCTGGAGGATTTATTGAGAATGTGTGTCCTTGATTTTCAGGAAAACTGGGAAAGCCATTTGCCATTGGCTGAATTTGCCTACAATAATAGCTTTCATTCAAGTATTGGTATGGCGCTTTTCGAGGCATTATGCGGCGAAAATGTAGATTTCAATTCTTTGGGCGAAGTTGGAGATGGGCAAGATTGTTTATGAAACGGCCGAGAAAGTAAAAGCGATCCAAAGAACGGTTGAAACAAAGACCTGAAGCAGCAGAAAAGTTATCAGATGTCGGAAGGCGAGGCCGAGAATATGAAGTGGGTGATCACGTGTTTGTGAAAGTGACACCAATGAAAGGCCGACTTCGTTTGGAGTCAAAGGCAAGTTAAGCGCCAGACATGTGTCGCCGTATGAGATTATTGAGAAAATCAATCGGTGGCGTATCAAGTTGCGTTTCCTCACGAAATGGAGCATATGCATAACGTTTTCCACATTTCGATGTTGAGATTGTCTCAGGATCCATTCCATGTGATTGAGCCTACTCGGGTAGTGTTGAGTGAAGACTACACTTACGAGCGGCCTATCTGATTGTAAACAAGCGGATCAAGAAAGCGAGAAACAAGGAGATCCAGATTAGTGAAAGTGGTAGCAAAACCATGGTGGCGTGTATGCCACTTGGAAAAGGGAAGATGACATGGTCAAGAGATATCCTGAACTGTTTCCACTGAACCCTGTTTTCTTCCAAAATGAAGGTAACTCAAGTTTAGAGGACTAAACTCTTTTTAAGGAGGGGAGACTGTAACAACCCTCGTTACTGTTTACCGAATAACCACTGATTACCGTTAAATTGAAACTGATTATGACAAGTGACGGAACTGATTGAAATACTGAACTAGCTGACTGAAATTTGGAACTAAATTGATTGAATACATTAGTTTAGTTGTACATTTATTTGTTGCTTGTTTGATTATCTGTTCATGTTTTTATGTTTAAACTGTTAATTGAAGGCCTTATCGGCGGCCGAATCCAAAATTGATTGATGTCCCATGATCAGTAGAATTAATGTAATTTTATGGCATAGTTATCAAAAATGTGATTTGGTGTGATTAAATTAGATTAAATATTGATAAAAATGCACAGATTGGACTTAATTACTATTCTGCCACTCAGTGGCCCACTACATAACCTATACTTGAACTTCATTGCACCTAGATACAACACTTTCTTCAGCCATTCCCTTGCCTTAGCCGACCAAATAGAGAGAGAGGGAGAGAGTTAAGAGAGACTTGAGTTCCTTCTTGTGAATTGGCTTGTAGACTTGAGGAATTGTAGGAGCATTGCCCAATTAAGTTTCTAGTCTTGTGATTGAAGACCTAGGTAAGGTAATTGAATCTCTCATTGTTGTATTTAAGATTGTTCTTGCATGATTCATGTCAAATTGTAGAGTTAAGGCATGATTTGGTTCAATGGTGTTGATTTAGAGCTCAATTGATGCATGCATGTGCATGTTGGCAAGTTTTGAACTAATTTCATAGCAGAATGTTACATGCATGTTCATAATTATGTTTAAATCCATGAACTCATCTTGTTTTTTAAAGGAATTAGCTCACTAGAGCATGTTTTGAAGCTTGAAAGTTGTTTGAAGCCTTGCATATTTAAGTTAAAGTCATGTTCATGAAAATTTGGTTTGAAATGTATTTAATTGAACTCCCTTTGGGCTTTGATTTCCCAAATTGAGCTTTGAATCATGTTATCTTATGTGTTTACAAGGGTTTTCTGGAAAATTAGCCCAAGGAGATTGGTTTTAATGCTTTAAAACTTGGTTTTTGACTTGGAGGTGCAATCTGGGTTTTCCAGATCCTTGAAGCTTGAGAAAGTATATGGAGCGGGAATTCGAGCATCACTTTGTTATGTCTTGTAAACGCTCGGCGGGATATTGAAGCTCGGCGGGACTTTGTGTCTTGTGCTTGAGTGGCTATCGGCGCCCATCGGCGTGATTTTCACCTATCGGTACTTTTGGTGCCTTGGCGGGAAAGTTGGCCTTCGGCGTGGACCTTTGGTTGCATGTCCGCTTAAGCGAGGAAATTAACACTCGTGCGGGACCCTGTTTCACTGAAAATTCTAAAAATGTTTTCTGAATACATCCTTGGATCCTCATTTCATCCTAGGCATTCTTAGGCCTAGGTTAAGACTTCTTAAAGAAGATATAGATGTAGAACACATCAAGGCAAACTTAGTGAATTACTTATTATCTTACCCAACTGTGGTACTTAGTGTGTGTTCAATCAGCTAAGTGTATAGGGTTGGCATTAGAGGAGGCGCCTAGTTCCTTTGAGCCAGAACTCTGTGAGTAACAATTGTGTAAAGATATGTTCAAAATGATTATCTTGAATCTTGAATAGCATTTCTTGAGCGATATTGTTCTTGAATGAATGTATGTCCTATATTGAAGCTGTCTTGTGGCATCCTTAGCACCTCTTGTTTCTTTATCTTTATTACAGAGATCTCTATCGGTTCCTCGTGGAACCACTCATTCTTGTTGATGGCCATCATTCTTGTTGGTCTTTGAGACCTCTGCCTTCTTGTACTATTATGCTAATGGATGTACCACATATGGTGATTAGTGAAAAATGAAATCTTGATTTAATGAGCTTTTCATTACTGTAAGGACATTCATTTTAAATCTCTTTACGCATTATGTTATTCACTGGGTTTTAGCTCACTGCTCATATATATATGTAGGTGTACAGGCACCGGACCAATGCTAGAAGCGTCGACGTATTTCCAGTTTTGTCAAGCCAACCTATGTGCCTCACTGCGAGGTTCCGAGTCTACCAAGCTAAGGCTAGGGGTGTTTAGTGTTCCCCATCATGTACTGTTTTGTTTACTGTATAGACTGTATAGACCGCACTGTACTGGTTAATAGGGACTTGATCCTTGTACTGAATGTTTGTAAACATTTTGCTTACTATTCTGTATAAATGTATGAAAAATCTTTTGGTATACAGACTGTCACAGCTCATTGGACATTGTTTATTTACTGTATTGGCTTCCTTCTTCATGCTTTGTCATCTTGTCTTACTATTAGCGGGCCTTGGTAACAGGGTTCTTGGCGATTCTGATGCTAAACCCATAGGTGCGGGTTTGGGTACTCGCCCCTATGGGTTTAGCATCAGAATCGCCAAGAACCCTATTAAAAGGCCTACTTAACAAGAAGACAGGCAAGGAAGCCAAACTCACCTATGGGTTTAGCACAGAAGCCGATAACCCTAGGTTACGAAGTCTGCTAACAATAAGGCAGTATGGCAGAGGGGCATAGCGGAAGCCAAAACAATAAATAAACAATGTCCAATGGTGTGACGATCGATCCTCCTATATCCTTGTTCCCTAAATGAATCGGATATCCTCGGACAAGCGATTCTCGATAATGGGCCGATGCCCACGGCTCGATGCCCAAACTCAAGCGATACATGCATTCCTGTGAGGCGCACTCTAACAAGCACATAGCAGATGAGTGAGAGCCAAACACACCCCTATGTTGGGGTAAGGTTTTTCCTGTCCTATTTTGTCGAGCTAGGGTTTCACTACGCACGTGGCTTCAAACAACCTATAAGCGGGTAAGCAACTTTGTCCTAGTTTGGAATGGTCACTATGGATCCGAATATGCACTAGGTCGAATGGTCAAAAAGGGTGCCCCAAGAAAGGGGTTTGTGTTCCCATCTTTGTCGAGCCCAAAGCCGATCGGCCTTACGGACATGACTTGACAAGACAAGCCTCCCAAATCGTCGAAGAATGGCATATGGCAAACACGGTGTCCTAGGCGCCAATGCAAATGCAATGCAAAGAGACACACAAGTGTAGTCAAAAGAGATATCATGAGTTCGAGTCAAGTTCTCTAAGTCCCAATGTAGTCGCGAAGCGTAGGCGTTCCCGAGCATCCGGGGAGAAGAGTCGAGTCCCTCCCCATTCAGTTCGATATTGGGTCACTACATCGAAGGACTCAAATGTCACGTTCTTAATCTTGAACCAAAGAGTCCAAATCCGCAAATCGTTTTGAGAAAAGCAGATTTTTGAAAGAAGTGCCAAACATGGAGTGCTTTGCTAGATATGAGTCGCCACCTAAATATTTTTAAATGGAAAATTTAGGAAACCACGACTCGGTGCAAAGGCCACGTGTAAAGTCATCACCAAAGTTGCCTCGGTTAAGAACTTGGAGTACGATTAGGGAAAGGTCGCCGTGAGCACCCCCGCTCGCCCGGTCAAAGACCGGCCTCTACTAACCATGATATCTGTTTTTGAAAACATCGTGAGTTCTTATTCCGGTTATTAGCCTAGGTTGCTATGTGATGCGCACAGCATACAAGTATAGACTGAATCGCCTGAATTAGAACAAAACACTTCATGTTTGTTTGTTTGAAAATGGTTTGATGGTGCTACCCGCAAGTAGGCTAAGACGTGAATTTGCCACCCTCGGGTGGGCTTAGAAAACATGATTTTGCCACTATCTAGTGGGCTTAAAACAAACAGTCGATAAATTGTCCCAATTCAGATAACTCAACCTCCACCCACAGGCATTCAAGGCAGTTATATCACATAAGCATGTAGCCTCATGGTAAGCATGCTATTCATGGCAACACTCACACGCATGCAAGGATGCTAAAGCATAAAACTTACCTAGTACTCCAAGCCAAAACAGAAGCTTGTTAGAAATCATGCATGATCCTAAATATACTGTAATGCCTAATGCAACACATGCAAAGATGCAAACTATAGCAGGCTCGGCTGTCCTAAACATGGCATGTGAAATGCTACAATTATCACGTACTCAATTCGGAATTGAAATACAAATGTAGTTTGTATGATGCGCCGAGTCCGGTGTGTGCAAAACAGATGAATGATGCAAACATGCTGTCATACTGTATGCTAATTGAAATATGTCCTATATCTAACCATAAATGCGGGTAAATAAAAGGGAGAAAGAAATGGGGGTTGGAAGACATACATCACACTCACCCACACTTATTACAATTATGCCCTCGTGCAGAGGGTCCGAATAAATATCTGATCAAAATGAAAGAATATCTGATCAGAATAAATATTACAGCTTTCTAATTAATTAACAAATTAATTACAAAAAAGTAAAACTGGCGTAAGCAAGCGGGGGCGCCTTACTCTTGACAGTGGCGTATCTTTGATTTGCCTTGGTGCGGAAATCCACTGGGATGCCCCAATTAGCCTCTGTTTGTAATATTTCTCGAAGTGCGTGCCAGACTCCGAAGACTTGCTGATTCTTGCTTTTGCTGCGACAGAGAGCAGGAAAGGGGCATAGCAATGTATTTCACAAATATATGCATGCCTCGATCCTCGTGCCACCGATCACGCATATCGATACATGATGGCCGGGGAATCGGATTGCACAACTCAATATAGGATGAATGCACATGAATGCTACAAAACCTAACTCCATCATGGATTATCCGGAGTCGGTGACTTGGGAATTGAGACGTTAAGTCACTCGGTAAAGCGTGCCTCGTTTCGTGCGAGACTAACTCTTATCCCGAACACGATGCAATATGCATGATGTGCATGAATGCAACTAATATACGATCCTAGCATGCACAATGCTATGAAAATGAGATGCCTCGAAATCGTGCGCAGCAACGCATAAGCGGCGATGACATAAAAGCATGAAATGACATGAAATATGATTTACAATGAGACCTAAATGAGATGTCTCGAAATGCGTGCCCACAGGCACGCAAACCGAGAGAATGGCATACGGAATGCAACAGGACTAAAATGAGATACGAGATGCAATATAGACTTATACCAACATGAGTGAGCCTCAGCCACACTCACATAGGAGGCCAATGGATGAAAACGAAGTGCCTCGAAATGCGTGCACACGGGCACGCGAACCGAGGTAATGACATGCTGAATGTAATGATGCTAAAATGGGATACCTCGAAATGCGTGCGCATGGGCACGCAAACCGAGGTAATGACATAAAGACACGAAACGACCAGAAATATGATATACCATGAGACTAAAATGAGATGTCTCGAAATGCGTACCTGCGGGCACGCAAACCGAGAAAATGACATACAGAATATAATGGGACTAAAATGAGATATGCGACGCAATATGGGCCTACACCAACATGAGAGGGCCTCAGCCACACTCACGAGTGAGGCCACCGGATGAGAATGAAGTGCCTTGAAATGCGTGCGCGCGGGCACGCGAACCGAGGCAATGTCATACGAAATAAAATGACATACATAATGCAAATTGGGCTTACACTAACATGAGAGGGCCTCAGCCACACTCACATAAGAAGCCGTGAGATGAGAATGAAGTGCCTCGAAATGTGCAGCGCACGCAAAGCGAACATGGCCCTAAGGCACAAAAATGGCATGCAAATGAGACGTGGCAAATGGCATACGGAAAATGTAAATTTCAGCAGCCAAAAAGATGCAAAAACAGCCCCCGAATTATGACAAAATTACACCCGATGCCCGAAATGCTACGTTAAGCACCCGAAATGGCCTACAGCCCTATTAAACATGCACAATATGGACATGAAGTGTAAAGACAGATTCTAGGCAGCCCCTAGACTAGAATTTTTTTAGTGCAAATAATGGCCAAACAACAATCACAAGTATGGCAAAAAGAGCATGCAAAAATGGGGGAAAAGAGGGGAATAATGAAACAAGTGATATGTAAAATGCTCAAACTAAAAAAAACAGTTCTACAACATTAAAGTGGGACCAAAAATATGCATATTTACAAGAGATGACATCCTCCAATTCAGTATGTAGATATGCTCAAAATAGCATGCAAAATATGAGCTAATAAAGGCTATAACATGAGGTATCAAAAGGATGCACCAAACAGTCTAAGACCCTTAACAAAAAATGAAGAATGAGTTATTTTAAGACTCTTTCCAAGCCTGATGAAGGCTCAAAAACAGAAGCATGATGAGCTAGCAAGGCATGTAAAAATAAGGGGGTATAAGAGGGTATAACACGAAGTACCAAAAGTATTCACCAAATAGCATAAGACCCTTAACAAAACATGACAAGAAGGAAAAAATAAGGCTATTTTCAGGCCTGATGAAGGCTGAAATCAGAAGCCAAATAAGCTTAAAAAAGGCATGCAAAATAGGGCCAAAGAGAGGTACAAAGAGAGGCCATGCATGGAGGCCCCAAACAAGATTGATCCCTTCTACAATGTTGTAGAGGGACCTAAAATAAGCTCAATCTCAGTTAATTTCATGCTCAAAATCAGACTTCAAATAGGCAAAAGAAACCATGCAATTTTACGGTAAATTGGAAGAATTACAAAACAAGTGCATGATAGAACCACCAAACATGGTTGAGCCCTTCTTCAATGTTGAAGAGGGGCTCAAAATAATCCTACTCACAGTTTATATTAGGCTCGAAAATGGCTCACTCATAATCCAAACAAAGCATGCAAAATATTGGCACAAAGAGTGATATTGAAAGAGGTGCATGATAGAGATGCCAAACAAGGTTGAGCCCTTCTACAATGTTGTAGAGGGGCTCACAATAAGCCTAAAATCAGTAGGGGTCGGAGCCCAAAATAGTGATAAAATAGGGTAGAAAATCGAAGCAAAAATAAGCTGGAAAAAGGGAATTTGAGACTTACCCTTGAAGACAAGTCTTTTGATGCTTCTTGGCTTGAATTTGCTGGTCCTTAACCTTTGAAAAAGCTTCCCTTGCTGCTGGAATGGAGGTGGTGATGGTGAGGCTTGGTGTTGATGAACAAATGAGCTAGAGACTTGAAGGTTTTTCAAGGTTTTGGGGATAAAAATGGAGGCAAAGGGAGATAGGCTCTTGAGGAAAAATTTTGTAACCCTAACAAAGAAGGAGGTCAGCCCCTTAAATGGGCAAGAAAATGGGTGTAAAAGGGAGGGAAATGCACCCAAGCTTTCCCTCCCAAAATATCCCCCGGAGGGCAAAGATATTTGGAAAAACAACTGGACAGCTGTAAAGTGGTCAAAAGCAGTAGGCAGTGTGCTTTTCTTGAAGAGCCAGATGGCCAGGCCACCCCATGGCCGACCCTTGGCCATGACCAAAAATGAAGTGAACAATTAATGGCCGGCCACCATATTTTGGTGTCCTCCCAGGTGTGTAGAACAAGACCTCATGGTTGGAATTTGGCAACTCTGAAACAGGAGGCACAACATTCAACTTGAAAGAGAGGCTCAAAAATGAAAATAACAATTACTGGCCGACCACCACTTTTTAGGGTCCTCCCATGTCCCCTCATCACAAATATGTAGTCTCGGCTCGAAGAAAATATCCTAGGGTGTTCAACATTAGCCAAGTGAGCAAAATGGGCCAGGAGGAGGAAAGCTGGTTTTCGAGACAATTCTGGCCTCCCACCCTCCGGTGATCTTCTGGTGCTAAAAGCAGAGGTACTGCCAAAATTGAACAAAAACTAATGCAAAATGAATGCTCGGGGCCCAAATCGCGATTCAAAGGTCCGAAAATGGGCTATAAGCAAAAGTGGCGTTCGCCACGAAGTAAATATCTGAGACCCAGTGTCCCTCGGTATAGAGTAAATGAGATGCATGCCAAAGGAGAAATCGGAGATGGTTAGGTCCCGAGCCACGGCCGACGGCTCGAAAATCGGGAACGAGCTCGAAATGGGCAAAATGGCCTCTGACCCACGAAATGTAGCCCACGGCCACCGAGATAGCCTCTGACCACTCCTTCCTCGGAAAAGCGGAGAAAAGCAAAGTGCAGTTCGCAAAACGAGGCAAGGCCTGAAGAGAGTTCGGAAGTTCGGAGGCGGGCGCGCCGCGACTCTGAGACTTGAGCGAGCACCTGATGCAACATCACCAAGTGCTCAATCGGTGGCGTCGAGTCTTAAGTCGGTCAAAAATGGGGTGTCTACAAGGGTCTTGCTCGGCGTGGCTTTCTCGCTCGGCGGACATCTGAACAAATGAGCTACGCTCGCGTAACTTCGTAGCTCGGCGATATATGCTTCTGATGAAAATCTTGGATGCTCAAAATTCACGCTCAGCAGGCGCTCGACACTCGCTTCGGCGTAAAGCAGAATCCTCGCTCAGCGTGAATTCTCTCACTCGGCGGATTGTAGCTCATGCAAATCTTGGATGTATGCATTTCACGCTCGGCGTCACTTTACTCGCTTCGAGTGGAAGGCATGAGCACAGAGTGTATGCTCGGCGTAGAGTTCTAGCTTCGGCGTGGGTCTAAAATCTAGAAATTCGATTTGAACCTCAAACTCAAAACCAAGTTTTAATGCATCAAAACCGAACCTCTTGGGCTAATTTTACGGAAAACATTTAAAAAGTCATAATATTACATGGTTCAGAGATCAATTTGGGAAATCAAAGCCCAAGGGTAGTTTAATTAAATCAATTTCAAACCAATTTTCATGAACATGATCTCAAATGAATATGCATGAACTTTAAACAACTTCCAAGCTTCAAACATGCTCTCATGAGCCAATTCTTTTCAAAACAAGGTGAAATCATGGTGTTAAACATAATTATGAGCATGCATGTAACATTTTGCCATGAAAACAACTTAAACTCAACAATACAAACATGCATGCATAGAATGGGCTTCAATTTAACATTACTAGACTAAATCTTGACTTAGATCACTAGAGGCTCATGAATCATGCAAGAACAAGCTTTGAATGCACAATTAAAAGGATAGGTTCCTTACCTAGGTCCTCAAATGCAAGCCTAGAAGCTTAATTGACAATCTACACTTCAACTCTTTCAATTTCAAGCAAATCCCCAAGTTTCCAAGCCAATTAAAGATGAAGTCACACTCTCTCCTAACTCTCTCCCTAGTTCGGTGGGGTTCAACAAAATGGTTGATGAAATGTGTTTTGATACAAAGGAATGAGTCTCAAAAATGCTAAGCTAGTGGCCCCCTAGTGGTGGTAAAATGGTGAATAAACCAACTCATGGAATTTAGCTTATTTTAATCTAGTTTAATCATACCAAAACAATTTTCAATTAAAGATACCATAAAATTACATAAATTCTAATTAACACAGAACATCAATCAATTTCATATTCGGCCGCCGATAAGGCCTTCAATTTGTAATTTAAACACAAAGACATGAACAGATAATTAGGCGGTCAGCAGATAGGATATGCATTTAAGCAGAATCTGATCAATCGGTTTGGATGTCAGTCAATCAGTTTAGTATTTTAATCAGTTCGATTACTTATTATAATCGATCTCGGTTTAGCGATGTCGAAATGTCGATGGCGATGGTGAGGGTTATTCTGATTTAGGTTTCTTTGAGGTCCTCTAAACCTTCACGAACACTTCTTTCCAAATCATACATCCTCATATGTAGACATCATGGGTATGTGGAGGCATAGGGTAGACACCCCAACTAAGTTAGAGTACTTGAGCGAGTTTGACATCTAGTGGCGTTCACCTGAGGTTGGCCGAGGAGGACGACTCCATCATGCCTAATTGAAACCTCATGCCTTTCCCTGTCGTTGCCTTTATAGAATGTGGACTTAAGTTTCCACTAGATATCCTTTTCCGAGAAGTCCTCCATTATTACAAATTGAACTCAATGCCGCTTGCCATTAACTCTTACCGAGTTATCAATGGTATAATTGCCTTAGCCAAGAAAGAGAAAGCTAGGGTTACCTTGCCAACGTCCAATATTGCTACACCATGTGTCGCCTTACATTAGAGAAAGGCTACATTTACTATCTCAAGCTGAGGTCCACAGAATACAAACTTGTTGCCGACCTCCCAGACTTCAACAAGGGAGCTGGGGATGACTACTTCATTGTCTCAGGCAACTAGGAGTTTGCTCCAAATGAGGACCTTCACCTCTACCCCCTTAGCCGTACATTATTCAAAGAGGGAGATGGTAAAAGCCAAGTGTTTCATTTACTTGCTTTCAAGTTTTTCATACTGCGTTCCTTCTATATATGTTCTAATGTTTGTTTCTTTTCTTGCAGTTCTTCCATAGCCACCAAACAGTTTTCGCAAGTCCTTCTTTCCCAGCAAGGATCTCAAAAAGCTATTGCATCTACCAGTTCAGAGGCGGAGAGCTCCTTTGCTGCTCAACTTTATTCCGACTTACAAGTCGGTGCTTCCCGACGTCCTGAAGAAAAAAAAGAACAAGTCTCCTCCGTCTGCCACCACACCTCCAACAACTTCATCATCTCGGCCAGATCAGGGGTCAATTTCTGATCCAACAGCGCAGCTATCTACCTCGGCTCCATTGCTGATCCCACCATCTCAACGCCGACACCGACATCGAACTGCAATAGCTGCTGAGATGGGTCGCAAGAAAGCAGTTGCAGACGATCTTCTAGCCGACATTCTTGATACTGTCAATGCTCAACCTTCTCTATCTCAATCTCAGCCAAAACCAAAGCCCAAAAGACTGAAGAAGGCCCAGTCTAAGGCAACAGTGACTCAAATTGACACTGAGGACACCTTGCCAATTTCAAAATTGGTAGAGTCTTGAAGACCTCCTCATTGTCGAAAAAAAGGCTCATAGAGGCCGAACCATCAAAATCAAGTCGATCAAAGAGGCCGAGGTCAGTCGCTACAACCTCGGGTCTATGAAATCGATGCCCATGAGCCCCATGAGCCCCTCTAATCACCATCGAGGATAAGCCGGTCAGGGCTGGTGACAGTGTCAACGATCTTGAAGTCGGCGTTGCCCTGTCTACCGCGCTGCTCCTCCCCCAAGATCTCAATCGCAATCAGAGATGAGCAAGTATGAGAACTTTGCTTTGATGTTGTAGCGTTCCGTCCAAGTAAGCCCCTAACACTTGGTACTTTTTCATTTTCTGCTATTTCATACTCAGAGAGTTTCACTAACTTTTTCTTCTTTTTTTTTTTCCCATTTCTTCTAGGCGATTCAGCATAGCCACTCCTTTGCGATGCAGGCCTTTGCCATCAACAAGGAGTTGGAAAATAAAACCAAGGAGGCTGCTAGCTTGCAAAGGGCCATTGACAAGGTTGAGGCCAAAATGAAGACTTTAACAGACCGAGCTGAGTCAAAAACAGATGCTGCTGAGGCCATTGCCAAGGTCTTTGAGACCGAGAAGAAAGAAGCAAAGGCAAAGATGGCCGAGGCCCAAAAAGAACTCCAGGATGCCTTGGTCACAAAAGAGGCCGAGATCAAGGCCACCAATAAAAAGGTGTACGCCGAGGAAGCGGCCAACGTCAAGGAGGACTATAAAAAACAAGTGAAGCAGGCATGCAACAAGAGTTTCATCCTTGGTTGGATGGCTGCCCTCAAAAAGTTGGATGTCCCCGAGGACTCCCCCTTCAAGAATGTTGGCGATCTCCCCCTGCCATTCCCCCTTACTCCAAGCCAATCTGAAGACGATTCTGAGTCCGAGGAGAAAGCTTTGGTTAGGAAGAAGAAAGAAGCTACTGGGGCCAAGTCCCCTACTCTGAATGAGCAAGTCTTGGACTTAACTCAAGACGAGGAGGGTGAAGTCTCCAAAGATTCTACTCCTGAGAGGATAACATCAGACGTGCCTACCGCCGACAAGAGCCTCGACTAGACTCTCAAAGAGATCAGCCGAGCTAAATGAGAAGGCCGTAGAGAAGAGTTCCCAAATGTCCCCGAGCCCCAAACCAACCATCTAATGATGTTGAGTAGTCTAGTTTCTTTACTTTTGTACTCTTTCTTACTTTTGAAACAATATAGGCTTTATTTTGGCCGGCGTAATTTCTTTTTGTAATTTGCACAAGTAATCCTTTCGTAGGCAGAAGTGCCATTTCGTTGAATATAAATACAACTTCCTCTTTTGAATGCTTGTATGTTTGTGTTCTTTATATGACTCTATACTTAGAATAATATGCATGTCTTCTACATACACCTCCCCTGTGCAGTGCCCTCCCGGTGACATACCTCAGTTATACAAACCAACGGTTTATTTCAGTAAGTAGGTAAGTACTTCTTTCAATACAACCCAGGTTTATCTTGTAAATTTTTCTTTAAATTTCAACAAGTGTTAAACATGACCTCAGTTTAACTTCAACTTGTAAATTTAAATTTCAACAAGTGTTAAACATGTCTTAGCTTGTAAATTCCAACTCTCAAGCATCATTCTCCAGCCTTCTGCTCCCAAATGTGAACTTAAGTTGCACTTGGGTTTTCATTAAGTATGTGGCTTTTAAACTTGTTGCCAGGATTAGATTCAAACAAAGACTGGCCAAGGTTAACAAACTTGGTCTCTTTGTTAATCTGACTGGCATGTACTGAGTTCCAGTTTGTGTTTGACTCTGCCAATGTGGCAAATCCATATTGGTTCCACTTAGTTCAACTTTATTATATGCAAGTATAATTCAACTCTGTCATATAATAAGTCTAAATTATCTGTCATGTTTCAATTCAAAAACATCATCAAGTATGGTCAGTTATACTACACAAGTTTTAAGAATCAAGCTAAAACTTTTTTATTACTTCGGCTAATAACAAGAAAAACAATAAAATTTAATGATAGAAAAACTTTAGATTGTAAGTATTCCAGGGTTTTAGCAACTTTTTGCCTTCACTGTCTTGAAGTCGATATGCCCCATTGCCCAGGACGGAGATGATTCTATAGGGTCCCTTCCAATTTGAGCCAAGCTTGCCCTCTCTGGGATCCTTCTTATTGCCGACAACCTTTCTCAGGACGAGATCCCCAACTTGAACTCTCTTGGGTTGACATTCTTATTGTGAGCCCGAACAAACTGCTGCTGGTATGCCCCCAGTTAGATTGCTATTTTCTCAATTCTTTCTTCTAACAGATCCAGATCTCGGGCTAGGAATGCCTCATTGGTTCCATTCTCTACTCCCTAGGTTCTAATCCCTGGGATGCTGATCTCCAGGGGAATGACTACTTTTGTGCCATAAGTCATGACAAATGGAAACTCCCCAGTTGATCTTCTCAGTGCAGTCTGATATGCCAAGAGTACATTGGGCAGCTCTTCCACCCATTTTACCTTTGCTGCTTCCAGCCTCTTCTTGATCCCATCCAATATAACCTTATTAGAGGCTTCTGCTTGACCATTACTCTGGGGAAAGCTTGGGGTAAAGTAATAGTTCTTGATTTTGTACTTTGCATAGAAGCTCTTAACTAGCTTGCTGTCAAACTGTGTACCATTGTCAGCTATTATTGCTCTTGGGATCCCAAACCTGGCGATGATGTTCTTCCATATGAAGTTCTTCACCTCAACGTCCCGAATTTTTGTGAGGGGTTCAACTTCTACCCACTTGGTTAAATAATCTGTTACTACTAGCAGGTACTTCCTTTGTCTAGTTGCTTGAGGCAATTCTCCAACAAGATCCATGCCCCATTGGGCAAATGGCCAAGGGCTGGACACTGGGTTCAAGTCTGCTGCCGGTTGATGTATCAAAGGTGCAAACCTCTGGCACTTCTCACACTTCTTGACATAAGCTTCAGTATCTTTCTGCATGTAGGGCCACCAGTACCCCTAGGTAATGGCTCGATGAGCAAGTGATCTGCCCCCAGCGTGGCTTCCACATACTCCTTCATGTATTTCATATAGAAAGTCTTCAATTTGTGAAGGATGCACACATCTCAAAAGGGGTCCAGTAAAAGATCTTACAGAGATGTCCCTTCATTGTCGGTGAATCTTGGACTTGATTTGGTCTTGTGTGCTTCTTTATGGTCATCTAGAAGTTTCTCATCTCTAAGGAATACTATTATTGTATCCATCCAACTTGATCCCATCTCCACACACATTGCTTCATGCTCTGTGTTCAGTGGTTCTATGCTTGGACCTGACAAGTATTCAATCATTATTGTCCTTGCTTCTCCAGGTTTCATTGCACTAGTTAGGTTGGCCAAGGTATCAGCATGGTTGTTGTCATCTTGACTTACTTGCTGTAGTCGGCAATTCTGGAATAAGGCTACAAGTCTGTCTACCTCCTTTACATAGGCCGACATCCTTTCATCTCGGGCTACGTACTTACCTGTTGCCTGGTTGACTACAAACTGGGAGTCACAGAAGACTATTATCTCATCAGCTTCCATTGCTACTGCCAACTTTAGTTCTACAATCAATACTTCATACTCTGCTTCACTATTTGAGGCCTTAAACCCCAAACTAATAGATTGTTCCAGTGTCTGCCCATCTGGTGATACTAGTACTACTCCTGCCCCCGCTCCTTGTCGGTTTGAACTCCTATCAACAAACAGTCGAAAGGAGTCGCCGATGTAAATGCTGCAGGGCCTGAGTTTCTCTTCCTTCATTTGCTACTTTTCCCAGATGGGTTTTTCCTTGTCGTATACCTCGGCTGTACGAAGCTCGATGTATGTCAGCGTCTGGTGCGAACTCGGCTACAAAGTCGGCCAAAACTTGGCCTTTGATTGCTGTTCTAGGTCTAAATTCTAGGTCATATTGACCCAAGGCCACTGCCCATCTGGTTATTCTGCCTGTCAGATCTCCCTGCTGCAATAGGGACTTCAAAGGATGTTCAGTTAATACCACAATTTTGTAGGCTTGAAAGTAATGATTCAGTTTCTTGGAAGCCATTACTAAAGTCAGTGTTAGCTTCTCCAAGGGTAAGTATCTGGTCTTTACATCTGCCAAGGTTTTACTTACGTAGTAAACGGCTCTTTGCTCCCCATTTTCTTCTCTGATTACCACAGCACTCACAGCATGCTCTGAGACTGTTAGGTATTAGAATAGCTCCTCTCTAGGTACAGAATTTAAGAGAACTGGAGCAGTGGTTAAATACTTCTTTACGTCGGCCAAGGCGACTTCGCACTCCTCAGTCCATAAGAAGTCTGTGGCCTTCTTCACTAAGCTAAAAAAAGGTTTGCACTTGTCAGAACTTCTGCTTATGAACTGATTCAAGGCTGCAGCCCTTCCAGTCAATATCTGCACTTGCTTTGCTGATGTTGGGCTCTTTAATGCCAAGATGGCCTTAATCTGATCTGAGCTAGCCTCAATGCCTACGGTAACCAAATACCCTAAGAACTTACCAGATCCAACTCCAAATGCACACTTCGATGCAGTGAGTCGGAGCCGATATGTTCTAAGGATGTCAAAAATTGTCTTCAAGTCTTGTAGATGATTCTCGGGTTCCTTAGTCTTCACGACCATGTCATCGATGTATACCTCCACTGTTCAGCCAATTAGATGTCTGAACATTTTGGTTACCAATCTATGGTAAGTTGCTCCTGCATTTTTCAACCCAAAAGGTATCACTTTGTAGCAATACAGCCCTTTTGGGGTGATAAATGCAGTCTTCTCCTTATCTGGGGGGTACATAGCTATTTGATAGTACCTTCTGTAAGCATCCAGAAGGCTCATGCTTCCATGCCTTGAAGTGGCATCCACCAATTGGTCGATTTTGGGTAACGGGAAGCTGTCTTTGGGACAAGCCTTGTTCAGGCTGGTGAAGTCCGCACAGACCCTCCACTTCCCATTCTTTTTCTTCACGACAACCGTATTTAATAGCCACATTAGGTAGTTTACCTCTCAAATGGCTCTGGCCTCCAGAAATTTGCTTACTTCTTCTTCTACTGCCTCAATATGCATCAGTGTCGGCCTCCTTGCTCGTTGGATTACAGGTTTGGCCGACTTGTCTACATCTAGTCTGTAGCAAATGACCTCGGGGTCAATGCTAGGCATTTCGTATGGCGTCCAGGCAAACACCTCAATGTTTGCTCTCAAGAACACCTCTAGATCTTTTTCCTCCTCCTCGGCCAAGCCCGAGCCGAGAAGAAAAAAGCGATCATCGTCCCCTTACTGGACAAGAATTTTCTTCAGGGCTTCCTCACTCTTCTCGGCTGGCTCTTTGCCGACGTCCTCCAGGACTTCCATGTTCTCATCCTCTATCTTTGCTGTTTCTGTTTCTCGTATGTTGTAGGTTGATTTCATTGCTGCCATGGAGCAATTCTTTTCCTGCACTTGATCTCCTTTCACCTTCTCAATTCCGTGCTCTGTTGGGAATCATAACAGCTGGTGCAATGCTGAGGTAACAACCCCCATTGTATGCAACCATGGCCTTCCCAGGATAGCATTGGAAGGAGAGAGTGTCAATTAATGTGAACTCAGTTTTTATTTTCTTGGTGCCAACCTGCACCTCCAAACTTACTGCCCCCAAGGGCCACGTCGGCATTCCATTGAACCCGACCATTGGTCCATTGGACTTCTCCAGATCGTCTTGTTGGAGGCCAAGCTTCTTGTAACACCTGACATACATGATGTCACAAGAGCTGCCTTAGTCAACTAAGATGTGCTTCACTTGGCACTCTCCAATCTGGAGGGATATTACCAAGGCATCGTTGTGTGGATCTTTGCACCATCTCAAGTCGTCTTGATGAAGGATACCATTGGTCCACGACACTCATTTTCTGAGGTCTTTTACGCGACTGGTACACATCTTTAAGTGATTCACCTTCTAAGTCTCCCCATCGCCGTTTTCCTTGACCTTTTGAGTGGATCACATTGATCACTGAGGTCTGCAATACGCCTCGGTTGTTGTCTTTGGAAAAGGCGGGGCTACCGGTGCCTAAGGTAGTCTTGCTTGCTCCTCCCTTGTCCTGACTTCATTTACAAGGTCCCTTAAATGGCCTTGTCTTACTAGGTCTTTCAGATATGCCTTCAGGGCTCTGTAACCCTGAGTCAGGTGCCCATCTTCATTAAGGTAAGCACAGGACTTGCCATAACTTCTTTCCATAAATTCGCCTGAAACCCTTACTAGTGCTCTATAATAGGGCTAATTTCGAATTTTCTCCAGGACTTTGTGAGTTGGGATGCGGAATATAGTTGCGACTGCTTGTGCAGCTCTCAATCCTGTCTCTTGTTTGTTGGATCCATTGTTACCTTGGCCTCGCTTTGGCGAGCCGTTTCCCTTCTCTTGTTTTGTCGCCTTTGTCCCCGGCGTGTCTTCCTCGACTCTAGCATATTTCCCAATTCTGACCGTGAGTTTCTCCATACTCTTTGGCAATGTCTTTGCCAATGACTTTCGAAGTGGACAATCATCTTTCAGGCCGTTCTTAAAAGACACGACCGCCACTTCTTGGTTGCATCCTGGTATCCAGTTAAATACCTCATAATACCTTTTGGCATAAGCCCTAAGGCTTTCATCCTCACCAATTCTTAGAGCCATCAGGGAGTCCATCCTTAATTGTAGCTTGTTTGTCACGAACCTGGCCATGAATATCTCGGCCAGGCTTTCCTAGGTTCTCACAGTTCCTTTCGGCAACTTGTGAAACCAGTCTGATGCAATTTCCCCGAAAGACGAGGGAAATAACTTGCAAAGCAACGGCTCGTTCCCAGTGTATAGTGCTATCGAGTTCAGGTACAGGCCAATGTAAAAGTTGGGGTCCGACTTACTATCGTATATCTGAAACCTCAGCATACTAAACCTTTTTGGGGCCTCAAATTCGTCCAACTCTACCGCAAACGGCGTTTTCGGCTTGACTGGAAAGGTTACCTTGGCATTTTGTTGCTTCCTCTGGAGGTAATCCCTCAGATCCTCCTTGGTTTGTTTAGGAGCTCGACTATCTCCGAATTTCAACCTTTTCGGTACGCTGCTTTCGGTGTCATTGTGAGTCCTCTTGGTCGTCTTACTGTTAGTTGCGTCGAAACAAGGCTCTTTCCTTTGAACATGCCGATGTTCTTTGGGGTCATCCTCCTTGGTACAATGCGTCTTTCGTGAATCTTCTTTTATTGACTCTCCTCGTCCGACCTCCTTTAAAGGTCGGTGAGAGTGTTCCTTGTTTCTGTCATGTTGGGGGCTCTGAGGATTGTTTTAAGCCCTCCCTACGGCATTGTTCTTGGGCTTTGGAATCGGCGTGTCTTATACTTGAGAATGGTGGCTACATGGCGTTGTTACGCATCATGAAATTGATTTGTTTGGGTTCGCCAATTTGTCATAATTCCTTTCATCTCTTCGTCCCTCGTAGGCATCTATCTTTCCATACCTGGAGGTCATCCTCGTTATAATAAGTGCTTCGGTCTGGCTTCCTTGGTGCGTCACCCTCCTGGCCGACGTCCTTTTCTCCATGATTCTTATCACGTGTCTCTTCGACGTCAAGGTCAATAGGTTTCCCGCTCCCAGTAGGAGTGTTGCCACAACCTTCTCTTTCTGTCCATTATTGGCCATCTATTCCTCTTTCTTTCCCACAGACAGCGCCAAATTGTGTGTGTCGATTTCTGATCACGCTGCCAATCAAGCACTCAGCTGGAGAACACTAGCAGAATAGATTAAACCCGAACAACCTGTCACAGAAAGAAGAGATTCCGGCGGTAGTTCGTCCACCCGGGGGCACTCCGACGATCAAGTTAGTTATCTCTCAAAGATAGCAAAAGAGCTTAACTCACTATTCAGAATACAAAAAGCGTACCTTAGACCCACGATGGTGCCTCTCTTTTATAACCAACACTGACCTAACCTCAATAGAAGCCTAGCTTCAATAGACTTAGGATTACTGTTAATCTTAGACTTCCCATAAGATTAGGGTAAACTCTCTAAAAGTCTTATCTTTATCCAAACTGAAGTCCTCTCTTATTTTAGGACTCTTGTCCTTTATCCGCTTATCCCAGATTCCGGTATCTCTGCAGATAACCTCGGCCTAGCCGAGATTATCTCAGCGTTATGACCAGGACACGTGGCACCTCAGCCATATGTTGTCATTCAAAAATTATGTCCCTACAAGAACCTATAATTATTGTTGAAACAATTTATTAAATTTCACGTTCTGTAAACATTTTTCATGAGAATTTTTTTTGTAAGATAATTTTTTATATTTGATCGCGTATTTAAAATTAATGCACTAATAATAATATCAGTGGTGAGTGGTGATGTTAATGGTAATGATGTACTAATAATTATATAAGTGGTAAGTGGTGGTGTTAATAGTAGTAGGGGTGTAATTTGGGCGGGTTCGGTCAGATTAGAAAATTATCCAAGCCCAATTCAAGTTGTGCTAGCCCGAATTGTAACCTGAGATTGCCTGCTCAAGTACGACCCGAGTTAAACCCGAATTGCCTGAGTTGTTCGAATTGTAAATGAATTTCATTTTTTTTTTTGTAGCTACATTATTAAATTATTAAAATTTGATTCTATTTTCATTTTTATTTATTTATAGAAAATTATTAATATCATCAAAATAAATAATTTATATAATGTAAGGGAGATCCTCTATGATCCTTACAATTTATGAGTGAAAATTAAAAAAAAGTAAGATTTATGTTATTTGTATATATAATATATATTCAATATGATTTAATAATTTAAATTACTTTAATATCATGTAATGACTAATAATTTATATGTATATTTAATATTTATATATATATATAATTCGAGTTTCGAGTTCCTCAGGCTATTTGACGTCTTTGCCCAAGCCCGTCTAAATTTAATTCGAGCTTCTAAATTTTTGTCCGAGCCCATATCAAATTTGAAAACATCTTGTCGAAGCTTTAAAAAAATACAGACTGGGTTCAGATTGCTCAGGTTAAACCCACCCAAGTTATACTTCTAAATAGTAGTGGTAGTGGTTGTCGAACATGGTAATGATGGGTTGATGGAAGTAATATTGATTGTGATAGTATGGTAGCATTAGCAAAATATTTTCTATTGATTTCATATTTTATCATACCAAATTTTAAAAATATGAAAAATTACTTCAAACAAATATTTTTGATACGAACAAGCATAATGTGAAAGTCAACCAAAAAAGTCCGTTATCTAGTGGGATAGAGGCCATTAGTCCCTTCTTAAGTGATAATTATATCTAGTGGGATAGAGGCCATTAGTCCCTTCTTAAGTGATAATTACAAGCCGGTCCTATTGACAACACTTATTTACTCGTAAGTGTTGAATGAAAAATTTATAGATATACAAGAACATAACTTATTCACTTTTATTTTTATTTATGTGTAATTGTGAACTTTATTTGGTAAATTAATAAATTGATCAATGTAGTAAAGAAATTTATCATTTTAATAAATATTTATGTATTAGTAAGACTTAAATAAGTTCCATTCATAAAACTGCTTTGTAACTACCCCATAATTGAATCAGAAAAACAAACTTGGGGACAATGGGCGAAGAGAAGGACCACAACAAGAACCAAAAGTACCATTAAAGAATCCAGCATCCAAGAGAAGAATGGTGTTTTTAAACACAAATTTTCAAGAGAGTGGAAGGGAAGGCCTCTGTAGATACCATTGTAGAGTCCAATTGAGCATCTTCAAGTAATTCTTAAAAAGAGTCCAGTCAAAAATTAATAGTTTGAATTAACTAATCTATAATTTTGGTCTTCAATACACATGTTTGCTTTTGGTTAATTAGCTATGTTGCTAGCTTTGTATGATGACACAGATTTTATTTTTTCATTAGTCGTAGATAAATTAAAATATGATATGAAAAATATTATATCAAATAGAATCATTAAAATCCAATACTCACCGCAAGAAAATTGCATGAACTTGGATAAAAAATAAACAATTTTATGTAATTCGATAATTGGAGAGAAACAATTAGAGGGTGACACTGTCAGTAACAAAGGAGAGAAAGAGATTGAAAGTGACAAGTGGTGCATCCACACATTTTTTGTTTTTATTTTTTTATTTTTTCTCTTTACGTCTACATTTTAGTAGATCCTACTATTATATTTTGAAAGTTTGCTTTCAACTTTCTAGTTTGACTTTCATTTTAGTAATTTTGTTTATTTTAGGGTGGTTTTGAAAATAGGTTAAAAGTTAATTTTTTAAATTTAAAAAAAAAAAAAAAAAAAAGCATATACTGATAGAAAGATGTTGTAATTTAAAAGAGAGAAAAAATAAAAAAAAAAGCTGCTTTTAATCTCTTACCAAAAAATACCTTATAAATTGAATTAAATAATTTTACATTTTAAATTCGTCTTGAATTAGATTATCTTAAAATTTTTATTATTTTTTAAAAAGTTTTAAAAATATGAAAATAAGTCAGAATTTCAAAATTAATTCAAATTTTTAAAATTTATAGAATAGAGGAACCTAAAAACTAAAAAAATGTAACTAAAATATAACTAAAAATTGAATCAAACTAAAAAAATATAACTCAAAAAAAAATTTAAAAAAAAAAAACTTAGCATATACCTTTTTTATCATATACATTTAAGTATATCATATTTTTACTTAACGCATTTTAATTATTGAAACACACTCACTTTATAAATTAACAAATTTTGACCAAAAAATTGGATTTGTGTGTATATATATATTTTTGTTATATAAAATACTTTAAATGGCTTATATATATGCATATATATTTTGGGTGAAGCACCAATAAATTTCAAATAGTGATTTTATAAACTGTTTGGTCCTCTTTTTTCTTTTTCTTTTTTCTTTTATAGATCCAAAGGTCTCATTTTAGTATGAATTACATAAGGGTTACAAATATGCATGTGTTATGTGTTGATGGATAAATCTGATTTTCTCATAATATTAAAATTACTAAACATAATACTTCAAAAAAAACTTTTTAATGTACTTTTTCAAGCGTAACACTTTAATATAATATACTTAAAAACTCCTTAGTGTACTTTTTTCAAACGTAACAGTATAACATTCTAAAAAAACTCCTTAGTAAGTTTTTCCCAAACATAACAATATAACATTCCAAAAAAAATCCTTAATGTGTTTTTCCCAAACGTAATACTCCAATCAATATAACACACTAAAAGCACCTTGATGTATTTTTTTTTAAACGTAAAAACGTAATATTCTAAAAAAATTCCTTAGTATAATTTTCTCAAACGTAACAATCTAATTAATGTAACACACAAAAACTATTTAGTGTATTTTGTTTCCAAATGTAACACACTAAAAAACTTGTTAATGTACTTTTTTCAAACATAACAACATAGCATTCAAAACAAAAAAAAATTCCTTAGTATATTTTTTTCAAACGTAACACCCAAATCAATGTAATACATAAAAATTCTTTAGTGTATTTTTTTTCAAAATGTAGTATTTTAATGTAACACTCCAATGTAACATCAGAAAATCACATTAACAAAAATGTAGATTTCCACGCTCTACAACCAATACTTCAACCACCAATCTCCCAAAAAGAATTTTCCACATCTCACATTTCCATTCTCACAAAAAACGAATCAAAAAATTTTAAAAATAAATCACAAAAGGACATTCACTTAAACTCAAATATCACCAAATCAAATAAATATAACTTTTCAAAACAAAAATGACTAATTGGTTCATAAAAAAAATTCTTAGGACTAAATAGATCAACATTCTCCTGTATGAAATTTATAGGTAAATTTTCCCATGTTTATTGAGAATTTTGTGGTACACATACATTTTTTGTTATGACCTTTGTATTATTAGTTATAACCTATTAGAGCATCCACAATTGACGTGTTAGTGGGTGTGCTATTGTTAGTGGCCAAATTTTTAGCAAGCCATAGTCACTTTTGTCTTCACAATGGACGTGTTAGTGGGTGTGTTAGTGTTGTGTGTTAGTGTTAGTTGTTAACTTGTATGTTAACTATAGCTAGCGTTTTAGCCAACGAGAGAGGGAGGGATGGGAGGAAGTGCTATGGGGTCATCCGGCCAGTTATCCCCTCGAACGTTCGGACCCTTCAAGAAAAAAAAAATTGCAATTGATCGTTGATCGGTCGAACGTTCGGCCATCTTCCTTGCCAGCTTCTGCTAACTATATATATATATATATTCTTTAACACATTCCTTAACACACACTTTAACATATCTATTACATCACCACTCATTCTCTAAAATTAACGAACTCTTAACACACCTTTTCGGGTCCCACTTTTATCACTTTTTGTCATATAATACACTTTAACACACTTTTTTAGCTATCCCATTATGGATGCTCTTATGTTGTGTTTAGTTGTGAGATTTGGAGAGGGATTTTGAGAGGGAAAAGGAAAAGGTGTGTGAAACTAGGTGAAATATATGTATATTTTATTCACATTTCACTTACATTCTCCATTTCTATTTTCAAATCTCTTCTCAAATCCACCAACCAAACACAACATTAGAGTATTAGTCATGACTTGGTTATATACATTATGGTGTAAGTTATCAATCACTATGATGTTAATTATACCATTATTTTAATTATGATCAATTTTTATTATATCTTATGTCGTGTTTGATTATAACTTTTTTTTTTTCAGTTATAACTCCTATTTTGATAATAATATTATTTTAATTATGATCTTTTTTTATTACCTCATGTCATATTTGATTATAACTTCTTCTTCTTTTTTTTTAATTATAACTCACATAAAATTAACTTATAATATTTTATGATAATCAAACTTTACCAACGTCTTATTTTTCATATGCTTTACACCATTTTAGGCTGCCTATCATAGCATTACCCCTTTATTTTTGGTGGTATAACACTTTGATAACGCACTTTAGATGACGGGAATAACATTATTAATGATCAACATCAATGGTAGCCAAACTTCGCACCTAAGTTACCTAAAAATCATCTTTGTTTTGCGTGTAAGTTACACTCTGCCATTTTGCCCTTTTATGTTTTATATTTCTTTCATTTTGGTTATTGAATTTTTTCCCTACTTTCACTTTTCATATTTTAAGTTTTGAAAAAATTACAGAAAAATGACAAAAAGTCAAAAGAATGGCAATTTGATGAAAATAAAAAATAAAAAACTAATAAAGTTAAAAAATAATTGAAAAAATGTGAGAATTTTTGTCAAATTTGAAAATTATTTTTTATTTTTTCTCTTCCTTTTCTTCATATCAACATCGGCCAAGTCAGCATTGGCGTCGATATCACCTCGAAGTCCCAGCACCATGCTTCACCACCACTACCACCCAACCACCTTTGCCATTCTTCCGACCACTGCAGCCTTTCCTCCGATCTCCAACCCCTATCCTTTTAAAAACCTTCTCTTTCTCACATCTCTTCTACAACTCTGGACAACCGCTACTGCCGTTAACCAGCACTCCCAACCCTTCTCCCACCATCCCTTCGCCTACTTCTTTCACCACTCTCAGCTCTTTCCTCACCCCTTTTTCACTATTGTAACTCCACTCTCTCACCCTTTCACATCCATTCCACATGGCCACCCCTTTTTCACTATACACAACTGTCAACACCCCTTCCATACCCTTTGTTGCCTTTCCCAAAATCAAAACCTTAAGGGAAAGAGAGACTTGAGGGTTACATTCTAGTAGTCGGAGATTGTTAGGGTTAGTATTTGGTCGTCAAAAGTCACAATCTGGTTATTAGAGGTCACTCGATGTTAGGATTTGGTTTTCAGACGTCGTTCGGGCACTCACAATGGTTTTCAGAGGTCGTTTGGGAGCTCACAATGGTAGGATTTGGTTTTCAGAGGTCGTATGGGCTGAGTGACAAAATGTAAGGGGTTATGGTGATAAGAATGGACTGGGGTTGAAGTTGTGATAGTGAAAGGATGAGAGGGAAGGGTTGCAAAAGGATAAGGCTACAAATTAAGAAAAAAGTTGATGTGGGAGAGAAGTTGCGATGGTGGGTGAGGAAGGAGTTGTGGTGGTGACTGGCCAGAGTTGCAGAAAATAGAAAGATGAAAATGAGAGGTAAGGGTAGTTATGTCCAAATAAATTCAAATACCATCTTTTTGCAATTAGCTTTAAACATGTCATATTTTATGGAATTTTGAAAAACATCCAACTGACTTGCAATTTTTTTACTTCTTATGATTTTTTTGCAATTTTTCCTCAAGTTTCTTTCAATTTACTCAAAAACATTTTTAGGCAGTTGCTACATAGCAACTCAAAAACTTTTTTTGTTCAAAATTTGACCCAAAAAAAATATAACATTGACAGTCACATAACATGAAATATATTATATTTAACTTACACCTCTGACCAAAACTTAAATTCAAATTCGTTTGGTTTAGTTTTTAAAATGAGTTTTGAGTTATATTTTGAAAGATAAGTTGTTGAAAAGACTTTTCGAAGTTGAAATTTTTTTTGGTTATGAGTTTTGAAAATAGTTTTAGGATGATTTGTAATTTTTTATTTTTAGTTGAATAGATGGGTGTGAGTAAGGTTGTAATTTCGCTTGCCCTGGGATGGACCGGCCCGCCACTAGGTCGTGTGGGCTCCCACATTTTTCTAGGGCAAAGGCAGACCTGTGCTGAAAAAGTGGGGCCCAGGTCCACTCAAATTAGGGCCTAGGGTTGGGGCGCAGACCGGGCTTGGCGGGCTTCTTATTCTTCTTCTTTTTTTTTCTTTTTTTTTTTGCGAAAAATAAACGATAAATATATTATATATAGATTATTTATGAGGGATAAAAAATAAAAGAAAAATTGTGCTAAAATATTTTAGTTAAGATTAATGAGATGTTTGGTTATGTTTTATGTGGTGGTATTTAAATTTATGTATGACTTATATTTTTTTGGTTATGACTAAAAAAGTATGAAATTATATAATTTTCTTCTTTTGAAATAAATTATTTTATATATGTCAAAATAAAACTTTCAATATTACAATCATTAAATTAAATAGATAACATTTATTAAATAAATAATTTTTATTTCAAAATGAAATAAAATATTACAAAATTTTATATCATTAAATAAAATAGATGTAGATTATTGATGATGGTAGAGTAATTGCATCATTATAAGTCAAGTACATCCCAACTAGGTTGGCACCTACTAGTTTATCAATCATTTGCATTATACTTCGGGAAATTTGGCTATAAACCCCCTTTATCTTCCTTTTATTGTTAGAAGGACTAAGAAAAAAATTATACTTTCTAAACCCCCTCATAATTATAAAGTTTTGCATAAAGGACAAAATTTATTATTTAAATATTTTATCAGATTATTATACCCTCACATATACACAAAGCTTCTCCTTCAACGAGTCATGGCGGTGGTGATTGCTGTGACTTTGACCGTGGTTGAGTGCAGACTGACATTGGGTCAACCTTACCAATTTCTTTACCAAATCGACGAGTAATCGACATATTCCGATCAAAGCTTTGTGCTTAAAATTACATAATTTGATATATATATATACGTGGTTGGGTACAGACAGCATTGGGTCAAAGCTTTGTGCTTGAAATTACATGATTTGATATAGTTGCATAAAAATTAGTAGAAGGGGTAAATTTAGTTCCATAATTTATCTTCTCTCTCGTCTCTCACTTTTAACCCTAGCTTTCTCCATGGCTGGAGCTGTGTCTTCTCAACTCTTCTCCTTCAACTCTCCTTCAACTATTCATCTTCTATCTCGTCTCTCTCTTCTAACCCTAGCTTCCTCCATGGCCGGAGCTGTGGAGAACTTACAAATCGCACTAATATATATATATATATATATCTATATATATGTGTGTGTTTGTGTGTTTTGAGATTTGAATTCGAATATATATATCTACATATTCCGATCTGTAATCTATATATATATATATATATCTATATATATATGTGTGTGTTTGTGTGTTTTGAGATTTGAATTCGAATATATATGTGTTTTGAGATTTGAATTCGAATATATATATATATATATATATATCTGTATATTTGTGTGTTTTGATCTTGATTTTATTATTATTTTCTTTTCCTTATTCACGTTTATTTTGAAATTTCACATGTATTCAAATGCTCCATACTTTGCAACCTCTTTTCCTCACATGCGAGAACTTGCTTCCATTCTTCTTTGTGAATATATGCACACAAATAACCAAGTTTTCTATGATTATCTATAAATTTTAGTGTAATTGTTTGATTGACCAAAATCAAAGAGCACGCAATCAAATTTCATTTGATAGAACGAGTAAAATTTTACTCTGGTTTTATTGCTCTGTTTTTCATTTGTGAGAACCAAAAGTAAAATTTTACTTTTATCTGAGTAAAATTTTACTTTTAGCTTCAGTCTCACGGTTTACTTATTTTTGAGTAAAATTTTACTTTTAGTTTGAGTGTAAGTTTTACTCATGAAGAGGTTTCCAGGCCCGCCATGTTGGGAACATTAGGGGAGCCTTCTCTCCTTCGTACATACTTTGAAGTGACACCATCGGCGGCAGACGGCGGAACCGTCGTTGTTGCATCATAAACGGTCGAAGAAGCTTACAGAACAAGGGTTGAATATCAAAGATTTCCCACAGACGGTGCCAATTGTACGGGGGCGAAATATCCTTTGCTCTCCGTACGCCTTGAACGTCAATGGCGTCTGTCTCTGCAACACAAAAAGGAGTGAGCTGCCCGGCGGTGGTGTGCCGGAAAGACCCTCCGACGATCAAGTCAGTTCACTGAGGAAGAAGACAATGAGGAGAGAATGTTTGTGAGAGTGAGTTCGCATACCTCCAACGTTCGTGTCTTCCCCTATTTCTAGGTTGGCTATGCAGCCTCAAGGTCGTGTGCACACTCCCTCTGCTGTCCTTCCCTGGACAGGTGGCAGCGCGCGCCTCTCACCACCTTACGCGTGTAAAGGTTTTGTCCTTTCACGGTACACCTGAAGCCCATCTAGCGGTATTGAGGCGTTCGTGGGCGGATGTCCTCTCCTTCACACCATTGGTCGGTGGCACCCTTGGCCAGAGATACCTAGCCGGCACGTAAACTGCGGAAGATCTTTCTTAGAACCACATCTTCTTGCCGTGTCCTTGTCATCACATGGAAGGCAGACCACCTCTGTAGAGCTACTCTGAACGATTCATCAGGACCACCGGTTGCGAGCATCTGCCTGACCATTTCTTCCAAAACATCGGTTGCAAGGAACCATTCATTTCGGTTGGCCGGTCGGAGGCATGCCGGCCTTCCCGCAGCCTCGGCCCTGCCCGGGACATCCGATAGCTCGGTCACTTTCTCGGACCGTGCAAGTCCGGCGATCTCGGTAGGCGCTTGCTTACTCGGTCGAGTCTCGGACGCGCAAGTCCATCGCGTCAGCGAGTTATTTCGGCGCCACGCATTCGGAATTACGACATCGCCCCGATTCGGTCGTCTTGTCGCGCAAATCTTCCCTCTCAGTGCCCTTAAACCCATCAAGCTATCGTGATTGGGTTTTGTCTCGGCAAAACCATGGTCAAGTCGCGCCCTTTGCGGGCCGAGTGTTGATCGGAGAGGTATCATTCTTGAGCTAAGATCGAATCGCCCCTGCTAAGCCCAGCTTGATTGGAGGAACTCTGCGCGTAGAGCCACGATTGAATCGCCTCTACCGGTAGCGTAATTGGCGACATATCATCGCCGTACATCTCAGTGTCGACCATTTCCTCGTTGTCCCATCAAAAGTCGTCTGGCCGTCTTGGACGTAGCCTTTCGAGGCCGCGTGGCCAGCGTTATTGGGTGCGTCGGACTATTTGTCTCCCACGCTCGAATTTCAAACGGCTGCGCCGTTTGGTCTTTTCCCCCCATCAATAAACCCCATACGAAGGGTTTAGACCCTTCACTATTCGTCTTCTCTATCAAACAAAGGCAAAAACCCTGGCTCCCCAAAACTCTCGAGCCTCCTCTGCATCACTGCCTCCACCATTACGTGGCCAAACCCTCCATTTAGGTTCCTTTGGAAGGCGTAGCTTGAGTTCTCAAGGTTGCAATCAAGCTCTTGAGGCCCAACTCCCCCCACGCTCGTTCCTGTAAGTCCTCTACCCCTACTGGTTTTTTTTTTTTTTTTTTTTTTTTGTTTAGTTTTTCAATCTGATCATTCTTCATTTCTTGCACCGTTGTTCTTTGCGTTTGTGCTTTGGGGTTATTAGGAGTTCCTCCCATTGCTTAGAACCATCACACCCTAGGGCAAACGAAAACTACGGGAGTGGATGGGGCCTTCGTGCCCTTGTTCCTCCTGGGTTTGAGTGGATTCATCTCAGAAATGGGATGAACAGCTTGAATCTGGGTAGGACCGAGCTAAATGCTCATTTAGATCCATATTTTGAAACATGTAGGAGCAAAAAGCAGGTTTGCGGTCTCTTCTTGAGGCCACCGGGCGAATACCCCATTAGATCGGTAGATAGGAGCAGGAGAGCTAAAAACTTGAACTTCACTTTGGAGCCTTAGCGAGCTAGAGGATCAACTAGATCCTCAAGTAGCTCTTCTGAATTGGAGCAGAACAAGGAGGCTAAAGCACTGCGTGTAGTTAAGCAGAGTGAAAGCAGGCCAAATCCTTCCTGAGCTATTTACATTAGGAGCAGCGATATCTGTAGTGCTAACCCTCGGCCTTATTTTTCAACATCTTGAGAACAAATAGGACCGACCAAGCCGATCGGCACTATCATTGGTGCGACTCAAAGTCGGCGACCACCACACATTTTTGTCCAAGATACAATATAAATAAAACCGGCCTAGATGGGAAAATACCCGACTTATGGTTAAGCGCTTGATGCGATGGTAGGAGTTCGTAGAGATTACAATATACCGGTAGGCGTGGTGTTAGAGCTAAGCTAAAAAGGGAGACTCCATGGGGAGACTTAGGCAGGGTGCCCCTTCATGTAGTCGTTTCCATCGTCGAGGAGCTATGCTTCCGTCTTGGTAGATTGATCTGCGAATTTTTGAGGCGGAACCAGGCTCTGTCCTGAAGTCTCCTGCTGCACGTACAAAATAATAAATGGGCGTCAGAAATTTGAGCCAGAAGGCTCGGTCTAAATCTAAACCTCATGAAATTTTCCATCATCTGACCTTAGTAAAAATAAGGGTGGGTTTCTTTGGTACCTTAAGGTGAAGAAGAGTGAGCAAAACTTCGTCGAACAACTTGGGACAAGGAAGCCAATAGCGATGATTTTTGTGGGTGTCTGGGCCTCTGAACAAGGCACCCATCTTAGGGGTGGTACATCAGGAAGGATTTTGGTAGTGCGGGTAAGTAGCCCGGCTGACCGTGCTATCTTCTAACTGCATTTCATTTCTGTTATCTTCTGCCGATCTAACACTTGTTTACTTGTTGCAGATAAATACTTGGCAGCCGGCTATCCTCAAGCCAACCAGGAAGCCATCAGAGCTCTGCTTCTGGCTGGCCAGGAAAAGGAGCTTGAACTACTCGACTTCGGCGGACATACCACTACCGGTAGCGCAAGAAGCGAGTCAGCGACTTTCTGCGTGAGCCCTCTCTGAAGCCGGATCAACTCTTCCACCGGTCGGACTCGTTCCATGTAAGCCGGCGAGGAGATGGCAAAATCGAGCCATCAAGTCGATGATCCTTTGGAGAGGAGAGTCCCAACCCCGAGTGGCCAGGGAACTTCCTCCACCCGCCGAACAAGCGAAGGAAGTGCTGCATGCAACAGCGAGCAAAGTGGCGACCAAGAAAAGGCCAGGAAGGACAAGGCGGTCGAGCACGGTTGACAAAGATTCAGCAGGGTTGGTTCAGCCGTGGCCGACTAGACCGTCGACCACTTTCGCATAAATCAAGGGCAAGGGCCAGCCACCCGATGCAGGTGCCCCAATTAAATATCTCGGTAAGCGGTTTCATGGGAGACTTCGGTCGAGGACAAGGATCACTCACTTGGTTTCAATTTGACCAAGGGTTGGCCTTGCGAGGACATGAAAAACGATGAGCTATCGACCTCAAGGTCCTTCGCTCGGCCAGAATCAATAGTCTTTGGTAAGTAGAACACCTTTAGCTTCAAGTTTTTGTTCGGTTTTTGCGGACTCGAATGCTAACAATCTTCGTTTGTTCGCGAGCGCCTTGAAGAATTATCTTGCCCATGATCGCATGATCAAAATTGCGCCAAATCTGTAGCGATGCTATCACGGAGAACAAGACCCGAAGCGAGATAGAAGCTCGGTAGGGCGAGCAAGGCGCTTGATCGCGGCGGGATGCATTGCGGTGAAAGTCGGCCGTGATGCGGACAAGAAAGAGCCGCGAAGAAGGCCAAAGCTTCGGTATCTCGTAGAGCTCGGCTTCGTGATGCTCACAAAGGCGGCCATGGACATGGCGGTGGGCGAAGCGAAGACCGCGGATATAGCGAGGATTGAAAACTTCTGAGCGTCAAGTCAGCTACCAAGGACATCTTTTTCGGTCTTGGTGGAAAGCGCCGTGGAAAAGTTGGCCTTAGTCGAGATCGACATGTTCATCAATCCGCCCTCTGCACACATCCGGTCTATATGCAAGCATATGCCAATGCCACCTGAAGCAGGCTCATTCTTGAGGCGAGGAAGGAGGAGGAAGCCGCCCGTAGAAACAAGCGAGCAAACTCCATCGAGGTGTCTCCGGATCTTTGAAAATGAAGTGATTGGTCGGGATGTTGTCACGGTGGAAAAGCGTCGATGAATAGAAGAACTGCCGAAACAAAGCTGCGTTAATGGCCGGGTTGACCGTGGAGGGGGCCGAACAACACGTTGACCTTGATTGAAGATTTCCTTCTTTGTTTTTTGTATTATTCTTTTCTTTGTTTTGCAATGTAACCGGGCTACGCCTCCTTTTGTACTGAACTTTTTCTATCAATGAAATGCAACTTTTTGCTCGTTAAATGCATTGGTTTTGTTAAACTACGTATGTTTGAATTTCTTGCTTTCGCACTTTAATTAAGCTGTCGGTCGTGAGACCGCACTTTTATTGCCTCAAGTAACCTTGCCATTCCTTGCATTTCGAATAAAATGATATTTTGTACTTGGTAGAGCAAAAATCCGCTCGGCTTTGTTAGGTTGGCAACACTTAGTCGTAGAGCAAAAACTAGCCGCCTTTTTGAAGTTGTTTAATATGCCAATATTTTCCTTTTGGTAGAAACAAATTCATTTCGGCCTTGTAATTGGACAAGACACCAACATTGCCAATTCCGAGCAAAATCGGCTCGTTTCCCATATTGGACAATCCACCAATATCTAGATGGTAGAAACAAAATCATTTCGGCTCCTACATTGAGCAAAACACCAATGTTTTAGCTAGGTTGGTCATGCGCCAACATTCCCAAGGCGAAACAAAACCGGCTCGGCCCTAATGCGCATTGATACTGTAGAAGCTGTTTGTCTTGATCTGCTCTGTCCAGGAAAAGTCCGGTCACCTTCAGGTCGGTTCTTGCCCCTGGCATCCATAATTGCCTTTTGTGTCTTGTGATAACATTGGACAAATGTAATACCAAACAAAAAGAGACTAACTTTCATTATAAAAACATTGCCATCTCTTACATCACATGCCAAAGGGCTAGAGGTCTAAAAAAGCTAAGGAACATAAACAAATTACATTTCAAAAGTAAAAGACCTTAAGGTTTGCTGCATTCCATGGTCTGGGGACAGCCTTGCCATCTAAGTCTTCCAGATGGTATGCCCCTTGCCAGCAAGACCAACCACCTTGTATGGTCCTTCCCAATTTCTTGTAGAGCTTGCCTTCGCCGAGGATCCTTTGTGTTGCCAAGCACCTTCACGAGGACCCAATCCCCAATCTTGAATAGCCTTGGGTGCCTTTGCCTTGTTGTATTTTTAGAGAGTTCTGGCGATAGGCGCTATATGGATCAATCTGGCGCTCGTCTTTCCTCGGCGAGGTCGGCTCTAATGCAACCCGTTGTTCAAGTCTGGCTGGAAACTTTTTGAGTGGATGGTCGGCATGCCAATCTCTAATGGGATGACGGCCTCCATATCATAAGCCAAAGCGAACGGTGTTTCTCCGGTCGACCGCCTTGGCGTAGTGCGGTATGCCCATAGCACATTAGGAAGCTCTTCAACCCACTTTCCCTTCGCCTTCTCAGCGCTTCTTGACCCATCGGGATGGTCTTGTTTGAGGCCTCTGCTTGACCATTCGTGAGGATAAGCGGGGTTGAATTGTAGAACTCAATCTTCAACTCTTCCCAAAATCATGAAAGAGTTTCCCATCGAATTGAGTGCCATTATCTGAGATGAGCGCCCTGGGTATACCGAAGCGAGTGATCACATTTTGCCATACAAATTTCTTAACGTCCTTCTCCTTAATAGTTGCCAGTGGCTCGGCCTCTACCCACTTAGTGAAATAATCAATGGCGGCGATGAAAAACTTGCGATTGCGGTGCTTGTTGGGAGGGTCCAACAATATCAATCCCAGTCGAGCGGCCAAGGACTTGTGAGGAGAAGCGGCTCCTGGTGGTTGGTGGATCTGGTGAGCAAATTTTGACATTTTCACATCGTGAGCGTATTTTTCTTGGCGTTAACTTTGCATGCATGGCCACCAATAACCTGTGAGATTGCTCGGTAGGCTAAGGACCTACCGGTATGGTGCGCTTGATGCCTTCATGGATCTCATAGAAAGCTTCCACCTTAGAGGGTGGACACACTTGAATCTGACCCGTGAAAGATTTCTTGTACAAGGCTCAGGAAGGTGAGAGCCAAAACCGCTCGACTTTGCGGATCTTGTGGGCGCCTTCTTTTCTTCTGGTAGAATTCGATCTTTCAAAAAGCGGCGATGGGGTCCATCAAGAAGGTCCCAAGTCGGTCTTGATACCTCGGTTATACGGTTCCTCAATACTTGGCGGGGTAAAATTCAATCATCGAGGGTTGGGAAAGGTTATGCGAGTGGAAGCGAGGCCAAGCGGTCATCGTGTCTTTGTTTCCCAGCGGTTGATCTGGTCGACTCGATGGCATCAAACTTCTTGACTTCGCTTCGCGCTGATGTACTTGGCCATTCTTTCATCTTTGGCCTCGTACTCCCTAAGACTTGATTGACCACCGACTTTGAGTCTTGAACACCATAAAATTTGTGACCTTCATTCTCGAGCGCTCGCTTAGGCCGTGAGGAGGGCTTCATACTCGACCGTTATTGGATCTTTGGGAAGCCAAGCGTAATTGCTTGCTCGATAGTCGACCCATCTGGCGAAGTTAGCACAATTCAGCCGACCCCATGCCTATTGGGCGCCCATCGATGAACAACTTCCATCTCGCCAAGCGACTTCCGCAATCGGGCGGATGCAGGAGCTTCTTAATTCCAAGTCTCTGGTAGGCTCAATCTGGTCTCCTTGCACGTCTTTGCTGGGTTCTTCTTTCGATGAGTCGTTGGCCCTTGCTATTTTGGTTAAGCTTTGCTCTTCTTCCACTCGCGAGCCATCACATACCTCTGTTGCGGAACCACAGGTTGTGCTAAATCCGCATCAACCAAATCAGCCGGACAGACGGGATCGTTCACGGGGCAAATTCCGCCACAAAATCTGCAAGGGCTTGAGCTTTGATTGCGGTCTTGTGATCGGAACTTAATGTCGTACTGGCCTAATTCCACGGCCCATTTCATAATTCTCCCAGTAAAGTCCGCTTTTTCGAAGAGCACCTTGAGCGGGAACTCGGTTAACACCACTATTGTATGGGCATGAAAGTAGTGCGCCAGCTTTCTTGACGCCATCATGAGAGCCAACGCCAATTTTTCCAAGGGAAAATATCTCGTTTCGGCCGGGAGCAGAGTCTTGCTCACATAGAAAATGGGCAAGTGCTGAATGCCCTCAGCGCGGACTAGGACAGCGCTCACCGCATATTGAGAGACCGCTAAGTAGAGATATAACTCCTCGCCCGGCTGAGGTGTAACCAAAATAGGTGCTGAAGAGAGATACGCTTTCAAGTTCGTCAGAGCATGGTCGCACTCTTCATCCCAAAAGAACTTGGACTTCAAAGTTTTGAAGAAGGGCCTGCAACGATCCGAAGACCGGCTAATAAATCTATTGGTCTGGCCGCCATCCCGGTAAGATGTTGCATGTCCTTCGTGGAGGTTGGGCGTTCCAATTCTTCTATTGCATTGATTTGCGGCGAATTGACCTCAATTCCGGTTCGTGACGAAAACCTAAAATTTCGATTGCCAACTCCAAAGGCGCACTTAGAGGCGTTCAGGCGAAGCTTGTGACACTTGAGTATGGCAAACATTTCTGCTAGATCGGCGAGGTACTGAGACTTCTCCTTACTCTTCACCACCATATCATCGATATAGGCTTCCATAGTTCGGCCCAAGAGAGGAGCGAACATCTTTGTTACCATCTGTTGAAAGGTTGCCCCGGCGTTCTTCAGTCCGAACGGCATGACCTTGTAGTAGTATAAGCCTCTGGGGGTGGTGAAGGACGTGATCTCCCTGTCCGGTTTGTACATGGCTATCTGATGATAACCGCGATATGCATCCAAGAAGCTAAACCTCTGATGGCCAGCGGTTAAGTCTACCAGCTGGTCAATCCGTGAGAGAGGAAAGCTATCATTTGGGCATGCGCGGTTGACAGTCTTATAATCCACGCAGACTCGCCACTTGTCGTTCTTCTTAGGAACTACCACCGTGTTAGAAATCCCATGGTGTGCACCTCTTCTATGGCCCGGCTTCCATGATTCTTCACTTCTACGCCACCACTTGACGTGGTGCAAAATTTGAGCAATAGCGTCCTCTGTATATGGCGCGCATTGGGAAGACATTCAGCGGTGGCGAGATGAAGCTTGGGTCGACGCCGGGCATATCGTAAAGGCGTCCATCGAAAGCCTCAAGTTGGAAACCAAGAAGTTGACATAATCCAATCATTATTTGGACAACGCGATCGGGAGGAAAAGAACTTAAGCGGGTCGTTTTTGTCAATCGCGCCGACCAAATCTTCGTGACTTTTCCTCGCATACGCCCGCGTCTTCAGGACCTCGCTTTCCTCGGGCCCTCGATCATCTGAACAAACCCTTTGGCGCCCGATTGCCATTTACATAGCGAACCTTTGTTTGGCCATCACTGGTCTCCCGGACTTCCTCTATTTGCGTTGGTATGAAATCGCATGACTTGATGGAAAGTTAGGCGACGCTTGCATGGCGTCTGACCAACCTCTGCCTAGAATCAAATTGTAAGTCGATGGAACTTTGAGCACCGAAATTCTACTTGCTTCTGGCAAACCCGCCTTGACCGGCAAGATAATCTTTCTAATTGGCCATTCTGGTTGCGAGTTGAAACCGACCAAAGGAGATATTGCAGGAGCTAAATCCTTGTCCTCCAACTTCATTTGTTTGAACGCGTCATAATACATTATTTCGACCGAACTCCCCTCGTCGATCAATATTCTCTTGATATCGAAATCTTTGACGCGAAGGGTCACCACCAAAGCGTCATTGTGCGGCTGGACCGAGAGCACCTCCCTTTCCAGGTCTTTGGTAGAGAACAAAAGGACGTCTTTCTCCTCGGTTTTTCCCCTCTTCACCGCAGGCTGGACCGAGAGCACCTCCCTCATGTGCTCGGCCTTCTTGATCATCCCTCTCAGCTCGCAGACCCTTGCTGGTTCAATAATGCCGTGGATGACGTTGATCACACCCTGTGGGGGCGCCTCTAGGGCGGCCATTCCGTTTGGCTCGGTTTGTCCAGTCGGTGCGGCCTTGACTCCTCCGTTAATATATTGGTCAAGATGCCCTGCCGCCACCAACTCCTTCAAATGCTGTTTGAGCGGCAAGCAATCCTCCGTCCGGTGCCCCCGTTCTTCATGAAAGGTGCAGCGATACTTTGGATTGAAGCCCCGCTGCGCGCTCCCCAACTTAGCCGGCCAACGGACAAAAGGCTCCCCTCGGATTTCGCTCAAAATGTGGTAGATGGGAATTTTAAAGACCGTGGTAATCCCTGTCCGCGCCTTCAGTTTTCTTTTGGCATCCTCTGCTGCGTCGCGAGGTGCGTCATTTCTGCAACTTCTGTTTTTGTCATTTTGGCCGGTCCCTCGACGCTGATCTTTTGGTCAGTCACTAGGGCGATTTTCCTCCTGCCCGACCGAATGAACTTTCCCCACTACCTGCTTTGTCCATGCGACGGATTATCGCCAGCGGCGGCATCATCTTCCACGAATGTGTTCGTTGATCCATTGCATCAAAGATTCTATGGTGGTGGGCGATGTATCGTGAGTGAGTCTCGCGACCTATGTCGATTAGGAGACCCCTCTTGTATTGAGTGATCGCTTGATTGGTAGGGCGATCGAGAATTCGTTGTAAGTTTCCCAATACTTCGCATTATATGCCTTCAAGGAACTCCAGGACTCCATCTTGGCGCCCGGAAGGTGGTCTACCTCGCCGGCGTTGAGTGTTAGTCTTGAATACGGTGACGAAGGCTTCGCTAATTCTTGCCACCCGCCGATACTCCCCTCTTTCGAACCACTTCAAGCCAAGCTCTCCCGGACTTCTTTGGGAATATGAGACACATCGGGCATCGTTACGCCGGTGCCCGCCATCACTGCCGTAATGACTCACATGCGTATGCGGATCTGTCTTGCCGTCGTACAAAGTGAATTTTGGTGGTGGAATCCGTGAGAAGTGGGGCTCTCAATCTCTGAGGACAACGGCGTGGTGTAAGCCTCGCGGTTCTTTATCCACCGATCTTTGAGACTCGTTTACGGGTGCGGCATCATCACTTCTTCATTACCAATGGGGCACTCAATCTCTGGGCCTTGGCACCCTCTGAGTCTCCAGAAGGCGCTCTCTCTTCGGCCCGTCCACGAGATCCTGGAGCAGGAGGAGGTTGAAATATCGCGGCGTCGGCGATGGGCGGAAGGCGATAAGTCTTGTCGCAGCGTCTTTGGACACCGCCCTCTCTCTGGTCGAGTCCCAAACCCATAGTTCTTTGGTGATAGAGATTGAATGAGTCCTCCTCTGGCCTTGCTAGAAACGAGGGAGGGTGCGCTTCTTGAGGTTGCCCTCTCCAACACCCTTTCCCTCACTTGGCGCTTGAGCTCCATCTCGCCGCCATCCTACGAATGAGGGCTTCTTGGTCCTTGAGTTTGTGCTCGAGGCGCTCCTCGCGGGATTCCGTGGCCGTGGCCCTCGGGACTCTGAGCGATCTGAACTCCTCGCGCTTGTCGCGCGCTCATGAAAGAGGTTTCTAGGCCGCCATGGTTGGAACATTAGGGGCCTTCTCTCCTTCGCACATACTGCAGTGACACCATCGGCGGCAGACGGCGGAACCGTCGTTGTTCGCCATGGAAGCGGTCGAAGAAGCTTCTGAACAAGGGTTGAATATCAAAGATTTCCTGAGCGGCGCCAATTATGCGAGGCGAAATATCCTTTGCTCTCCGTCGCCTTGAACGTCAAGCTTCCGTCAACGGCGTTTGTCTCTGCAACACAAAAAGGTTGAACTGCCCGGCGGTGGTGTCGGAAAGACCCTCCGACGATCAAGTCGATTCAGCGAGAAGAAGACAATGAGAGAGAATGTTTGTGAGTGAGTTCGCATACCTCCAACGTTCGTGTCTTCCCTATTTCTAAGTGGCCATGCGACCTCAATTAAATCGTCTTTATTTCCTCTCTTGTCCTTCCACGGGCGGTGGCGTATGGCCTCTCACCACCTTCTGGCGTGTAAAGGTTTTGTCCTTTCACCAGTACACACTGACCTGTCTAACAATATTGAGGCGTTAAGTGGGCGGATGTCCTCTCCTTCGCACCATTGGTCTAGGTGGCACCCTTGGCCGAGATACCTAGCAAACTGTAAACTGCGGAAGATCGCTTCTTGAAAGCATCTTCTTGTCCCTTGTCATCACATGGAAGACAGACCACCTCTGCCGAGCTACTCCTGAACCGATTCATCAGGACCACTCGGTTGCGAGGCATGCCAACCCCCAACCATTTCTTCTAAAACATCGGTTGCAAGGAACCATTCATCTCGGTTGGCCGGTCGGAGCATCTGAAGCCTTCCTGACCTCGGCCCTACAGGACATCCGATAGCTCGGTCACTTTCTCGGACCGTCTTGAGTCAAACGATCTCGGTGAGGTAACTTGCTTACTCGGTCGAGGTCTTGGACGCGCAAGTCCGTCAGCGTCAGCGAGTTATTTCGGCGCCACGCATTCAGATTAATTCGGCGTCGCCCGCTTCGTCTTGTCACGCAAATCTTCCCTCTCAGTTAGTATTGTAATAACTCAGATTTTTAATTATTCTGTAGAATTTATACTAATATTATTTAATCTCAGTTCAGAAAAAAATATAATTTATTATATATTATTATGCGTAATTTTGTAAAATAATATAATTATTAAAAATTTAGGGGTCAAAATATAAATAATAATAATAATGGGTGTGGTATTAAAATAAATAATTAATTTTCTATAAGTATATGATAAAGTGTAATTTAATTAAGAATTATTTTATTTATATAATTATATTAAAATGTTGAGTTAAATGGTAATTATCTTAAATATCTATTAAGGATAAGAACGAATCTATATAATTATAATCGAATCTGCGGATTGATTTGGGAAGGGGCACGTGTTGACTAAAGACTGGGTTCACCTCCCTATAAATAGGGAGGTGATTAATTTGAAAGAAGAAAAAAAAAAAAGAAAGAATAGAAAGAGGAAAGAAAGAGAGGAGAGAAAGAAAGGAAAAATGGTGGAAGCTAAAAGGGTCTTTGACAGTAGAAAGAAAGAGTAAGGTATTAAAGTTAAAGTGAATTATATTATACCTTGAGTTACCAAAATGTATTTTACTTATGTTTTGACTTACCATATTTGTTTAATATAAGTTATGTTTTATTAGTATATTAATAAAAATTATGTTTTATAAAGGTTTCAGTTACGTGGATTATCTTCTGAATCCTATTTGTTCTAAAGGAAACCCATGGATATGTTTGTTTTACTTTTAAAGAATATTTGGCTATGACTTTATAAACAATTATGTTTTGTAAGTACCACTACGGGAGTCCCACGCCTTTGGGGACTTAAATAACTATTGGCCTCTGTTTGGTTACTTTGTGGCCCTCTGATCCATTGACCTCTGTTCTGTGCGGATCAAAGTGCTGTGCAGAACTAAGTGCTACATTATTGTGGGAGCCACCTCTAGAATCCGTATGAGTCACCTCTTGAATCCGTACCTCTGTTCTGTGTGAACCAAAGTGCTGTGCAGAGCTAAGTGCTACACTATTATGGGAGCCACCTCTAGAATCCGTACGAGCCACCTCTTGAATCCGTACCTCTGTTACATTGTCCTTACGTGACCTACATTACTGATACATTATGTACTGTGGTTATGGTTATTTACTTACATAATATCTGTATTTCAGTTTCTGCCACTTAAATGATTTGTTTATCAAATTACCATGGTTATGGTTATTTATTTACATAATCTCAGTTTTGCTACTTAAAGAATTATTTGTTCCGACTCAGTTATCCTAAATGTTTTGGCCCAACTAACTATCCATGGTTATTTCGTGTCCCTTATACTCTTAGTATAATATTTCTCGCTCTGCCATGTGCTTATAGTACATTTACCGATTTTAGGAAGCGATGCAATTGAAATGACTTTTGGGAAAGTCTTTGATCTTGAGACTCTGGAATAGACACGCACAGCACTTTTTATGATATTTTTTTATATGTAAATATCGGCATTTTTGGTCAATATATTTTGTAATAAAAATAGAAGTTCCGATGATTATTTTGGTACCCTCACTTTAATATTACTTCCGCTCGCGGTTACTGATTTGTTTATGAATTGGCCGGAGGTAACTTTAATTCTTGGCCATCACGATATAACCCTTGGAGTGCGCGAATGGTCGTGACAAGTATATCTCAAGTCATCTATGAGAGCACAGGCTATATAGATTTATTTTGTTTCCACTAATATAAAATATCAAAATCTTAAGCTATCGTCCATTGGTGGGCTATCCAAATAACATTGAAATTCAAAACTACTTACGCTTGTATGTTGAGATATTCTTCTAGTTTTTGTTGCTGAAAAAACACTTAATCTTCCACCTCGAGAAGAGGTTGGTATAGTGTGTGTAGGTGTATTTGCAGTTATAACTGCCATGTATTCTTCAAATAATTTTTTACATGTTTTCATAATAGGGGCAAATTGTTATTGATCAGCGAAAATACGTTATAAAAATTTTTATAAATCAATTTCTTTACACTCATGATCAATTATTATGGCTAAATCTAAAAGACGAGGCAATGGATCAAAATATTTATCAAATTTTTCTTTCACTGCAGTAATAACAGTTGCATAATATTCATTACCCATATATTTTGTAACAGCTTTCATTATTTCTGCTAACATATGTAAAACAAATGGTGAAATAGGAATATATATATATATATATATAAGAAAATAATTTTGTTTCAATATTAAAATTTTTTAGAAAATCTTTATATAAGGCTATTTGGCACTAATTCGGTTATGTGAGAGTCAGTATTTCTCTTATTGATGTTATTGCAAAAAATAAATGTATTACTTTTCTTTGTTTACAAGCTCTTTCTAACATATTATACGTTAAATTCCACATGTTATCTATATCTAAAATTAATTTTTAAAATGGCATACCTTCTCATTGATAAATTTCCCTGTATTCCAATATTTGATTAACAGAAGACATAATAGTAAGAATCACAATTTTTATTACTAGTCTGAGAGTCTCATATCGTGTATAGTTTCTTTAACAATCAACTTTAAAATAAGAGCACAACAACGAACATGAAATAAATCACCATTAACAAGTAATTGTAAAGTTAATTTTAAATGGGTTACAGTTTGATTGTAATATGTTGCTGTTATGACCTAAACCCGCCCCTATGGGTTTAGCATAGAACGGGCGATGTCCGTGATTACGAAGGCACCTTGATGATGAAGACGATACAGTCTGAGGGCATGGCGGAAGCCAAAACAATAAATAAATAATGTCCAATAAGTTGTGGCAGTCTGTATGCAAAAAGACTTTTCATACATATGTACAATCAGTGCAAAATAGTATGTACAACATTTACAATCATTCAGCGAGGACCTAATCCTATTAAGCGATGCAAGTATCAGTCTAAACGGTTATTACAAAACAGGTATAGAGACGGACAGGGGAAATAAAACACTCCTAAGCTATAGCTTAGCAGGCTCGGAAGCTCGCAGGGAGGCACAGTGGTTGGCTTGGCAAAAAGGGGAGTCTAACCCACGCTCCTAGCTCGATGCAGTGCACGAACACCTATATATATATATATAAACAGTGAGCTAAAACCCAGTAAATAACATAATGCGTAAAGAGGTTAAGAATGAATGTCCTTTCAGTATTGAAAACAGTCAATTGATTCAGTATAGCAGTCATTCAGTCATAACAGTCATATGTGGTACATCCATTAGCAAAGCGATACGAAATGAGGGTCTTAAAAGACCGAACAGTCAATGATGGCCATCATAATAGTAAACAGAAGTTCCAAGATAGGAATTGTGAGATCTAATGCTTGATGGTAATATGATAACAGTAGTTGCTAAGGATGCCACAATATAGTTCAGAATAGAGGACAACATTCATACAGTTAACAGTAAATAGTTCAGAAAACAGTTCAGTTAATCATTCAGAAAATATTCATTTTCGAACATATCTTTACAACATTGTTGCTCACAGAGTTCTGGGCTATAAGCAGCTAAAGCGCATCTCCGAAGGCCAACCCTATACAGTGACAGAACGAACACACACTAAGTTCACATTCGGGGATCAAAGACTTAGTCCCTACTTAGACTCGGTGCGGTTCTACATCTATATCCTCTTTAAGATGCCTTAAACATGCCCTAAGAATGCTTAGGATGGAAAAAGGATGCAAAGATGCACTTAGAAAATATTTTCAGAATTTTCAGAAAATAGGGGATCCGCTCGAGCGTAGGTTACCCCGCTCTAGCGTAAAGGCAAACAAACTACTCCGCTTGAGCGCGAATTACTCCGCTCGAGCAGACTGTAAAATATGCCAAAAGTATTGGATGTGTGAAAATCACACTCGATGGGTACTCGATATACGCTCGAGCGTGAGACACAAGTTCCCGCTCGAGCGTAAATTACCCCGCTCGAGCGGACTGCTAAACACAACAAAATGCTGGAAGCACGATTTTCACGCTCGAGCGCCACTTTCCCCGCTTGAGCGTAAGTCCAAATTCTAGAAATTCCAGAATTGAACCTCAAGCTCAAAACCAAATTTAAATGCCTCAAATTCGATCCTCTTGGGCTAATTTTCTAGAAAACACTTGTAAATTCATAGTATTACCTGATTCAAAGCTCAATTTAAGAAATCAAAGCCTAAGGGTAGCTCAATTAAACTCAATTTCAAACCAATTTTCATGAGTATGACTTCAATTAAACATGCATGCATTAAACCAGCTTCCAAGCTTCCAAACATGCTCTAATGAGCCAATTCTTTCAAAAACAAGATAAAATCATGGACTTAAACATAAATATAAGTATGCATGTAACAATCTTCCATGAAAACAACTTAAAACTCATCAATATAGGCATCCATGCAAGGAATGAGCTTCAATTCAACATTAAAAGACCAATTCTTGACTTAGCTCTTTAAACTACCATAATCCATGCTAGACAAGACTTAAACACACAATTAAGAGGATAAAATTCATACCTAGGTTCCTCAATTACAAGTCTAGAGGTTCAATTGATCACAAGCTCTTCCAATCTTCTCAATTTCCAAGCAATACAAGGTGAATTCACTTCAACTTCCTATTTCTCTCTCTTTAGTCGGCAATAACAAGGGAAGAGGCTGATGAAATGTTTTGTTGAAGTGTGTATGAAGCTCAAAGTGTTTAGTTAGTGGGTCACTAGGCATGGCAAAGTTGTAGATAATACAACTTGTAGAATTAAGCTTATTTTAATCTAATTTAATCATACCAAATTACATTTTAACTGAATATACCATAAAATCACATAAATTACGATTAATACAAAACATCAATTAATTTCGGATTCGGCCGCTGATAAGGCATTCAATTTGCAATTTAAATCATACAGCATAAACAGATAATTTTAACAGTCAACAGATAGGTATACAATTAAACAGGTATACTCAATCAATTCAGTTCCAAATTTCAGTCGGTTTAATTACTTTTCATAATCAGTCTCAGTTTAGCAGTAATTAGTGATCAGTGGTGAGGGTTATTATAGTTGCATTATCTAAACTAATGGTAAATATTTTATTTTGCAAAGTCCACTCATATAATACATTTCTTATTTATACACCAAGCAAATGACCAATGTATGGAAGTTCAACTAATTTAAATGAAATAATTCTTTTATTTAATTTTCAATCATTATCAATAAAATATGCAATGATACATTAATATTCTAAACCATTATTTGACTGCAGTTCAGATGTTAAACAAACTTTTCTATTCAAATTTTTGAAGATGTCAAATAATTCACTTTTAATATCCTCAAATTTCTTTAAAATCCTTTTCCAGCAGTATTTCTTGAAAAAATTTGATATTGTGGTACAAAACCTTCATGCCATTTATAAAAAATTAGAACATTCACTAGTAGTAAAATGTTGTTCTTTTTTAATAATATAATCAACTACAGAATTTTGTGTACGTATAGGATCATATGAAAATGTTTGCAAATGACCAGTTGATAAAATCCTTAATTGCATTTAACTTCTAATATCAGATTGTTGGCTTTGTAAATGATAGTTAGCATGTGTTTTTAGATGATTAACTGCATACGCAACACTAAGTAAATGTTCACAATATTTACATTTTACTTTAAATGTAATTGTACCATCAGGATTATTTACATATATTTTTTTCGAAATGCTTCCAAACACTACTAGTCATGCCCCGAAATGATGATCTAGTTGTTGGAAGAGGGATATTAGGTATATTAGATGGAGAATCAACATATTTATGTTATGTAATATATGCATCTATATCGACATAAACATTAGGAATATTAAGATCCATAATAATGTAAGTAAAATAATATATAAGAATTAACAATTAATTTAAATAATGAGAAAACAATAACAACTAATATATGTTAAGAAATAATTAATGTATCAATAAGTAAATAATAAATTTAATTCAAATAATTAATTTTACCGGCAAATGCGATACAAAATTAATTCATTACGATGAAAGTTTCTTCTTGCACAATTACAATTGCTACTTAGGTATGAGATTGCAAAATTATTTGAAAGAGTTGAGAGTTGAAAGAGATTGGGAGTTTGAGAGAGAGAGAGTTGTTTATGAGAAATAAAATGGAAGAGGGTTGTATTTATAAGAGTTTGAAAGGAGGGGGTGAATCTATAAAATAAAAATAAAATTTTGGCTTTCGATGTATAAATGGTCACATGACCGTTTGAAATAAAAAAATAATAAATAAATAAATAATTGGTTGAATTTTCTAACCGTTGGGATAAGAGAGCCGCTGGGGGTGGGCCACGTCGGTAGGGCGCGAACTTTTTTTAGACCGGGAGGTCGGGCTTCCAAACAGAGGTCCCAGGCTCAGGCTCGAGCCCAGGCCCACCCGGGCCGCGGGCAGGCTTTGGGCATGTGATGCCCGAGTAGGTAACCTGTTTTGTTTTGTTTTAATTGTGTTTATCTTCTTCTTCTTCTTCTTCTTTTTTTTTTTTTTTTTTTTTTTTTTTTTGCGTTGGGAGTGCCGGGTATTAACCTAAGGTCTCATCGACTGTTTGGATTCACCGTCCTTGAAAACCTTTCTCGGATTCTCATCCTTATTTTGTTCCAAAGTAAAATCTTTGCTTATTTCAAAAAGCGTGAATTGGGATCGGAGTGTTGCGGTCTTGCTAGTATTTTTTTGTGTGAAAGGGAAAATCACACGTGCAGAGGCTGGGGCTGCACGTGCGGAAGTGGTCCCGCATGTGTAGGTTGTGAGGCCGCACATGCGGTAAGGGAATGCCATCTTTGTGTGACTACTGCTATAATTGCACGTGCGGAGATAAGTGCGAGAAACAACCCACGCGTACGATGGAAGGGGCCACATGTATAGACCGGTACACACCACACGTGCGGAAGAAGACACGCACATACAGAAAAGCCCTAGGTCTGAAAATTTGGTCCTTTTCTTTCATTGGGTTGAGCACCCACCTCACTTTTTCCTTATATTTCTCTCTCTAAAACATTTTTCTCTTCCTTCTCTCTACAATTACTCTCACCAAATTACATTAAACCCTTGATTTCTTCAAATCCATTAGAGCTTTGACCCTAGTTCCTTTATTAAAATTGGAGAACTCCTCGAGGGCTACATTTTGTGCAGTGGGGGATCGGATTTTAACACTATCAAATTTGGGGGTCTTCTTCTCTCTTTTCCGCCAAAGCTTGAGATAGGAACAATCTTTGAGTTATATATACATTTTTGCAAGTTTATGTTGATTTTGGAACTTCCTCTTGTAGTATGGAACTTTAATTTTGATTTATGAGTTCTTGATGATTTTAAAAGGGGTTTTTCTCAGTGTTTTCTAAAAATTCTTGGAAGTATAAACCTATATTGTTGAGGAGGGATGTTGTTTTGGAAAATCCTTTTAAAAATGATGAAAAACCTAGTTTTGTGAAAACCCTAGAAATTGGGGATTTGTTTTTGAAAAAATGTCATGATGTTATGAAATCTATGGTTGTCTAGTATTATGGTGAATGTGTGATTAGAATGTTCCTATGATTGTGCATAAAGAGGAAATTCCATAGAAAGAAAGATGAGTAGTAATTTAATTGAAGCTTGTTGTATAGCTTATTAATGTTTGGTCTTGAAATGACTAAGTGGAAAATAGAGAATATATGAAGATTGAGATTGTTATGTCCTCCTTTAGAATTATATTATGATGATTAATATGTGAAAGATGCTTGAAGGCTAATGTTGTATTATTTTATCTTTTATAATGTATCATGATTTTTGCATTGACGGAGATGTAGAATTTGATCACAATAGAAGATTGTGTGGATGAATTGAGAAAATTGAGATTATTTAATAGAATTTCATTATTGCATTGGATATTTGCATTACCATAATCTTTTATCATTAATGCAATTGATTTTAAATATTGCATTAGAACAGAATTATTTTGAGAAAATAAATTGATTTGTGAAACAAGATCATATTGATTTGTTTTTGGGTAAATATGTTGGTAAGTCCGGATAGGGGTGTAGATGGTATTGGTTAAGTTGGCTTAAGTATCTATGGTGAAAGACCGAAAACACACGCGGAGAAGGTACCACGTGCCTTCCGGTTAGCTACCGGTAAAGTGGGGATTTGGTAGTGCTTATTAAGCCTACTTGCAAGTACCAACCTAGGGATTACTTGAGTCGTATTTACCGCTTCTATTAACTACATTGAAATTGTTAAAATGTTGAATTCTCATGATTGCATTGTGCACGAAGGCTTTCAAAAGGTAAAGATATATGTTGTTTTGAACATTGCATGGCATGTGCATTCATTTCGTGAGATTGTATAAAATATATATATACTTCGTTAAGGTTTGCCCTACTGGGCTTTGTGTTCACACCTATGGGATTTTGTGCAGGAAAAGATGTGGTGATTCTGCCGAGTTAGAGTCATGTGATATGTTTTGAGAGCACGAGGCTCTTTTCCTTTGTTGTAATTATTTTTGGCAAGCAAAGGGCTTTATGTGTATGGGTTGAAACCATTTTTGTGTAATTGGACTTAAGCCTTAGAAATTGTAACCCTTGAGGGCATTTAATTGTATTTGAATTGCTATGCCACATGCTATAAATTTATATACTAGGGATGTTGAATGTATATTTGCACGTGTAATACCTTTTGTAAATCTCTTAATGATCAATGAATACAAATGTTGGGGATTTGTAGATAATGTTAACATGGAACACTTACTCATGTTTGTATTTAACAATGGGAGTTGGTGAATATCTATTGTGGGAATTTTCGGGCCGTGATAGGGCGGCCCATGGGTCATTTTTACACCCCTAGGTGAAAGAGAAAATTCGATTGATTAATATGTAGAATGTGAGAGAATGAGAGAGGAAAGAGTCACTACAAGAAAAATCACCTTTGGCGACTAAATTTTTAGTCGCCAAAGGTCCACTTTTAGTCGCTGAAAGTCGCGTTTTTGGTTTTCCCGACAAAAAATTTTAGTCGCTGCTTTTGTCGCCAATAATTGGTCGCGGGAGGTATTGGCGACTAAACCTGTTTTAGTCGGCAAAAATGACATCTTCAGTGACCAATAATTTAGTCGCCATTTGTGTTTTACACTTTTCAAAATCACACATTTACCGACTAATAATTTAGTCGCGAATGCTCAACCAAACGCCGACTAAACCTGTTAGTCGCCAAAATAACAACTTTTGGCGACTAAACTTTTAATCGCCAAAAGGTGTTTAAAAAAAAATTTCCCACTTTTTTGCTATTTACGAGTTTGAACCATAGACCTCCAACATTTCACACCCTTAGCCACACACTCCTCCACTATGCCACTACACATCACATGAATATATATGAAATATATATTATTTATATAATATTATCCGGTATTAATACAAAACAATATTTATAAATAAAATTATTTTTATTAAATATAATTTATGTAAAAAATAAATGATTTATTAAAAAAATTTGGCCCACTTTTGGCGACTAAAAATAATTTTAGTCGCCAATGCTATAAATTCGGCTACTAATTATTTTTTGTCAAAAAATAAAGTTCCGTCTAAAAATAAAGCTTTTGGCGACTAAATCTGGTTTAGTCGCCAAAACGTCCCTTTTGGCTACTAAACTGTTTTAGTTGGCAATACCACGATTTTAGCTACTAATTATTTTTTTGTAGCCAAAAACGCACATTCGGCGACTAAAATGTGTTTAGTCGGCAAAACAGATATGTCGGCGACCAAATGTATTTTAGTCGCCAAAAGCTGTGACTTTAGGCTACTAAACAATCTTGATCGCTAAAAACCCTACAATTGGCGACTAAGCGCCTTTAGTCGGTAAAAAGCTTATCTTTGGCGACTAAACTATTTTAGTCGACAAAAATCTTGAATTTTGGCGACTAATTCCATTTTAGTCGCCAATTATTACTTCGATGTGGCTGTAATTTTGGTGTAAAAGTGATTCTGTTGTAGTGAGTAGAGAAAAAAGTGAATGATTGATTTATTAATAATAATAATAATAATAAGAGAATGAGAAAGGAGAGGAGAGCGAAAATTAAGTTTTGAATTGTATTTTAAAAGTTTGTTGACCAAACAATTTTTTTTTGATTTTTTCATCCAAATTATGTTTTAAAAACTAAACAAACCATTATTTTATGTCGGCGTTAAACAAAGTGGTGAATTCTGTTTAATTTTAAATAGAAATTAGTTTTAATAATAAATTGAAAAATACTTGAACATAAAGGGTTAAAGTAAATTAAATTAATTAAGGATTTAGTACACTTTATACTCTTAAACTATAGTCAAATTGTCTATTTAAGACCTGAACTATCGATTGTATGTACTAAGTCCCTAAAGTATATAAATTAAATTTATTTAGTCCTTAAACTATCAATTAAATTCATTAAGTTCTTAAAGTATTTAATTCAAACTTATTTAGGGCCTAAAAGGATTACAAAAATAAAATATGAGCTCATAAATATTATAAATTAGTAGAGACCCTATCTAATTAAATTTTATTTTAAAAAAAATCTTAGATTTTTATTCTATTTTTGAAAAGTGGGTGTCAATCAATTTTCTTTATAAGGATAATGGTAATTATCTATAGTATCTTATTACTTATCTTCTATGATGGATACGTACTTACTTTTATCTAATATTATATGTCATGTTTCATTTATAATTTTCAATTGATTTTTTTTAAATTTTTCGATCAATTCTTTTATTACTTGTAATTAATATACTATTTTGTGCTATTACTATTTGTAGAGAAATATTATTATTTAAATTATCTAATTTTACTTATTCAGTATATCTAATATTTATATAATTTATGGGTACTTACGTGTAGGTCCTAATAAGTGAACTTATTGTCTAATAAATCCTATGGAAAAAATTTATCATAAAAAACGTCAATAATTGTAAATTTTAGCGACAATTTATAAAAAACATAACAAAAAAAAGTTACTAATTGTCAATTTTTAGCGACATATATAAAAAATTGTCAAAAAAAAATTATTTTAACGACAACTTTACCAAGACTTATTTTCAATAAAACTTGATGAGAATTAAGTCCAACTATTAGGACCTATTGGTAGTTTACCCTATAATTTATTGGCAAGACTAAAAGATCAGACTCTAATATTAATTTAAACATACAACAAAATAAAATACTTTTTAAAGACAAAATAAAAATTTTAAAGAATTTTCTGTAATAAAATATTAATTAGGAGGATCTTTTACTAATTTATAATATATATGAACATATATTATAATTTTGTAATCCTTTGAGGGATTAAATAGATTTTGATTTATATATACTTTAAGAACTTAATATACACAACCGATAGTTCAGGGACTCAATAGATTTTGATCTATATATTTTAGAGACTAAATAGATTCGATCGATAATTTAAAGCCTAAGAGTTATTTTGAGTAGTATGTTAAAAGTTAAGTTTTTGATTTTTTTTTAAAAAAATGTGTAAAAAATTAAAGAGTTGATATAACTAAAAAGAAATTAAAAGTTAAAAAAACTACTTTTAACCTCTTTATCAAAAGAAAGGTTAACCATTTAACGATATTTCAAGAGTAAAAAATTATAATTAACCCATTAATTAATTAAAGATCTAAAGTAAAGTAATATTTCAAGAGTAAAAAATTATAATTAACCCATTAATTAATTAAGGATCTAAAGTAATAAAAGGCAAAGTGTAATTTACCTTTGTTTTATTATATTTCAAAAACAAAAAGTAAAAAACAAAACAAATTTCAAACACAAAAACAAAACTATAGGGCCTTGTCTCACCGACGCGCACGCACGCGGTTATTAATTTGAAACTTTCGGGAGGCGATAAAAGTCACAAATTTTCCACCTCAAAATTTATTAGTTACTTGTTGGTCTCTTCTTCTTACGTCTCTTGGACTCTCTCTCTCTCTCTCTCTCTCTCTCTCTCTCTCATCTTAATTTTCGAACCAGGGATCAGTAAGTTCTGAAAGTCATCGTCACCACCGACTAGGTCTTCTTCATCGAGAATGGAGAACTTGATATCTCTGGTCAACAAACTACAGAGAGCTTGCACTGCTCTAGGCGATCATGGCGAAGAGAGCGCTTTGCCCACTCTCTGGGACTCTCTTCCTTCCATCGCCGTCGTCGGTGGCCAGGTTCGATCTCAGATCTCCAGATCTCTCTTTGATTCAGTTTCGATCTTTAGATCTTTGATTGACACATTTAGTCTGTTCTTTTCTATTGATTCGAAATTTGTGAGCTGAATCTCTCTTTCCTTATTCATTTTCTTGTTATGAAGAGATTAAAAAAAAAAAAAAAAAATTGGATTTGCTTTGATCTCAAGTTTAATAGTTCAATAATTTGCTGTCTGGATCGACTGATTCTTTTATTTACTTAAATCTTTGATTTTTGTTGATGTATTACTCGTAAATCAGAAGAAAATTTGGTTGATTTACCTTTTGATTAAGTTATGTGTAGTTTTGGTATTTGAGTCGCATTAAATTGGATGATCTTATATAAAACTTATTATTAGGGAATAAATTGAATCGTACTCTTATAAGTTCTTCATCAGTCTTCCATATTGTTTGTTATAGAGTGAATATGTTATTTTTGGACATATATTAGTTTTAACAGTAGAAGTTAAAGTGCAGTTTTGCCTACTTTTAGGGATTGGAATAGGGATTGTAAAAATATTTTGACAATCCTTTCAGAGTTCGGGTCGCTAGTTGATATTAGCAACCTCAATTTAAACTTGACAGACTTGTTTTTAGCTATTATCAAATATTGCAGTATAGAATATTATTTGCCAAAAAATGTTGTTCATATTACCACTCACTTCACTTCTAAAATTTATGACATCAAGAGTTTCTTGGAATCATTTGAAAGCAGTGGGTTTAGAATTTGTTCTGCCATTGCTTTGTTAAGTGTTGTTTTGATTGTTAAAGCTTTACTTAGCTCAACTGAACTCATCAAAGCCTTCTCTCAACAATTTTGGGTTGGTTACATGAACCCTGTTGCACTATTCTGCTCCTTCAAGATCCTAATTTTTGTTTCTCACTTCCTACCATATATTGTCTCATGATCTCAACCCATGGTAGTTTTGGTCTTCCTACCCACTTAGCATTTATGTGTATGTCTCATTAAATCTGATAATTACGATTTATATGATGATTATTGTGTAAGAAAATGCTGCTTTAATTTATTTGAGAAGGCAGTAGCATGAAAACTCATTCTTCATATTTCATTTTGAAAGTTTGAGGGGTATGTTTTATTGATACTAGTCACCATTTATTTGTTTGAAAGTTATATGTGAAAATCTTAATTTGTAAATAATTTATTGGTTCAACTGGTATTTAAGTATCACTGTCCATATTGGCTGGTTCAAACCCACAATTTCCCATTTCTGGACAAGTTAATTATTCATTGCCTATACATCCATCATTCCATCTCTTTAATGGTTTGTAGAGCTCTGGGAAGTCTTCAGTGCTAGAGAGCATTGTTGGGAAGGACTTTCTGCCTCGTGGATCAGGTAATTAATGCTTTCACCATTCATATTTAATGTTATAGGCTCACAACATGTTTTTTCTATGGTAAACTTAAGATGCTCATTGAAACATAAATCCTATGAACTTTAGATATAACATGAAAGTATTGTATGCAGGAATTGTTACTCGACGTCCTCTTGTCCTACAGCTTCATAGGATTGATGAAGGAAGAGAATATGCAGAATTCATGCACCTGCCAAGAAAGAGGTTCACTGATTTTGGTAAATTTCTTATCACAAATGAACTTTTTTGAAAAATACCACTTGGCACCCTGTCATAATTACTTTTGTTCTATTTAAATTGCCTTCTGTTTAAAATTTACCATGGTTTAGTAAAATGTGTTTTAATATAATAGTGGTTACTAGTTAGTACTTCAACTAGGACCATGTTTAGTACTGATGAAAATGCTACGCATTTATCTAACATAGTTCTTATTTTGATTATGTATCTATACCATTATCTCTTTAAAAAAATGTCTGAAACATTTTTCATGTTTGATTTTCTATTAGTTTTTTCTTATTTGCTAAACTATTAGTTGTGTCTTGTAGCTGCTGTGAGGAAGGAGATTGCTGATGAGACTGATCGAGAGACGGGCCGCTCAAAACAGATTTCAAGTGTTCCAATTTATCTTAGTATTTATTCCCCCAATGGTGAGATAGGATTGTGTGTCATGCTTTCTTATGCTTTACACTCATATGTTAATTTTTCCACTGTAATTTTTTTTTTAAAATATGAAGTTATTGATCTACGATCTATAGAGTTCTTACCTATGAAGCACGGGTATGGGTACGACATGAGTACGTTGATACGGTAAAATTTTTAAAAAGTAGGGTGCGGGTATAGCTTGGTATGTTTGTAAAAAAATATTTATTTTTAATTTGGAGTAATGTAAAAATTAATTAAATGGTTTAATTTGTTAAGGTATAACATTCAATTAACATTTAATGCCAAAAATAAGGGTATAAACCAAAATTAAATACCATTATATTAGATAACTTACAAACTGTAGCTTAATTTTAAAATCATGCTAAACATAAAACTAAAATTATGTATGGTATGGCTTGGGTATATATTAGGTACGTTTGGGTACGTCAAAAATTAATAAGAAACAATTTAAGTACGTGTTTTGTGTACCCAGTATGTATGTAGAAGTATTATACGTTGAAAAAGTACCTGGTACGGGTACGGCATGTTTGTCGAAGTATCCATGCTACATAGGTTCTTACCCATAGAGGTTGTGTCTTGGCATGATGGCAAGTGCTTGTTCACCCTAGCACTGTGGCATGAGTTTCAGTTACTAGAATTGGCCTCTTTGCGAAAAAGAGGGTTAAGGTTGCTTCCCTATTACCTAGGGCTGTTCACAGGTCAAGTCGAGTTGGTTTCACCACTGAACTGCCATTCGAACTGGCCTTGTTGGTTTAGAAAGTGGTCATCCGATTTCGATCCAAATAATGCTCGAAACCATGCACATCGGGTGTTCAATTTGGCGGGCGGTTTTCGGTCGGCTAATCTTCCATTCACTGCTTAAATTCCATGGCTTCTGTCCTTTCCTTTATCACACAAATCACATTACCATACATAAAGACAATCACAGTGTCAGTAGCATATTATACAAATTTGAGAAATAACAAACTCTCTCTCACACACACTAGATATAACAAAAAAAGTGGAGGAAAAATTGAAAATAGAAAGAGGATACATATCTTTTTGCCATGGCACAATTTCGCTACTATACACCACCGCCATGTGCGAGTCTTGATCTTTCGCCACAAGGGTTTCGATTTCGGTTGACCTGAGACTCGAAGATGATGGCTTTTGGGTTCGATTGGTAGATTAGAGAGACAGAGAGGGAGATGAAACTATAAGAGAGAAAGGGTTCAACGGCTTTTGGGTTTTATTTCGGTACATCTCAAACTTGAGAGAGAAGGAGATGAGAGGGTGAGAGAGATAGAGATAGACATGAGAATGAGTGGAGGAGACAAAAAGGTTTCATGAGAGAGAGGGAGAGATCAGATTTTGAGGGGATGAGGCAAATCTTGGGGAGATAACATGTAACCTTGGGAATTCCCTAGGAGGTCTCCACCACTATCTGCTGAGCCAACCTGGACATGTAACCCACTGCACTCACTGCACTATATATAAATAATTTCGTCGGGTCAGGTTGAATGGGTTATGTTATGTGATGCTTGATAGTCTACCAAAATTTGCAGAATTTTGATGCATTTGAACCGTTGCCGACTGAGAGCAGTTTGAAACCATCCGTGGAGGGGTTGGATTGGTCAGGCTGGGTTGGTTGTGTCGGGTGGTTCGGTCTTGTGAACAGCCCTACTGTTACCTCTCCTAGACCTTGTTGTAAATGGGAGTCTCGTGAGCTGAGAATAACCTATTAGAGTTCTTAGCTATGTTACTTGGAACATGGAACCAGAACGAGAACGCGGTATGTCACATGCTCTATAATGTGGTATGATAGGGGTAGGCTTATATAGATTACATTAGGGTAATTATACCATTGGTCATTATAGTTTAGTGAGATTGCGCTTTGGTCCCCATAGTTCTAGTTTCATATGGAGTTCAACTTGGAATTTCTACTTAATTCTAAATGTAGAATTTGGAATTACTTCATCTCATTATTATGATTGTTTTTTGGTAAGATTTATTATTAATTATTTTTTATTATGATTGTTTGACTTTGCAGTTGTGAACTTGACACTAATTGATCTTCCCGGGCTTACAAAAGTTGCTGTTGGTGAGAGAGCAACTCTCAACTTTTGCATGTATTTTTTTAAATTCAATTATAATTTTTCCTTAGTATGAATAAAAAAAAAAAAAAATTATAATGTTTCCTTGGTGACTTTGTACTGTTGTTTTTTTCCCCTCTAAAAATATGATGCTGATTATTTTGATCATTGTAGAGGGCCAGTCTGATAGCATTGTGCAGGACATTGAGAATATGGTTCGGTCCTATATTGAGAAGGTAATTTCTATTCAAATTCTGATTTAGTTTGCTTATGGGGGTTAGATCTAAGTTGATGAAAATATTCTTTTGGTTTTCCTTGAACCTCTTCAGTTCGTTTGGGAAACAGGTCTATTCTACAAGGGAACTGTAGTGAAGTCTAAGATTAGAAGTAATAATTTTAAACTGCATGCTGGACTATTCAGGGTGGGTTCAATGATAACCTGCATGGAATAGAGGTTGGATGGTTAGGACACCCTATATAAAGAAGGGTGTGAACTTTTTGTACATAGTATATGCTTCATTTTTTTAAAAACATTTCTGGTTGTTTTTGAAAACTGCAACGGAATGGTTAGAGAGTCAACATTCCTTTTATAAGATCAGAATGGAAGGTGCAATTGTTGAGTTCTACAGCAGTAAACAAAATGGAGTCAGTTATAGTGACCCTGCAACTGTGAAAAAAATATGTGAGATGTACACAATTGGGTGAGAATTTTGAATTAGATCATCCTACTTCCATGGGGGCAGTTTACTTTGTGCATGCTTCATTTGCTTTGCTCTTGTTATTTTTAAGAATTAGGTGTGCATTCTTGATACAGTATATGGTATCATGCAGTTATTCTTACCTGTTCTCTAGACTACATGTTTTCTTCTGAAGTCTTCATGATGCTTTGCGTGTTATTAACTTTCATGAGATGCATATTTTATTAGTCTATCTTTGTCTCTTAACCCGCAGCCCAACTGTATAATTCTTGCAATCTCTCCTGCGAATCAAGATCTTGCTACCTCCGATGCAATTAAGATTTCTCGTGAAGTAGATCCCAAAGGTAAGATTTCTAGTCAGATGCAATTTCTGCAATTTTATGGACTGAATACCTAGTTGAAATCATTTAGTGTGTTTGGTTTCAGTTTTTTCAAAACTGAGTTTTTTTGTTTTTCATGTTTTTTTGTTTTTAGTGAATATTTTTTAAATTTTAAGCAACTTTTTTACTTTTTTAGATGCACCTTAGTTAGATGTATCTAAATAATAAAATATTTGTGAAAAATATTTTAAAAAATTAATAAATACACAAAAATATGAAAAATGTAGTGAATTTTTGTATTTTTTGGTATTATTTTTTAAAGATTTTTTTCACAAATATTATACTTTTTAAGTGTATTTGTGTTAGATGTGTCTAAAACTGAAAAAAAATTTGCTTAAAATATTAAAAAAATTCATTAAAAACATTAAAATATGGAAAATAAAAAAGTAAATTTTCTGAAAACTGTTTTCTAAAAACCAGAACCAAACAAGCTGATTATTGTTTAGGGTTAGATAACTTGCTACAACAGACTGAGAGAACAATAAAATTAAACAATCAGTAGGTTATATTGCCTACCTGAGGTTATGAATATAAGCAGTTGGGGGAAATAGATCTCCTAAGTAATTGGGATTTGGGAGAGAGGCTTGTTGAGTTGAGGAACCTGTTGCCACCTGTTACATGTTATATGGGAGCAGATGTTAGTATATTCGCCTGAAGGTGGTGCTCTTGTATACTGAGTATGTAGAACTTATCACAAATAAAGGCAGACAAATCATTAATCATGTTCACTCAATAGAGTAAATAATCATTGAGAGATTGCTGAAGTCACAGATATTCAATTGCTAGGGCTTCTTAGTTTTGTTCTGTATACTCCGAACCATTTTATGCTGTTTACTGCAAAACTTGGTACTTGCATTTGCGTGTGTGATGTGCACGCATGAACAAATGCATGCTTACTTGCCTAAAATGCTACAAGGTTGCTTGACCACATACATCGTTTGGACCTATGTTACTAGAAAACTCTAATACCCTAGCGAATTACGTATTGGTACACACATTCCGAAGCATGGTACATGTCTGTTCCAAAACAGTAAATTTAGTGTTCCAAAGCGATCCCAAAAGTTTTTTTCAATATATGTCCTTAAATGTTACCTTAGAAGGAAAAAATTCAAATATAACGAACTAAAATCTAAGGTGAGTTAAGTTTTGATAAGATAAAAAATAAAAAAACGGATCATAATACTCATAGAAAATATTACATTTTATTGGATATCTAATAGTTAAAAAAAAAAAAAAAAAATTACTCTAGAAGTATCTTAAATTCTTAAGTATAATATATACAAGTCTACTCCTATGGTATCATATTTTAGAACATGTGACGTACCACATTCCCATTCCCGTTTCCGTTTCACGTACCGGAACGATCCACGTTCCAAGTAACATAGGTTTGGACAGCAGGCTTAAATCTGAAGTTCAATTTTTTTTTCAATGGGAAAATTGTCTAGGCCTATCCTTCAATAAAATCCTTTGTTTTCAATCTCAGATGGATAATGTGTTTGAACTGCTGCCGAATCAAGATCAGGAGACAGACCTGAGAAGGATTCTCTTTGCTCTTGCTCAGGCTTCTTACCTAGAAAAAATAACTCAATCATTATTGCGTAAATAAGTGGTTATCTTCAAGAGAGGAAAGAGAGAATCGAAAAACCACCGCCCCATGCTGGTTCTAAGATATTGAAGTGTTTTTATTTGGATGCATCAAATCTATTTTCTTTGATATAATGACCAAAATTTTCTTAGATTCTTGTGATTGAGAATTGTTAGTCATGCTGGTTTTAACATATTGAAAAATGATGACGATTATATAGTTCTTCACGTCTTGCTCCATAACACATTCTGATTTTCATTTTGTGGTTGCCATATTTTTAGGAGAGAGGACATTTGGAGTTTTAACAAAGATCGATCTTATGGACAAGGGTACTGATGCAGTCGAGGTAAGTTATATTTTGGATTTCATAAACAGAATGATTTGATAACATTTCAGTATTTTTGTTCAGACTTCGGATTCAATTAAACATGAAGCTGCTATTTTTGGTAAAAAGTAATAGAAGCCTTCTCGTCAATCACAATGATGATAATGTGAAGGATATTTTGGATGAGTTTGATTTATAATTTATTACATGGTGATATGATCAAGTGTTATCTCATTCGTCTTGTTTTGTTGTCATGGAGTTTACGAGGAGTGATCAAACATCTACAGTTGTCTAAGGATTGAATAATATGAGTGATCAAGCGTCTACAGTTGTCTAAGGATTGAATAATATGGCAGTCCTGCGATTTCTTTACTCTTTTGGTTTTAATAGGTGGAGGCTGTGTTTGGTTGCGTTTTTTCTTTTTTTCGAGGGGTTTTTTTCTGTTTTCATATCTTTATATCTTAATCCCCGTTGGATGCCCTCAAGTTTGAACCCACAACCTCAAGATTGATAGTCTTGAGTTTTAAGTTTTCTTGGTGTGCTGTTTTATCCATCCATAATTGTGGAAATATTCAATGTCACTTCATATACAGCAAGATTCTTATATTAAAATAAGTTTTGACAAAAAGGAATCTTTAGTTGCATATAAATTTCATGTTATTGAATGTGAAGACTTGTTTTGGATTTGATTTTAATCATGGAAAGGACATAACTAATTCATTTGATTTCAGATCTTGGAAGGAAAGGCATTTAGGCTACAGTTTCCTTGGATTGGTGTTGTTAATCGATCTCAAGCGGACATTAACAAAAACACTGATATGATCGCTGCTCGGCGTAGGGAGCGAGAGTACTTTGCCAATACCCCAGAGTACAAGCATCTTGCTCACAGGATGGGTTCTGAGCATTTAGGAAAGATTCTTTCCAAAGTATGATTTTCCCCCCCCCGTTCTCCTATCAAAAAATGAATGTTATGTTTTTTTTTTCTTTTTTTTAAAAAAAAATTTTCTTCTAGGTTGTTGACAAGTTTTATATATAAATTACTGTTATAGATGCTATAATTCTTGTAACTAGAATGAGGTTTGAATTCATATGTTTTTTCTCATACCAAGTGTTCTTATTGTGGTGGTTTTTCACATGTGACACTCTATATGGCTAAATTCAGCATTTGGAACAAGTTATCAAGTCTCGAATTCCAGGCCTTCAGTCTCTCATTAGCAAAACCATCATTGATATAGAAACGGAGTTGAGCCGACTTGGGAAGCCTGTTGCCACTGATGCTGGAGTAAGGACTGCTTTATACTTCTTTTCCTTATAATTTAGTTTTAAATTGGCTTAATGTATCTAGGCAAGACTCGCAATACATTTATTGAAGTGGCTCGTTTGCCAGCTAGAATATGGTTGTCTTTCATCTTTCTATAGAGTTTATGGCCCCCAATTAGATGAAGGATTTTCTAAACTTCCCATTGTGTTCATCTAAAGTTTTAAGATTCTTCATTCTTGTTCCTAGGTTACACTTGCTGCAAATCATTTATTATATTCTTCTCTCTCTCACTAACGCAGGGCAAACTATACATGATTATGGAAATCTGCCGTATTTTTGATGGAATATTCAAAGAACACCTTGATGGCGTGTATGTACGCTAAATTAGTTCAATTCATTATTGCGCACTACTATTTATGTTTGGAATGTTAGTTTCTGACCTAACCTGTGTTTATAATGATCATCGATTTCTGCAGACGCCCTGGTGGTGATAAAATCTATAACATATTTGATAATCAACTTCCTGCTGCTTTAAAAAGGTTGCAATTTGACAAGCAGCTTGCAATGGACAATGTACGAAAGCTAATTACTGAAGCTGATGGATACCAACCTCATTTAATAGCCCCTGAGCAAGGTTACCGCCGTCTCATTGAATCTTCACTAATTACTATTAAAGGCCCTGCTGAGGCAGCGGTTGATGCGGTATGTATTCAAAATTACTTATTATCTACACCAACATTTCATGCACTTGGTGAGTGTACCATGTTATATTGTCGCTTACACATTGCTATTTGGTATTTTCTCTTTCTTACTTGGGTGTCATTCTTTTATTCCTTTGCTTTTTGTCAAGGTTTCTACATATTATTTTCTTCCATTTTCCCCCCCTCTGTTTTTTGGTTTGCAATCAAATGTATGACATAATTATGTGTTGGCTGAGTTAAAAAACTAAATTAAGTCATGATCTCTATCATGTGCAACACAAAAATTAAGGTCACAATCTACTTACCAATACTTTATGACTTCATGGAATAACATCTGTTTTACTAACTGGAAAGCTTTTTAAATGATTCAAAACTTAGACCAATGACGATTTTAATTTGTGATTCAAAGCTTTTTAATTCAACCATTAGGAGCTGATGTTCGACCCGATTTGATTGAAGACGAAGAACGACTAATTGGAGTGGGAGAGGTCCAGCGACAATGGTCGTCTGGGTCGAAAGGGGGTGTCGAGGGCGAAGATGATGACTATTTACAGAGGGACAGTTGGGATCGATTAACGCAGGAGGAGATTCAGCTTGGTTTAGCTCATACGGTGGATATCAATGTCGAAGGTGAGCAACGATTAGTGGCGGAAGGGGATGAGTGGGTCGATGAAAGAGTTGAAGAAGACATTGAAGCTGAATTGCTGAGCCAAAAGGTGGACGAAGGGTGTTTTGAACCAAATGAAGTGCTACAAGCCTTGAATACGCATGGGTCTGGGTCTGAGGAGAGTTCAGGGGAGGAATCGGTTCGGGCCGTGAAGAAAAAAATCAAGGGGAGTCTGATCCCGATCTTATTATTCTCTTTTCTGAGAAGGATAATGTTGAGGAAGACGAAACTGAGAAGGGTATTATCAAGGAGGATGAAATTCTGGAGGTCTTTGAAACAATGAATCATGTCAGTGACTCTGTTAATCATGGTTCTACAAAACTGTCACCACAGAGAGGTCATGTTGTTATTCCTGATTCTTCTTCTCTTGGGGATGGGATGGGGGTTTCTTAGTGTCTTGCTCTCAAGTGTTCTGTTAGGGGAAGGGTTGATAGAGGAGTCACTCCAGATACCTCTGGAGCCATGAGGGATGTTCCTACCAATAACCCTGTATCCTATAATGCTAATATAAGTGCAGGCCAAGTCAATGAGGTTCAAGAGGGAGTTTCTGTAATACATTCGCACAGAAGTAGCTGTATTTTTAGTAGTATGAGGGATTGTGAGGCAGAGATAGAACGTTGGTTGATGGAGTTGAGTAAGTATGCGTCATGTCCAATTGAGGAGAATGAAGTACCCCATTTCAAGCATCTGCTTCAAGTTATGGGGCTATCCCTAGTAAGTTTAAATGGGAAGGGTGAAGGTAGTGGAGTGGATAATAGTGCCACTAGAGGGAAGAGTACCAGACGATGAGGGATTTCAGTTAGAAAGGGGGCTAGGGAGTTAAGGAGTTTGGGGAGTATAATTAATTATGAAAGGAGGCATGTGAAGGTTAGGGGTGACAATGACTATCAATGAAGATTGTTAGTTGGAATGTAAGGGTTTGGGGTCCCAAAAGAAGAGGGGATCATTAGGGATTTTTGAGGAAACATCAACCGACATTGTCATTTTCAAGAAACTAAAGTAGAGTCTTTTGATAGGTCTTTTTATTAAAAGTATTTGGGGAACTAGGCATAAAGGTGGGCTTTTGTACCTTCAAGGGAAGGTCGAGGGATTTTAAGTATTTGGGATGAGAGGGTTGTGTCGAATGAGTCAAGAGGTTGGTGAGTTTTCATTATCAATTAGGTTTAGGAATCTAGATCTTAGTGAGTGGTGGTTGTCGGGGGTATATGGTCCAAGTGGCTCTTCTAGGAGAAAGAATTGGTGGGATGAGTTATATGGTTTATTTGGGTTATGTTCTCCTAATTGGTGTTTAGGAGGGGACTTTAATGTAGTTAGGAAGGTCTCGGAAAAACTTAATGGGAACAGAATCAATAGGAGTATGAGAGATTTTGATGGCTTTATTAGAGGGTGTGAGTTGGGTGGCCTTCCTCTATTTAATGCAGTTCACATGGTCAAATTTAAGGAAAAGCGAATATCTTTGTCGATTGGACATATTTCTATTTTCTTTGGGGTGGGAGGGTTTTCCCAATGTCGAGCGAGAAGCATTACCAAGATTGGTATCACAGTCCTTTGTCGATGATGGTTGAGAGTTGTCCTTTTAGGTGGGGTCCGACGCCATTTAGATTTGAGAATATGTGGTTGGAACATCATTCATTTAAAGAGATCTTTGAGGAGTGGTGGAACTCTACTTCATGTCAGGGATGGGAGGGTTATAGATTCATGAGTAAGTTGAAGGTGATTAAAGAGAATGTGAAACAGTGGAATAGGGAGGTTTTCGGGAACTTGGAATCAAATAAATATCAGACTTTGCGTAGGATTGAGGAGATAGATACTTTGGAGATGCAAGGGAGAGAGATTGAGACATTAAGGGGAGAGAGGAGGGAGTTAGGATTGAGATTGGAAGAGTTGACTCTTAGGGAGCAGATTTTTTGGGCACAAAAAGCAAAGGTGAAATGGCTTAAGGAAGGGGATGTTAGTTTAAAATTTTTTCATAAGATTGCGGAGGGGATAAGGAAGAAGAAATTCATTAAACGATTGGAAGTTAGGTTAGGTGTAGTGGTGGATAGAGAAGAAGAAATAGTTCAGGGGATTTTTGACTTTTATTCTAATTTGTTTTCGGCAGATGATATTGTTAAGCCTAGGATAGATGGGCTTGAGTGGCAACCTATCAACCAGGAAATTGCAACGTGGTTAGAGCGACCTTTTGAGGAAAGTGAGATTAGGGAAGCAGTTTTTGAGTGTGATGAGGATAAGGCTCCGGGTCCAGATGGGTTTTCCATGGCTGTTTTTCAAGATTGCTGGGAGGTGGTGAAGGGGGATTTGGTAAGAGTTTTCATGGAATTTTACGAGACAGGAGTGGTGAATTTATACACAAATGCCACTTTTATCTGTTTGATTCCTAAGAGGGATGGAGCCATTCGAATGAGAGACTTTAGACCAATTAGTTTGATTACATCTCTTTACAAGATTTTGGGTAAGGTGTTGTCAAAAAGGTTGAGATGTTCTGTAGGGAATACAATTTCTCATACATAGGGGGCTTTTGTGCAAGGTAGACAGATTCTAGATGTGGTTTTAGTGGCAAATGAGGTGGTTGAGGAGTATCGGAAGTTGGGGAAGGTAGGCATTGTGTTCAAGGCAGATTTTGAGAAAGCGTATGATCATGTAGATTGGCATTTTTTGGCTTTTGTGATGAATAAGAAAGGGTATGGTGAGAGATGGAGATCTTGGATTAGGGGCTGTTTGGTGTCTTGTAATATGTCGGTGATAGTTAACGGTAAGCTGGGGAAGTGTTTTAAGGCCACGCGAGGGTTGAGGCAGGGAGATCCTTTATCTTCTTTTCTTTTCATTTTGGTAGTGGATGTGTTAGGTAGGATGATTGACAGAGCTATAGAGGTTGGCTTGTTTGAAGGCTTACAAATTGGTAGAGATAGATTGAGTGTGTCACATTTGCAATTTGCGGATGACACTATTTTCTTCTCTACGGGGGACGAGTGCCAAGTGGCAAATCTTTTTTCTTTGGTAAGGCTTTTTGGGGTGATTTCAGGGCTTAAGGTTAATTTAGAAAAGAGTAGGGTGGCGGGTATTAATGCTGACCCTAGACTGATTCAAAGTGTGGCCGATTTGATTGGTTCTTGAGGATTGAGACATTTCCTATGTAGTATTTAGGCCTCCCAGGGAGGTAACCCAAGAGTTGACATGTTTTGGAATCCGGTGGTGGATAGGATAGGTAAGAGGTTAGAAGGGTGGAGTAGGGCATTATTGTCCCGTGGGGTAGGTATACCTTGGTTAAGGCAGTGTTGAGTGGAATTCCTATTTATTTCATGTCTTTGTTCAAGATTAGGTCAAAGTAGCAAAAACCATAGAGAAGCTTATGAGGGATTTTACGTGGGAAGGGAAGGATGAAGGTAGGAAGGATCATTTGGTGAAATGGGAAAGCGATGTCATTACCAAAGGAGAAAGGGGGATTGGTAGTTGGTAATATACTGGCTAGAAATATGGCTTTATTGGGCAAGTGGTTATGGAGATTCCCAATTGAGCGTGATTCATTATGGCATGCAATTGTCAAAAGCAAATATGTCAAAAGCAAATATGGGTTGCATGTTAATGGTAGGGACTCTCAGGTGGTTTCTAGGGGTAATGGGTGTGCTCCATGGAAGTCTATCTCTCATATCTATCCAATTTGGTCCCAATTCATCTCTGTGAGGGTGGGTAAGGGGGATACGGTTAGATTTTGGGAAGATGTTTGGGTGGGTTCTTTGTCTTTTGCTGAATCCTTTCCGCTTCTGTATAGAATTTCTCAATCTCATAATTGTTCTGTTGAGTCTGTGGCTATTTCTTTGTTGGCTCCTTGTTCGTGGAATTTTAATTTTTCCCGTAATCTTCATGATAGGGAAATTCCCGAGTTGATATCTTTATTGTCAAAGCTTGAAAATGTTTCTTTGTCTCCAATTTTGGAGGATCAATGGTTTTGGAATATTCATTAAATCGAGTTCTTTTACTTGTAAATCTTTTTTGGATAAAATCATTGATATTCCGCAGTTTTTGTTTCACAAAAAGATTTGGAAGACATGTGTTCCTCTTAAGGTGAAAGTGTTCATGTGGATCTTGGTTCATGGGGGTACTTTGACAAATGATTCATTGCAAAAGAGGAGACCTTCATGGTATCTTAATCCTCAATGGTGCACAATGTGCTGTAAAAGTGGAGAATCATTGGATCATCTGTTTTTGCATTGTTCGGTGGCAAGGTTGTTATGGAATAGGGCGTTTGGGTTGGGCAATGTACAGTGGGTGGCTCCTGAAGGTGTTGCTCAATTATTATTATTTGATTTTCAAGTTTTTGGAAGGTCAAAGAAGGCTAAAGTGCTTTGGAGTAGTGTAGTTTTTGCAATTTCCTGGGTCATTTTGTTGGAGAGGAATGGGCGTATTTTCGAAGGAGGGAATAGGGATGTAGACTATTTATGGGATAGAGTGAGATACTTGGCATCTTTTTGGGCTTCGGCGAGTCCTGTGTTCCATGGGATTCCTTTGTTTTTGATCGCTTCAGATTGGGTTTTGGTTTGTTTTGAATAATTTGTAGTTGATGGTTTTTTGTTTTTTGGTTTGTTTGTTTTGTTTTGGATGTAATTTTCCTGTTTCCTGTTTGAGGATGCCTTATCCTCTTGGCCTTGTGCCTTAATAAAATTTTCTTGTCTGTTGCTTATCAAAAAAAAAAAAAATTTGTGATACAAGGGGAGGTTTTAATTTGTGATACAAGGGGAGGTCATAGATGCAGGTTTCAACTGGCCAATAGAAGATAGTGTTTCATCAAAGGTCTTTATTATTTCATTAAATGTCACCGCCTTCATATTTGAAACTTTGCTTGCATACCACTCTGCAATGAAAAGAAAGGATTGCAAGAAGGGCTCCTCGCCTCATTCTGCATGGCTGTGCTATTGCTCCTATGCAGCGGTCTTCCTTAAAAGTAACATTTCTGCCATTGCAGGATGCCTGCCAGCCCGTGTTTCTCCAAAGAAATGAGAACTTGCTTGAAAACTGTCCCTTCAGTTGGATTTGAAACAACTGTTGTCTTTGTCTATGATCTGAAAATCAATGAAGTCTTACTCCAACAAAACCCAACCGGTCTAGTTTAGATTATTGGTTCTTTCAGCCAACTCACTTAGGTTATTTGTGGAGTATGTTGACTATCTATGAGCAAGAGGAGCGTTAACAGCAGAAATATTGTAAAGCTTGTAGAGTATTTTTGTCTCATATATACATTACAAAAGTTTACTTCTAAATTTTTTAATTTTGTAGTCTGATTAAGTTTGAGAGTTTACTTTTACAGAAAATCACATTTTCACAATGTGTGCGTTGAGTTAATTTTCCTGACCCGATAAAACTATAAGAGGTGGTGAATGGAAATCTCTCTCTCTCTCTCTCTCTCTCTCTCTCCTGGCAGCGTAATACACCTGCGATGTCTTTACACAGCCATCTGTGCACATCAAGATGTTTTCAATCCTACTTACTGAGTCAATCATGTATTTGCTTCAATCTGAAGTAGTTGTGTTTCAATTCATTTCTGTCTCCTCCTTGATTGCTATTTTTGGATGCAAATGTCCAACTACTCTGTATAAATCATTTTTGCCTTAACAACAACACTGTATAAATATAAATCCATTGAGGAAAGCACTATTTTCAATCATTTAGAGGCATGATTTCATTAAATTTCTCATGAGACAATTTCAAGGTGTAATAGTTGATGGACTTTGTATTTACTTAACAATTTTCATTTTTCATATTGTTACCGTCAGTATGAGTTTGCAAATTACTTTGCTTGATACTTTTTTCACAATGATTGCAGGTTCATGCCATCCTGAAGGAACTTGTTCACAAATCAATCAACGAGACTATGGCAAGTTCCCAGACCACCTCCATTATATTGCTTTTTTCAATTTGATTTCATTATATGCAGGGTAATACTGCAATGGGGCGGGATGAGGTTTTGGCATTAGTGGAATTAACTTTTTAGATTTTGCAAATAATCATCACACTTCGTGGGGGAAATAACAATAAACTTGATGTAGGAAGAACGTAGATTTAGTTTCAGTAATCTCATTCTATGAAACGTTTTGAATCATGCAGGAGCTAAAGCAGTATCCCACTCTTAGAGTGGAGGTTGCAAATGCAGCATGTGAATCGTTGGACAGGATGAAGGAAGAAAGCAAAAAAGCATCTCTACAGCTAGTAGAAATGGAGTATAGCTACCTGACAGTTGATTTTTTCCGAAAGCTTCCTCAAGATATTGATAAGGGTGGAAATCCAACGCATTCGATATTTGATAGATACAATGAGGCGTACCTTAGACGAATTGGTAAGAAACAATTTTTATTTTTATTTTTAGAACAGTCAAAAAGTGAATTTTCTTGGGTAATTTTGGAAATGAAATTAGTGCTACACACAACTTCAATTTGGTGCTCACACCAAACTGACCTGTTCACTTTATATATAATACAAGGTGTGCGCTATTAAAAACTGAAGAAGTTAACAAAATTTGAAATTGACAACTACATAGTGGCAATTTAGGAATGAGAAAAAACATGATAAAGCTTCAATAAGGTGTTCACATCAAATCGATTGTACATTTTAGGTAATAGTATAGATTTGAATAGATTCAACTAATCCACTTGACAGAAGGTTTGTGTTGTATCAATAGTTTCAATTCTAATTAAGATTTTATCTATCTCAAACAGGAACAACTGTCTTGTCTTATGTCAATATGGTTTGTGGAAGTTTGAGGCACTCCATTCCGAAATCCGTCGTCTATTGTCAAGTGCGTGAGGCCAAGCGTAGCTTACTTGACCATTTCTTTACTGATTTGGGTAAAAAGGAGGTGAGGTTTTCTTCTCCAATCCCCAAAAAAGCATTGTTTTAAATAACTGTTGGTATGCGTATCAGCATCGGTCGTATATATATTGGTGAATATCGATATCAGAGTTCTAAATCTCGATATTTAAAAACCTGGAAAAAAGAGAAGAAAACAATTAACAAGAATAAGAGGATCTAGATGGTTGCTTATTTACCTTTCAAATTTTGTTTTACAGGCGAAACAGTTGGGCTCGTTGTTGGATGAGGATCCAACAATAATGCAGCGACGTATAAACCTTGCAAAGAGACTTGAGCTCTACAGATCTGCCCAATCAGAGATTGATGCAGTTGCCTGGTCTAAGTAGAGTCAGTAATCGGAGGGCTGTGATTATTTGATTGATGACCTGATTTTTTATACGTCAGTGGAAGGGAAGGGCCGATCATGATTTGCCTCTGTATTTTTTATTACACTCGGAAAAGATTGACACGATGAGTTATATTGTATCAACATTACACTGGTATTTGGAAACTGAATTTGCATTCTTACTGGGCACTCGTGTTGTAGAATGCTTTGGACATGAATGTTATGAAGGCGACAAGTAGAGGGTTCTTGATTCTACTTTTATTTCTTCGGCTTTATTTTTGTTTTTGTTTTTGTTTTGTTTCATGGTTGTGTTTGCTGTGCGCTTTTTATCAGATTGATTTTGAGTTTTGGATTTTGATTTTGAGCTAGTCATATGGGGATAATTTTTCCATGGGATGGTCTTTATTTTTCAGAGGTACCAAAGTGGTCTTATTTTTAGGAGCTTTTGAACTTACATTAAGCTTGTGTTTGGATGTTAGGTTTTTAGAGGAAATGATTCCATTTTTTAAATAAAATTTTTCTATAAATTCAAGTGTTTGAAGTGTCAAACACAGCGTAAGAATTCCATTTCTCTTTATTTTTTGGTTCATCAATTTTACTTTTTATTTTTTATATGGGTATTCAAACAATTTTCATTGATTTTGTTTGGTATAGGTTATTGTAAATAAAAAATTGATAATTAAAACACAGAAATGAAGAACATATTTCTCAATAATTGGGTTTTCTTAGCATATTTAAATAATTTTTGTATTATAAATTATAAATATAAATTGCAGTAGACACACACAATAACTTTGCAGGCTGCATATAGTTACATAATATAATTATGCCAAATTATATGAAATCTCAAGGAGATTAAGACACCAAAAAAAAGAAAAGAAAAGGAAATTAAGACAAAATTAGCAGGAATATAATATATTACTTGAAATTCTCACTTTAGAAATTTATATATTATGAAATTCTTTTTTATTTTCTTTATTTTTTTATTTTTTTTAAGACTTGTAGGTCTTGTTCATTTGAAAATATTTTTTTTTGTAAGATCCTATTTAATATATTATTGTGTCACGTTAACACGTTTTTACTCTTATTGATTGTTGGACTCATTTTTTTTTTTTTTGGGATGTATTACATTTTTCAAATGTGGCTAATAAAGTCCTTTTGTGTATTTTCCAAGCATCGCTAATATAGAACAAACAAAACAATCTTTTGTGTATTTTTTTTCCAAACGTGACTATGTATTTTTTCAATGTGGCTAATACAGAATAAATAAAAAAAAGTCCTTATGCTGTGTTTGGTTGAGGGATTTGAGAAGGGATTTGGAAAGAGAAATAGAAAAAGTAGGTGAAATGTGAAAAAAATATACCTACATTTCACATAGTTTCATACACCTTTTCCCTTTTCCTTTCCAAATCCCTCCCCAAATCCCCCAACCAAACACAACATTAATGTACTTTTTTCAAACGTGAAACGTGACTAGTGTATTTTTCAAACGTGACTCTTAATGTATTTTTCAACCGTGGCTAATACATAACAAATAAAAAAAATTCTTTTTCCAAATATGGCTAGTGTAGTTTCCAAACATGGCTAATATAGTAAACTACATGGGCAAATGTGCCAAGTTACCTTTTGAGATTTACAGTCAATCACCCATTTTTGACATAACAATGTAATAATAGGATATGATTTTTGTAAATTAAAAAAAATTAAAAAATTGAATTAAAAATTATTAAGGGTATTTTCCAATCAAATATTGATAATAAAATACAGGTGAAAACTAAAATATGGAGCTGCGGGGAATCGAACCCCGTGCCTCTCGCATGCAAAGCGAGCGCTCTACCATATGAGCTACAACCCCCGTTGATGTATGGTCTTACAATGTTTACATATTTATATAAATGGTAAGTTTTCAACAGGACAGTAATTTTGGACAGAAATTCTCGTACCTATTTTTTAGTATAATTTTAATAACGTCACTCTTATATCATTTTAGTTAAGTTTTTATATAAAAGTTTTGTTTGTAAATAATCTTTATATCAAGTGAATGGACCTGCAAAAAATTCAAAAAATATTTCAAAATATTAAATCTATGATGTATAACTAGTTGTTATTATGTGGTCACACCATTAATGAATTTCCACCCTTGATTTCTAATATTGGGTTTTTCTGATTTTTTAAGTGTGAATTTCTAAAAGTGTTATTCTTTATTGGGTAAATTACACTAACACCTCTTGTGATTTATATTTATTATAGTTCCCTCCTCACTTTTTGAAAATTACATCTCCCCCTTGAGGTTTAAAGTTTCATTACAGATTCCCCCCTCAGCCCTTTTAATTTTTTTAAATACCAATTTTACTCTCATTGGATAAATTACATTGACACATTTCACATTTTAGAAATTACAATCCCCTTCCTAAGGTTTAAAATAATATTACCAATTGTCCCCTCAGTTAGTATTAGTTGGAAAAAAAAATTCATTGAAAAAAAAAAATTAATTGGAAAAAAATTAACTAAAAAAAAGGTTATTAGTAAAATTTTTAAATTTTTTGTTTAAAAACCAACGTAAACTCATTTTTAAATTTCGTTTTTTCTCAAATTTACAGCTGAGACAATCATTTATAAACCAAAAAAATTATCAAACAAGTTTTTATAGAGTTTTTAAATTTTTGTAAATATAAATTGAAAGCGAAATGGTCATAAAGCAGTCTCGAGATGGTAAAAATGTAAATAAAATTAACAAACAATTAAATAAGTTATCAACGTAAGAAATGACTTATCAAAAGATTCTTAGGTTATGTATGGTTTGATTTTTAGAAATTTTCTTTTAAAATTAAAAATTAATTTGGTTAAGAAATAAAAAATAAAAAAATATTTTTAAACGAAATGAAAATTATTTTTTTATTTTTTATTTCTTAACCAAATTAATTTTTAATTTTTTTAAAAAATTTTTAAAAATCAAACCATACATAGCCTAAGAATCTTTTGATAAGTCATTTCTTAAGTTGGTAACTTATTTAATTATTTGTTAATTTTGTGACATTTTTACTAAAACTTTTACAACCATTTTAATTAATAAATTTATATTTGATTTTAAAAAATTTCAAAAAAAAATTTACAATTTTTTTTCAATTAATTTTTTTCCAATTAATTTTTTTTCAATGAATTTTTTCCGGGTAATTGGTGATATTATTTTAACTTAGAGAGGGGATTGTAATTTCTAAAAGGTGTCAACAATAATTTAATAAAATTGTATTTAAAAAATTTAAAAATGAAGAAATCAGAAATTTTTTAAATCTCAAGGCGGAGATGTAATTTTCAAAAGGTGAGTAGAGAAACTATAATAAATATAAAACTCAAGGGGGTGTCAGTGTAATTTATGCTTCTTTCTTTGTTTAAAGTTGCTTCGTTTGGGAGCCTCCTTTAATTTGAAATTTATCAAAGTTTCTACATCATTGTCTTGCATGTTTGGCACAGTTGCTTTTTTAGTTTTTTTTTGGGGGTTAAAATAGTTAATAAAAATAAAATAAATTAAAATAATTAATAAGGTAAAATATCATAATTAAACCATAATTATTTTACTTTTTCTTTCATAATCATCAAATCAATTTCTAAAGAAAGCCAACCAATTTTCCAAATAAATTTTTTTTAATCAAGCTAAAATAGCCAAAAATTAAAAAACTAACTAAAATAGCCAACTTCTTAAGCAAAATGTGAATAAAACGTAGGGTTTTCTTTTTAAATGTTTAAATTTAAATTCTAGAGAAATTTAAGAGATTTTTTTTTAGGTCTCCCACGGTATCCCCAGGTTTTTTTGGATCCAGGACTAATCTGCTGAGGAAGCTGTCGGGCGCATATGCGGGGTCCTCTCCCAAGGGGGTTTGTTGCATCCACAAAGGGTCGAACTCGAGACCGTTGCTTAAGCGACTCAAGTCCCTTTCCACTTGGACCAACCCCCTATTGGTATTTAAGAGGTTTAATGGACCTCACTATAGGTGTGGGTTTGGGAAGTGTGTTGGCTTTTTGATTTTTTGGCTTTTTTGGTTATTTTAGCCTGGGCTTAAAAGCTTGGTTTGGGAAGGACTTTTTGACTTTTTGGCTTTTTTGAATTTTTTTGTGAGAGAAGAGTGTAATGATTATGGTTGGATGTGATGTTTTATTTTTTTGGAACTAAAATAGTCTGTTTTGTCTTTTGTGGCTATTTTAGCCCCAACCCACTTGACAAACGGGGCCAAAGACAATCTAAAACGTTTGTTTTATAAGATTATTAATATATATCATTCATAAAAAAATTAAAGTCTTACTATTATTATTATTATTTTATTTTTTTGTGAATGATATATACGAAGATTTTATAAAATATCAAAATAAAACTTACAGTGAGTTTCACAAAACTCTCAAAATTTTCAAGTTTAAATTTAAACTTAAAAAGAGTAGTTGAATCAAATAATATAATATATATATATATATTTGAGAGTTCTAATTCAACACTCCATCTCTAATAACATGAAACGACCTATATGATGGGTAGACCCACGCTACTCTTTCTATTCTCCTTCTTCCAATTCATTAAAAATCAAAATGGAATGATGTATTAATAGAATTTGTGTAGAATAGATTACCATATAATTTAATTTCTCCTTGAGTTTGACTTGTTCAACAAAATGTGAATGACACATCACACATGGTCTAAATATAGCCCTCCTAATATCCTCTAACAATAGTCGTTACATTGTTTAAATCCAAATTCAAAAAACATCATCATAACCACCACCACACCATCATCACCACCATGTGCATGTGAGAAAAACCAGAGCTGGGGTGGTTTGGTTGTTTCTTGCAAGAATTTGGCGGGAACAATCATTACGCGCCACCTCCAACCAACCACCTTCAAAATCAAATCATTCAAATCACTCCCACCAAACAATCTTCAACTCGACTCTGAATTTAAAATATTTATTTATTTATTTATTTATTTATGTCACTTTCAATGGAAGATTCGAGAATCAGGATTTCGCGGCTAGGGTTCGCATTGGTTCTGATTGTGGCGGCGGTTTCAGCCGCCGACAACGGCGGTGCAAATGCAGAAGCGGCCTCTCGTTGCAATGCCGATCTCTCCAAAGTTATCCCTGAAACGTTCGGAGACACATCTAAGATGGTGTGTAAACCTGTTTGGAATTCATATGTTATACAGGTCAGTTTCATTTCCATCTCCTTCTGCAATTTTTGTTGCTTGATTGTGTAAAAAACTATCATTTGAATTGAATGTAAATGGAAGAGGATTTTTTTTTGTTGAAGAAATCAAAATTCAAAATAACAAAAAAGGTAAATTATAAATACAAATTGTGTCATGTAATTTTAAAAATTATATCACGTAGTTTTGAAAATTATATTAAGTCTCTTCAAAACTCTAATTGTATAACAAATTAATAATTTTATTAATAAATTGTCAAGTCAATTAATAATTTTAAATTATGTCAAAAATATATTTTAATTAATAATTTAAGTAATTTTATTATTGTATAAGAGAGTAGTTAAAATTTTTATTTTTTTTGCTAATACTGTTAAATAAAAAATCCTAACGAGGGGTATTTGTAATTTTCAAAATTATAATGACAATCAGGGTGCATATGTAATTTACCCAAAATAAAATTGGACAGTTGAATTGGGATAATTTGGGGTTTGGGAAAATTCAAAAATGTTTTCAATTTGTTGAAAATGATTGAAAAAATTCAAAATTTTGTGGCAATAATAATGAGATAATTATACATTAAGAATGACACAAACATAATTTCTTGAGCTCAAGGAATTGAGATAACATGTGGCAATAATAATGGAAAAAAAAAAATTTTTTTTTTCTTTCCCTTTTTCTTCTTTTTAAAGATTAGAATCAAAATGTTTTCCTTTTGTGATTATTTATGGATCTCAAGCTAATTCTTCATTGAATTTCCTTTTTGGTAATCATAATATTGTATTGTTGGTGTTTGTAGAACAATTCCTAATAAAAGTGTTTCTAGTACATAAATTTTTTACAGAGAAACATGAAAACATTCGTCATAATAAGTCCTCAGGAGCTGATATGACTCGCCTCATAAATTATTTTCATCAAACATTTATTCTCCAATTGTAAATCAATTGAAAATTTGTCCTGGAATAACTATTGTTCCAGAAAAATAAAAAGTGAATAAATAAATCATGAATGGCAACCATGTTTCATAGCCATTATATATATATATATTTCCATTTTTCTAATATATGCTTACTCTTGCAGTACTCACAAACTAAAGATAATGTGGTGACGATTGTAGTATCGGCTGAGTATACGAGTGGATGGGTAGGAATGGCGTTTTCGAAAGATGGGATGATGCTTAACGCCAGCGCCATGGTGGGATGGATTAGTAAAGAAGGTCAAGCAAATGTCAAGCAGTATTATTTGAAAGGATTTGAGCAATCAGCTGTGGTACCAGATAAAGGTGATTTGCCACTAACTAAACTTCCCGCATTTGTGGCACTTCAAGGTGCCACAATCTACCTAGCATTTCAGCTGAAATTTGCTTCTCTGCTTGCTCGCCAACCGGTTCTATTGGCTTATGGGACTAAATATCCAACAAAGAACCACCTCCTATATCCACACAATGACCAAACAAGTATAATGTTCGACTTCTCTGCAGGTATGTTTGAGTAGTGCATTTGTTGTCATCAACTAGTTATTTTGTTCATTTAAGATTTTGAACACATGAGTCTACAAGATGAAGAGTATATTCAGGTAAAATCAATGTTTTTTTTTTGGATAAATAAAAGAGCATCAAGGTGATGCTAACAAATACATCCACAAACCAATCAACACCAACCCCTAGACATATAAAATATCTAAAAAATCCATACGCACAAAAAAAAGAAAAAGAAAAAAGAAAAAAAAAGGGATTCTCTCTCCTCGACACCCAACTGTATACAAAACCACCAAGAACCTAGTCTTCAAATGAGCAACAAAAACAGCCACACCCTGAAAAATCTGCCAATTACACTAGACACAAAAGTGCAAGATCCCAAGCCTTCCACGCTGCTTCCCAACCCTAATCCCTTTCCAACTGCAAAGAGCACCCTCAACACAAGTAAAATCAATGTTGTAAAGTAATTTTCATTTTTCTCCTTGGTTTTTGTCGCCTATTCCTGAACAAATTTAGGCTTTGGCGGATATGGTGGCAGTGCACATCTGCCAAACTCTGGAATATTAAGCCAGATTAATTGTCTAGGGCCATAAAATGGGTACCACGGTGGTGTTAGCTAACAGGGAATTTAGTGTATTTTCAGAGAATAAGGGGTGCCTCATGACACTCTGATTTCAGAACAATCTAGGTGGTGTCAGTGTAATTTACCCTCCTTTTTTTTTCTTCTCTTTTCTTTCAAAATTGTTTTGTCCATTTTGGAACACAAAGGATCGGATTTATTTATTTACATTTTTTGATCAGCAAAAAAAAGGACTGGATTTTGTTTCTATTCTAATACATAAATGGAGAAGACAAGTAATGTGGCCAGTTATTTAGGAGGAGGTAGTCACTTGCCAATATCAATGCATAGAAAAATAATCAAATCTTTTCGTCTGTATCCTTTACCTTCCCTTTTTCTCCTCTCGTTGTTCTACCTCTTCCAACCAAATTGGGTTGTAATTTTGGGCAATAAAGTGAAAAAACCTCCTAGATTTCTGAGATTTTTGTTTTTCTAGGAAAATATGTGGTTACAGTTTTAGTACTATGTTTTTTTAAGGCCCTGTGGGTAGAAAGTACGTAAAATTTTCACCGGTTTTCTTGAGAATTTTGAACCCATTTACTAGTAGTTTGTGATGCAATTACCAAACTCATATTCTAATTAGTATTCACCTGGTGTAGGTGTCTTCATTTTTTTACAATGTTAACTATTCGTAGTATAGTTGATTTTGGTACAAATGACACCTAAAGGCCTTAATTTTTGATTGCTTTTCCAGAGAATAATAGTGAGAAATACATATAATTCAGTTTCCTCTGTTTTTGGGAAAAAAATCTTTAGCAGTTGAGATGATATGTAATTCATTCTTTCAGTTTCTGCTTCTGCTGCATCTGTACCTGCAACTGCATTAGATGAAATTAGTCAAGCGAAGCATTCCCACGGGATATTAGGTTTAATTGGATGGGGTCTGTTTCTTCCTTTTGGAGCAATCGCTGCCCGATACTTCAAGCATCATGATCCGCTATGGTATTACCTTCATGTGAGCATTCAGTTTGTGGGATTTGTATTAGGCGTCGCTGCTGTCATACTTGGTGCATCGCTCTATAACAGAATTCATGCCCATTTTCCAACACACAGAGGCATCGGAATCTTTGTTCTCGTGCTTAGCATTCTCCAGGTTTGTCGCTGATCCTATTCAATCTCATCATATTTTCCACTTATTTCAAGTGTTATGCTTTTAATTAACTTGTGACCCTTGTTCTGGTGACCAATTCATATAGTTGCAAGTTACAGATCCATATAACCTTTGGAACCGAACCAGAACCAAACTGCAAAAAAAAGTTCGGTTTCAGTTTGGTTCTGCAGTTCCATTTTTTATTTGGCTAAGTTTGGTTAGGATTTTGACAGAAATAGACAAAAATAATTTTTTCTAAATTCGTTTATCATGAAATTGGTGAAACTCATGATAGCGGAGTAATTAAGCTTCTAATTTCTTGCAAAAAGTACAGTCAAATATAATGAAGTTTAAATTTATTACAACAGTGGTTGCTCACAATTCGAATTCCTATTTTCTTGCAAAATCTTCATGCTAATCAAATTCATACAAGAAAAAATATATTTTTTTTCCTTCACTTTTACTATTTTCACTTTCCATCATTTATTTTCTTTCTAATTAAATGGACACTTAGGTCTTGGCGATCGTGGCACGACCTGACAAGGGCAGCAAGGTGAGAAAATACTGGAATTGGTATCACCATTGGGTTGGAAGGATTGCACTTTTCTTTGGAAACTTGAACATAGTTTTGGGGATGCAAATTGGCAAAGCAGGGAGTGAATGGAAAACGGGTTATATATTTCTTCTCAGTACGGTTTTAGCTACAACCATTGTTTTAGAAGTGTTGGCAAGGCGAAAACAGTCTCATGACTCTGATAACCTTCCGGCCTTCCAACCCAACTCGCATGAGTAACCCATGTTCAACAACTCTTAACCAAAGGTTTGCGCGCTCTCCTTCTTCTCCCTCTCGCTCGTCCTTCAATTCTACCTCGCGGGTTGTTGAGTAAAATACTAATAGATCTTAATAGTGGGACTTAATTCTTATTAATTTCTATTGAAAATAAATCCTAGTAAAGTCGTTGCTAAAAATAATTTTTTATGACGATTTTTTACGTATGTTAAAAATTGACAATTAGTTATTTTTTTTGTTATGATTTTTATAAATTGTTTTTAAAATTTACAATAAGTGACATTTTTCTGTAATAAATATTTCAAATTGTCCCTGAAAGTTAAAGATTAGTGACTTTTTTTGTGACGATTTTTTTAAACTGTCGCTAAAACTTATAATTAGTGATTTTTTTTTTGTGATAAAATTTTTAAACTGACGCTAAAAATTAACAATTAGTGACTTTTTTTTAATAGTGTTTAATGAAAAATGTCATTAATTATCATAGGATCTATTGGACAATAAGTCTACTTATTACGATCTACACGGAAGTCCCCCGGGTTCTTTTGATTGCAATTTATAAATTTGAAAAAAAATTAAGCTTATTTTTGCCTTTCAACTTTGTTTAGAAAATGCTAAAAAAGTTTTTTTTTTTTTTAATTATTTTGTATTTAATAGTGATTTTCTTTTTCTTTTTCTTTTTCTTTTAGTCTTTATCTGAATTTTTTCATTTTTAAGTTTTTCAATTTTTAGGGTTATCTCACCTAATGGGACCTAAAAGTTAAAAAGTTGTTTGAAAAAGAAAAGAAAAAAAAAATGAAAAATGAAAAAAATCAACTCAACAAAAAAGTTGTTTAAGAAACAATTGCCAAACCAGCTCTTATAGCAACTTTCTTTAATAATATGCTACTTTTTTTTTGATAAACAAATGAGTTTTGTTATAAACCAGCATTAAGATGATGCAAACAAATACAATTAAGCACCAAAACTAGTATAGCCTAAACATGTAAATGAGTTTTAATATTAAATTTGTCTCGATCCAGACAATCTAAAAAATATTGGGAAAAAAAAAAAAAATACTAAAGACAAAAATAAGCTTACTGTTAAAGGTTATATGTATGTAATTTGATTTATTTTGTCTTTTAATTTTTTTTAATTATATATATATTGATTTTTGAGGTTATCTAAGTTAGATGGACGGAAAATTTTTTAAAAAAATCAACATAATTTTTTGAAGTGTATTAACGATGAAATAAGTCAGAAAAATGAAGAAATAAACAATGGTGCCAAAGGAAATCCAATCCTTATATTGACATTTTCCTTAATGTTTGGGTAAATTACAAATACACTCCTTGAGGTTTGATTAAAATACAAATCGTCCCCTGTAGTTCTGAAAATTATATTCCATCCCTTGAAGTTTTTAATTTCATAACAAATTGTCCCTTTTATTAATAAATCATCAAGTCAATTAATAATTTTTAATGATGTTATAAATATGTTTCAATTAATAATTTAGGTAATTTTATTATTGTATAGGAGAGCAATTATAAATTTTTTTTTGTAATTAATTTTGTTAAATAAAAATTTTTAGCAAGGGGGTATTCGTAATTTTTCAAACTACAGGAGGCTAAGCAAACCTTCGAGAGGTGTATTTATAATTTATCCTTAATGTTTTTATCAAAAATTTTATTGCGAAAATCTGAGATTTGGAGTACATTTTTTTTTTGGTTCAGGGTGAGTAAGATCTATGCTTTTTAACCTAAGGAGGATGCACCCATGTTTGACCTCCATGGCTGACTGGGGTTAAACCGAGTTTGAACATGAAAAACATACCGTTTGAAGCCGTCTGTGAACTTCCCTTACATTTGATTGGGACAAAATCGCGAGAAGAAAAAAAAAAAAAAAAAAAAGAAGCCAAATTCTCGATGTATGCCAAATATAGAGAGCTCGCTCTTTGTTTCATATTACAATTTTTACAGCTTTTTGATTCGTTGTTCTGTTTAATTTGTTACCTGAGAGCATTATTCTTTCTTCATCAGACTCGGTTCTTGTCAAAACCAATTTTTGGAGAAGAATGGAATTTATACTTCTTTCCACTAGCATTGGGCAAGATTTTCTAGCATAGTATCATCTTCAAATCTTCTTTTTTCCCCCCCTTAGAAAATAGTCACAGTTTGGACTTTTAAACACAAATTTTTAACCATTGCTTGGTTTCTGCAAGCAACAGCATGGAGGAGAGGTACTATTGGGAAAACATTTTCCAGAAAACCTTTTCTGTCAAAACAAACAGATCTTGATTGCACTTCACATGCACATTAATCTATATATCTAGGCTGATAAGCATTTCAAAAATGGATGAGCAATATGAGAAAATCAATACAAATTGATATTAGAATATTTTTCCCAACATTTTTCAATAACCAACACTCCCAGTCAAAACACAAAAATGTTGTCATATACAAATAAATCAAAATTAATTATCAAAAATTGAAAAACTAGATTTTAGTTTTTTTTATTGTTATAAACAAAAACACAAAAACTTCCCAACTGTGAATCAGGGTCATCAGCTAAAAATACACCTTTCAAATCCCAAAAAGTAAATTTCCTGTTGTAAACCTGCACATCAAGCAAACCATTGATCAAATAACAGATTAAAGTTTGAAAAGATCATTCTGTCCTTAAACATTGGTCACATGTAGTGCATGTAAGCATTTTCCGTCTAGAATTTAGATGTCTGTTATCAATTGTCCTTAATTGACACAAAATTTTAAAAAAATATATTATAGGGCAAAATGTGTTGCAATTAAAATAACATGAATCAAATTGAAACTCATGTGAAATTACAAAGGCTATCGTGAAATTTATCAAAATGCCAAAATCCCCTTGAAAACACCCTACATTTTAACTTGACGTAACAATCAAACCTGAATAAAAAATTGCAAAGGTTTGTGTAATTATCCCAATTATGAAATCACCCCTTAGTTGTGCTTACAAGAGCCACAAAAAATGTTTTTTTTTTTTTTGATGATCATCAGGTGTTTAGGTCAGCTTATGCGCGCCTCGACTAATCCCGGGACTCACGCAAAGCACCCCCTCCATATGGATTGGGCAAATCTCGGATAGAACCCATGGGCGTGGCCTCAAGGAGCGGATTGCTCCTACCTAATGGGAGTTGACCCTAAGACCTAGAGGGAGCACACCCCTAGGCCCCAAGTTGCACCCACTAGGTCAACCCCTTGGGAGTTACAAAAAAAATTGTTCTTGACATTCTCTCAAGTAGAACAACATGAGTTTTCAAACCAACAAACTGCTATTATTTTAAGTTGTAGTTAAATATATAATTTTCCAGAATACTTACTAGAGAAAAATTCAAAACTGGAATAACAAGATAGTACCTGATGTTAAAAGACAGTCCCAAAGTTCCTCCATTGACAGTTCATGGACAGAAATTTCTGAGCGCTGTGCAGCTGCATGTTGGTCTCCAAATGTTCATATAGCAGCTTTGAGAGATCATGGTATTCTGCAATAAGATTTGTTTGTTTTAATTCCCCTATCATAATAACTAACAATAATATCGGACTTTTTATGATGTCCAGAAGATTCAAAAAGCAGAGAGCTAAAATTCATGATGATGGAAACTGAACTTTGTAAGAGACAAATGAGTCCACATCTTGTTTGGTTAAATTTTCAAAAACTGTTTTTTGGTTTTTTTTTTTTTTTTCCCCCAAAAAAACTAAAACTAGTTTGGTAAAATAATAATAAAAAAATAGTCATCATTTTTCTGTAGTATTTCTTTTGGGGGGCGAAAATTATTTTTGAAAATTGGCAATTATTTTTTTGGCGTTTATTTTCATTAAACTATTTTCTATTTTTTGAAGGGGGAAAAATGATTTTGAAAACTAAATCTAACAGTAGTTTCCTTAAGGAAAAAAAAAAAATTAAATTAAAGGAAATAGACTATGCTTGTAGGGAACTAACCTGTATTTTTTCAAGAAGTGGTGTAAGAGGCCAAGGAACTATGAAACTGTGAAAATCAGAAGCTTCAATATACTACTGTCCTTTTTGTTCGTGATCAAGGAATACAATTTCTACTTCCTCTCAACCACTCCACTATACTTAACGGGTAAGAGCAACAAAAACTTGCCTTACTTGCCACTGGTTATAGTATTTTCATTTGAAGTAAAGCTGGAAGACTTGAGGGCTTCACTCTCTCGAATACTCTGCAATACACAACTTTGAAAGACTCTGAACTATAAGGTCTCTTGAGCAAACTTATCGGCATTCGCAGTGTCTGCTTTCGGTTTCTTCTCCCACTTATCAAAATGTTGAGGGTTTTCTCACTATCAATTTTCCGAGGGTGTCTTGACACCTGATCATCAAGAGTGTTACTGTGATTGGTTGATCCCCAGAACTTAGAACACCGTGTGGATTCAAATCACCGATTTCTTTCTCATCTTCTGATCTAATAATAGCTTTGTTTCCAATTTCCACTGCCTCTGATGCTAGAAAGTTCGATTCTTTATCAGCTTCACTGCCATTGGCAATGTCCACCAGCGGGTTAGGAGCCAAACTCGGGCTTTCAGAATTATCAACTTGTTCCTTCGGTTCCACAATAGGACCGATGATTGGCTCAACAACAGTTGGTGAGACAGATAACTCCATTGGGCGGCACATAGGCCAATGAACTCCATTAGGGCTCATATTGCATTGCCATGCAAAATGATTGGTATGAAAGGGGTTGCTAGTCATAGGAAAGGTAGTGGTTGGCACAGCTTGGGGTTGAGTATATATGGGGTAAAAAAATGGCAATGAGTGTATCATGTTTGGGGTGGGTGGAGGTGAAGGGTATGGCGGGTGAGGGGATGAGCACATAGGATTAACCATGGGCAAGGCCATAGGAGGCCGGGGGTGAAGAGTCATGTTCAATGGCCAAGGGCCAATGGTTGCAACAACACCGGGACCAGAAGGGAGAATAATGTTCATTGACACTGGTCGTGCACGTGCAACAGCTGGTGATGGGTTGAATGGAGCTGCTGATGCGGACAACTTATTGGATAATTCCAGAGCATCGCCTGAACAAGAAACTGAGGATCTATCCTTTAAATCCTCAACCCCTTGCAAGGTGGGATTTGAATTATTATCTGATTCGGATGAATCATTCTCGCTGAGCTCCACTTGGGGAGACTCAATTGAATTTGGCATGTCATTGGTTTGGAGGTTCTTGTGTACCATTTGATCAACTTCCACAATGCTAGATTTGACCGCTTCAACAATTGCAAATACGATCTCAGAATGTTCATCCAACATCACATCGTTTGATTTAGTTTCTTCTTTCTTGTCAACATCTTCAATTCCAGTTTCCACGCAGCTAGATTTAACCACTTTGACGATTGCAGACACAATCTCAGATTTTTGATCTATTATCGCATCGGCTGATTTAGTTTCTTCCATCTTGTCAACATCTTCAACTCCACCGTTCAAATCATCTTTGGAATTCAACACAAAATCCTCAGATTTCTCTTCCTTTACGTTTTCAGCCTCTATTATCATGTCAGCACTTTCTTTTGCCATGTAAGTATCTAATCCGTCCATTCCAACACCAAGCTCTTTGTTGTGGTTATGCGTCATCACATTGTTTGATTTAGTTTCTTCCTTATTGTCAACATCTTCAACTCCACCGTTCGAGTCATCTTTGGAATTCAACACAAAATCCTCAAATTTCTCTTCCTCTACGTTTTCAGCCTCTGTTATCATGTCAGCATTTTCTTTTGCTTCCTTTTTCCTAATCCATTGTTTCCAACACCAAACTCTTTGTTATCATCGGAATATCATTCTCAGACTCCCTAACCTGCAACATCGAAATCGTACCTGGTGGGGCCAGTGCTACTTCCTTGTATGAAGGAGATTTTCCAAGGCTAACTATCGAACTTTTCTGTGGTATTTGTTCAACTTCTCTCAGTGCAGACACTGGATCAGGTTCCGATGATGGTACGGACTTAACTCTATATGTTACAGCTTTTATGATTCTTCGCCCAAATTTGGTATTTGAGGAGGGACTCTTCGCTGTATGGTAATCTGCATAACTTCCCGGAGACACTGTTTGTTTCTTTAACAGGTAATACCTACTATTCTGATAGTTACTATTAAGTCTGGCATAATCCGATTCAGAAACCGAATCTTTTTTCTGATAACCATAAACCTTACTGACAGTTGCACGTCGCTGCCTTAGTCGCTGACCATACGAGCCAGTGGATCTCGGTCTTTGAACCGGTTGCCATCCATCTTCTCCCTCGGCATGTGATTCAGCTAAAACATCTCTGGCAACTATTGGCTTTTCTGCAGCAGTTTCCTCCAGCTTGGGCTGTTTGAACTGAACTGGCTTGTCCTCGGTAGTTTTGTCATGTACAAGCTCTATGGGCTTAACTGGTGGAGAGATGATTTCATCATTCACATTTGTGTCAGATTCAGAATCAGTAATTAGTTTCTCTTCATCTGATGCCTCTTTTGGGGTATCCTCTGCAGATCCCTCAGAAATTGCAACACTGAAGTTTTGGTCAGATTTCCCCTTCACCTGCACAACAGATTTAAAAACCTAAACCTAAATCAATGACATCTTAGTTTTATCTGTTTGGTTGAAGTTTCAGAATCTGTTTTTTTGAAAATTCTCAAAAATTAGTTTGGTGAAAGAATAAAGATTCATTATTTTCATATTGGTTTTCTTTTTTCGGGGTGGAATAAATTTTGAAATTTCAAAAATATATTTTTTGATGTATATTTTGACAAAACTAGGAGTGACCATTGATTCAATGGTTAAGACTTCGACTAATAACCTTGAGATTATAGGATCAAGTCTTGGGACCACCATTTTGTGCATTATGCCAAAGGTTAGGTGTGTACTCAATCTTTCAACTCCTAAACACACATTAATGTGTACTAATTGGGCGTTGTTCATATTCTTGTCAAACTATTTTTTATTTTTTGAAAAAAAATTCAGAAAACAAGTTCTGAAAACTCAACCAAATAGAGCCGCCACCAGCCTTGGTGCATAAAGGTGTAAGCAACATTAGGCAACAGAGAAGGCTCGTTGCAGCACACTCACACATGAGCCTTAATTTGGCTAGCAGGCTTTAATTGATGCCGTTTGCCCATTTAATGGGCCTTTTTGAATGGCTCCAAACTGTTAAAAATAGGCTTCCTACCTTGTAATAGCCTAGGCAGCCAACAGATGGATGGGCCATATGCCAACAGTGAAAATCTTTCACTGCCACCATTATTAGTAAAAACTGAAAAGAAACTGGTCAATATATCCCCTATGTCATAGGCATCAATCATGGTTTTGGATCAGTTTCAATAAACATGAAGATGAAGGGAGCATACCTTCATAATATAGGTTTTCCTCTTCATTGCCACATCACCTCTCCCTTTGGCATCTTGACTTGGATTAATGTAGTCAAGCAAATCTGACACACTGCCAAATAAAAAAATTCATGTGCAGCAAAAAATAAAACAAAGTACTAAATTGTTTATTTGAAATCCAGTAAATTCTGCACCCTCAGTTTTCCGGGTGATATTTTGCTAGGTTACCTTTTTTCGCATTATACGTTGCATGTTTACAACAATCTAGAACAAATATACATACAATAACCACATTAAACTGGTTTTGTTAATACCATAAAACTTTATGAGTATTGATTGGATAAAGGTCCATATTGTCAGCAAAATTGCTGATATACCTTAGGTGGCCTTTGCTGGCTATGGATGCATCGGGCTTTCGAGTCCCATTCCGTGCAGCTTCTTGCTGTTCAAAAGCCTTGGATTCAAAGTACTCAAGCCAAGCAGCAGCATCCTGAGACATTGAGACCCAGAGTTCACAACTATTTGTGGACAGCAAAAAAATTAATAGAACAAAATTAGAACAAGTTTTAACTCATAGCTGAAAAACTAAAGAGAAAGAAAAAGAAACAATCTATTATTAGCCTTGCCAAACAAGTGGTACTCAAATTCTTTGAATCAAGTCATTCACTTGATTGATACAGCCCTAGTTAAACATCTAAGTGATGCTAATGGTATTAACCAACCCAGTTCCAACCTAAGAAACACCAACACTTCTAAGTAGATGGCATGTCATATTGGACACTGACAAAACATGACATTTTCCGGACACTTCCCAACACCTGTTGCACCGTCCAAACATGTCCTACAATTTTTTAAAAATTTATTGATTCAGACATGCTTTCAGACACTTGAGAAATACATGTCTATCACTTAGACATACATGAAATGAAACACATTATAAATTTGAATAGAATAACTAGGAGTCCAGTGATAAACGAAAATTAACGTAAATTTGTACATGTTATCCTCCTTTACACTTTAAACATTACTATTTTTGAATTAAATATTCATATATATGACACATAATAAATTTTTATCTTTATATGTGCCATATAATAAATATATAAATTATATATTTTACGCATATCCTCACTTGTTGTGTCCCACATAATTTTGAAAATTTTTGTATCCATGTTTTGTCATGAGTTTGTGCATCTTAGTTTCTAGCTGATTGCCAACATTTAGCAAGATGAAATATGGGATAGCTAGCATCATCAAGTTTTGATTTATGGGTTTAAGCCACTGCCACATATGATCAATGTATCTCAAGGCAGCAAAGCGGTATAAAAATAAATATTCCATATTTTAGTCTTTTGGACCAATGAAAAAGGAATACCTGCGTACGCAGGTCATCTGGGCCCAGCTTAGCTCGGAGGATTTGCAAGGTTGTTTGCTCATGCTGAACACTCAAAGGGAAAGCTTCCATCAATGACAGTGCAATTGCTATAGCATGGTAACTTGCGGCTGTCTGAAATAAAATATAAAGTATTAGGTGTCAAAGATATAATCAAAAATTAAAAATTCATAATAGTCCTCATGGATACAGTAACACAGCTAGTGAACATCCACCAGTGATATGAAAAATGAAGTTTCAATAACATTTACAACAAAGTTTGTAAGTTGAGCAGAAGCACCATAAGAGAAATCAAAGAATTGGAATAAGTACTATCCAACTGCAAATCTATGCTTAAACTCAGCTAGTTTAGTACTTTCGACCTCATTCACAACATAATTACATGAGTTTGAATGATCTGAGCTCAAGATCGCTAGAACAGCTCGGTTCACTTGTAGACCTAAAAATAAAATATTGAAGTAAAACCATGACTTATAGTCTTATATGCATTTTTGGTTTGATCAATGGACAAGCATGTGTCCACAACACACGCATTCCAAGATGAAATCATAGTTTTATGCTCAATATGTTCAAGAGAGAACATTTCTTGCATCAGAAATTAATATATCACTTCAACAAAGCGAATAATGCCAACCTAACTATACCACATTCTGGAGTATGTGCATTTGCAGCATATCCCATTTTACAGATTAGACCAAGGCAATCAATGGTCTATGTCAGTCCAACTTTAATATCTCATCCCACCATAAACTCATAGCTAAAAGAGCATATCAAATACCAGTATAAAATTAATAAAGGGAGTTCTGCTATATAAAAGAAACCTGAATATGGTCTGGGCCAAGTAATTTTTTGTTACACTTCAGAGCTTTGTGGAGATATCTGAGGGCAATATGGACATTTCCCAGGCCTTCTTCCATCATAGCCACATTGATGTATGTTGCAGCAGTATTTGGATGTGATGGGCCACACGTGAGATGTAAAAGATAGAGTGCACGCTTTACGATCTGAACATTGACAACATAACTTTTCACTTAGTAGAAGCATGAAACACATAATATTGATGACAAACAATATTATGCAATGCTAATATTAATGAACTTCAAATCTGGGATGCAACACCAAAATAAACAAAAACATACTTGAGAGCCAGCTCTGTATGCTGAAGTCTGTAATAGAACACAGCAAGATCCCCATAGCTCTTCATGGTATCTGGATGATCAAAGCCTAATTCTCTCTCATTGATATCCAACGCTTTTGCTGATAAATTGTGGCCTGTAATTGGGGTTAATGAATCAACTATACCACGATATATATATTATAAGGTGGAAAAAAAGGTTCAAACAATAGATCTACAAGTATTTGAAGTTTGGATGCCTAATCTAGCATGCAAATTTTCTAGAACATTCTATAACACGAGTCATTCCTTCTACAAGAGGTCCAAGCAACACTAAAAATGGATGGAAAACCTGATTGAAGTCTCCGGTGTGATACAAAACTACAGCAAGAAGGCTATAAGCTCCTGCAGTCATTCGATGGTAAGGACCACAAACTGCTACCAGCTTTGCAAGAGCCTGGAAACATCAGAGAAGTTTAGCCACGTAACATACTAATTTAACCAAAAACAGAACGGAGGAACAGATTTGTGGTAGCAACTAACTGCTACTTTTTCTTACACACAGTTGCGGTTTGGCAATTTCTTTTTTACTAGCTCGCATAATTGCTAAAAAATTTGCTTTTTGGGGTCTTTGCAATCTTGCTTTTTGATGAGAAATTACCATATTACCCTATAGTATTGTGAAGCCCTTGTAGGGACACGTGGAATTTCTGAAACTATTGTGGGTAAAATCATCTTTTCACAGATTTGCTAAAAAATTGCTTTTATGGTTTAGCCTTCCGAAACAAAGTTTTGGCTTTTGACTTTTTTAGCCGAAAAAACTGTTTATCTAGGAAATCCCAAACAGATAATAAGTCACATGACTTATAAGAAATAATAAGGTATTTGGAAATCAAATACCTTTGTCCCATAGCTGACTGCATCTTCAAGTTTTCCCTTATCTAGAGCTGTTTTTGATGATTCCAAAAGTTGTCGTCCATCTGCAGATGAGCATGCTGCTTGCTGAAAGAAATGAAGAATCCACGAAATTTACAGTCATTGACCAATTTATACACGAAAAAATTATAATAGAATGTGTCATTCTACTATGAACATGGTTTACTGTATCACCTTATGTACTGGTACTAGGCTGACAATGTCTACTTTCTGGAAAGGCTCTGGAGAATTCATATCATAGTCTCTTGGAACCAGCTCAATCCCAACCTGAATCACAAACAAAACAATTTGACATTGATTATGTTTCATTAACAACTACAAGACCTAAACTATCATATAAAACTCCACTAATATTAAAGAAATGGAATCATGAAAGACACCACTTTCTTTGCATTTATTTACATTTTTTTCCCAATGGAAAATTGTTCTTGGAAATTAGTGTCTTTATATGAATGCACCGTAGAGTCATGGACAACAATGGGTGCTCCATGATATCAACACATATATATGTCTGTTGCTCACTGTTAACAAATAGATCATACTGCCCAAAACTAATTTGATTGGATGGACATAATTGAATATATTTGTATATATGTATTCAGTGTCAAGTGAAGATTTCAACACATAATTGATAATACAAAAGCCACTTGAAAATAAGGCAAATCCCAGCGTAACCTGTTTATTGATAGTCTCTAACTTCAAACCATCCTCAATGTGTTTTTTAACTGTTTGCACCTTTCCATAGCAGTAAGTACTCTTTAAAGAGCTTTTTATGTGTCCCATAAGTTGACTAAAAGTATTCCAAAAAATGGGTGAGTGTAACTTCCTTTTAATTATTATACCTTGTGGACAAAAAAAAAAAATTGAAAAAAAGAAAAAGAAAAAAAATGAATATATAGATCCAGACATTAAAAACAGAGGCCATTGCCAAATTTTTGGAACTTTGTCAGTGCCAAGTACCTTATGGCATAACCCACGTAGAATTGCAGTTTTCCTCACATCTTTGTAGTTTAAGTTGATGAGATCCCATTCATATCTCTTCTTTAAAAATACTTCCAGCCATCTCCACACAAGAAAATGGACACTGAAGGATTGATTTAATTGCCCATTTTCGGGGACTCCAAGCATCAGATTCAATGCAGCAGCAATCGCCCCAGCCATTTCCTCAGTATTAACAACCGCAGCAATCACTGCCCGCAGAACGTGCTTAAAAGCTCGAACTATCATTTCATGAATACAGAGAGACTGCACGTGCGATAACTTTTCTGAAAGCTTAACCTAGTCAAGAAAAAGGAAATAGCAACGATCAATTAAATGGTATTAAGAAATTAAAATCCTGTGTAACCACAACGCACTTACCACTTGTCCCAGGGAACACATCCGAAGTCCTCTGGTATGCATGAAATCAGTCAGAGTCCGACCATCAACTGGTGAAAGCTCCAAGGAACCAAAATCTGCTACCTGTGTCATGCAATCCAATGCTAGAAAATGCATCATAAAAATGATTGTGCATTTATCATATGAATCAGATAAAAAAAAATATATATGTTCATTTGTTACCAGTTTTGGAAGAGCAACTTCATTGTAATATTTCTGAGACAAGTCAATTAGCTCTTGCATAGACTAAAATAAAATAAAAAGCAGTAGGTTAGTATGTGCTACACTGCCGGGCCAAAAAGAAAAAAAATCATGAACCTCAATGATATTTATAACATACTACCTTGCAATGGAGACCAGTTTCCGACTCCTTTAAACGAGTAAAAGCAGCATCAGACAACAATTTCCTTAGCACAAGCTCATTCTCATTGGCATTTGTCTCAAGCTGAGATTGTAGAGAAGGCGACATGGCATTTTCCGCTTTCCCATTGACAACTCCTAAAGTGGACTTCAAGTTCGCAGAATTCTTCTTGTTGTTAAGGGATCTAAGAGGTGTCCCAAGTCCCTCAACCTTCGTCTCTTTTTTAGGCTTCTCAGTAGATTGTTTTTTGTCTTTTTCTGTATTTTTCTGATCAAGCAAATGTTGTATCCAGCAGGCTCCGAGTTCCCACCTCACAAAAATGTCCCCTTCAATTTCCTCTTCCTGAACCTTAGCAAGACTCTTTTCCAACAACCTCTCCACAAACGCTTGGGAAGAATAGCGCTCTTCAGATTCCAAAGTTCTTGAATGTGGTAATGCTTTAACGAGTTCTGAAGCTTCTCTTTTGGGAAGAAGCAACCTTAAACTGCAAAGACACAAGGTTACAATGCCCAACAAAACTTATGGAGCAATTTTGGGGACAGGAAGGGAAGCGAGGCGCATAATACAAGGATATATCAAACCATAAATGAGAAGCAAATTTTAGTACCGACATAAACGAAAAACAACAAGCCACTCCTGTCTCCAAGATTTTAAAGGCTGGCAAATATCAGAATAACTTATCCTCTGAATGTTTGCCTCAGTATCAGCATTTATCCAAGATTATAAATAGAGTAGATGAAAATGATTGTTCACAAAGTTAAACAGGCCTCGATATTTTCCCGAAGAGAGATCAAGGATTTTAATTCCAGATCCAATACAAATCCTAGTTGAAGAAATTAAAAGAGAATGTAAAAATTCAACCACTGAAATACCTTCAGTTAAAGTGTTAACATTTGCAAAATGAAAAAAAAAAAAAAGAAAAAGGGGCAAATAACACCGAAACCCTCATACTTTGGTCATTGTGTGGATTTGATCCTATAATTTCAATTGGCTCAATTTTGATCCTAATTTATAAGTTTGTCTCAGTTTTGGTCCAATTGATTACAATTTTTAGTGTTTTTGTTAGAAAATGCGACATAAATTGTGCATGTCATGTTTTTAAGGTAAAATTGCAAATTTGTTCAACTTAGTGAATTAATCTCAACAAATTCAGTGATCATTTTCCTTCAAAAACCCTAATCAGCGGTATCAATTGGACCGAACTGACACAAAATCTAAATGTAAGGATCAAAATCGAGCCAATTGAAATGGCAAGGACCAAAATGACACAATGAACAAAATGCAAGGACTACCAATGTAATTTGTCCAAAAAAAAAATCAAAACAACTTACATTTAAAGCAAAAGGAAAATATTTTCTATTTGAAGCTTGAAACATTACAAATCTCTATGTGAAATATTCTAAGCCAAATTCAGACAATTGTCTAAAAGAAACTAAGAATTCCTCAATATAACAAGTGCATCAAATACTCACTTTAGTTACACGAAAAACTACAGGAACATGCAAAGGTTAATGGGTTATGCTTTATATGCTCTCATAGAAACTACCCATGTGTGCTCTCACAATGTAATGTGAAATATCCACGTAGTAGTGATCAGTGAAAACCTGTTAATATTGAGGGCGTTAGCACCGCCTTCTGGCTGATCAATAAGTTCAGGGATTTGCAATGGAGGACCTGTTTTGACACTCTCTCTCCCCTCAACTTTAACCACCGCAATGTAACCACAGTATCTCACATTTACAACACCCAGAGTGGCAATGTCCTGCACTCAAAATGTTCAACTTTCTTCAGTGAAATTAGCAGAAACCAATATGAAAAGAAGACAATCTCAATTTACAGGGAAAAAAATGTCATTTTTTCTATGCTATCTTACCTGGGCAGCAGTATTTTCATCTGCAGTGACTCCTTTCAGTAGGTTCCTTTCTAGTAACTTCTTTGGGTCTGACTCGATCACTTGAACTCCATCAATCTTAGTGTCTACTTTACAACTCGCATTTGAAGAGTCTTTCATGACAGTTATACTCAAGTCCCCTACTTTCTCAGTATAGATAATCTCACTGCTGACAGCTGAATGGGTTGATTCTGAATTTCCCATTACGTGCCACACGGCTGAAATTGCTCTGAAAATGGCGACATCAACAAATAGGCTGTGAAGAAGGAAAGCTTTTCTATCTCTAATCTGCCTTTCCTCAGCTGTCTTACAAGGCATGGATGAAAGAGATAAAAACTCGTTAGTCCAAGGTAATAAATCGCTTTTGCCATCTCTTCCTAGGCCACCTCCATTTCCTCCCCATGTTTCATCCTCCACAGGGAGAGGATGGAATATCGGCAGTGACTGTGCTGCAATGGGAGGGATGAGCCATGTGTTGGCTCTGTAACCATAAGGAAGATTCCCAAACTGCAGCAAGATACATAGAAATTGGTTAAAAATGTGATAGGATATAGGAATTTAAAATCCTCAGCCAAAATAACTATGCACTAAAATCTCATGGAAGGTTAGGTTTTAGGGCCTGTTTGGTGCAATTTCTAGCAAGCTAAAAGCTGATAATGAGAAAGCAAAAGTTAAAAGCACCTCTCCCCCTGTTTCTCAATGATCAACTTATTTAAACTATTTCTGTCTCATAAGTTATAAGAAGAAGTTGCACCAAACACTTTGACATAGATTTCCAAAATAAAAAAGTTACAAGCAGCTCCATAAGCTGCACCAAACAGACTCTTAATTAAGTTTGGGTCAGAAAATACACTCGGCAATGGTTGTGTACCTTGTTTCGTTCTGAAAATGCTGTCATGAGATCATTATAGGCCTGAGAACAAGGAATAAAGATGTGTTAAAACTTCAACAATATTTTAGACAAATTAAAGGAGGAAGCATGAGACAAAAAGAAATTAATATCTGAAAGTGTATCTTAGATTTTGAATGATAAAACCATGTAAATAAACCCAAACTGAATTTCTTCACTTAAATAATTAACATCACAAAAAGCACACAAATTAAAGAGGAGTGATACACAATACCAATAGTGTAATCCTATACAAACAAACAAAAAAATAATATAGAGATCTTATAAAATGATGTGGCATATGAGGGTCTTTATCATTTTAAAACAAAAGACCTAGTAAGGTGGCTTACAATTTTAAAAGTTCCACCACCACATTATTCTTTTGTAGAATTATGTATAACAAATAACTTTGTAAGAGTAGAATTTCCCACACCAATGCTTAGTTGCATATCAAACATGCATTGGCAAACTCAAAGTTCAAGAATACTGATTCTAGAAACCAATCAGACAATAAACATGTTTATCCATGCTTTTGAAAAAGCATCAATCAAATCGTGACACATGTGAAAAAAAGTAAGCAAACAAAAGAAGAAATGGAACAAATGAGCAACCCAAAATGAGAGAGTTTGCAATACTAACATTATCAAAAGCTCTACTAAGTTGCCTTAACAAATCAATGAGGTTGTGACAAAGAATCTGCTGTTTCCCAACACAGTAGAATCCTTTTCTGCAAGCTTCAATAAGTACAAGTTTTCCATTGCAGAGCTTCACCTGCCCATCAACAGAGCAAATCACCATGTTTTTCATGCATATTAGTACTAGTTTGCAGTTTTCATGCAAACTGAAATATCATAATAGTACACAGAAAATAAATTGGTTCGGGAAGGTCTTACTTCAAGGGAAAAAAGATGATCATCCACTAAACTCCCATCGGCGTGTTGCCTAGTTGATCTCCTTATAACTACAATATCCAAATGCGCAATGAGTACACAAACCTTTATTTGTAGCATAAATTTCCTCAAAGTTCAAAAAGAATATGAAACTATAAAAAAATTATTTTATAATCCGAATGTTCTTTTCCAGAAAATTGATTTCTCAAAATCCATGTTCACGTCACACTACATACACACACACACACATATATTTTGTGTAAGGGAATCTCTAATCACTGACTCAAATTTTTACCTAAATCAAGGGAAACTCAAATGTTTAGGCAAAATTTTTAAAACTATTTTGTGACTCTCAAATTGGTCACTTTGTCATAATTGAATCTTTTACTCAAATTTATACTTTAATCTGAGTTTGTTCATTTGAAATAGTTCACATCAGACAAAACTTGTACTCAAACTTAAACTTGAGTAAAATTTTGAGTAAGCCTGGAGATAGCCTAACACTACACTCACTTATATAACACCACTACACACCATTGCATTAATATAAAATCCATAACAATTATAATTTAGCAAAAACATACACAGAGAGAGAGAGAGAGAGAGAGAGAGAGAGAGAGAGAGAGAGAGAGAAATTACATTGCAGAGGGGGTGTGAGATGAGAGAGAGAGAAGAACTCGTAGAAGCTACCGAACTTAGGGCATGAATTGCTCAACTCTCCCTCTCCTTCTCCTTCTCCTTCCACCGCCGCATCTTTCGGCGATTGCGGCGGTGACGGCGACTGCGACTCGCCGGACTTCTTGGCCGCTTTGTTATGCTGCGCACCCCGCGCATTCTTGCCGGAGTCCTTGATAGCCGACGGACCGACGCTGCTCGTGCAGGCCGCAATGTCCAGCACCCTTCTAACGTGCGCCGTTGCGCTCTCTTCATCGTAGTCCTCTGCTCGGAGAATAATCGAAAAAAGCGAGGGTAAAAATGACTTTTCAAATTTAAGACAAGAGAAAGAGAAGGATACGGTGTCGTATTGTCAAAACGAGGTCGTATTACCTTCTACTAGAGTGAGGACGCATGGCTTGAGTGCGGCAACGTCGACCGAGTCCTTTAACCGCGGCCCTCGTACCTGTTTGGTAAAATGGTTTAACGAGCAGAGTAAAAAATTTGGAATTTTATATATTTTCCAAAATTGCTGAAAAGTCATCATAGTTTGATATTATTACGAAAATTACCATACCTCATGGGTTAATGAAAATTTGGTGATACAGCAAGTATTTGTGTTCACAGATAATAGGCGACGAACATCTATAATCCTGTCCGTTGATATTCCCTGCCCAATATTACAATTTCGTCCTTGATAAGTGACAACAACTATGGGCAAAAATAATAAATTCCACACTTCCATATTTACAAATAAATTAATAATGTTATTTTCATATATTGAGAAAATAAAAGATTTTTTTAAAAATAATATTAGTAGGTGCCGACTTCTCTCCAATACTTGGACTGCAATTTTCTAATAGTTGAACGTTTGAGTACTGGAGACAAATTATTTTTATATTAATAGTTATCAATTCAAAAATGCCTTAATTCTAAATATACGACAATATCATTTGTCAATAATATAGAATTTAAAAAATTGCGTTTCAATTACGCAACTATTAGTAACCATACAATTACGTGTGTAGTTTGCGAACTCCAACTGACTTTAAAAATAATTTCAAGCATCTAACTTGTTAACAAAAACGAAACACACGACCACATTTTAGAAGTTTTGTTGTAAAATTCAATTTGTCTTTGACATATTATTATTATTATTATTATTTTTTTGTGACATCAAACTAGTAAGATTCTTCTTCTCTAGCTTCATTATTTCCTCCAACACACAAGACGATGACAAGACTGATATGTAAAATAGAAAGAATAAATAATAGGAAAATGTTTGTGGCACTAAATTGGGGGCACTAATGCCCCTAATTTTCATTTCAGGTAACTATTTTTATTTTTATTTTTATTTTTTGGCCTTATATGGAAATTAGGGGCATTAGTGCCCCCAATTTAGTGCCACAAATCAAAACCCTAAACAATATTCATGCTCTCTGTGCTAGAAGCTAATATAAACAAAGAAAATAAAAGTTAGGAAAAAAAGGGAGTGAATGTGAACACAATAACATTAAGAGCATGTTTGATTGGGTGGATTAGGACATGGGATTGGGATTATTAATCCGTGGGCCCAATTATCCTAGGTTTGTTTTAACATTTTGGTTTAGGATTATTAATCCAATGGATTATTAATCCAACAAATTTGTAGGATTATTAGTAATGGGGTAGGGGTGGGATTATTAATCCAATGAATATTAATCCAATTGGATAGTGAATACTACACTAATTTAATAGGATTATTAATACTTCACTATTAATCTTGTGAATCAAACATGACCTAAATATCAATGAATTGTTGCATAACTTAGTAGAAAAGCTATAAATTCAGAAGTACCAAACCTTTAAAATAACATGAGTCTCGTCCGGAAGCTTTACAGTTATGTCTATTACAACTGGAAGAACTGCAAATTCATGAAGCATAGAAATTAAATAAAATGTTGCACAAAAACAAGGTATTGTACATTCACAATATAAAAAAAAAATAAATAAATTTGTTTTTGAAAAACAAATCAATACCCTTCTCTTCTTTCTTCTTCTTATCCCCTTTTGTCTTCCCACGACCATTCTTGAGTGGCATTTTCAGCTCAAAAATTGATTGACTAAACTAAAACTTCAATCGCTTAAAGTGTTCCTAATTCAAGAAATTGTCATACAAATTGTATTCATTATTTCAAAATTATAATAATCCCAACTTTATATCATTAATATATAAAGAAAAACAACGTTTTAATCATAAGGTTTATGTCTGAGTTCAAGTTTTATCGATATACGATACAACTTTCCCTCTTACCAATTGTGAAAAAATAAATAGAAAAACGAAAAACAAAAACATAGCAATTTAGCTCATAATAAGTAAATTACAGGCCTTAAACATTGGCATGAACCTCATTAAATCAATCAAAGAAGGGTCAAAGATTATGCAAAAAAAAAATCATTGTGCTTGTTAGGTATCGTTTTTGTTTTTATGTTTTCTTGTTTCAGATAACACATAAAATTTTATTGGTGAACTAGTCTCACACGAACTTTTTATTCTAAAAAATGTAAAACGAAAATGATACCAAACACACCCATTAAAACAGGGCTCTACTTGTGGAGCTTGAGAGGAATTACCAATATGAGAGCAAAAGATTTAGAGAACTCCAAAGAATGAAGATTTGATAGAGAAGGGTCTTTTATGCTGCATTGAATATGTGAAAACAGAGCACTCAAAACCTAACAAAGATATGAAAAGAACTTCACCATTAGAGAATTTGAATTGAAGCACTCATCCACCAGAGAAAGAGAGAGAGAGAGAGAGAGAGAGAGAGAAAAGAGGTTGGTGTGTGATAAGGAAGGAAGGGAGGAGATTTAACAGTCAGACTAAAATGGCATTTTGTGTCAGCTTCTGGCCTATACAGTAATTATATTCTTTAGGATATTTATAAAAATAAATAAATTATGAGTGAGATAATATTATATATATAGATAGATTCAAACAAACTACATGTAATTAAGAGGTTGAGGTGAGGGGACCACCTGGTGATGGGCTGCACTGCACCCATATTAGACTTTAGGGACCTGCTATGGCAAAAGTCTTTAAAAACTGTATCACAAAAAAAAATTTAGTAATTCACATCATAATATATCATAATATATATATATATATATATTTTATCAAAGTAGTTCGTCACATTTCTTATCATAAATAGATTGTAACTTTTAATCACACCTATCATGACACAATCATAATAATTTGCAGATTTTACTTTAAATTTTGCATCATAAATTCATTTAATTGTAACTTTTATTTCAAATGACATAAGTAAAACGTAAAAAGTGGTGCACCCATTTTTTGAGCATTCATATGAGTTTTACCAAATTTTGAGTCAAATTATAACTAAAAAGTTATTTTTCTATTTTAACTAGCATTTTTTCACTACAAAAAATTAAAAATTTAAAGATCAAAATTTAAGGAACAAAATTATTTTTTAGAGATCAAATAATTTTGTTGCGAAAAGTGTCGTTATTACATTTTTAATAACAAAAATTTGATATTAGTGATGAATTATTATCTTTTTGAGACAAAATTTTTTGTCTCAAAAAATAAACTATTTTGAGACCAAATTATTTTGTCCCTAAAAGTCTCTTTATTAGTGACATTTTCAAATTTTTGTCGCTAAATGCCTTATTTTTTACTTTTCAGGACGACCTTTTAGCGACTATCCTCATGACGATAGAAATTGGTCCCTAAATATCTTTTGCAACAAAATTTTCACTTTTAAAAACTAAAACATTTGGTTTCTAAAATTCTTATATGTTGCAGTGTTTGTATGTATACACTACATCAGATTCTATAGTATAAAATTAAATTTTATAACATATTCATTTTGTATCGTTAAAAAGCATCCAAATAATATATGAGAACTTAATTTTGTATTGTTATATATATGCAGTTTCATATTCAAAAAAATAAAATAAAAATTGTTTTTGGTAGCGTTGTCCGATCAGACATCCAAAGTGTATAGGATATATCTATACAGTTTCATATCCCTAAAAGAAGATAAAAATAAATTGTGCTGTCGGATGACCGGTAGGATGTCCACTCACTCTTAAAAATAAACAATAAAATATTGTATAAGTTGTGAACAGTGTATCGCTACATGTAGCGATGTACCGTAGCAAAGTTAACCAAAAGCTGGTTTACAAATAATTTGTTGAGGTTGATGAAGCAAGAATTTTATGATTTGTTAGCTATATTTAACCGAAATCTACATTTGTTAAGGCTGATGTGAATGCTCGTTGATGTGTAAATAATAGATTTCTTTTAGGCTTTGTTGTGCTTTTTTTTAATGGGTGTGATGTATAAGATTAAGTATTATCATTTGAGTAAAAATTCATATCACATTGTAATAGGCACGTAGTATCATTAATCAATAATAAAATTATACATGAGATAGTGAACTCCTCATTATTCGGATATAACTATGCGTTTCAAGATAGTTTTGTAATCACTATATTTAGCCTCTGTTTGTCATGCCAAAAAGCCTGGCTTTTTGGCTATTTTAGTTACAAAAAGACAAAATAAATTAAAAAATTAACAAGACAAAATGTCACATTCAAACCATAATCATTTTATTTTTTCTCTTACAAAAGCCAAAAAAGTTAAAAAGTCTATTCCAAACAAGGCTTTTTTATCCCCAAGCTAAAATAATCAAAGAGCCAACTCACATCCCAAACAAACCCTTAAAGTGAAGGTTATAATGTCTGTATAGTAATTTATTATTGGATGATAATATTACGTGTCACTAATAATGTAGTATTATAATTGTATTTGAGAAATTGTTTGGGATGTTCTAAATAAGTGCACTTTTTGACTTTTTATAAAATTGGGTTGGGTATGTGTTGGGTTTGAAGTGATGTGGTAGAAAGATGATATGACTTAAATAAGATAGTGACCTTTTAACTTTTTGACTTTTTTAAAGGATGACAAACAAGACCTTAATTTTTTTTTCACTGTAGCATAACATCATGTGTCACTAATAATTTCCCTTACTTATTTTTTTTCCAAGTGTTTTCTCCATCACACAATCAGAACAGAGAGATACATATCATGTAATATAAAGATGCATTGAAACAAGGGAGACAGATTGATTTGGATGAAGGATCCAACTTCATCAACAAAAGGGTTAAGTTTTAATATGTAATTTCACAGCAATTATTCAATAGTATCAAAATACTATTTAAAGTATTATGAACACTATTATGTTGGCTATAAATGAGGCACATGGTCTAAGGTATAATTTATGCCTCGCCCAGGAAAGTTGGCACTATTGGTTATCTTTGAGAGATATTTTACTAACTTGATCGTCGGAGTGCCCCCGGGTGGACGAGCCACCGTCGGAATCTCTTCTTTCTCTTGCAGGTTGTTCGGGCTTAACCTATTCTGCCGGTGTTCTCCAGTTGAGTACTAAGTCCGGAGAGCACTCACTATTCAACAACTCAGTATTCAACTGGAGAGCATTGGCAGAATAGATGGTGCTCGAACAACCTACAACAGAAAGAAGAGATTCCGACGGTGGCTCGTCCACCCAAGGGCACTCCGACGATCAAGTCAGTAAAATATCTCTCAAAGATAACCAATAGTGCTTAACTCACTAGACAGAGCATAAAAGACATACCTTAGACCCATGGGGGTGCCTCCCTTTTATAGCCAACATAATCCTAATCCCAATAGAAGCCTAGCTCTAATAGGCTTAGGATTACTGCTAATCTTGGACTCCCAGTAGGATTAGGATAAACTCTCTAAGAGTCTTATCTTTACCCAAACTGAAGTCTTTTCCCATTCTAGGACTCTTGTCCCTTATCCGCTTATCCCGGTTTCCAGTTTCTTTGTAGATAACCTCAGCCTAGCCGAGATCATCTCGGCGTCATGACCAGGACACGTGGCACCTCGGCTGGCACTTCGGTGACACCTTGACCACGTGTTCTCATTCAAAAATTATGTCCCCACAGTAATATTATCACTTAATACTCTTAACCAATGACGTAACAAATTTTTTTACAATTAGACTAACCTTAATTCACATTTGTTACCATATAAACAACGTTACATCATACTCTAAGATTTCATAATATTTCTTTTAATGTCGCAAGCTCGAGATGACTATATAACATTGGACCGTCCCATTTTCATGTTTTAACTATTGGGATGCTTCACTTCACTTGTACTTCTTCTACTGCATACATTAAGCACATGCATGCAATAATCAACAAATGTAAAATGGACAAGCATTAAGTTTTAAATAAATATATTTTTAAATGTCAAAATAAGTTAATCAAAGGAAATCAAATATAAAACTATAACTTGGTTGGTTAGAGTAGATAACAGCTAGTAAAAGTCATAATTTAATATTGAGAAAATTAGTAAGATTGGAGATGAATAATTTTTATATCCAAAACAATGATGCCAGAGGAGTGATGGTAAAGTGATTCCATCAAGAGTCAACCAGGCAAGTAGGGGCTTGATTGTTAATGTAACGACCCCAACATGCGTATCAGAACTTATCTTTATTTAATTATGGGTTAATGTACTTTAATTTAATTATATCTGTTTGAATTGAGGAATTATCTGTTGAGTTACGACCTTGAAACTGAAATTGCCGACTTTTAAGAGTTCAGAAACCGAAATTAAGTATATGGATATGCTAATGGGAATTTTTAGAGCTATTTGGGAAAATTAATTGGGAATTTATTTCGTCTGATTCGTTAAGGTATGTTTGGGTGGTTAACTTTGCACTACGAATTGAAGGCCTTAGAGGTTTCAGAAACCAGAACGGAGTACATAGTTATGATCAGTATGATTTTTAGAGTCATCTGGAAAGTTTAATTGAAATTTGATTTTGTTCGATTCATAAGGGTGCGTTTGGCTCCCCCTAATTGTGATAAGCTTATATATGTATATATATGATATATGAGTTGAACTCATCACTTTCGAGCCAAAAATATCTAAGGGAGAGGGAGAGTACTGAAAGAGAGAGAGCACAAGAGAGAGAAAGCTTCTCTAAGAGAGAGAGCTCAACATTCATGGGGGTTTGAAGACAAATTGAAGAGATTGAAAAGAAATGAAGAAGATCAACCATGAAAGCTTGGGAAAATTGAAGAGAGCTAAGGAAAAGGCAAAGATTGAACTAAGGTATGGAAATCTATCTTGAATCCTTGTGATTAATTCATCAATTTCATGAAATCATAATGAGATTGGAAGATTTGAAACCCATTTGGGTTAGGGTTTTGTATGTATTTAATTGAGCTAAATTTAAGAAATTAGAACTTGAATCTTTTGATTTTGTTAATGATTGGAGCTTAATCTTGTGAATAACATATGAAATGAACTCTAGATTGTCCATAGAACAAGATTTATGTAAAGGTCAAGTGTGTTTGTGGGTTGTGTTTTGGGAACTTTCAAGATCATGAAAGATGAAACATTGATCTTGAACTTGAGGCAAAGATTGATTTGTTTGAAATGGAATTATACTTGAATGATGTTAGTTTATCATGTTGTGGGATAATTTTACATGTTTTTAGGTGATTAGAGTTGAAACCAAGCTTAGAAAATGGAAAAACAAGTGTTAGAACCAACAGGATTTGGACAGATTTGCCTTGTATCAAGACGTGCAAGGGGCTTCAAGACGCCGGAAGTCCACTTCCAGCACCTAAATTGATTCTAAAATAAAAGCATCTTGTCCCGCACGTGCGGCTCAATTCCCGTACGTGCGGCCCTGATTCCCGCAAGTGTGGGGCACCTCTGTTCCAGTTCACTTTCAAATGAGCATATCTCTCTCATCCGAACTCTGTTTTGAGTGATTCTTGAGCCTAAATTTAAGCCCCGAAAATCTAGTTTCCAATGGTGGTAATCTCATACCCAAATTCTAAGTATACAAACAGATATGCTCAAATTAGTGAAGATTGTTCACTTTCTGTCTACCGATTTTATACCGTTTCTTCTTCTAACCCATTTTCCTTTCGTTTCCTCCTATTTTTCCTAGACACGAATTATGACCTATTGAGGACTAATGAGTTTAGAACCAACATAACTAATTGATTAAAGAGCAAAGAAAGGGATCGATTATATTCATACATTGTGTTATGTAATTGTGATTGTAGGTCAAGATGAGGACATCGTCCAACTACTATCGGAAGGCCATCACTGTGAGTAATAGTATAGTAAAGATATGTTTTTCATTATCTATACTTAATTTATGAATGACATGATTCTCTAAATATTGCATTTTATCAAAATGAACAAGTTTCCAAGAAATGTGAAATGAGTCAAGAACAAGAAATGTGAATTGTTTATAATATGACATGGTGGGCCCAAGGCCGTTTTGTTTATCCGTCATGCTTACGCTATGGCATGATATGAATTGGTTGGTCTTTAAGACCTAATTATTTTGGATATGGAACAAAGTGCTGTACGGAACTAAGTGTTACAGTGTGAGTCACCTCTAGGATCCGTACGAGACACCTCTTGGGTCCATATATACATGAATTGGACCCAAGGAGAGGTGGAGACATGTCGATGTTCCATCTATTCCACGACAAGATACAGTGATATGATATGATACGTTTGGATCTAAGGTTGTTTTGGTATATGATTCGGCCCGAGGCCGTTTTGTTATACGTGGAACTGAGGTCGTTCAGGAAATATGATATGAATACAATGTTTTTACATTTCTATATGAATCATGTTACGAAGTGTTAATTTATATGCATGAATGGATGTCCTATTTTGAAATGTGTTTCTAACCTTTTGTATAAGTGGGCGTACCACGTACCACATAAAATGTTTTGTAATAATTTCAAATATGTATTCTATTTGAAAAGACATGGATTATGAAACGATAAATGTTTCTTTCGAAATGATTTAAGATACGTTTCAGAATTGTGAAATATGTTTCCCTAATGTGAAAGACATCATTCATTAACCTCTTTACTTCAATATTACTCACTGGGCGTTAGCTCAACCTTTTATTTTATACGTGTAGGTGAGCCATTGAGGATCAACACTAGAGTTGTATCGAGGTCTGCCTCTCTGTCAAGCCGCACGGGTTACGCCTCTGTGTCGAGGCTTTAATTTTGTATTGGAAATTATGTTTGTTATTGAGTCTTATATGTGTGTGAGATCTGTATAAGTTCTGTGATTATATATGTAAATATGGAAGGTGTATTTAATGCTTATGTAACCTAAGTCTTCATGTATGCACAAGCTCATTGGGCATTATCTTTATGTTGGCATTTGCTTCCACTTAAGGCCCCGTATTTGAATTAATATTTGTGAAATTTTGTTTGAGGTCTATGTATAGGCCGATCATGGACCAAACTTTTAGGGGCGGATTTGAGTCGTGACAGTTAACAAATTAAATTGTCATGTGATTCAAAAATTAACTATTATATTTCCAATATGTTAAAAAATAAATTAAATAAATAAAAATTGTCGAGTCATTCTATATATATAAATTGATTTCTCACCATATTTTTTTAACGCTGTATATAAGGTAGTAGAATCCATATTAGTAAATATACATGAGATTCGTGTCTTTGTATCTAGTGATAAAGAAAATACGTTAAAAAAAAAAAATTAAATGGCAACCAAAAAATTGTCTTCAATCTTGAAGCATATCAATAAAAGTGATAGTTAGGGATGACACCTGCTGGTCCCAATGAGGAAGTGGGGTGGAGATTTTATTTATTAAATATATATAATATATATAATTTAATATTCTTAATATGATAGAACTAAAACATTACATTTAAACACTTTTTTTTTTGGTTAGTTTTTTATTTTCTCATCTTATATTATTAAGTCTCATTGCTTAGAATATCATATCATTTGTCATTTATTAATATTGTCATTTTTAAGGTTATAAAATTAACCGAACTTCGCCTCACTCCTTTCCCACCTCTCTAATCCAATTTATCCCATCCCTAATATGACTATGGGCGAGGATGGGGCACTACAACCTACCCCCACCTCGCCCTATTGCCATCACTAGTGATAATCATGGATGAATAGAACTAACCTAGTCCTTTTTCAACGGCTAGGTGGGTCAATCTCATTGGTTAAGAGTATCACGTGCACGTGTCGCAATGTTATTTTACGACTAAGAAATAATTTTATGTAAAGAAATTAGTTAAATAGCTTTACTTCATTCAAAGATTGTAAAATAAGTGTGCAAACCACGTTTTGGGTTCAAAGCTCAATGAAATTCATCTAAACACAAGCACAAGATGCACATGAATATATTGTTTGTCTAATTAGAACTTGCTGTCTATTTGAGTACTTTATTTGAGAACATTGTTAGAATAAAAACTGTATAACTCTTCATACTTAAACTACTAGATTGTAACGCCCCCAAAAATATGCATAATGATAGCATAACATCCATTACTCCTTATGATAAACCAAAATAAATTCCTAATACTCGCATTAAAGGTCAAGAGGTTCAACCAAGATATTTCCACATGTGGGTATACATTCAATGAATTCTAGTACTCGAATCTATAGCATGTAGATCATTCAGTCAAAATAAATAAATAAATGCCCTCAAGGGCTTACAAATTCCAAGACTTGAGCCCGATTACACAAAAGATGGTTTCTCGAACCCATACATATATAGCCCTTGGCTTACAAAAATACAAGCACAACAAAATAGAGCCTTGTGCTCTCAATACATACATTTACGCCCTAGTTTGGCGGGTTCACCACGTCTTTTCCTACGCCAAAATCCCATACGATGAGCATAAAGCCCAGTAGGAAATTCTTAACAAAGTATATAGATTTTATACAAGCTTTATCAATGATATGCATATGTCATGCCATGATTTTGAGGGGAAATCACATTTATGTCTTTTGAAAACCATCATGCTCAATGATAACTTGAAATCTCAACAATTCAAAAATTTTCAATTTAGTTCAAGGGGTGATAAATACGACTTAGGTAATCCTTAGGTTGGTGTCTGCAAGTAGACATAACTAGCACTACCAAAACCCCACTTTACCGGTTGCTAACCGGAAGGGAAGTGGTACCTCCTTCGCTTGTGTTTTCGGTCTTTCACCCAGAACACTCAAGCCAACTTAATCAATTTCATCTACACCTCATATCCGAACTTACCAACATATTTATCTCAAAACAATTCCATGAAAAATTTATTCACAAACTTTCTTTTCCCAATGCTAAAGTTTCCAAACTCAATTCACAATGCATAAGAACCAATTGAACGGGTATGGAATGCAATAATTATCAATGCCACATAACATTTCTCTATTTTCAAATATCTCAACAATAATTCCATAACAATCAAAATTCCCAATTCTCCTTCCAATGCTATTTCACAAAATAGCCATGTATTCATTTAAATCTATCAACAAGTAACAACACTTCCGCATTTTGTACATTTCTCAACAATTTAGTCATTTCAAGACTATATCAACATTTTTGTATAACAACTCTCAAAATCACCACTTCTCATATTTCATGAAATTCATCACTTACATATATATATAGAGAGAGAGAGAGATGAGAAATCCTCCATTCATTTATTCATTTTGGCACAAAAGGATAATATAATAACAATGTTCACTACAACAAAAAAGGATTTTTATGGCGCGCCATGCATGCCATAAAAACCCTTCTACGACGTGCAGCGTGCGTCATATTATGACCATCCATGGAAGGTCATTCACTTTCAACGACATGCTTTGTATGTTGTTAAAAACTATTTAACGGCAGATTTTGTGCGTCGTTGTTACTTTTTCTACGACATCCTATAGTACGTTGTTAAAAACTATTTAACGACAGATTTTGTGCGTCGTTGTTACTTTTTCTACGACTACTTTTACACGCCATTAATTGGTGAGACAAATAATGACACTGATTGTGCACCATAAAATATGTAATACAACGACTTATTTTGCCTACCGTAGAATATGAAGTTTTTATTTTTATTTTTAAATTCAGTAGGTTCTATTTGACCAATTTTGTACAATCTAACAAATATTACAAACAAACATCACAAAATATCAATCAACCAGTAAAATATTGTTTGAAACATTAAAAAGAAACTATATCCATAAATTATAAACATTCAATAATTGTCTATACATTCCAAACATTCGAAAACTACATCCTTAAGTTCTAAATTATACAAAAAGTTTAAACCATCCAAAACTATGCATATCTAACTTTCTAAAGATATCGACAACTATTAAGAGATTATCTAAAACTACTGACAACAGTTCCTATAGTAGTTGCAGTTGCAGTTGCAGCTGTAGCAAATCCACTTGCTCCTATCATAGGGACGAGGGTGCCTAATGTATGTGTTAAGGCACCTAAACCCGCGGCAATAGCTGGAGCAAATAACCCTGTTGCATTTCTTGTTTGCATGACAAAAGAAACTTCACATAAGTACAAAAACTAACTCCTTAGGGACAAAAATATTTCTTGAGGTATTAAGAAATGATCAAGAAATTTTAAAACATCAACAAAACATTTCCAAAATTAATCAGATAATTCAATGTCCCCATAAAAGCAATGTCATAATGAAGAATTAGCAAAAATTCAAGATCTCAATAGTTTCAACGCATATGCAAATAAAATCCACATAAAGCAAAACTTTTTTTTCATACCTTAAATGAAGTTACCTTTTTTGTTACAATGTTTCTAGAGGGAAATGAGTCGGAATATTCAAACAAACCATTAAGTTTGTACAGGAAAATATAGTTTGCTACTAAATCCAGGCCATAAGAAGCTCAAGAGAAAAATTAAATTTAAAAAGAGGTAGAGGTGGAATTAATCTACTTCAATGCAGCACCTACTCGGGACTTGCATAATTATGTTAAAGGATCTCTATGTATGAGGTATAGGTTTGTACAGGTTTTATCCATTACCATTGTAAGTTCCAAAATAAAGAATCCAACTCAAAATGTCAAATAACATGGCAATTTGGCTAAATGTTTGGCATAAGGTTTCCAGTTCAAACGATGGCAATGTGGGTAACCTCGAGGGAGCTCCATGGACAATCTCATCAAGGGGCATGAAGTCTAACACTGCATATTCCTCCTAGGCACAAGGTTTAATTGGCTAAAAATGTTTTTCTTTAAAAATAAAAATTATATATATATATATATATAAGATTGCTACCACTTCAAATTGAAAAGAAGAAGAAGATGGATTTGGAGTAGATGTTCCATGGAAGAATAAAAGAACACATTCTTGAATGTCATTTTCATGGAAGAATACATTCGTGAAGGTCATTTTCTTCTTCCTCCACCACATATTTTTCTTATATTGAATCCTCATCAAATAAAAGAACACACCTCTCCTTCTTTCTCTACCACTTCAAATTGACAGACCTCACTTTTGTCTCCATTTCTATTTCTATCTTTACTTACTGATGGAACCAAATCAAGAAAGAGACTTCTTTAGAGAGAGAGAATCCCAAAATGGGTACAAAAGTTCTCAAGCTTTAAAATATTCAATATCAAAATATCATTAACTAAATACTAAAGGGGCTTAACCACCTATTTATAGGATAAAAGACCCAACTAACTCTAACTCTTATGGTACTAAAACATAACAACCATACTAATTGTAACTACATCACTTACAACCATCTGCAGAGATGCCGTACATTCTAAGAACATGTTGAGATAGTAAACTAAACAGGTGTGTCCATATCAATTCCAGGGTAGGCCTTGCCCAACAAAGTTAAATCTTATATCCACTTATTATTCATCTAACCTAAGGATGTATGTAAACGTGAGGATGACTGTAGGGGTCAGGTAGTTTAAATTGATGTTCTTGCATTTCTCGCTAATATATGCACATGAGAAGTCAATGATAAGAGTCCATGCCAAGGAACAAAATAGAAACCCATGTATCCATGCAAATGCCCCAAATCATAAAGATTGCTAAATCCAAACGATGAAAGAAGAAAGAATGGCAAAATCAAAAGTAGATCTCCCGTCACAAAAAATACCTTCACTCCTAATGAAAATGTTGGAACTTTCCAAAAGACATCCCTCAAACTACGCCGTACATAAACATTAATTCCTTGCTCGTCCCGTATCATTGGCTTACCAATACAACCATTGATTCCTACAGCCATGTTGATTTCCAAAATCTGCAAAATTACAGCTAAAGTTAACATTCTGTCACTACTTCAAGTTTAATGTCTGAACCAAGACTTCAAATAGAAAGAAATATCTCTGCATCAAGAACATCAAGATGGATAGCTGAAGGATCTTTCTCTGGCATCCATGCCAACTAAATTCATTTCTTATTTGCAGCTGGCCCAGATCAAGTTGCATAAAATTGCAACAATAAATACAAAAGAGTGAATCAATACCCAATAATACTTAATATTAAAGATATATCTCAGTTGCACGAAATAGAAGCAGAGACGGGATGGGGGCAAAGTTGGGGGAGCGAGGGCTCATAAAGGTGTCTAAGGTTGCGAATGCCTAAATACATTAGTATATTGTAAGAAAAAACTATTGCTTAGTTGTACTAAATATGTTAAATTATGAATAAATATTGGAGAATCGTGTCAAGTTTTCAACTGAAAATTGTTATTATCGTAAATATAACAAATATAAAAAATAAATTGTAAATACAGAGTAGTAGTACAAATTTAAGTTAATTTTTTCCTTCTAATGGTTGCAATACATTTCTCTTGTTTGATAAATATTCTTTTTGTTTCTTTGGGATTCATATGTTCAAGAAGTTTCATCTCAGTTGAGAACGTGGTTCTTTCTTGATGGGAATGAGATTCTAACTTGATTCTTACTCTGAAACACAATTCTCGAGCAGATTTGTCACCCCTAGTAAGAGGTTTCTACAACTAAGAGCTATATACTACTAGGAAAACAACACTTTTTTCCATATTATGATTGTGACTTAGTTTTTGAAAGTAACAAAAGAGAAGGGAAATTATAACCAAAAGTCAACCTCAACAAATTGAAGGAACATCTCAATTGATGGGCAACAAGACAGTAAAACAGAATAAATTCCAAGAATCATTAAGCAAAAAAAATAATAATTTGGAGAAGAAGAGGAGGAAGAAGAAAAACAAAAATGACTACATTTAAGAGACATGTCAGAACTATTTAGATACCAAACTAGCATAAGTCTCATATAATGTCTATTATTCCCATCCCACAAAGCATTCAAATATGTTTTTATACAAAACATTCAGTTAGATAATTTTATGTAATTTTTGGACCCAGCACGACACATGTCCCAAAAGGATAAAGGTAAGAAGAGAACACAAGTACACAAGGAAGAGTGTTCTTACACAAAAGTGAGTATGAATAAACTATCCCCCAAATACTTGTATAGTTTTATTATTAATGCATAAAATGAATTTTTATTTAAGTTTCTAAGGAGTTACTTGAATTAGCATATTTGGCTAACTAGTACTTTCAATAACTACTACTCATCTTAATTTTGAATATCTTAGCCAAATCTTACCAAGCCAAATCGAAAGCCAAGGCCCTACTTGCAGCTTTTTTATCAAATTCATTGTCTATCAATGGCTTATAAATGAATGCACACGCCACGATTCCTATGATTCCACTGTGTTTTGGCTACACCAACATCGATTTCATTAATCAAATTATCAAATACAATTTAATGAGGCCTTTAACTCTTTGATGTATACCAAGAGAATACTAATCCATTACAAAAAGAAAGAAACTGATTTTATTTTCTACATGGTTGGAGTTGTCAATTAAAGAAATTGACAACTCAGTAAAGGATTTCACATGTAAAAGTAACACAATTCAGTTCTCAAATGTGTATGCTCTACTCTGTAACTCCTTTCCCAGCTTGTAATACTATTAGATTTCAACAAATAGCAAAAAATATAGCTCAATCAACCAATTAAAAAAATTCAAAAAACAGCTCACAAAGAACCAAGGACCACCCTTCAAAACACTGGCACTATTCTTAACCGAATCAAAGAGGAAGAACATAAAACCATTATTTATAGAGATGACCTCTCTCAAACCCTTATCCCTCCAAAAATTAAATGCATAGGTCTTAACATAATTGAAATTCAACTTCCTTTCAAGAAAATGCCCACCCAGATAGGTATCGCATTTAACAAAATTTTCCCTAGGTGGCATCACAATAACAGGGTTAGATAAATCAAGGGGTGGAACATACCTCAGTTTCACAGAAGCCTTTTGGTTAGAGGTAACCACAGAAGCCCAGGTCTTCTTCTGAATAGGCTCAGGGATAGCTTGGCCTCCACCATCTGGACTCGAGCCCAAATCTGCAGAGGAAACCCCATGAACACCCATTGATGAACCAGAACTATGTGAGATACCACGGCCTCCTCTACCTTCTCGAGACCCCTGTTGGCCAGACCTTCCTCCCATATGGGAACCACCTCGACCCTCTTATACGAAACTTCTCCCTCAGCAATGGACATATTCACATCAAATGGATACAACTCAGCAACAGACGAAGGTATATTCAGCCAATCTACACCTTCTGACACATTCTTCACCGGATTCAGCGCCAAAACCAGATTTCTAGCCCTAGCAATGACGAGGTTATCCGAAATGTCTCTGAAGCGATTCAATACAGCCTCCTCACTACCTTCATGTTCAACAAGGTCTGACCACCGAGGTTGGAGAAGACTAAACGCCTTCTCAGCCGGCGTTGATAACTCATCTTGAAGAAACACTTGAGGGATTAGGTCATCTCGATTTACCCAAGCAATATTAGCTTTCATCACATTCAATCTCTCTCTGATTTCTTCCATCAATTTAGAAGGGGAACCAGAATGTTCCATCGTCTTAATTGTAGGTGCACACAGTGCTTCACAAGTACAGTTCTCAAGCCCTAGATTGCCCAATCAATTATGAGTAAAAACCCCCAAATTTTCATCATTAACAATAAAAATAGCTACAAACATTAGGAAATCAATGAGATATTGAAACCCTAGAAAACGAGTTTTCTAGAGAGATGTCAGAGCTTCTCTCTCTAACCCATTACATTTCTTCTTCTTGAAAGCTAAAGAGATAGTGTGTACGTAAGTGTAAAATTGATGTTGGGGCTGGGGTTGGAGTTTTGATAATTTCTTTTTTGTTTTTTTAAATTTTTGGTGTTTGGCGGTTGAAATTTTTATTTTGGCGCTATTTTTTTTTTTTTTTTATCTAACCTTTCACGACAGCAATTGCGTGTCATGAAAAGTGTAATATTTTACACGACTGTCTTTTTGTGTGCCGTGAAATGTTTAATATTTTTAATAGCTGGTGTACGCATGTCATGTATAATCAATGTATTAACGGCATGCCATATGTACGTCATAGAAAGTTTTATTATTTACGGCTTACGTTGTAAGCCGTAAAAAAATCATCGATATTAGCATTCACGACCTACACAATAGACACGTCATGGTTGGGAAATTATTTATGACATGCAAAAAAAACAAGTCATAAAAGTGAGAAACCACGGCTTGCGTTTACTGTATGTCGTTGATGTGAAGCCGTAAAAACTCAGTTTTGTTGTAGTGGTCATCCATGGATTCTCAACAACTTTTCAAAATCCCCAAATTTCTAGGTTTCCTCACCACAACTATACACACCCAAATCATTTGGAAAGATTTCTTTGAAACATTCTTTTTATCAATCACTGTAGTTCAAAATCCTCAAGAATTTATTTTTAAAAGGAACAAGGAGGAAATCCACTCTCAAACCACCCACATTCTTGAGTTAACAACCAAGTTTTTAATGCTATCAAAAGAAATTTTGAAAATCAACTAAATCTTGCAAAAACATATATATAACTCTAAGGAAATTCATACCTCAGGTTCTTGGAGCAAAAGGAGGAGAAAGCTCCAAATCCAACGGTGTTGAAATCCGATCTCTACCGCACACAACGAAACCCTCGAAAATTTCTCCAACTTTGATGAAGAAACTATGGTCAAAATGTTTATGGATTTGGAAAAATAAAAGATCTAGTGAGGTTTGATGTAGGAAATGTAAAGAAAAGGAGAAGAAAAGGGTTTTTAGAGAGAGAGAGAGAGAGAGAGATGTATAAAATGATATACACTCAGCCCAAGAAAATAAGAAAAATAGATTTTTTGAACTGAGCTCGTGAAATTTCCTTGGCGCCCATTCTCGTGATGCATCTTCAGACGCACGTCTGCTCTCACCTCCTGCATGTGCATATAATGCAGTGTGCACCTTAGCAAGCCCCCAGATTCCCGTACGTGCGGCCCCTCTTCCGCACGTGCGACCAAGGCCCCCATACGTGCGACTCTGCCCTCAGCCCAGAAAATTTCTAGCTCAAATGAAAAACCCTAGATTCAATTTCAAACCTCTTGAAACAAGCAAAACTCAGAATTGAAATAAATAGCGACGAAAATTTTGAGAAAGAGATTTCAAAAGTGATGAACCCAACAGTTGACAAGACCTCATGTTAGTCCCCGACACTCTAACACGATGAACCCTAACACGCATAAAAGAAAAGTAAGATGGGTTACACACCCGGTCATCACAACCTCCTCACCATAGGAAATTTCATCCCCGAAATTAAATCAATTCAAACAAGAGTTTCTAGCAATCACAACCATGCTGTTACAATTTCAAATCACAAAATAGATTCTCAACCAACATTTACTATTATCATCATGGCTACCTCAGTAACGACAATTGTTTATGGTAACCATAAGTATGAAGCTTTCTAGCAAAACATTAATCCACAACAACTTCATGCTTAGAATAACAATACATATAACAACATGTGATTAACAACTTTGATACATTTCCCTCAAACACTAGGGAATATTACAAATTAAAACAACTAAGCATGTTCAAACAAATTCGGATACTTGGAGCGAACCTTCGCTTCCCATTCACAATACCTTTACTAACGGTATAGTTTTGCCCCGTAGCACTTGCTCCCGGGTATCTAATATTTGCACTGGCCGCTCTTTGTAAGAGGCATCCTCATCTACCTCCAAATCAACCCAATCAAGCACATAATAAGGGTTGGGCCATACTTCCTAAGCATAGATACATGAAACACGTTGTGAACTCCCGAAAGTTGTAGCGGCAAAGCTAACTGGTATGCCACTTCCCTAACTCGCTCCAATATCTCGAAAGGCCCAATAAACCTCAGAGACAACTTACCACTCTTACCAAATCTCATCAAACCTCGCCACGGAGAGATTTTAAGGAAAAGGTGGTTGCCAACTTCAAAAGACAAAGTTCATCTCCTCTTATTGGCATAACTCTTTTGTCGGCTTTGGGCAGTAACTAACCTCTTCCGAATGAGAGCAACATTCTCGGTTGTCTCTCTAACAATCTTTGGACCCAACAATGGTGCATCGCCCACCTCGGCCTAACAAACTGATGATCTACAAGGTCAGCTATACAGGGCCTCAAATGGTGTCATCTCGATGCTAGCTTGATAATTATTGTTATAGGCAAACTCAATCAATGGTAAGTGCCTCTCCCAAGACCCCTTGAAATCAAGGAAGCAAGCTCTAAGCATGTCCTCCAAAATCTGAATGGTACGCTCCGACTGCCCGTCGGTTTGAGGGTGGTAAGCGGTGCTAAAAGTCAACTTAGTTCCCAACGCCTTTTGGAGGCTTTGCTATACTTGGGCAGTAAAACGAGGATCTCTATCCGACATAATGGTTACAGGAATCCCATGCAGTTGAACTATCTCTCGAATGTACAACTCTGCCAAATGCTCAACTGAGTCGCTGGTATGTATCGAAATAAAATGCGTAGACTTAGTCAACCTATCAACAATGACCCAAACGGCATTATTGCCTCGCTGTGTTCTAGGAAGCCCAACTACAAAATTCATGGTAATGTGCTCCCATTTCCACTCGACTATCGATAAGGGTTGTTGCAAACACGCTAGTCTTTGGTGTTCAGCCTTCACTTGTTGACAAGTAAGGCACTTCGATACAAACAAAGCGACATCCCGCTTCATACCCCTCCACCAAAATTGACAACTAAGATCTTGATACATTTTGGTGCCTTCCGGATGTACCGCAAGGCGTGAGTGATGGAACTCTCGAAGTACTTTCTCTCTACAAGATTCTAGTACAAACAAATGGTCTAGATAACGTACTAGGACAACCCCAACCTCCAGACTATTATATTATGTTATTTTAATGAACCTAATTGCATGGTTGTGTGTTTACTTATATGATTACATGTTTAATTTTGTAATTATCTGTTATTACATGGAATATTTGTTCGAATTGACCATTTAGAGACAGAAATTGAGAGCCTAGACGGCTTCAGAAACAAAAATTGATTAGAGTAATAGATTAATTAGAATATTTAGAATTTTATAGCAACTTTAATTGAAAATTTATTTGGATCAAAATAATTAGAATAAACTAATTGAAATTAATTAGAATTGAGCCTAACTAATTAACCTTAATCAACCTTGATTAGGCTAAGCTAATCATATCATATAAATAGGTCCATTAAGCTTATGAACTCACATATACAACATTTGAGCTAAGATTTTGAAGGAAGGAAGCTAAGAACTCAACACCTTAGAGAGAGAAAGAAGAATTTGTAGAAAATTGGTGGAAGACTTGAAGATTTGAGCTAGGATTGCACTTGAATTTAAACTCTAGGTATGGGAACCACACTCAATTCTTGTAGATAATCCATATAAGAAAATGAATGCACCAAGCTATGAGATCACTTGTATGAATTTAAAAGATATATGCTAGGATCATCTTGGTTTTGGAAGAATTGAGCATGATTGCATACATCCATGCATGAATCACCAATTTGAGTTTGAATTCCATGAGATTCTCTACATGCATGGAACCCTTACACATCTATTTAAAGAGTTTTTCATGTTCTTACACTTTTCATGCCATTTGGTCAAGTTTTGCAAAGAGATTAAAGAGTTCCTCTCTTGCATGGTTTTAACTCCATAGTTTAAGCTAAATTTTGGGAATTTGATCCATGAATTTGAGCAATTGATTTCAAATTAACTATATTCCCATGTTTTATAATGTTTTTCTATGCTTTTGTACCTAAAACATGAGTTTGGAACCTTTGAATGCCAAATTTGAAGCTCAAACACAGTTCTGGAAATTCCAGAATTCGTGATATCTGCTCGAGCGAGGAAAGCTTCGCTCGAGTGTGAAAGTCAAGCTCCCAGAAGTTTTATAAAATTTTACAGATCGCTCGAGCGACCAAAGTGGCACTCAAGCGAAGACCCTTTTTTACTCAGTCTTCTGCTTGAGTGACCGTCGAGCGAAATTTCATGCAACCAGTACTTTTGCCAAGTTTGCAAACTGATCGAGCGATAGAAGTTGCGCTCAAGTGAACACCTTTGTTTTTGAACCCCTGCTCGAGTGAAGGAAGTTACGTTCGAGTGGAGACACTGTTTTTAGCAAATTTTGAGAAACTCTTTTAAGTGCATATTTGCATCCTCATGCCACTCCAAGTGTTCTTAGGCACAATTTGGACTCATATAATCATAGAATGAGTTAGAAACACATAAATAGAATTGAATTAAAATGAAATGGAGTTTCAATTGTGCTATATAATTTTTTTTTAGGTAGACGTCTGAGGCTTAGTGACACCACAAACCACTGTGAGTAATAACTTTATAAAGATATGTTCAATTATCTTTACTTTCGAAAATGTTATTGCTATCAAAATGGATATGTGATTGATTGAATGAATTATTGAAATGATTTGATAATTGATAGCATGGCCTATTGAAAACATTATTTTCTTATAATGAATGAAGTTCTGTTTTGAAATGGTTTTGTGGCATCCATCAAATGCAGGCCCTTGCTTGGGGTTAACAATACCATGGCTAGGCCCTTGCCTGGGGGAAACAATACCATGGATTTTGGATTGATTGACATACAAAGATCTCTAGTATGGTCCGTTATCATTGGAATGTTGTCACTTAATGTACCACATAAAACGATATTAAAAGATCTTGATGATGAAATGAAATTTTGGTTTGACAATATTATTGAGCTTCATTCATTTAACCTCTTTATTCTGTTATTATTCATTGGCTCTAGCTCATTATTTATATATATATATATGTGTGTGTGTGTGTGTGTGTGTGTGTGTGGGCAAACTGAACATCAGAGTTATAAAGCCTCGAGTCTACCCCAGGTTAGCCTTTTAAGGGGCTTCCAAGTGAAGTCATTAAGCTCAAGTGGAGCCATATTAGTGGAACCCCTTTTGATTGTTTCAATGGTTTTGTGATAATGTTTTGTTGGGATTGTATATTTGTAAGACGTGAATTTTATATAATTGTGATAAATGTACTTTTGGAACAAATTTTGCATATTATACTAGTTCTCTACATAAACGCACAGCTCAATGGATAATTTCTATGCCATTTTAAACTTCTGCTAAGCCTCGTACTTTATATTAAGAGATTCATTGTATGGAGGTTGTAGGTAATCTATGATTACTGACCGGTCATGACGCTAAACCTATAGGGGCGGGTTTGGGTCCTGACACGTACACTCAGATCTAAGTGAATGTTTAAACCCCTCTCTTCCTTTTCGCTGGAGATCCTTTCACAGATTGACTTCACCTCACGATCGCCTTGTTGTGCCTCTATGACTCTACTAATCAAGGTAGGTTGAACAATCAAAGTAGACAAGGTAGCACCCCCACTGGACACACGCAAGTGCAAATCAAATTCACCGATATCGCCTAGCATTTCCCACTCCCGAATGGCCACACTTGCCACACTACTCACAGATTTACAACTCAAGGCATTGACCACTACATTGGTCTTCCCCAAATGATAGTGTAACTCGAAGTCATAGTCCTCTATAAATTCCATCCACCTCCGTTGGGACAAATTCAAGTCCTTTTGAGAAAACAAATACTTTGACTCTTATGATCGGAGAAAACCTCAAATTTCTCACCATACAAGTAATGCCTCCAAATTTTTAAGGCAAAAATTACCGTCGCTAATTCCAAATCATGAGTGGGGTAGTTCTTCTCATGGGTTTTTAATTGTCATGAACTGTAGGCCACAACATTTACCCCTTGCATCAAAATACAACCAAGCCCATCTCGAGACACATCGCAATAAATGGTGTAACCCAAACCTCTTTCCGGAATTTTCAAAATTGGTGCGGTAGTCAATCTAGTCTTAAGTTCTTGGAATGACTTTTCACAAGCCTCACTCCACCCAAATTTGACACCCTTCCTAGTCAATCTAGTCAAAGGTGCAGCTAATCTAGAGAAGTCCCTTACAAAACGTCGGTACTACCTCGCCAATCCCAAGAAACTCCAGATCTCAAAAATATTTTTGGGTTGTCCCCAATCCTGTACGGCATCTATCTTTGAGGAGTCTAGGATTAACCCCTCTCTCGACACTACATGCCCCAAAAACTTCACCTCGGTTAGCTAAAACTCGCATTTCTCAAATTTGGCATACAATCGATGCTCCCTAAGAAAATCAAGCATTACCCGCAAGTGAGCCTCGTGTTCCTCCTCGGAGGTTGAATAAATTAAGATGTCGTCCACAAAGACAACCATGAAATGATCTAAGAATTCTCGAAAAATTCAATTTAACAAATCCATAAAGGAAGCCGGTGCATTAGTCAACCCAAAAGGCATTACAAGAAATTCATAGTGGCCATAACGCATATGAAAGGCCATTTTCTAGATGTCCTCTTCTCGGACTCTCAGCTGGTGATACCTCGACCTCAAATCTATCTTCAAGAAGTAGCGAGACCCTGTAAGTTGGTCAAACAAATCATCTATTCTAGGTAGAGGATATTTGTTCTTAACGATAACCCGGTTCAACTTACAGTAATCAATACATAATCGCAATGATCCATCCTTTTTCTTTCCAAAAAGAGTCAGCGCTCCCCAAGGCGATGTACTAGGGAGAATAAAGCCCTTGTCTAACAGCTCTTGGAGTTGAATCTTCAACTCGTGTAATTCAGCGGGTGCAAATCTATATGGCGCCATGGAAATCAGTACCGATCTCCCAGTGAAGTGGCAAGTTAGTAAGATCCTTGGGAAAGACATCAGGGTATTCACAAACTACCCTTGGCAACTTAACACGAGCCCGTCACTCTCACTATCTAAGAAAGTTTCAAGAAGGCTACCAAGCTTGCTCCTACAACGAGGGTCAAAAACTAGTGACAAGACCCTATCAACCCAGTCCCCCAAAAAATAAAAACAATCACCATTCGAAGTGCACACCGTAACTCTCTGACGGTAACAATCAATCACAGCTCGGTACGAAGATAACCAATCCATGCCTAAAATGACATCAAAACTCGACATGTTTAGCAACACAAAAGTAAATGGAAGTCGATGCCCGGCATCCTCTATCTCACAACCACGACATCCCTGGTCTAAATCAACCGTACCCCCAGCAGGTGACTCTACTCTGAGCGGAGACGCTAACCGTGCCACCTCTAACCCCAATGCAAGAGCAAATGCAGTAGATATAAATAAATGAGACACACCCGTATCTATCAACACATTAGCCAAATAATTACACACAACAAAAATACCTCTCACAACTGAGGATCCTGATAACTGCTCTGGCGCGGTAATTGTATACACGTACCCCTGTGGCTTCTGTTCAACCTGCTCGTCTCTCGAAGCATAGGCCTGCTGCACTGACTAAGTTAAAGCGGCTCCCTGATTAGCTCGTGAAGCCTAAACTAAATGAGCCTGCTGGTGGCTCTACGTCTACCTCGGCCTTGATGCGCCAAATGGGTCTCCTAACTGTGAGCAAGCTCTCCTCATATGCCCCGACTGACCACACTGAAAATAAGTAAATCCTTGCCCTTTGTTTTGAGAATGACTCAACGATCGGTTAGGTGGTGGTGGTAACGTCTATTGCCCTCCTCTCTTCTGTAGGCAGGAAAAGGCCCTGTGACCCGGTTGGCCACGCCTGAAACATGAAAAACCACTCGATGCACCCTTTCCCTGGCCCGCACGAGGTAAAGGAAAGGTGGATCTGTGGTTGGAACTGGGATGAAAAAGTGCTCCTGCTCTTCTTGTTAGGTCTATAGTCTTCCTGTGACTTTTGGCCTCTAGTCCTTGAACCCCGAATTCTTTCCTCTTCGGCTTGCACTATAATCTCTACATGTGCCGCCACCTCCACAAGACGGTCATAGTTCCGGATCATATTTCTGGCAACCTTGAACAAGATCTTAGTTCTCAACTTCTTCTCGAACTTAATGCAACGGCACTCTTTCGTTGCCACCAACTCTGGTGCAAATCGGGATAAACTAGAGAAGGCCGCCTCAAACTCGGCCACGAACATATTAAGTTGTTTGAGGTCTTGAAATTCTTGCCTCAACCTCTCCCTAGCAGCGGGAGGTAGATACTTGTCTTGGAAAGCAACCACAAAGGCTTCCCACGTCAACTCCACCCTACCCTTAGCGTACTTCCACCATTGGCCCGCATCCCTTTTGAGATAGTAACTCACTAGAGTCACCCTTAGCTCGCTATCCTCAATGTGAAGCATCTCGAATGTCTTCACCGTTTGCTCAAGCCACTCATCCGCTTTCTTGGGCTCGGGGCCACCATGAAACTCATCCGACATGGCCCGCAAAAATTCCCTGGTGAGAAAACTCGCCCTTGTTTCTACGGCATTCTCTCGGGCTTGGTTCTCCACCCTCAACATGTTCATCGATTCCCTCAAAGCCCCCGTTATTTCTCGGGCTAGGACCCCCATTGTGGCTTGGCCCGCTTGCCTCGGGATTTCTGCTTGCCTTACTTGCTCGGCCACATTAACTTGGCCCGCTTGCCCGGCCGCATTAGCTTGGCCGAACCCTTCCTCTTGCACTGGAACCTCATGAACCGGTATTTCATGTACACCCTGGCGAAGCCTATCGCGCCTCCCGCCTCTACGACCACGGGTTTGACCCCTTCCTGACATCTTAACAAGGGACAAGGTAAATAATTTAGCACACGAACCCACATGTGCTCGCAACTTGCCTTACACGTTTGACCATAACAATTCTATATATTTCTCTACCATACAAACAATTAAATTTCACTCCACATAAGCATTTAACCATGTAAGCACATATGAATTATGCCTTTACGATAAAATTCGTTCCACGAAAAACCAAGAATTCTTAGTAGAACGAGTATTGATCAAGTACCCTTCTAATAAGACCTCAAGGAATTTAATAGGCGCAAACAACATCCCAAAAGTCTAATCCCATACCTATCTAGTCATATAAACATGTTATCATATAGTCACAAAATATGCAATATCTCCTATTCATGCGAGATGAACCCCTTGTGGTAAAACAACCACTTCCCACAAGCCCCAAGTATTCAAACCCGATAGCTCTGATACTAAGTTGTAACGCCCCAAAAAAAATGCATAATGATAGCATAACATCCATTACTCCTTATGATAAACCAAAATAAATTCCCAATACTCGCATTAAAGGTTAAAAGGTTCAAACAAGATATTTCCACATGCGGGTATACATTCAATGAATTCTAGTACCCGAATCTATAGCATGTAGACTATTTAGTCAAAATAAATAAATAAATGCCCTCAAGGGCTTACAAATTCTAAGACTTAAGCCCGGTTACACAAAAGATGGTTTCTCGAACCCATACATACATAGCCCTTGGCTTATGAAAATACAATCATAACAAAATAGAGCCTTGTGCTCTCAATACATACATCCATGCCCTAGTTTGGCGGGTTCACCACGCCTTTTCCTGCACCAAAATCCCATAGGGTGAGCATAAAGCCCAGTAGGAAATTTTTAACAAAGTATATACATTTTATACAAGCTTCATCAATGATATACATATGTCATGCCATGCTTTTAAAGGGAAATCACATTTATGTCTTTTGAAAACCATCATGCTCAATGATAACTTGAAATCTCAACAATTCACAAATTTTCAATTTAGTTCAAGGGGTGGTAAATACGACTTAGGTAATCCCTAGGTTGGTGTCTGCAAGTAGACATAACTAGCACTACCAAAATCCCACTTTACCGATTGCTAACCGGAAGGGAAGTGGTACCTCCTCCGTGTATGTTTTCAATCTTTTACCCCGGACACTTAGGCCAACTTAATCAATTTCATCTACACCTCCTATCTGGACTTACCAACGTATTTACCCCAAAGCAATTCCATGAAAAATTTACTCACAAACTTTCTTTTCCCAATGCAACAGTTTCCAAACTCAATTCACAATGCGTAATAACCAATTGAATGGGTATGCAATGCAATAATTATCAATGCCACATAACATTTCTCCATTTTCAAATATCTCAACAATAATTCCATAACAATCAAAATTCTCATTTGTTCTTCCAATGTTATTTCACAAAATAGCTAGGTATTCATTTAAATCTATCAACAGGTAACAACACTTCCGCATTTCATATATTTCTCAACAATTTAGTCATTTCAAGACTATATCAACATCTTTGTACAATAACTCCCAAAATCACCACTTCTCATATTTCATGAAATTCATCATTTACACACACACACACACACACACACATATATATATGAGAAATCCTCCATTCATTTATTCATTTTGGCACAAAAGGATAATATAATAACAATGTCATCCATGGATTCTCAACAACTTTTCAAAATCCCTAAATCTCTAGGTTTTCTCACCACAACTATACACACCCAAATCATTTGGAAAGATTTCTTCAAAACATTCTTTTTCTCAATCAATGTAGTTCAAAATCCTCAAGAATTTATTTTTAAAGGGAACAAGGAGGAAATCCACTCTCAAACCACCGACATTCTTGAGTTAATAACCAAGTTTTTAATGTTATCAAAAGAAATTTCAAAAATCAACTAAATCTTGCAAAAACATATATATAACTCTAAGGAAATCCATAACTCAAGTTCTTGGAGAAAAAAGAGGTGAAAGCTCCAAATCCAACAGTGTTGAAATCCGATCTCCACCGCACACAACGAAGCCCTCAAAAATTTCTCCAACTTTGATGAATGAACTATGGTCAAAATGTTTTTGGATTTGGATAAATCAAAGATCTATTGAGGTTTGATGTAGGAAATGTAGAGAGAAGGAGAAGAAAAGGGTTTTTAGAGAGAGAGAGAGAGAGAGAGATGTATAAAATGATATACACTCAACCCAAGAAAAGAAGAAAAGTAGATTTTTCGGAGTTTGCAGATTCCCGCACGTACGGCGCCCATTCCCGCATGTGTGGTGCATACCTTTCGCACATGCAACTCTCACCTCCCACACGTGTGCCCCATGTCCCACACCTCCAACCGCATGCGCATATAATGCAGTGTGCACCTTGGCAAGCCCCTAGATTCCTGCATGTACAGCCTCACTTTCCACACGTGCGGCCCCACTTCCGCACGTGCGACCAAAGCCCCCGCACGCGCGGCTCTACCCTCAGCCTAGAAAATTTCCAGCTCAAATGAAAAACCCCCGGATTCAACTTCAAGCCTCCCGAAGCAAGTGAAACTCATAATTGAAATAAATAGGGACGAAAATTTTGAGAAAGAGATTTCAAAAGTGATGAACCCAACAGTTGACAAGACCTCAAGTTAGACCCCAGCACTCTAACATGATGAACCCCAACACACACAAAACAAAAGTAAGACAGGTTACATACCCAGTTATCACATAGATTTTGTGTGTGTATGCGCGCGCGCGCGGGGGGTCTTCTTGTCCTAAGTCATAATGAGATCAAACATGGCTTCATAGTAAGGGCTTTTGGGTATCATTTTTGTTTTTTGTAATCTTTTTATTTTTTATTTTTAGAAAATACATAAATAAATCAAAATTGGTGAATCATTTTTGAAAATTATTTTCAAGAAGTTAAAAAAGAAAAGACTATTTTTGGAAAACACTAACAAGTTGTTGAATTTTTAAAATCCAAAATAAAAATAATACCAAACAAGTCCTAAAGTCGTTATAAAAATAGTGCAATAAAAATCCCAAAGGGGTTCCTGAGACTTTCTTGCCGAGCAAAATATTTTGGGCAAATTATCAACAAGTCCTCTTTGAAAGAGGTGTGGCCTATTTAATCCTACCACTTTTTGTTTATACAAAAAAGTCCTGTAACGTTTTTCTTCTTCTCTACCTTTGTTCTTCTCTGCCTCTTTCCTTTCCTGATTTTCGGTGATTGGCAACCGGCGACCACGTCTTTTTTTCTCTTTCTCTTTCTCTTTCTGATATATAGTCATCGGCGAATGATGACCACCATCGATTAGGGTTCACCATCAACCACAGGCTATCGACTTCTTACTTTACCCTCGCTGATGATGAAGACGATATGTTTCCGACAAAGAAGATGAGCAGATCTACTCAAATATGATGTACTCTACTAATAAAATTAGCAGAACTTAATTGTTCACCAATTTTATGATAATAATTTTTTAAGAGTAAAAAGCAAGAGTGAAAAGCAGGTGGAAAACTCTATTCTTCTCTTCCAAACTTTGCCTTCTCCCTAACTAAAGAAGCTCTTTTATAAGCCCAGCAAATCACTGTGAGGCTTGTGACTTCAAAAGTTGAAAAGTAAGAATCACTATGAGGCTTGTGACTTCAAAAGCTGGAAAGTATGAATCACTGTGAGGCTTGTGACTTCAAAAGCTGGAAAGTAGGAAGCACATGGGTGCTGTGGGCAACTATGATGACTGATGGAAAGCTGTCTACTTTTAACTTCTTTTTTTTTGTGACTGCATAGTTAATTGATATGGAATCAATATATATATCAGCAGCTTTTCTCAAAGTAAGAGCAGTGATTGAAGCTGATGTATATATGGAATCGAATGACTATTTTAGGCATATGGGTCCTGAGCATCTTGGAATTGTGGGCCATATGGATCATGACTAGTAGAGGCTTTGGATGAGGCTGATCCATCTAAAGTATCATCTTCATCTTGTGTCTTGGCTTGGACCAATAGTAACTTTGCAATCTGAATAAGTTCTTCATTACTAGTCTTGGACTTGGGATTTGACTTGGGCTTTGATTTGGATGACTTGGATTTTGAAGGCCCAAAATTGGCTGTTGGGCTCCCAAGTCTAACTGTGGTAAGAGGAAATGGGCTTTCTTGAGTGACTGAAGCAATTGGGTTCTGTTGAGAAGATTTAACTATTGCAGGAGTAGGAGCATGAATATTGATTGGGAATTCTTACTGGACTTGTTCAATAATGCGTTGGGCTTTGAAAGCATCCCACCATTTGACAAAATGCTAGCGACTGACTAGGTTGTTGGAAATATTGTATTGCCATTTAAATGTCCAAGGGACTTTATATTTGGACATAAAATAGAGCAATATAGGGAATTGACTTTTATGTTGACTCAATTTATAGACTAAAGAGAAATAATTGACTTGTTCCATTAAAGTAGTAGGAATAATTTCTGGGATGACACCATGTTGAGACCACCATCTCAGAAACCATGAAGGAAATTTTGACTTGAATTTATGGTCAAAAGAGAATAACCTGGAGTGACTGTATGACTCATTTTGGTAGAGAAGGGTCTTAAACTAGGCATCAATATAATCATAGTAACTATATTGTATCTTGTGATTGGGACCGTCACAAAGGAGAAAAGGGAAACCCCATTCATCCATGGATACAATATTGTATATGTATAAAGAATGGTAAATGATTTTACTAGCATTGACTCGGTCATTGATAGGTTTGATGACTATGGACTGGTGATGAAAGAGGATATATTTACAAAAAGTAATTGACTTTTCTGGATGGAAAGGAATGAAATGCCATCCAGAAGGGAAATAGGATGTAACTAGTTCATTGACATCGTGAATATTTTTATGAATTGGTTCTTTGTAAAAAAGATGGACTGGTTGGGGTTTAAGAACATAATCTGTTCTTGTAGTTCTATATGGATTATTAGGAGGCATTGGAGTAATGGACTAACAAGGGAAGGGATCTGAAGCAAGGGCAAAAGTGTAACTAAGTTTAGGAATGTTACCAAGAATTTGGTATCTGTTGACTAGATCAATTGGAGGAGCAATAATGGGTTAACTAGTTTGAACAATGGCAAGTTTAAAATGAGGCTTTTGACTTGACATCTATAGTTGAACAAATGGAAGTTAATTAGCATCCACTGAGGAGATCTAACTTATCAATATGGAAATTGAGAAGAATAGTGTAATGGGCAAATTGTGTTGACTATGAATTTGCTGGAATTATAAATAAGGATCTTGGTCAATTATTTTTAAATGGGTTATTTTAAAGGAGCGATGTAGACATCCCATTTTGGACCGACCTTAAGACTCAGACGTCATCGTTTGTGCACTCGGTGATTGTGTATGTTTGTTCTCGTTTTGAGTTTCCGAAGCCTTCGGCTGGGCGCCTTGTCTCGGGACCTCTTAACTTTCTCCTCTTGGCCTGGTTTTTGGACCATGCCTTGCTGTCTTTACCTAGAGGGAAACAAAGGCCTGTAGGCCACTTTTTGTAGCCGTAGGCTACCTTTCCCTCTCGTAGGCCACTTGTAGTGGCTCGTAGACTAGTTTTCGGGGCTTCTGGCTGAGTGCCTTGCCTTGCGGACTCTTGTCTTTTTTCCTTTTGGTTTGTGTTTGAACCAAACCTTGTTACCCTTTGCCTAGAGGGTGGAACAGGGGTGTAGACCAGTTTTCTCCCCTGTAGACCATTTTTGGTGGTCGGTCGACTAGCCTAAGTGGTCTACAGCTTGCCACCACCTTCTAGTCTCCGTGTAGACCCTTTTTCTCCCCTACCAGCCAGTTTTATTCCTTATAGACCACTTTTAGTGGTCGGTCGACTAGGGGAGGTGGTCGGTCGACCACTTTAACTGGTCTACGGCCTTTTTTCTACTTTTGTAGATATTTTTGGTACCATTTGTGCCAGCTGGTGGCCACTGAATATATCCTCCATACACGTATGGAGGGATTCAAACAAGTTTAAGCTTGTCAAGCAAGCTTGGGGTTGCATGGTTCTATAAGAGGGAGGCTCTCTCTCCCTTTTCCAGGTTCACAAAATTTCTAGAGTTGAAGTTTACTCTCTGTCTCTCTATATTTCTCCATCTCTCTCTATATTTGCACTTGTTTGTGCTTAAAAGTGCTGTTTCTTCACACTTTTGCGCACAAACACCTAGGTAAACACCTTTGCTTTGGAGCTGAGGCACTTTGAAGCTTGTTTTGAGGACTTTGGACTGGTTTTGGTTCAAAATTTGTGGCTGAAGTTACTATTTTGAAGTTGTGCTTCAAGGGTGAGTCTCTAGCCTCTTTAAAGCTTTGTTTTCCTTGCTTATTTGGCCCTATTTGCATGATGCTTTAGGCCTAACTTTCAACTAAAAAAAGTTCTATATTTAAGTGCTTAAAGTGTTTGTTTGAGGCCTCTTTGGTGTTGGGGGTGGTCTACCCTCTTATGTGCCTTATTTTGCTTTGTTTTGAGCCATCTCTTTAGGCCTTTGAGATCACCTTTGCTTGGCCTCTTCACCGCTGAATTCCAGATTCAGTGTTGGAAAGTGTGTTTTGAGGCCCTAAATAGGACGGGGTCATCCCCTCTCCTTGTGTCTTGGTTGCTTGCCTTGTTGGCCTCATGTTTGAGCTTGTTTTTCTAGTAAGTGTTGGCTTGTTCTCAGCCTATTTTTGGCCCTATTTTAGCATGGCATAACTCTGTTTTGGCTTGGCTTGGTTACCTCATGCATGCTTTCTGCACTTGTAGTGTAATCTTGCCATTTAGCCTTGTATGCTCCATGCTTTGATCCATCATACTAGCCTATTTTGGTCTTATTTCAGCATATTTTTGGTGTTATTTTAGCATGCCTTGTCTCTGTTTGATTGCCTCTTGCATGCTTCATAACCTTGTAGTGCAATCCTCCCTATAGCCTTAACATGCATCATGCTTTGAACCACCATTTTAGCATATTTTTGGCTCCACTCCAGCAAACTTTTACTCATGTTTTGCCATGCTTAAGCTTTGTTTTAAGTGATTTTGGTCATGCATGCTAGGGATGGCAATGGGGGTTAATGGGGTGGATATTAATTCCCTATCCCCATTCCCCTATAATAAATTTTCCCCATTCTCCATTCCCCGTTCCCCATGGGTACCACTCTCCCCATTTCCTAATGGGTTTGGATTTTTCCCAACCCACTTTAATCGCCATTTTTATTTTATTTTTATTTTTTATATTTAATGTTAACAACCACTTTTTTTTTTATTTTTTTTATTTTTAATGTTCACAACAAAAGCTAAATATACCTTCAATCTTTTTTCTTTCTTTTTTAATATATTTAATGTTAACAACTTTTATTTATTTATTTATTTATTTTTTAATGTTCACAACAAAAGCTAAATATACTTTCAATTTTTTTTCTTTTTTTTTAATATATTTAATGTTAACATTTTTTTTTTAAGGTTTTAGCTAAATATACCTTCAATCTTTTTTCTTTCTTTTTAAATATATTTAATGTTAACAACTTATTTTTTTTATTTTTTTTAAGGTTCACAACAAAAACTAAATATACATTCAATCTTATTTTATTTTATTTGGTTCAACAACAAAATCAAATACACATTAATTAATTAATTAAAAAGTTTGTTTTATAATAATCAAATATATAATTTTGAGATAATCAAATAAGTTTTAGTAATTAAAAAAAATGTGAAAGAACGTGGAAGATTAAAAAAAAAATTACAACCATCTCTCTCTCTCTCTCTCACCCTCACTCTCTCCCCTACATGTTATAAGAACCTGTTTACAATGTTCTAAGAGCTTGTTTGAAGAAATAAAATGTGACATAACCTGTTTGAAGAAAGTGTTATAAGACCTATATTAAATTGTATTAGGGCATAAACAAGGAATTGTTTGTTGATCTCTTAGCCACAGACATTTTAGACATTAAACCATCTTTCTCTTAGCAAATTTGAACCATTCATTTTAATTTATCCAAAATCTAATTATACCTTTTAACAAATCTGAACCACTCATTTTAAGATATCTATGCCTTACCACACCCAATCCATCCTCCATCTTCTTCCTTTAGTCCCCTACGAATTTTGTTGTTTGTTACTTTTAAAAAACAAAAAATGTTTTTTCAATTAAAATTTTACTAATTTCACAACACCATCACCACTATTCTCACATTCACTATCACACTGCCATCACCATAGCTACTACCATCATCACTGCCGCCATCACCCCACCACTATGTCACAATCTCTACTTTCACCTTCGTTCCATCACCACCACCACAAAATATTAAAAAATATATTTTTAATTTTTTTTATAAAAAATATTTTCTATCTAAATAAATGAAGCAAAACATTGGAAAACAAGCTGATTTCAGTTAAATCTGTTCGTAACTAAGAAAAATTCTTTTATTTTAAAAAAAATTATTTAGTAAGACTTTGTATCCCCTTTTTGTTTTTCCAGCAAATAAATCTTTGTACCCATCTTTTCTAACCAATCACGACTCATGCTTGTTTCGATTCTCTACAATTTCCCTATTTTCAAATACATTCATATATATATATATATATGTTGTATAAATTGTGTGATAACGTAAAACAAATAGATTCATACTCGTTAATTGAAATTTCAGAACAAGCAAACCATTCTGAAATTACAATACATAACAAAATAAAATAACATAGAAAAGCATACCGAAACTTGCACTAGACAGTGTCCTTAATTTTTTTAAATAAATTAAAAAAATTCTAGATATGCATAAAATTTGACAAGAATAATGTGACAGTGTTAATTAAAGTGTATTTGATTTTATTGTTGAGCCAAATAAGATAAAATAAAATTGAATGTATATTTAGCTTTGGTTGTGAATCTTAAAAAAAAAAAAAATGGTTGTGAACCTTAAAAAATAAAAAATAAAAACAAAAACAAAAACAAAAGAAAAAAGATTGAATATATATTTAGCTTTGGTTGTGAATCTTAAATTTTTTTTAAAAAAATGGTTGTGAACCTTAAAAATAAAAAAAAAATAATAAAATAAAAAGATTGGAGGTATATTTAGCTTTGGTTGTGGATCTTAAAATATAAAATAAAAAAAAAATGGTTGTGAACCTGAAAAAATAAATAAATAAATAAAAGAAAAAAGATTGAATGTATATTTAGTTTTGGTTGTGAATCTTAAAAAAAAAAAAGAAAAGAAAAAAAAAGAAGTTAGTTGTGAACCTGAAAAAATAAATAAATAAATAAAAGAAAAAAATTAAATGTACATTTAATTTTGGTTGTGAATATTTAAAAAAAAAAAAAAAACATATGGGGAAATTAGTGGGTATCCATCCCAACCCATCCCCTGTGGATATTTAAAAAATATCACTTACCCTACCCAATGGATAGGAAAAAAAGGGAAAAACCCATGTATTTGGGTTGGGTTTCCATGGAAACCCACAGGGTAGGTTATCTACTGCCATCCCTAATGCATGCCCTGCTTTGTATAGCCATAGTGCAATCTTGCTAACTAACTTTGAGTTTCAAAGTCTCTAGCATGCATTACTTGAGGTGTTTGCATGCTTTGGCCTCATTTCTAACATGATTTCAGTGTGTGTAGTATAGTCATACTCCCTCATGTTTCACACATTCAATACTTTTGGAGGGTTATGCTTTATGCCTCAATTATGAGCCAATTGGCATGCATGCTTGCCTAAGCTTTTTGGGCTACTATCTTAGTGTGTTTTTGGTGCTATTTTACCATGTTACAACTCTGATTTTTTTTGGTAAAGTTACCTCATGCTTGGTTTTGGTAGGTGTAGTGTAATCATGCTCATTGGACTTGCATGCGTCATGCTTTATGCCTCCCATTCTAGCATATGTTGGCTATGTTCAAGCATGTTTCTAACATTGTTTTGACCTGCCTTGGGACTGTTTTGAGTCATCTTAGCCCTTTGGGGCTTGCTTGATATGGCTATGGTGCAAGTACCTTTGCTAGCCTTAAGCTTTGAGCCTCCTAGCATGCCTCATTTGTGATGTGTGCATGATTTGGCATCATTTGGAATGTAATTTCAGAGCTTATGTCTTTGCTATACTCCATGTTTATCACTCTTTGATTGCTCTTGGGGGTTATGCTTCATGCCTTGTTTGCGAGCCAATATGTATGCATGCTTGTATATGCTTTTGGACTTCATTTTCAGCATGTTTTGGCCATTGTCTTGGCATGCATGAGGCTTGTTTGAGGTTGGTTTGGTCCATTGAGTATTGCATTACATAGCCCTTGTGTTGTGTCCTTCACTAGTTTCATTGCTTAAGGGCTCTAACTTGCTATGCTCATGTTGTTTGCATGTTGTTGCATTGCATGGTGTTTGCATATTGTTGCATTGCATTGTGTTTGCATGTTGTTGCATTGCATGGTGTTTGGAATATTATTGCATTGCATTGTATTTGGATCGGATGTTGATCCAAACACGAGAAACGAGGGGCGTTTCATACTTGAAGTGATGAAACACGCCTCATTTCTCAGTCGTCGACCCTCTTGATCATGCATGATAGAGGCGGAGGCTCTTATGTGTTATTTGTGCATTCATTGACATTGAATTGTGCAAACTTGGTTTCTCGGCCATCGTGCATTTCGATGCTCGGTTAGTGGCCCGAGAGTCGAGTGCCGCACTCCCTTGAGCTTGAGAAATTATAGGGAGGGTGGTTGCGCACACATATCTTGCAAATACACTGCTATGCCCCTTCTTGTTCTCTGTTGCAACAAAACTGGAGTCTGGCAGAATTTATGGTCGACAGACCAGAAAAAGTAGCTGACCGACCACTTTTTCTAGTCTACAACAAGTTTTTCTGGTCTACAAGTGGTCTACAGCCACCTTTTCTGGTCGGTAGCCCACTAAGAGGTCCCTATGTTGGAGAAAAAGCATCTTGGAGATTGGCACAATTTTCAAAGATCAAATCAAATGCAAACAGAGGCAATTTTGGACATGGAAATGGATTTCCGAGCGAAGCCGACCGAGCATGCATCATTCATTATTCCGAGGCAGAGCTGTAGCAGCCTAATTTAGCTTCTTTTTCTTACTTAGTTGGTTTTGTAACTTAATTAATTTGATTAATTAGTTAAAGTGATGTAATGATTAGTTGTAGCTAGTTATTCAATTTGTGTTGTGTAATAATTAGTCTAATTAAATTATTAGATTAGTTAAATAGTTTAAGTAGCTTAGCTTAGAATAGCTTAGCTTTCATTCAGATCCTTCTTCGCGAGGGCGTGTTGTTGTAATAAGCGTGCATGTGTGTGATGCATGTCTTCCAACCCCATTTATTTCTCCCTTTTACTTGTCAGCTTTCGATGGTTAGTTTAGGGCATATCTCAATTAGCATACCTTATGCTATGCATGCGTGCATCCATTCATCTGTCTTGCATGCACCGGGCTCGGCGCATCATACAAACTGCATTGTATTTCAATACCAATTTGAATACATGTTATCTAGTTGCATTCACATGACATCTTAGAATAGCCGAGCCTATCTTAGTTGCATTTTGCATGTGTTGCATTAAGCATTGTTGGCATAGCTAGGATCATGCATTGATTACTAACTAGCTTCTGTTTTGGCTCAGAGTATACTGTGAGTGTTTATGCTTTAGCATCCTTGCATGTGTGTAAGTGACTACCATGATAGCATGCTTGCCATGAGGCGATGTGCTTAAGTGATTAACTGCATGAATGCCTGTGGATGAAGGCTTTATTGCTTGAATTGAAACAATTCATCAAAATGTGCGTTTTAAACCCACTTTGCGGAGTGGCAAAATCATGTTGTTTTCTAAGCCCACTTGAGAGTGGCAAATCCGCATCTTAGCCTACATGCGAGTAGCACTTTCAAACCATTTTTGAAAAACAAACATGAGATGTTTTGTTCCAATTCTTGCGATTGAATCTATACTTGTATGTTGTGCGCATCACATAGTAATTCTAGATTAATAACCGGAATAAGAACGCATGTGTTTCTAAAAACAACATATCATGTTAGTAGAGGCCAATCTTTGATCGGGCGAGTGGGGGTGCTCATTTCAGGACCTTCCCCTCTCGTACCCAAGTTCCTGAGCCAAGGCAACTTTGGTGATGACGGACAGGTGGCCTTAGACACGAGTCAGGGTTTCCTAAATTTCCCCAAAACAAAACATTTAGGTGGCGACTCTAAAATCTGGCAAAGCAGTCCATGTTTGGTGCTTTTTGATTAAAATCGATTTTCCAAAATGATTTGCCAGATTTGGACTCTTTGGTGATTTATCAGTCTTACATTGCACTTTGTGAGATTAGATTCAGAACCGTGACAGGAGTCCGAATTGTAGTAGCTAGAACTACAATTCGCGCCCTCGCACGTGGAGCGGAGTTCGGGCGGTCTACAAGCAACAACGAATCAATTTGTGATATCGGGTGACTGCTATCTTATGTGTAGAACAATAAGGAGTAGGCATGATGCACTATCCCCTTGTAAAAATTCTCAAGTAAGAAAATCAAGGATAGAATTTTGACTACCAGAAATGTATTTAATATCAAAATCAAAGATACTTAATCAGGGATAAATCTACATCATATTTAGTAGATCTGAGTAGATCTACATCAGATCCAGCTAGATTTAAACAAAAAATAGTTGCTGAAGTATAATTCTCTCTATATATATGTCTTTTCCTCCGATCTCTTATTTTTTCTACATTTTCTCTACTATACACTTCTTTTTTCTTGTTTTAACAGAGAAAATTTTCAAATTTTGAACAAGTTGTTTTCGAGTTTTAGTTACAAATAGTGAAAATTGAAAAATTTTGTAATTTCAGTTTTTTTGGTTCTGAAATGACTCATAATTTAAAACTGCAAAATTTTACAATTTCATAACATGTTTTTCAGTTTGATTAATAAGGAATGTTTAATAGATTTTTGCTTTGAAACTATAACATTTTATAGTTTCAAAGCTTACTTTTTAATTTGATCAATATTGAAGATTATTTGCTTAAACCCTACAAAAATTGAAAAATAACGTAGGTTTTTTTCCCATTGTTGCTGCTTTTTATTGTTACGTTTTTTTTTTCTTTTTCAGTTTATCAATATTTAGCATATTTTGCAATGTTTTTTTCTCTAATTTTTTTATTTATTCTTTTTTTTTTTCCCGATAATATTCTGGACATTCTGATGAGTCTCTAACAATGTTCTTAACGTCCAGCGAATGTTTTGGACATTCCAGCGACTTCCAGTGACGTTTAGAACACTCCGGCGAACTTCTGGCAGACTTTCCGGTGATGTTGAACATTCCGACGAGTCTTTAATGACCATCTGACAGAAATCCAACAGTGTTGAGATGTAACAACGTCTGTACATTTGAATTTTTGGTAATAATTAAAAATATGTAGGACTAATTAGTACAAATATTCTATTTTGGGATTAGATAAATTTTAAATTTTGTGTATAAAGCATATCGATAAATACTCCAAATATTTTTAGTTCTAGTCCTGGGCTTACACCCAATAATTTATCGGTTTGTATAGATACACTTGGCCTAGTCGGGCGAAGTCTTGAGCACTCATGTGATTAAAAAATAAATAAAATGTAATAAAAGTAAAATAATTGAGATGAATGATCTAATTGTGAAAGTCAAGTGTTAATTTTGGTCTCTTATGATCTACCACCATATTCCTTAAAAATAATGTTTATTGAATAATTACCATTCGCTTGAGAATAATTTTTTTAGTCTAATTTTTTACCATTTTAGTCTGGTTAAAAAAGTTCCATTTGAGAATTTTTTTTTAATTTTTTGTAGTTTTAAAAGAGAAGGTGAAATAATTATGAGTTGAATGTGATATTTTGTCTTATTGACTTTTATGGGGACATATTTTTTGAATAACAACACGTGGCCAAGGTGGCACCGAAGTGCCAGCCGAGATGCCAAGTGTCCTAGTCTTGGCGCCGAGGTGATCTCGGCTAGGCCGAGGTTACCTGCGAAGATACCGGAATTCAAGGTAAACGGATAAGCTATAAGAGTCTTGGAGTAGGGGAGGACCTTAGCCTGGATAAGGATAAAACTCTTAGAGAGTTTATCTTTATCTATTGGAGAGTCCAGGATAAGCATTGAGCCAGAGTCCATTGAAGCTAGGCTTCTACAGGGATCAGGTTAGTGCTGGCTATAAAAGTAAGGCACCCTCGTGGGGCTAAGGTACGCTTTTTATATATTATGGCTAGTGAGTAAAAGCACTATTTGCTATCTTTGAGAGATAATTGAGTACTGACTTGATTATCGGAGTACCCCCGAGTAGAAGAACCACCGCCGAAGTCTCATCTTTCTGTGACAGGTCGTTTGGGCGCAATCTATTCTGTCGGTGTTCTCCAGCTGAGTATCTGTTTGGCAGTGTGGTCAGAAAACAGCACACACAATTTGGCGCCGTCTATGGAAAAGAAAGGAGAATAGATGGCCAACGACAGACAGAAAGAGATGAGTGGGGACGATATCCCTACTGAAAGTGGTAAACATATTGACCCTAACGAAGATGAGAATAACTACAACGGAGAAACTTGAGACAAGAATCCCGGAGATAAAAACTGTGACACCCCATATTTTTGAAGTATTAGTATTTAGTGAGTGGTATTGGTGGTTTATTCTGATAATTTAGTGGTAAGATTTTTAGATAAGAATTTAATTTTAAATTATTTATTTGTATTTATCTTATCTCTTTTATATCTATGATATTGTTGTTTATTCTGATATAATAATACATAAACTTTCCCCTAGCCTTTTCCTATCACGTTGAAAAAAAAAACCGTGGGCTGTTAACCCACAGTACCCCAAAACCCACCCCTCAATCCTTTCATCTTTTAATTTCTTTTGATTTTTTTAATCTTCTATCATTCCATCATTTCATCTACTTTTAATTGTTTTAATATTTTTTTTCTCCCCTTGATTCCTATATAAACGGGTAGAGGGAGGGAGTTCTTCACATTTCCTCATTCTTCATTCATTATCTTCATTCGACTCTTTCCTTCTCATAAATTATGTAGAGTAGAAATATTAAGTTTAGATATGGGAGTGTTTAGAGTAAAAATAAGTATTTTTTTGAGAGTTGTAGATTTTATTAAATTATACATACTTTATGTTTTAGAAGTTTGATCAAAGTTATTTTTGGAGATCCATGGAGCAATTTCAGATTTTTGGTGATGGAATTAATTATTTTGAGGTAAATTCGGGTTGTATACAATATGCTCTATTTAAATCTCTTTGCAAAGAGTTCTCTTATTTTAAATTATCCTCAATTTGTAATCTACTTGATTATTGTGGTAAAATCATTTGTTGTCGAATCGTTGATATTCTGATCATTTTGTGAAATTCTCTACAAATATTTCAGTATTGAAATGATGATTTGTCTGACTGAATGACATGGAAATACTCCGTACATGGATCAAGTGAATCTTATTAATTGTTTATACCAATATGCCCGGATAAGCGTGGAGCTTGGGTGAGGTGGGTGAATAAATGAATTTATTTACTAGTCATGTACTGAGTAGGACCGGGTATTTGGTCCTAGATAAATTATGGTTGATTTGTTGTGCAATTTGGTAAATTGATTTATTATTATATCGTTGATTTGATGTCATAAATTGTTGGATTCCTGATAAATTATTCTCAGATTCGAGTTCGTATTCCTTCGTATTGTATACTTCCCGAATTAATTTATTTTTCAGGTGCGGAGCAGATTTTAGCGGAGCTCAAAATTGAGATTAAAAAGATTTATTAATACAGAGATTTGGGACCCGCCACTGTAATTATTAAATTTGGAGATAGTCGTAATATTGTTTATTTTGAAGGTAATTAGAATATTTGGAGGATATTGTACCATTTGGAGACGATTTTGTAGTTATTATTTTTGGGAGCAAACTTGTATATTTTTTTGAGGCTATTTTAGTGTATTTAACGACCCGGGAGTGGGGCGTCACAAAAACGTCGGCCAGGAGGAAGACGTACCAAAGAAGGCTGACCGAGGCGGGTATTATAACAAGAATGACCTCCAGGTGTGGAAAGATAGATGCCTGCGAAGAGACAGAGAGATGAAGGGAATGGCGAACAAATGGCGGACCTGCAATCGGTCGTCAATTTCATTATGCAGAACAACATCATGCAGTCACCGTTTCTGTTACAAGATATGCCGATTCTAGCAGCTAAGAAAGATGCCCAGAAAGGGGGGCAGAAAACAGTTCCTGCAGTCCCTCAATACGACAGGACCAAAGAACATTCTCACTGGCCTTCACGGGAGGTCGGGCGAGGATAGTCGATAAAGGGAGAGTCTCGAAAAACACATCGTACCAAAGAAGCCAATACCAAAGAACATCGGCATGCTCAAGAGAATGAGCTTTGTTTTGACATGACTAATGAAAGGAGGTCCAAGAGGACTCATAACGACACCGGGAGTAATGTACCAAAAAGGCTACAATCCATTGACAGCCGGGCTCCTGGACGGACCAAGGAAGATTTGAGGGACTACCTCCAGAGGAAGCAATACGACGTCGAGGTAACTTCCCCGGTCAAACCGAAAATGCCATTTTTGGTAGAATTGGACAAAGTTGAGGCTCCGAAAAGGTTCCACATATCGAGATTCCAGATATGCGACGGTAAGTCTGACCCTAACTTTCATGTCGGCTTGTACCTGAACTCAATGGCACTGTACACTGGGAACGAGCCGTTGATCTGCAAGGTGTTCCCCGCATCTTTTGGGGAAATCACATTAGACTGGTTTCACAAGTTGCCAAAAGGAACTGTAAAAAGTTGGGAAGGCCTGGTCAAGATGTTCGTGGCCAGGTTTATGACAAACAAACTACAGCCGTTGAAGGTGGACTCCCTGATGGCTCTGAGAATTGGCAAGGATGAAAGCCTTAGGACTTATGCCAAAAGGTATTACCAGGGTGCAACCAAGAGGTGGCGGTCGTGTCTTTTAAGAACAGCCTGAACGATGATTGTCTGCTTTGAAAATCACTGGCAAAGACACTGCCAAAAAATATAAAGGAGCTTATGGCCAGGATAGAGAAGTATGCGAGAGCCGAAGAAGACACACCAGGGACAAAGGCGTCAAAACAAGAGAAGAGAAACGGCTCACCGAAGTGAGGCCGAGGTAACACTGAATACAACAAGCAAAAGACAGGACTGAGATCTGCATAGGCAGTCACAATCGTATTCCAAATTCTGGTTTACAAAGTCTTGGAAAGAATCCGGAATCAGCCCTATTATAGAGCACCAGAGAAAATTCCTGGCGAATTTATAGGAAGAAGTCTGGGGAGGCACTGCGCCTACCATAATGAGGATGGGCATTTGACTCAGGGGTGCAAAGCCCTAAAAGCACATCTGGAAGACCTGGTAAGACAATGTCATTTAAGGAACCTAGTAGATGAGGCTAGGACAATGGAGGAACAAGCGAGACTACCTCGGGCACCAGCAACACCACCCCCGCCAGCACCACAATCGCAAGCAAGCGGACCTTGAGTGATCAATGTAATTCACTTGAAGGTCAATGAGAACGAGATACAAGGGGAGACTCAGAAGGTAAAACACTTGCAACATGTGTATCAGGTCTAGCAGAAAAAACCTAGGGCAGACGAGCACCAGGGACCAATAGTGTCATTTACTAAAGACAATCTAGACATAGTGCAGCATCCACACAACGATGCCCTGTTAATATCCCTCAAGATTGGAGAGTGCCAGCTAAAGCACATCTTAATTGACCAGGGCAGCTCTTGTGACATCATGTATGTCAGGTGTTACAAAGAACTTGGCCTTCACCAAGATGATCTGGAGCAGTCCAATGGCCCAATGGTTGGGTTCAACGGAACACCAACGTGGCCCCTGAGAGCAATAAGTTTAGAGGTTCAGGCTGGCACCAAGAAGGTAAACACGTAGTTCACAATAATTAACACCCTTTTCCCTTACAATGTTATCCTAAGAAGGCCATGGCTGCATTCAATGGGGGTTGTTCCCTCAACACTGCACTAGCTGTTGTGGTTCCCAACAGAGCATGGAATTGAGGAGGTCAGAGGGGATCAGATGTAGGCAAAGAATTGCTCCATAGCAGCAATAAAATCCACCTGCAGCGTGCGAGGAGTAGAATCAGCAAAAATTGAGGACGAGGACACGGAAGTCCTGGAGGACGTCGGCAAAGAACCAATTGAGAAGAGTGAGGAAGCCCTAAAGAAGATCATAGTCCAGCAAGGAGATGAAGAGCGCTTCTTCCTTCTCGGCTCAGGCTTGGCGAGAAAGAGAAAAAAGAGTTAGAGGCGTTCTTGAGAGCAAACGTTGAGGTGTTTGCCTGGACACCATACGAAATGCTTGGCATTGACCCCGAGGTCACTTTCCATAGACTGAATGTGGACAGGTCAGCCAAACCTGTCATCCAGTGAGCAAGGAGGCCTACGTTGATGCATGTTGAGGCAGTAGAAAAGGAAGTGGATAAACTTCTGGAGGCCAGAGCCATTTGAGAGGTAAACTACCCAACATGGTTATCAAACACAGTTGTTGTGAAGAAGAAGAATAGGAAGTAGAGGGTCTGCGTGGACTTCACCAACCTGAGCAAGGCTTGTCCCAAAGATAGTTTCCCACTGCCCAAGATTAACCAATTGGTGGATGCCACTTTTGGGCATAGAAGGATGAGTTTCCTAAATGCTTACAGGGGATACCATCAGATAGCTATGTACCTCTCCGATGAGGAGAAGACTGCATATATCACCCCAAAAGAGCTGTATTACTACAAAGTAATGTCTTTCGGGTTGAAAAATGTCAGAGCAACCTACCAAAGATTGGTGACTAAGATGTTCAGACATCTAATAAGCAGAACAGTGGAGGTATACATTGATGACATGGTCGTGAAGACTAAGGAACCTGAGGATCATCTGGCCGACCTGAAAGTAGTCTTCAATATCCTGAGGACATTTCGGCTCTGACTCAATGCGTTGAAGTGGGCATTTGGAGTTGGGTCAGGAAAGTTCCTGGGATACTTGGTTACTAGAAAAGGCATTGAGGCGAGCCCGGATCAGATCAAGGCCATCTTGGCCTTGAAAAGCCCAACATCGGCAAAACAAGTGCAAATGTTGATTGGAAGGGCTGCAGCCCTGAATAAGTTCATAAGCAGAAGTTCTGACAAATGCAAACCTTTCTTCAGTTTAGTAAAGAAAGCCACGGACTTCTTATGGACAGAAAAGTGCGAAATCGCATTGGCCAACTTGAAAAAATACTTGACCACAACTCCAGTTCTCTCAAATCCAGTACCTAGAGAGGAGCTGTTCTTATACTTGGCAGTTTCAGAGCATGCAGTGAGTGCAGTGGTAATTAGGGAAGAAAAGGGAGAACAAATGGCAGTTTACTATGTGAGTAAAAGCCTAGCAGATGCAGAGACCGGATACTTACCCTTGGAGAAACTGACACTGGCTTTAGTAATGGCTTCCAAGAAGCTGAACCATTACTTTCAAGCCCACAAGATTGTGGTATTAACTGAGCATCCTTCAAAGTCCCCGTTACAACAAGGAGATCTGACCGGCAGGATAACAAGATGGGCAGTGGTGTTAGGCCAATATGATCTGGAATTAAAACCGAGAACAGCAATCAAAGGCCAGGTTTTGGCCAACTTCATGGCCGAGTTCACACCAGGCACCACAGTACATCAAGCTCCGTTGAGTCGCGGTTTAGGATGTCTAGATGAACAAGAAGAAACCCAGCGGGGGATAGCAGAACAGAAGAAAGAAGAGAAACTCAAGCACTGCGGTATTTACATCGGCGACTCCTTCCTCCTGTTTGTTGATGGGAGTTCAAACCAACAAGGAGCGGGGCAAGAGTAGTGCTAGTATCACCAGATGGGCGAATGCTAGAATAATCCATTCGTTTGGGGTTTAAGGCCTCAAACAACGAAGCAGAATATGAAGCACTGATCGTAGAATTAAAGTTTGCAGTGGCAATGGAAGCCAACGAGGTGATGGTCTTCAGTGACTCCCAGCTTATCATCAACCAGGCAACAGGAGAATACGTAGCCCGAGATGAAAGGATGATGACCTATGTAAAGGAGGTGGGCAGACTGGTAGCATTATTCCAGAATTGCCAACTACAGCAAGTTAGTCGAGATAACAATAGCCATGTTGATGCCTTGGCCAACTTGGCTAGTGCAATAAAACTAGGAGAGGCAAGGACAATAATGGTCGACTATTTGTCAGGTGCAAGTGTAGAACCACTGAATACAGAGTATGAGGCAATGTGTGTGGAGATGGGACCAAGTTGGATGGATGCAATAATAGTATTCCTTAGAGATGGGAAACTGCCAGATGATTATAAAGAAGCACACAAGATCAGACTGAAGTCGACAAGATTCAGTCTAACAGTAAAAGGACATCTCTATAGAATATCTTTTACTAGTCCTTTTTTGAGGTGTGTGCATCCTTCACAAGTTGAAGACTTCCTGTATGAAATACGCGAAAGAGTATGTGGAAACCACGTTGGGGGCAGGTCACTTGCTCATAGGGCTATTACTCAGGGGTACTGGTGGGCTATTACTCAGGTATACTGGTGGCCCTATATGCAGAAAGATGCTGAAGCTTATGTTAGAAAGTGTGAAAAGTATCAGAGGTTTGCACGTTTGATACATCAACCAGTAGCAGATTTAAACTCAGTGTCCAGCCCTTGGCCATTTGCCCAGTAGGGCATGGATCATGTTGGATAACTACCTCAAGCGACTGGACAAAGAAAGTTCCTGCTGGTGGTAACAGATTACTTCCCCAAGTGGGTAGAAGCTGAACCCCTTGCAAAGATTCGGGACATTGATGTAAAGAACTTCATATGGAAGAACATCATCACCAGGTTTGGGATCTCAAGGGCAATAATAGTAGACAATGGTACGCAGTTTGACAGTAAGCTAATCAAGAGCTTCTGTGCAAAGTACAAGATCAAGAACTACTACTCCACTCCAAGCTTCCCTTAAAGCAATGGTCAAGCAGAAACATCTAATAAAACTATCTTGGATGGGATTAAGAAGAAGGTGGAAGCAGCAAAGGGGAAGTGGGTTGAAGAGTTTCCCAATGTACTTTGGTCATATCGGACTATGCCAAGAAGATCAACTAGGGAATCCCCATTTGCCATGGCTTATGGCACAGAGGCAATAATCCCATTAGAAGTCGGCATCCTAGGGATCAGAACCCAAGGGGTGGAGAATGGGACTAATGATGCATTTTTAGCCTGAGATCTGAACCTATTAGAAGAAAGAAGGGAGAAAGCAGCAATTCAGCTGGAGGCATATTAGCAGCAGCTTGCTAGGGCTTACAATAAGAAGGTCAACCCACGAGAGTTTCAAGTCGGGGACCTCGTCCTGAGAAAGGTCGTCAACAACAAGAAGGATCCTAGAGAGGGCAAGCTTGGCCCAAATTGGGAGGGACCTTATAGAATCATCTCGGTCCTAGGCAATGGGGCATATCGGCTTGAAGACAGTGAAGACAAAGAGTTGCCAAGACCCTGGAACACTTGCAACCTAAAGTTTTTCTATCATTAGATTTTTTGTTTTAAAGTTTTTTTTTTTTTTTTTGTTATTAGTCGAAGTAATAATAAAATTTTAGCCCGATTTTTAATTTCAAACTTGTGTAATATGACTGACCTATCACGTAGTGATGTTTCTGATTGAAACATGATGAATAACTTAGACTTATTATATGGCAGAGTTGAATTATACTTGCAAATAATAGAGTTGAACTAAGTTGGCGATGTTTCTGATTGAAACATAACTTAGACTTATTATATGACAGAGTTGAATTATACTTGCATATAATAGAGTTGAACTAAGTTGGCGATGTTTCAATCATAACTTAAACTTATTATATGGCAAAGATGAATTATACTTGCATATAATAGAGTTGAACTAAGTTGGCGATATTTCTGATTGAAACATGACAAATAACTTAGACTTATTATATGGCAGAGTTGAATTATACTTGCATATAATAGAGTTGAACTAAGTTGGCGATGTTTCTGATTAAAACATGACGAATAACTTAGACTTATTATATGGCAGAATTGAATTATACTTGCATATAATAGAGTTAAACTAAGTTGGCGATGTTTCTGATTAAAACATGACGAATCACTTAGACTCATTATATGGCAGAGTTGCAATTATACTTGCATATAATAGAGTTGAACTAAGTTGGATTAACCCAGATTTGCCATCTCGGCAGAATCAAACCCAGATTGAAATTACATACAACAGAGAAACCAAGGTTGATAACCTTGGCTAGTCTTTGTTTGAATCTAACTTCGGTAACAAGATCATAGGCACATGCTTAATGTGAACATAACTAAAACTTAAGTTCACATTAGGGGGGCAGAGAATTGGAGAATAATGCTTGGGAGTTGGAATTTACAAGCTAAAGTTGGCTTAACACTTGTTGAAATTTTCAGAAAAATTTACAAGTTGAAGTTAAGCCAAGGTGATATTGAAAGAAGTATCTACGTACTTGTCGAGATTACCAGGTTGCCAAGCTTGGAAAACATTGGAGACTGAAGTCTTGATAGAAGACAATAAGTAAAGTGGCAAGTTTTAGATAACACTTGTGAAAATATTTTTACAATGTTTTTAAGTGTTAAGACAAGGCCGAGATAAATAAGTTGGAAGTTATGTCCGAGGTATTTTACTCCGAGGAGACTGTACAGCTAAAATAATAAAACTAAAGACATGCAAAATATTCTCAGTATGGAAACAGTGAAGCATACAAACATACAAACAATTGAAAGAAGAAGTTATACTTGCATTCAAAAGAAGGAAAATGGCACTTTGGCCAACAGAGGGATTACTTGTTCAGATTACAAAATTGGCACATCGGCCAAATATGAAAAACTAAAAACATTGTTCAGAATGTAAAAAGTACTAAGTACAAAGAAAAAGCTTATAGTCAGACTACTCGGCGTCGGTGGTAGGCTTTGTCTCGGCCCTAGAAGACAACTGGGAAATCTTCTAGGCAACCTTCTCAACCTCGAGTTCGGCGTTGATCTCTTGTAGAGTCTGATCGAGGCTTTTCTAGGTGATTGGCACCTCGAATGTTGTCTTCTTGGGGGAGGCACCTTTTGAAACCTCATCCTCCTCATCCTGAGTCAAGTCTAGGACTTGCTCATTCAAAGTTAGGGACTTGGCCCCAGCAGGAACTTTAGCATCAGCTTCCACCTCGGCCTCTTCGTCTTCCTCTTCCTCTCCATCTTCTTTTTCTCTTCCAGCCTTAGCCTCAGATTGGCTTGAAGTAGGAGGGAATGACAGTGCAAGTTGGCCTTCGTCTTTAAGCGGAGAGTCCTCGGGGACAGCTAACTCTTTCAAAGCAGCTATCCAACCAAGAGTGTAACCCTTGTTGCATGCCTGGCTGACTTGTTTCTTGTATTCTTCACGGATGTCGGCTGCCCCCTCGGCATAGGCCTTCTCATCCGCCGCTTTGATCTCGGTGTCTTTTGTGGCCAAAGCAGCTCAGAGCTCGGTTTAGGCTTTGGCAGTTTTTGCTTCAGTCTTTTTTTTCTCTGCCTAAAGAACCTCAGCGACAACCTCTGCAGCACCAGCCTTTTCTTCGGCTTCATTTTGGGCTTGTTTAGCTGCTTTGGCCTGATCTATCAAGGCTTTCATCTTGTCCTCGGCCTTGTTTAGGGACTTAAGCAAGCCAGCAGCCTCCTTGGTGTTGTGGACCAGCTCCTTCTTTATTTCTTCTGCTTGCATTGCAAAGGAGTGGGCGTGCTAGATCGCCTAGAAGAAATGGAATGAACAAAGTTAGTAAACTAGTATGAAAACAGAGAATGGAGAGTACCAAGTGTTAGGAGTTTACCAGTACAGAGTGCTGCACCATTAGAGCAAAATTTTCGTATTCGTTGACCTCGGCCATACGGTTGAGGTCATTGGAGAGGAGTAGTGTAGTAGAGAGGGCGATGCCGACTTCAATGTTAGTAGCGCTATCATCGGCTCTGACTGGCTTGTCCTCGATCGTGATTGATGGGGCCCAGGGGTCATTAGGTCTTTGTGGACCCGAGGTGGTTACTGATTCAGATCTTGGCTTCTTTGACCAAGTACTTTCAGAAAGGTTAGCCTCGGTGGGCCTCTTCTCGGTGGCGGAGCTTGTTTTCTCAACCTCGACAGGTTTTGAGATTGCAACGGTGTCTTCAGACTCAACCTGGGTGAAAGAGGCTTTTGCCTTGGCCCTCTTTACCCTTTTTGGCTTCGGTTTGGGCTAGGACTGTGATGGTGAAGATTGGACTGTGACAACATTGGGAATGTCGGTTAGAAGGTCTTCAGTAACGGCCTTTTTTCGCCTCATCTCGTTGGTAGCGATGGCGACAGTGACTTTAGTGCCGAAGTGGATCGCCAGAAATGCAGTTGGTGGGTTGGTTAGATTGTAAGTCGACGCCTCGGTACTTCGACGTTTTTGGCTACGCCTGCGGGAGCAAGTGTTGGAGCTCGACGTCGGTGTTGACGCTAGGCTAGAGGAATTAGTTACGGAGCAGATGTCGATAGCTGCTCTGCTGGGTCAAATGTTGAGGCTTGATCGGGCCTTGGCGATGAAGTAATTGGGGGAGTTGTTACTGAGGGTGGAGACTTGCTCTTCTTTGGGAAGTCGGGCAAAGTGGATTTGTAAATAGGGACGTAGTTGAGCAGCAAAGGGGCCTTGCGGTGATTGACAGGCAAGCCTAGCAGCCTCTTGAAGTCTTTGCTGGGGAAGAATGTCTTGCGAAAGTCTTTGGGTGGCTGAGGAAAGACTGCAAGTAAAAAACAGACATTAGAACATACAAAATTATCAAAATAATAAAGACTTGAAAGCAAGTAAAGTGACACTTGGCTCTTACCATTTCCTTCTTTGAACACTGTTCGACTTAAGGAGTAAAGGTGAAGCTCGTCATCTTGTGGGAACTCCCAGTTTCCCGAGACGATGAAATAATCGTCTCTAGCACCCTTGTTGGAGACTGGGAGGTCGGCAATTAGTTTGTATTATGTGGATATCGACTTAAGGTAATAGATGTAATCCTTTTCTGACTTCAGGCCACACATGGTGTAACAGTATTGGACGTCGGCTAGAGTAATCCTAGCGTTCTCTTTGCTAGCTAAGGCAATTATACCGTTTATGACTCAATAAGAGTTAATGGCTAATTGCATCGGGTTAAGCTTATAGTAGTGAAGGACTTAGCGGAAGAGGATGTCAAGAGGGAACCTAAGTCCGCACTCAATGAAAGCTACTACTGGGAAGGGCATGGAATTGTCTTTGGACATGATGGAGTCCTCCTTCCTAGCCAGCCTAAGATGAACGTCGGCAGGGATAAAAAACTCTTGCCTAAAGTATTCAAGCTTCTCTAGGGTGTCTACCCTCCACCTAAACATACCCATGATGTCGGCTAAGAAGGGCAAGGTGAGGGAATTCGGAAGAAATGGGTTTGTGTGGGTTTTAGGGACCATGGCTAAAACCCTAGAGAGCACTGAGATGAATTTTTCTGAAAAACTTAAAGGTTTTAGGTTCGGTTTTTCCTAAAGGGAAAGGTTCTAGAACAAATCCCAAGCCTAAGACTATGGGAACAAGAATTGAAGGTAGGAATCTGGAAAATGCAACAAGAAAACAGGGCAAAAAGTATGATTCAGACTCAAGAAGATAGCAAAAATTCAAGAACACAGATTAAAAATCAAGAACAGTGATAAAACTATCAAAAACATCGAGACACGTGAAATAGTGCATATGTGTGCATAAAGGTCATGAATCAAAAGCAGATTGAACAACTAAAAATCCCAAACAAAGCATGTTTGGTACTCAAAGTGATGGAATTCAAAACACAAGCAAGTATAATCAAGAGCATGAATGGATTCGCAAATGGCAGTATACAAGCATAGCAAAGTTTGAAGTAAATAAAAAATCGAAACAAGGGGAGCAGTGACTTACCAAAGAAAATGGCGCCGATGTGAGATTCGCCGAAGTCAGACAATAATGGTGAATGGAGCGGAGCAGTGAATGCTTCACTGAAAGGGATGAACGGAGCAAGTTGCATAGCTTGAGAGCTTGAAACAATGGAGGATTTGGGAGATAAGTGTTAGAGAGAGAAAGCTTGGAGAAAACGAAGATGCAAAGGTGAAAAGACAGAGAGAGGGAGGAGTTTTTTATTAAAACACGAAAGGGTGGCAAAATCACAATTAGTGTGCCTAGGACGACGTGTCTATCAGGCGGCGCATGCAGAAAACGAAGCGACCTGAAGACAATCAATAAGGAAAAGACGCGTGGCAAAAACGGTTGAGACATCATGTGTGATAGTTCATGTGCAGATGGAACACTTGGAGTTCTTGATTTAATGAAGCAAAGACCTCAGCTAGGAGGACGATCTCGGTTAAAGAACTTAAAGATTTTTTCTGGGTGGTTTTTGAGCATTTGGCAAAAATAGACTACAAGTCTTGGTCATATGGAGCCGACGAATGATGACCTCTATAATGAAGGATGGAGCAAGTTTAGCCGACGTTCTATGTGGTCAAATGATATAGGTTCCATCACCTTAAGATCCCGAGGTAATAGAACCTAGGGGGCAGTAATGGGAACATATTTTTTGAATAACAACACGTGGCCAAGATGGCACTGAAGTGCCAGCCGAGGTGCCACGTGTCCTAGTCTTGGCGCTGAGGTGATCTCAGCTAGGCCAACGTTACCTGCAAAGATACCGGAATCCGAGGTAAACGGATAAGCTATAAGAGTCCTAGAATGGGGGAGGACCTCAACCTGGATAAGGGTAAAGCTCTTAGGGAGTTTATCTTTATCTATTGGAGAGTCTAGGATAAGCATTGAGCCAAAGTCCATTGAAGCTAGGCTTCTACGGGAATCAGGTCAGTGCTGGCTATAAAAGTAAGGCACCCTCGTGGGTCTAGGGTATACTTTTTATATATTCTGGCTAGTGCGTAAAATCACTATTTGCTATCTTTGAGAGATAATTGAGTACTGACTTGATCGTCGGAGTGCCCCCGGGTGGAAGAACCACCGCTGAAGTCTCATCTTTCTATGACAAGTCGTTCAGACACAATCTATTCTACCGATGTTCTCCAGCTGAGTACCTGTTTGGCAGTGTGGTAAGAAAACAACACACACAACTTTTTAACTCATTTTGTTTTTCAATGGGCTAAATTAGTCCCAACTCACTTTCCAAATGAGGCCTTAGATATATACCATGTTAGGGAAAATAAATGATTTCCCATAAGTAAATCAATTAATGGAAATAAAAACTAATACAAAAAAAATAAATCAATAACGACACAAGAATTTTTATGTGGTTCCTTCAATATGAGGTACGTCCACAGGACCAAAATCCGATTCCACTATCAACCAAAAGTTTTCAAACGATTACAAACGAGACACAAATGGTCCCACAAACTACCCTTAAATAAATTTCAAATCATCACAAATAATCAAAAAGAAAGACCTCACCAAAATAGATGAACAAAAGTCTTTGAACAAGTTATAGAAAACCCAAATCAATCTTCACAATGACTGCCAAAATACTCCCAAAACTATTAACTTCACAATAGAGAAATAGTAAACAAACGGAGCACTGAGCTTTCTTGAATACTAACACTAAGCCCTTGAATAGGCACCGAATTGATCACACAACAATCTTTGTATATCAAGAACTAAAACCAACCAAATTGATTGATATCGGCTGCTACCCATTTCGGAAAAAGAAAACAATACCAAACAATATTGTTGATTCTTGGGCTTTTTGTCAAAACCCTAGCTGCCACCAAACAGATTTTTAAATACTCATTGGGCTTACAAAAGTTAGATAAAATATACAAAAATTTATTATAACCAACACCAAAGCAAAAATATTTTTAATAAACCAATTAGATTCCATACTCCACTAAGGAGGTATATCCAAAAATTCTCCCCTACTGACTTAGGTGAAGACATCAACCATACCCTCCAAAATTCGACACTTCAAATATTTGTCCCTTGACAAAGCCTTAGTCAACATATCTGAAATATTATTATCCGTGTAAACCTTTTCAAGTTATAACAATTTCGAATATAACACATCACGAATCCAATGGTATCTCACATCAATGTGTTTCAATCTCGAATGAAAAGTGAAATTTTTACTCAAATGAATAGCACTTTAACTATCACAATAAAGCACATACATGTCTTGCTTCAAATTCAACTCTTGTAGAAATTTTTTTAACCATAACTCTTCTTTGCAATCTTCTGTAATGGCGATAAATTCAGTTTCGGTAGTTAAGAGAGAAACACATTTTTGTAATTTAGATTGCCATGCCACAACTCCCCCTACAAATGTCATCAAATACCCTGAAATAGAATTCGTAAAATCAACATCACCGGCCATGTCGGAATCCATGAACCCATCAAGCATCGGCTTACCATGCCCAAAACACAAGCATACTTTCGAAGTCCCTCGAAGATACCTTAGAATCCATTTTACCGCTGCCCAATGTTCTTTACCCGGATTAGAGAGAAACCGACTCACCACACCAAAGGCTTGAGCAATATCCAGCCTTGTACAAACTATGGCGTACATCAAAGATCCAACCGCTGAAGCATAAGAAATTTTCAACATACCTTCCTTATCTTTCTCACTTGTAGGACATTGATTTGAACTAAGTTTAAAGTGACCCACAAGTGGACAACCAACTGGCTTTGCTTTATTCATGTTGAACTTCTTAAGAACTTTCTCAATGTAGCTCTCTTGAGACAATCAAATTAGTCCCTTCTTTCGATCATGAACAATCTTCATACCAAAAATTTGCTTTGCTGGTCCCAAATCTTTCATAGTAAATGACTTGCTCAACTCTAACTTTAACTTGTTAATCATGGTAGAATCTTGACTCACAGTTAACGTATCTTCAACATAAAGCAAGAAAGTAATAAATTTGCCATTCATAAATTTTTTTACAAACACACAATGATCCGAAATGGTTTTTGAAAAACCATTATTCATCATGAAAGAGTCAAATTTTTTGTACCATTGTCGCGGTTCTTGGTTAAGGCCATAAAAACTTTTTTTCAATTTGCAAACAAATTTCTCTTTTCTTTTTTCTACAAAACCCTCCAGTTGCTCCATGTAAATTTCTTCTTCAAGGTCACCATGAAGAAATGTGGTCTTCACATCAAGTTCCTCAACTTCAAGGTTTATACTTGTAGCCATGCCAAGTACAACCCGAATAAAAGACATCTTTACAACTGGCGAGAAAATCTCATCAAAGTCAACACCTTTCTTTTGCCCAAAGCCTTTCACAACAAGGCATGCCTTGTACCTTAGATTCTTGCCATCATTCTTCAATTTGAAGACCCACTTATTTTTCAGAATTTTCCTTCCCTTAGACAACTTCAACAAATCATAAGTTTGGTTTTCAAGTAAAGAATTCATTTCCTTTTCCATGGCCTTTTTCCAATCACTTTTCTTTGCATGCTTAATTGCTTCTTGGTAGCTCTCAGGCTCCCATTAATCGGATATCAACAAAAATTCATTAAGAGGATACTTTTTCAAAGGTTGTCAGTCCCTTGTAGATTTCCTTAATTGTGGTGGCGGTTCTTGAGTTTGATACTCTTCCTCACTTTTAGGCTCAACTTCATTTGGAGTAGCATCATCATTTACATCTTCAAAAGGGGGCTGCATATCTCCCTCATTTGCATCATCTACCAAAGACGAAGGAAATTGATCCATATCAATGAGATCACTAGTTTTTTGCTCTGGTTGTCACCTTTGTCTAAGTCTTCAATTGTTTAGTTTTCAAGAAACACAATATCACGGCTTCGAATAGCTTTCTTGTCGACCGGATCCCACAATCTATAACCAAATTCATCACATCCATAGCCAAGAAAAATGCATTGTCTTGACTTACTATCAAGCTTAGACCTCTCATCCTTTGGAATGTGAACAAAGGCTCGGTAGCCAAACACTCTCAAGTGCTCATAAGACACATCTTTACCGATCCAAACTCTTTCGGGAACATCACCATTCAAAGGATAGGAAGGAGACAAATTAATCAAATCAATCATTGTCCTCATTGCCTCACCCCAAAAAGATCTTGGCAATTTAGCATGTGAAAGCAAACACTTGTTTTTTCCACAATAGTGCCGTTCATCTTTTCAACAACGTCATTTTGTTGAGGAGTTTTCCTAACTATTTTTTGATGCTGAATACTTTAATTGTGACAATACTCATCAAATGGCCCAATGTATTCACCACCATTGTTCATTTAGATGCACTTCAATTTCAGCCCCGTTTCTCTTTCAACCATGGCCTGAAAATGCTTAAACACATTTAGAACTTGATCTTTAGTTTTTAGTGCAAAAACCCAAACTTCCTTTGAATAATCATCAATGAAAATAACAAAATAAAGTGCATCACTATGTGTCCTAACTTTCAAAGGACCACACACATCCGAGTGAATCAACTCTAAAACATTTTCTTTTCTAGAAGCAACATTTTTATGAAAAGAAACTCTATGTTGTTTACCCGCCAAGCAATGAATACAAGTTTTAAGATGCGTACCTTTCAAATTAGGTAGAAGCTCTTTCTTGAACAAAACTTACAACCTCTTTCACTCATGTGCCCAAGTCGCTTGTGCCACAATTCGGTAGAAACATCATCCTCAAGTGCATTGACAACACCTTTGCAAATTTTTCCTTGAATCGAACAAAATGTGCGAGTCTTCTTGCACTTGACCATCACAAAAGAACCCTTTGTGAGCTTCCATTTTCTATCACCAAATTTGTTGTTGTAGCCTTCATCATCTAGCTTCCCGGTAGAGATCAAATTGAGGCGAATGTCGAGAACATGCCTTACATCTTTAAGAAACAACTTGCATCCCAAATTTGTTTCCAAGCAAACATCACCCATGCCAACAATCTTGGACAAACCTTCATTACCCATTCAAACACAACCATAATCTCTTTTGGTGTAGGAAATAAAGAAATCAACCTGAGAAGTCACATGAAAAGAAGTATTAGAATCAATCACCCAATTGCTCTCTTAGCCCACAAAATTGACACAATCATCTTCATAAACAACCATGAGATCACCATCGATAGTAACTGTGACGCCCCAAAAAAATTTGTTAAAACATGATAGGAAATTAAATAACAAATAACTTATTAAATTGAAAATTTAACATCTTAATAGGAAAATTTCAATTCTCACACAACTAAAAGTTTAATAACACTAAATTAAAAAAAAAATTAAAAGTCCAAATACAATATTAAGCAACATTATAACATCCTTAATCATTAATACATAAGATAGTGAAATTTTATTTTGCTAAAGTCAAGGCTTCATGTTAGCCAAGGCCCTATTATTAGCAATGGCTCCAATTTCAGCTTTCACTCGTTCCTCGTCAAAATCTGGCATAAAATGTCAGGACAACAAAACATATGCCATGAATTTTGCAATACAGTAAGAAAACATAATGAACCTACCATTCTTTTTAAGAGAAAATAATCAGATTAATAATCATGACAATTAAGAGAAAATAACGAAATTAATAGAATAACAATATAACAACCATTAAAATAATTTTAACAATTTTAATAGTTTAGGTGACACTCAAAATCTCACTAAAGATATTTTCTTACCACCGACTAACTCATGGCCACAGTTAATTTAAAAACCTCTCCTTTGTCAAATATTCAAGTGCTACCAACTGTAACTACCAAAGATGCCCACACCCAAAGTTATATACCTAAACCATGGCATCCGAGGTCTACCCCAAAAGAACGGTCTACCAGGGGTATATAACCTCCCTGCATACCACCCACACATCCACCATTATCCTAAAACCAAATACCAATAAGGGTTCAAATAAGTCTCATGCCATCTTAGGGTTTTGTGACACAATTATGTAAAAATTATCAAAAACCAGGGCTCATCTTGAACTGCGGGTATTAACCCTCAATCGTTAATTTGTATATGTCGTTAATGATTTTAGTTAGTTTTTATGTTAATCACAAGTAATTACAAATTTCAATCACCATAAGTGTTATACCATTTCATTAAAATTCCTAACAAAAAATATTACACATATGTTATACAATAATCAATCAATGTACAAAATTATAATAAATAGTTAAATTAAACCATGGTATGAAATGATAATTTTAGATACTTAGGAGTAAATCACAACCACACACATGCATGAACTACTAATTTACAGGATTTAATTAATTAGACCAACACAATATTTATTTTTACTCCTAATAAATAATTGAAGTAATAATCTTGGTTCCTTCTCAATTTGCCCAGAAAATTTCAGAACATACTTCTTGTAATTAAAATTATAAATAAAGTATTTATATAATTCTAAAATTCATGGAATTACATGGAATATTCAATGAACATGTTATGGTCAAGAAATTGCCAAAAGTAAGTTATAAATAATTCTGTAAAATTTTAAAAAATTCCATGACACAAATTCGTCACAGTTTCTTAAAATAATTCCATACTTAAATTTATAAATCAATTTCATATTCTAAAAATTTATTCTAAAACTACACTTCTCAAATTTATTTTTTTATTTAGAAATAACTAGATTTGGTTTAATATAGGACTTTTAATAATTTTTCAAACATGCAGTAAAATCTGTCTACAATTTCATATTTAATTAAAATTTTGTATAAATTCGTACAAAACTAGAATAATTGTTAAAAACATTCTTGGATGAACTAGACATCATTTTTAACAACTTTGTAGAAGAAATCATCTCAACATTTTGAGTATAAAATTGTCTAAAAATTCGTACAAGTTTCTGGCATATTTAAGAGTCATAAAACCAAATCAAATAAAATCTTTAATCATCTCTTTAATGACACAAACTACACATGCAAGTCTAATTCCAAAATTTCACCATGATTTTAAAGCTACTAATAACCTTCAAATATTTGATATACAAATCACAAAATTTATGTACAAATATAAATAAAATTCTATCTACAATCTTATGAACAAAAATCTAAAAATTTTAACGAAAAACAAAATGAGAGGGTTGAGGGGGTTTTCTTACTTAATAGTAGAATTGAAATGAGGTGATGAAATAGTAGGAAAAATTATAAACTTCCTTGATCTTCTACTCTTCTTCTTCCTACTTAGCTTGCTCACAGGAAATTTTTCTTTCTTTCTTTTCTCTGATCAGAGAACAATGCAAGCATATGTGTATATATATATAGGAGTTTATCATCTGACTAAGGCTCTCTCTCTCTCTCTCTCTCTCTCTCCTCATCATTCTAATAAGTCTCATTATATCTTCCAATTCCAAGATATATAATGAGCTTATGTCCCTACTATTACATGCATGCATACAAGTGTTAGGTGATTAATTACCCACACTGCCACCGAATTTCATTATTTTATTTTATTTTATTTTATTTGTGTGGGTTTCTTAAAATTAATTAATTCGGGTTTTCAACTAAGGTATTTAGTAAAGATAATTATTATGTTGAATCCTCGTTAAATTAAATTATAAACGATAAATATTGAATACCTACAAAATTATTATTCCTAACAATATTTTTTTTTTTTGTTAGTGATTGAATTGGATTGGTTCAAAATGAACTTATACACTAATATATATTTTAAATAGACTTTAGATAAAAATTAATTTATTATTCACGTCTTATGATGCAAAATTATTATTATTATTATTGAATAATCAAATGCGGGTTCTCACAACCTACCCCCCAAAAACAAAATTTTGTCCTCAAAATTAATTCGTACCTTTAGTTTTGAAAAGTTGATGGTAATTAACACGTATCATATCTTCTTATTCTCATGTTGACTCCTCTATCCCACGATGTCTTCAGAAAACTCGAACCAATGGTGTAGTTTTACCTCATAAATTCTTCTCACGATGATCTAAAATTTTGATAGGTTTTTCCTCAAATGTCACATCTTCATCAAGATTAAAATTTCCTCCTAGTTGATGATGTGAGATGGGTACGGCTCGTATTTCTGTAGCATAGAGATGTGAAAAACATTATGTATCCCAGCTAGTTTAGAGCTCAACGGTATGCCACCTCTCTTACTTTATCCAAAATTTTGAAAGGCTCAATAAAGCGAGGTGATAGCTTTCCCTTCTTTCTGAAACGAACAACTCCTCGATGAGGTTGTATTTTTAGGAACACATGATCTCCAACCTGAAATGCTAAAGATCTTCTCCTTTGATCTGCATAACTTTTCTGCCTACTCTGAGCGGTCTCAAGTCTTTGTCTAATTAATTTCACCTTCTCGGTAGTTTCTTGAACTAATTCTGGCCCTAAAAAGGGTGCTTCTCCAACTTCCGTCCAACATATTGGTGATCAACAAGGTTGTCCGTACAAAGCCTCATACGGTGCCATACCAATACTTACTTGAAAACTATTATTGCAAGAGAATTCGACTAGTGGTAAGTGTCTCTCCCAACTACCCTTGAAATCCATCACACAAGCTCAAAACATGTCTTCCAAAATTTGAATTGTTCTTTTTGATTAACCATCAGTTTGAGGGTGAAAAGTCGTACTAAAACACAACTTTGTACCCATAGCTTTTTGCAAACTTTGCCAAAATTGTGACGTAAAACGAGGTTCACAATCTGACACTATTGAGACTGGTACTCCATGCAACCTAAAGATTCCTCAAATAAATAATCGACTTAATGATTCGAGTGTACCTGTTGGTCCTATTGGTAGGAAATGTACCGTCTTAGTTAACCGATCAACCATAACCCAAATGACATTATGGCCTTGCGACGATCGAGGTAGTCCCGTTACAAAATCCATTATTATGTGTTTCCAATTCCATTCAGGTATTGGTAAAGGTTGGAGCTTCCCTACTGGCTTTTAATGTTCTGCCTTCACTTGCTGACACATTAAGCACTTAGATACGAATTGAGCAACGTCCTTCTTCATTTCACTCCACTAATACTGTTGCTTGAGATCCTGGTACATCTTGTTTCCTCTCGAATGAACTGCAAAAACTGAATAGTGAAATTCTTTAAGTACTTCTTCTCTCAATTGTTTGATATTTGGTAGAACAATTCCACCTAAATACCTTAAACTACTATCTTGATAGAGTGTCCAATCCAGTGAGGACTCTCCTAATACTAATCGTGCCTTAATGAAGTCGGTCTCTTGATCAAATCTTTGAGCTCCCAGCACTTTGGTAAGAAGTTGAGGTGTTGTAACTATTACAAACAACCTAACCTTTTCATTTTAAGTCTCTGATTGTAATTTAAACTCATTTACAGTACTTACCATTTCTTATTCTTTAATTAATATGTTGGCTACGATCTCTCTTGCATTTCAATTTAGTGCATTTGCTATAACATTAGCCTTTCCGAGACGATAAGACAAAGTGAAATGGTAATCTTAAAGGTACTCCATCCAGCGTCTCTGCTTCATGTTCAAATCTCTTTGTGTGAACAAGTACTTCAAGCTTTTGTGGTCGGTAATTGTAGACGCACCCGCGAGGGCCTCTGTGCTACAGTTCGGACTCGAATTGTCACGGTTCTTAATCTGAACCAAAGAGTCCAAATCTAGCAAATCGTTTTGAGAAAACAGATTTTTAGAAAGAAGTGCCAAACATGGACTGCTTTGCCAAATACAGAGTCGCCACCTAAATATTTTTTAATGGGGGAATTTAGGAAACCCTGACTCGTTTGCCTAAGGCCACATGTCCGTCATCACCAAAGTTGCCTCGGCTCGGGAACTTAGGTACGATTGGGGAAGGTCAGCTATGAGCACCCCCTCTCGCCCGATCCGAAGATCGGCCTCTACTAACCATGATATTGTTTTTAAAAACACATGCGTTCTTTTTCCGATTAATTAGCTAGAATTACTATGTGATGCGCACAGCAAAACAAGTATAGACTAGATCGCCTAATTTGGAACAAAGCATTGCATATCCGTTTTGTTTAGGAAATGGTTTGAAATTTGCTACTCGCAAGTAGGCTAAAACACGGATTTCGATGAATTATCCCAATTCAGACAATCCAACCTTCACCCACAGGCATTCATGCAGTTATTTCATTTAAGCACATAGCCACATGGTAAGCATACTGTCATGTTAACATTCACACTCATATGAGATGCTAAAGCATAAATACTTACATCGTACTCCGTGCCAAAACAGTGAACTAGTTAGTAATCATATACATGATCCTAATTCATGTTAAGTGGCTAATGCATCGCATACAAAATGTCACTAGAATAGGCTCGGCTAATCTATGAATGGCATGTGGAATGCAACAAGTAGCATGTATTCAAGTTAGATTTGAAATACTATGTAGTTAGCATGATGCACCGAGCCCGGTGCATGCAATACTGATGAATGATGCACGCATGCATAGCATAAGGCATGCTAATTTAAATATGTCCTAATACTAACCATCAAAGCAGGTAAGTAAAAGGGAGAAAGAAGTGGGGGTTGGAAGACATGCACACACGCACCCACACTTATTACAAATTCGCCCTCGCTCGGAGGGACTAAAAGAATAATACAATTTAACTAACCTACAAGCTAATTAATTATTACAAACAATTAACTAGTTAAGCAAATTAACTAAGTTAAGAAAGCAATAAACAGCCTCGGGAAGAGGGCCTAATGCAATGTGTGCTCGACTCCGCTCGAAAGTCCACTGCCATGCACAAGCTGCCTCTGTTTTCCCTGCTCTACTCCTCTGATCATTGCACAAATCCCAAGGTGCACTCTATGAACCCTGTGGGATGCCACCGGCCAAGGGAAATGGTCACCAGCCATGGAAGGGTGGTCATCGACCATTTGTTGAGATCTCGGCCATCAATAATTGGTCGGTCGACACTTGGTGTAGTCGACCAGCCAAAGCTTCCTGCAGAACCTGTTTTGACAACAGCAGAGGGCAAAACAAGGCATGGCAATGCATTTCAAGCAATGTTTGCACCAACACATCCCTTATCATGTTTGTGACTCAAAGGGGTATGTCCTTTGATTCTCGGACCACCAATCGCGCATTTCAATGCGTGATGGCCCAAGGAATCAAGTTGTGCATTTCGATTTCAAATGAAATGCAATGCATGGAAACATTCAAAGGGGCTTTCAACCTTTATCATGGCTTGATCAAGAGATGAAAGATGCATGCAACGATATGCAACCTAGACATGTGAGCTAAGTGTGCAATATGAGATGCAAACAAATAAGCATGCAATAGGCACACAACCTAAGCAAATAAGTATGCAAGACATAGAACAACTATGCAAGCTAATCAAGCATGCAATGTGTAACTTAACCATGCAAGCATGCAAGGTGCAACATGGACAACATGTTAGGCAACTTAGCCAAGAGAATGCGTGCCAAATGCAAAGTGATTGAAGCATGCAACACATGCAATAGGCTAAGTATATGACAACACACAAGGTGAGCATGTGACAACATGCAAACAATGGACTTATACCAATTTGGGCAGCCCTATACTAGGCCCAAAACAGTGGCCAACATGCTAAGGAATGAGAGGCAAAACACACACAAACATGCACATGTTAAGACCTAAACACTTAAGCATATGGAGACAACTTTTAAGCACACTTAAAAGAGGATAACATGGACATATGGCGTACATTATAAGCTCTGAAATCATGTTATAAAATAATGCCAAACCAATCTAAACAAGGCAATCAAAGTATGCAAACAAAGTCCAAGGTCTAAGACTCACCAAAAAGGTATTGAACTACCGTTAACAAAACCAAACATGGCATGAATTGAATGACCAAAATCAGAGTTTTAGCATGCTGAAACAAAGCCAAAAACACAATGACATGGTATCCTAGAGGCCTAAACATGATGGCATACATGAAGGCACAAACATGGAGCATGAAACACCAACCCTTTAAGGCTTTAAAGGAACACCAAATGCAAGCATACAAGCATGCTAAATGGACTGAAATGACATGACAAGTGGTTCCAAACCACTGAAACAAAGCAAGGATGGCATGCTAGAGGGGTCAATGCTCAAGGCATACAAAGGGGATTACATGGTAGCTATACAAAGCAAAGCATGGATGACCCAAATGACCAAAGACAGACCTTTAGCATGCTAAAACAAGTACAAAAGCTTCACAAAGCTTGGCCAAAAATATGCTAGAACAAAGCTCAAAGCACAAAGCATGTTAAGGCAATTCATGGCATTACAAGACATGTATGCAAAGCAAGCATGGTGTGTCCAAACCAAGTAAAAAAAGAGGTAAAGCATGGTAAAATACTACCAAATACCTATTGAAACATGGCCAACATGGTTTCAAAAATAGTGCTCACACATGAGGCTTAAATGACACATATTGAAGACAACAAGGAGAGGGGATGGCCCTCTCCTTCTTAGGACCTTAAACCACCATCCTCACTACTGAAATCGCTCAAGATTTCAGTGGTGAGGAGGCCCAAACAAGGTGGTCCCAGTGCTCACCAAAATAGCACAAAAATAGGGCCTAACAAGGCCTAAGAGGGGTCAAACAACCCCAAAGCTCAAAGCAACTTTAAACAACTATTTTAAGCAATGAAAAACAAGACTTTTATTAGTTATATACAAAGTCTAAAAATAGTTGCAAGATAGGCAAAAGGACTATGCAAAAATGGGGTAAAAAGGGCAAGAATCTTACCCTTGAAGACCTTCTTCACAAGGATCACTCTAGCAGCTTTCTTAGCTCCAAACAGGCTCAAGAACTTCAAGGAGAATCCCCTAATGCCTCAACAACCAAGGTAAGGTGTGGTGGTAGGTGTCCTAGTGCAAAACTAAGGATAAACACACACTTAGAGCAAAAGAGAGGGAGAAATAGAGATAGAATAGATACACTATGCTAACCCTAGAACCAGAGCTCCTCTTAGATTTTTTGTAACCTTAGAGGAGGGAGGAGAGGCCTCCTCTTTATAGAAGATCACTCTTGCAAAGCTTACAAAACAAGCTTGGCAAGAGTGAAATCCCTCCATACACATGTATGGAGGGGGGCAAAGGTGCATGCCAGTTAGCATAGCTGGCATAAAAATATCTGCAAAAGCAGATGCACAGTGATCGGCTAGCCAAAAATGCTATTTGACCAAAAAAGATGGCCGGTCGACCACAAAGAGTGCCGGTCGGCCAAACATTTAGCCGATGGCAACAAACCAATGGCCGGTAGCCTCAAGCCATGGCCGGTGAGGTGTGGGGATGGCCAACAAGCCATTCCCTACTCCTCAAAAGCAAAAACACAAGTGTTTGGTGCAAAACTAGACACAAAACAATCGAGTCGAGAGATCCTGAGGCAAGGCGCGTGGCCGAGACCTCCGAGAACTCAAGACGAACACAAACATGAATGATCACCGAGTGTTCAAACGGTGACGTCCAAGTCTTGAGAACGGTCAAAAATGGGGTGTCTACAGTAATATCTCAAAGTTTTCGCTATAGAGGTAATGTCGCCAAGTCTTAAGTGCATAGACTATAGTCGCCAATTCTAGATCGTAGGTAGGGTAATTTTTCTCATGCTTCTTTAATTATCTTGATCCATAAGCTACTACCTTTCCGTTTTGCATTAACACGCTACCTAACCCTTCTTTAGAGGCATCATAATAAATTGTGTACCTAATGTCACGTTCGGGTATGATTAGTATACGAGCACTTGTTAGTCTTTTCTTGAGTTCTTGAAACGATTGCTCACAAGTTTCATTCCATTCAAACTTTACTTCTTTTTGTGTTAAGTCATCGGCTTGGCTAATTTGGAGAAATCTTGAATGAATCTCCTATAATAACATGCTAATCCCAAGAAACTATTGTTTCTATTCCATTACTGCTTCTACTTTAGCAGGATCCACTGATATTCCCGATTCATACACAACATGGCCTAAGAATTTTACTTCCTTCAACCAAAATTCATATTTGCTAACTTTGGCATACAATTGGTTCTCCTTTAGAATTTGCAAAACGATTCTCAAATGTTGCTTGTGATCTTCCTCCGATCGTGAGTATATCAAAACATCGTCAATGAATACTACCACAAATTGGTCCAAATAAGGTGTAAAAATTGTGTTCATTAAACTCATGAATACCCCTAGCACATTTGTCAAATCAAATGGTATTACCATGAACTCATGGTGGCCATAATGGGTTCGAATCGCAGTCTTTGATATATCTTTTCTTGGACCTGAAGTTGGTGATATCCAGACCTAAGGTCAATTTTAGAAAAACATTTTGAACCTTTTAATTGATCGAACAAGTCATCAATTCTTGGTAACGGATATCGATTTTTAATGGTGATTCGATTTAGTTGTCGGTAATCGATGCATAATCTCAATGTTCCATCCTTCTTCTTTGCAAATAATGTTAGTGCTCTTCATGGAGAAGTGCTTGGTCTGATGAAGTTTTTATTCAACAATTCTTGCTATTGCTCTTTCAATTCCCACAGTTCAGCTGGAGCCATACGATGTGGTGTCATAGAAATTGGTGAAGTCCCAGATTGGAGCTCGATCGCAAAATCTATGTCCCGTTTTGGGGGTAATCCCGGTAATTCATTAAGGAAAACGTCAACGTACTCGCACACCACATGGGGGAATCCTGAATCCTTTCGATTTTCATCTTCCAAAATTAAGCTTGCCAACCATCTAGTTAGTTGATCATGCCACTAAGATTTATGACACATTGGATTTAAAGAATCTTGCCTATCTCATTTAAATTGAAATTTCGTGTCATTAAGGGAGGATGCCGTCATCGTTTTACGATAACAGTTGATAATAGCTCGATGAATTGATAACCAATCCAAAACTCTTAGATCACAAATATGAACCGGAGATTTCTAGTTCACAAGATTTACATACTAGATTTACTCGGGTCAGGCTCTATTTTATAATTTCCCACCAAGTCTTCCTCATGAGAATTAACATCCAATGATCCTGGCATCCTACAATTAAAAAGGTTTTAAATTAGTTATGTCACGGAATTTTAAAGGCAATGTAAGGTTTTCTTAAACGTAAAAAAATATAATTGTTACCCATAGCCCAAAGGTTCGAATCTAGCTCTAATACCAAATTGTGACACCCTAAAAAAAATTTTGAAACATCATAGGAAATTAAATAACAAAATAACTTATTAAATTGAAAATTTAACATCTTAATAGGAAAATTTCAATTCTCACACAACCAAAAGTTTAACAACGCTAAATTTATAATTAAAAAAATGGGAGCTTTTTCCATAAATCCATATTTAATTACTTATGTTCCATTCAATCCATATTCTTTTTTACTATTCCATTAGGTCCTATTTGAGATAAGAAAACCAAAATACCCTTTTCATTTACTTATGTTCTATTTAGTTCATATTATTTTCTTATGTTTCAATAAGTCCTATGGGTGACATAATTACCAAAATACCCCTAATGTATCTACTTATGTTCTCTTTAGTTCATATTATTTTCTTATGTTTCAATAAGTCCTATGGGTGACATAATTACCAAAATACCCCTAATGTGAATGTTCACACCGTCAATGTGAATGTTCATATCGTCAATGTGTAAGGGCCCGGCCCATGTACAATGTGAATATTCACATTGACATGTTAACATTCACATTGATAGGAGTGTAAAATTAGCCCGCGGCCCGGGGCGAGCCTGGTCCGACCCGTGACAATGTGAATATTCACATTGACATATTAACATTTACATTGATAAGACTGTAAAATTGGCATGACTGGCTGAATTTTGCTGAAGCAGGCTCGGCCCGTGACAATGTGAATATTCACATTAACATATTAACTTCACATTGATAGGAGTGTAAAATTAGCCCGTGGCCCGTAGAAGGCCCGAAGCCCGCCCGCTACCCGGGGCGGGCTCGGCCCGGCCCGTGACAATGTAAATATTCACATTGACATGTTAACATTCACATTAATAAAAGTGTAAAATTGACTCGCGTCCCATGGGCGCTGAAGCAGGCGGCGAGTTTGACAATGACAATGTGAATATTCACATTGACATATTAATATTCACATTGATAGGAGTGTAAAATTAGTCTGCGGCTCGTGGGAGGCCCAAAGCTCGTCCGCTGCCCGGGGCGGGCCTGACCCGGCCTGTGACAATGTGAATATTCACATTGACATATTAACATTCACATTGATAGGAGTGTAAAATTGGCCCGCGGCCCAAAAACGACAGCCTCGGGTCGGACCGGTGGGCCTGGGCCTAGGCTCGAGCTTAGGCCGAACTTGGGCGGGCCTGGCCATTTTTTTTAATTCTTTTTAATTTTTTCTACCAAAATTTTATTATTTTCCACAAAAAAAGACATTGTGCCTCGGATGGGCTAGGCCTCGGACTGAGCCTTGAATGGGCATTAAGCGGGCCGATGGGCCGGGCCGGGCTTCAAAGTGATAGCCTAGGCCCTAGCCTAGAGTCTCGGACATGCTCGGGCCCGAACCCAAACGAGCCTGCCCCAGGCCGTGGGCGGGCTTCGAGCAGCCCACGGGCCGCGGGGTAATTCTACATTCCTATCAATGTGCATGTTAACATGTCAATATGAATATTCACATTGTCAACGGGCCGGGCCGGGCCTACCTCGAGCCAAGGGCGAGCTTCGGGCAGCGGACAAATTTTACACTCCTATCAATGTTAATGTTAACATGTCAATGTGAATATTCATATTGTCACGGTGCCGGGCCAATTTTACACTTTTATCAATGTGAATGTTAGCATGTTAATGTGAATATTCACATTATTAACAGGCCGGGCCGGGCCCTGTAGACACCCCATTTTTGACCGACCTTAAGACTCAGACGTCACCGATTGAGCGCTCGGTGATGTTGCATATTGTGCTCGTTCAAAAGCCTCAGAGTCGCGGCCGTGCGCCCTGCCTCCGGACTTCCGAACTCTCTTCTGTGCCTTGCTTCGGTTTGCGAACCAGACTCGGTTTTCTCTGTTTTCTTTCCTGAGGGGAGGGAGAGGTCCCGTAGACTATCTCTCAGTGGCCGTGGGCTACATTTCGTGGCCGTAGGCCATCTTGCCCATTTCGGAGCCCGGTTCCCGATTTTCGGAGCCGTCAGGCCGTGTGCCTCGGTTCGGGACCGCCCAACCATCTCCGATTCCTCCGGTTTTTGGCATGCATCTCATTTACTCCCTTTCCAGGGACACTGGGGTCTCAAATACCCACTTCGTGGCCGAACACCACTTTCGGTGCGTACAACCTATTTTCGGGATCCCGAACTGCGTGATTTGGGCCCCGAGCATTCGTTTTGCATCGATTTTTGTTCATTTTTGGCAGGTACCTCTGTTTTATCATAAGGAAGGACACTGGGGGGGTGGGATCCTAGCAATTGTCTCAGAAACCAGTTATGCTCCTTCGGCGCCCCCCCGGGGCCCGTTTCTCTCACTTCCGGGCTAATGTTGAACACCCTAGGGCCATTTTCTTCGAGCCAAAACCACATATTTGCGTTGTACACACATGGGAGGACCCTAAAACACATGGCCGGCCAGTAATTCTTTTGTCCATTTTGAAACCTCTTTGAAAAGTGGATCCGGGAAGGAAAAGTCTGCGCGGCTTCACCGAAACGGGCGTAACTCTTTGCACAAAAGGAATTAAAGTATGAGGCCACCGCCATTGGAAAGATTACTTCCGGGGCTTCATTTTTCACTTAAGAATCTCCAAAGTTCAATTCCGGATGGAGGAGATATGGTTGATTGAATAGGGCATCACTCCGGTTGGACCGAGATCTGCGCGGCTTCACGGAAACGGGCATAACTTTTTCTACAGGAGGAATTTTGATGCAAGGTTTGCTCCATTGGAAAGATAACTTCCGGGGCTTCAATTTGGACACTTGAATGGCCACATTTGGACTTCCCTAGCACCCACCGGCCAGTGTTCTTCTCGGCAGCTTCTGAAAGCTAGCTGGCCGGCCACCCCTTTTGTAAAATGACCTTTTTGCCCCTGTGAGCTGGCCGGCCATTTTCCTCTCCCTCAGTGTATTCCAGCTGTGCCAGCTGGTTTCCAAATGGACAATCCTCCATACACGTGTATGGAGGATTAGAGGGGTCTTGGAGATATTTTTGATGCATTTCCTCTATAAAGGAGAGGTTTGGCTTCATGTTTAGGGGTTAGACATTTTGAGAGACATTTGGGAGAGATCCATAGCTTCCACCTTCCATTTCTCTCCATTTCAAAGCTCAAAAGTCATTTTTCTTGCATCATTTGTTCATCAACACCAAGCACCACCATCACCACTCCATTTCCAACACTTGGAGTTGATTTCCAGCAGCTAGGAGGTAACATTTTTCAAGCCAAGAGGTAGCAAAAGTTTGATCTTCAAAGGTAAGTCACTATTTCCCCCCTTTGAGCACATTTTTGCATCAATTCTTTACCCTACTTGCTCTCTATTTTGGGCTCCGAACCCTACTGATTTTAGGCTTATTTTGAGCCCCTCTACAACATTGTAGAAGGGCTCAACCTTGTTTGGCACCTCTATGATGCACCTCTTTCAATATCACTCTTTGTGCCAATATTTTGCATGCTTTGTTTGGATTATGAGTGATCCATTTTCGAGCCTGATATAAACTGTGAGTGGGCTTATTTTGAGCCCCTATTCAACATTGAAGAAGGTCTCAACCATGTTTGGTGGTTCTATCATGCACTTGTTTTGTAATTCTTCCAATTTACCGTAAAATTGCATGGTTTCTTTAGCCTATTTTAAGTCTGATTTTGAGCATTTCATTAACTGAGATTGTGCTTATTTTAGGTCCCTCTACAACATTGTAGAAGGGATAAATCTTGTTTGGGGCCTCCATGCATGGCCTCTCTTTGTACCTCTCTTTGGCCCCATTTTGCATGCCTTTTTTAAGCTTATTTGGCTTCTGATTTCAGCCTTCATCAGGCCTGAAAAGAGCCTTATTTTTTCCTTCTTGTCATGTTTTGTTAAGGGTCTTATGCTATTTGGTGAATACTTTTGGTACTTCATGTTAGACCCTCTTATACCCCCTTATTTTTGCATGCCTTGCTAGCTCATCATGCTTCTGTTTTTGAGCCTTCATCAGGCTTGGAAAGAGTCTTAAAATAACTCATTCTTCATATTTTGTTAAGGGTCTTAGGCTGTTTGGTGCATCCTTTTGATACCTCATGTTATAGCCTTTGTTGGCTCATATTTTGCATGCTATTTTGAGCATATCTACATACTGAATTAGAGGATGTCATCTACTGTAAATGTGCATATTTTTGGTCCCTCTTTAATGTTGTAGAACTGTATTTTTCAGTTTGAGCATTGTACATATCACTTGTTTCATTGTTCCCCTATTTTCCCCCATTTTTGCATGCTGTTTTTGCCATACTTGTGATTGTTGTTTAGACATTCTTTGTACTGAAAAAATGCTAGTTTAGGGGCTTCTTAGCATCTGTCTTTACACTTCATGTCTATATTGTGCATGATTGGCATAGCTGTAGGCCATTTCGGGTGCATAACATAGCATTTCGGGCATCGGGTGTAATTTTGCCATAATTCGGGGGCTGTTTTTGCATCATTTTGGCTGCTGAAACTTGCATTTTCCATATGCCATATGCCACGTCTCATTTCCATGTCATTCTGTGCCTTAGGGCCATTGTTTGGTTTCGTGCTACGGCACGCTTTTGAACCATCTCATTTTTCATCCTTCGGCGTCCTATGTGAGCGTGGCTGAGGCTCGCTCATATTGGTATAAGCCCATCATTGCATTTGCATGCCATTCCATGCCTTTATGTCATTGCCTCGGTTTGCGTGCCCGTGTGCACGCATTTCGAGGCACTTCACTTTCCTCCGACGGCCTCTTATGTGAGTGTGGCTGAGGCTCTCTCATGTTAGTGTAAGTCCATTTTGCATTCTGTATGCCATTTTAGTCTCATTACATCGTGTATGCCATTGTCTCGGTTTGCGTGCCCGTGTGCACGCATTTCGAGGCATCTCTTTTTTCATCTCTCGGCCTCTTATGTGAGTGTGGCTGAGGCTCTCTCATGTTAGTGTAAGCCCACATTGTATTGTTTATGTCGTTTTAGCATCATTGCATTTCGTGTGCCATTGCCTCGGTTTGCGTGCCCGTGTGCACGCATTTCGAGGCACTTCACTTTTATCCGACGGCCTCTTATATGAGTGTGGCTGAGGTCCACTCATGTTAGTGTAAGTCCAATTGCATTGCGTATGCCATTCCATGCCTTAGGATCATTGCCTCGGTTTGCGTGCCCGCGTGCACGCATTTCGAGGCATCTCGTTTTCATCAGCATAGTGCATACTAGGTTGTATCTTAGATTGCATTCATATATTTCCTCGGTTTGCGTGCCCGTGTGCACGCATTTTGAGGCATCTCATTTTCATAGCATTGTGCATGCTAAATTATATATTAGATCGCATTCATGCCTATTTGCATTGCATTCATACATTTTCTCGGTTTGCGTGCCCGCGTGCACGCATTTCGAGGCATCTCATTTTCATAGCATTGTGTATATTAGGATTGTATCTTAGTTGCATTTCATGCATATCATGCATATTGCATCGTGTTCGGGATAGAAGTTAGCCCGGGCACGGGAAACGAGGCACGTTCCGTACTCCGAGTGACAGAACGGGTCTCAATTCCCAAGCCACCGACACTCCGGATTATCCATGATGGAGTTAGGTTTTGTTGTAGCATTCATCTGCATTCACCCTATATTGAGTTGTGCAATCCGGCTCCTCGGCCATCATGCATCGAGATGCGTGATTGGTGGCACGAGGATCGAGGCATGCATATATTTGTGAAATACATTGCTATGCCCCTTTCCTGCTCTCTGTTGCAGCAAAATAAAGAATTAGCAACCTTTCAGAACTCGACACGCATTTCAAGAAAAATGCAAACAGAGGCTAATCGAGGCACCGCCGTGGATTTCCGCGCAAAGGCATCCGGGCATGCATCATTTCATCATCCGGAGCAGAAGCAAGGCAATCCCTGGCTTGCATGCCAGTTTTACAGCTTTCTTAGTTAATTTGATAATTAATTAGGAATTTGTATATTTATTATTCGGACTGTAATATTCTTTTATTCGGACTGTATTATTTATTTGGACCCTCTGCGCGAGGGCATAATTGTAATAAGTGTGGGTAAGTGTGATGTATGTCTTCCAACCCCACGTCTTTCTTCCCTTTTATTTACCTGCTTACGATGGTTAGATATAGGGCATGTTTCAATTAGCATACAGTATGACAGCATGTTTGCATCATCCATCTGTTTTGCACGCACCGGGCTCGGCGCATCATACAAACTGCATTTGTATTTCAATTCCAAGTTGAATACGTGTTAGTTGTAGCATTTCATATGCCATGTTTAGAATAGCCGAGCCTGCTATATTTGCATCTTTGCATGTGTTGCATTAGGCATTTCAGTATACTTAGGATCATGCATGATTTCTAATCAGTTTTTTTGTTTTGGCTTGGAGTACTTGGTGAGTTTTATGCTTTAGCATCCTTGCATGCGTGTGAGTGTTGCCATGAAAAGCATGCTTACCATGAGGCTATGTGCTTATGTGATATAACTGCCTTGAATGCCTGTGAGTGGAGGTTGAGTTACTTGGATTGGACAATTCATCAAATGTTTGTTTTAAGCCCACTGGATAGTGGCAAAATCACATTTTTCTAAGCCCACCTGAGGGTGGCAAATCCACGTCTTAGCCTACTTGCGGGTAGCACCATCAAACCATTTTCAAACAAACAAACATGAAATGTTTTGTTCCAATTCAGGCGACTCAGTCTATACTTGTATGTTGTGCGCATCACATAGTAACCTAAGCTAATAACCAGAATAAGAACTCACAATGTTTTCAAAAACAGATATCATGGTTAGTAGAGGCCGGTCTTTGACCGGGCGAGCGGGGGTGCTCATGAAGTGACCTTCCCCAATCGTACCCAAGTTCCCGAGCCGAGGCAACTTTGGTGATGACGGACACGTGGCCTTTGGCACCGAGTCAGGGTTTCCTAAATTTCCCAAAAATAAAATATTTAGGTGGCAACTCTGTATCTGGCAAAGCAGTCCATGTTTGGCACTTCTTTTCTAAAAATCTGTTTTTCTCAAAACGATTTGCCGGATTTGGACTCTTTGGTTCAGGATTAAGAACCGTGACATTTGAGTCCTTGAACTGTAGTGACCCAATATCGAACCAGAACGGGGGGGACTCGCACTCCCCTTTTCCCGGGATGCGTTTGGGGACGTCTACAGGCCCGCCCCGGGCCGTTGGCGGGATTTTGGCCGCCCATGGGCCGCGAGCCAATTTTATATTCTTATCAATGTGAATGTTAACATGTCAATGTGAATATTCACATTGTCAACAAGCCGGGTCGGGCTCGCCCCGGGCCGCCCACGAGCCGTGGGAGGGTTTTGAGCAGCCACGGGACGCGGGCTAATTTTATACTCTTATCAATGTGAATGTTAACATGTCAATGTGAATATTCACATTGTCAACAAAGTACAGGCCATTCTGGGTTGCCAGACGTGGGCGGGTTTTGGGTAGCCACGGGGCGCGGGCCAATTTTATACTCTTATCAATGTGAATATTAACATGTCAATGTGAATATTCACATTGTCAACGGGCCGAGCCCGCCTATGGGCCGTGGGCGAGTTTCGAGCAGCCACGGGACGCGGACTAATTTTACACTCCTATCAATGTGAATGTTAACATGTCAATGTAAATATTCACATTGTCAACGGGCCGGGCCGGGCCCGCCCATGGGACGCTGGCCAATTTTATACTCTTATCAATGTGAATGTTAACATGTCAATGTAAATATTCACATTGTCAACGTGGTCGTCAGCGGCCGTCATGGTGGGCTTTTGGCATACTGGTCAGGACCAATTTATACTCTTATCAATGTGAATGTTAACATGTCAACGTGAATATTCACATTGTCAACGGCCCGGACCGGGCCCGCCCCGGACCGCCCATGGACTGCGGGTGGGTTTCGCGCCGCCACAGGACACGGGCCAATTTTACACTCCTATTAATGTGAATGTTAACATGTCAATGTGAATATTCACATTGTCAACGAATACGCCATTTCACCGACGTTTCGCCTTCCACGGGCTAATTTTACATTCCTACCAATGTCAATTTTAAAATATGAATGTTCACATAATAAATTGCCAACCGTTCAAAAAATATTTATAAGGGTATCAAAATTAAATATAAGGGCATAAGTGTCCAAGAAAATAGTGTAAATCAAGAAAAAGGACTTTATGGAATAAAACTATACATACATGGGACTAAATGGGTTAAAAAATTCCTTCATGGACTTCTTCAGCTAAAACACTTCTAAATAGGATTTATCAATAATTTTCCCAAAAAAAATTAAAGTCCAATATTAAGCAACATTATAACATCCTTAATCATTAATACATAAGATAGTAAAATTTTATTTTGCTAAAGTCATGCTTTAAGTTAGTCAAGGCTCTATATTAGCAATGGCTCCAATTTCAGCTTCCACTCCTTACTAGTCAAAATCTGACATAAAACACCAGGGCAACAAAACATATAATGCGTTTTGCAATATAGTAAGAAAACATAACAAATCTACCATTCTTTTTAAGAGAAAATAATCAGATTAATAATCATGACAATTAAAAAAATAACGAAATTAATAGAATAACAATATAACAACCGTTAAAATAATTTTAACAATTTTAATAGTGTAGGTGATACTCAAAATCTCACCAAAGAGATTTTCTTACCTACCATTAAGTCACAGCCACGGTTAATTTGAAAACCCCCCTTGTTCAAATATCCAAGTGTTACCAACTATAACTACCAATGATGCCCACACCCAGAGTTATATACCCAAGCTGTGGCATTCGTGGTTTACCCCAAGGGAATGGTCTGCTAGGGGTACGTAACCTCTCTGCGTGCCACTCGCATATCCACCTTTATCCCAAAACCAAATACCGATAAGGGTTCAAATAAGTCTCGTGCCATCTTAGGGTTTGGCAACACAATTATGTAAAAATTATCAAAAATCAAGGCTCACCCTAAACTACCGATATTAACCCTCAATAGTTAATTTTGTGCATGTCGTTAATGATTTTAGTTAGTTTTTATGTTAATCACAAATAATTACAAATTTCAATCACCATAAGTGTTATACCATTTCATTAAAATTCCCAACAGAAAATATTACACATATGTTATACAATAATCAATCAATGTACAAAATTATAATAAACAGTTAAATTAAACCACGGTATAAAATGATAATTTTATATACTTAAGAATAAACCACAACCACACACATGTATAGACTACTAATTTACAGGATTTAATTAATTGGATTAGCACAATATTTATTTTTAGTCCTAATAAATAATTGAAGTAATAACTTTGGTTCCTTCTCAATCTGCCTAAAAAATTTCAAAACATACTTTTTGTAATTAAAATTATAAATAAATTATTTATACAATTTTAAAATTCATGGAATTACATGGAATAATCAATGAACATGTTATGGTCAAGAAATTCCCAAAAGTAAGTTATAAATAATTTTGTAAAATTTCAAGAAATCCCATGACACAGATTCGTCACATTTTCTTAAAATAATTCCACACTTAAATTTATAAATCAATTTCATATTCTACAAATTTATTATGAAACTAGACTTCTCAAATTTAATTTTTTATTTAGAAATGACCAGTTTGGTTTAATATAGGATTTTTAATGATTTTTCAAATATGCAGTAAAATCTGTCTATAGTTTCAGATTTAATTAAAATTTTGTACAAATTCATACAAAACTAGAATAATTGTTACAAACAGTCCTAGATGAACTAGACATCATTCTTAACAACTTTGTGGAAGAAATCATTTCAAATTTTTGAATATAAAATTGTCTAAAAATTCGTACAGGTTTCTGGCAGATTTAAGAGTCATATAACCAAATCAAATAAAATCTTTAATCATCTCTTTAATGGCACAAACTATACATGCAAGCCTAATTTCACCATGATTTTAAGGCTACTAATAACTTTCAAAAAAAAAAAAAAAGAGGGTTGAGAGGGTTTTCTTACTTAATAGTAGGATTGAAATCGGGTGATGAAATGGTAGAAAAAATTATAAACTTCCTTGATCTTCTACTCTTCTTCTTCCTACTTAGCTTGCTCGCAGGAATTTTTTTGTTTTGTTTTGTTTTTTTTCTTTTCTCTTATTAGAGAAGAATGCAAGCATATGAATATATAGGAGTTAATTAATAAGCCTATTTCTCTACTATAACATGCATGCATACAAGTGTTGGGTGATTAATCACCCACATTGCCACCGAATTTTTTTTTTTTTATATATATATTTTGTTTGTGTGGGTTTCTTAAAATTAATTAATTTAAGTTTTCAACTAAGGTATTTAGTAAAAATAATTATTATGTTGAATACTCATTAAATTAAATTATAAACGATAAATATTGAATACCCAAAAAATTATTATTCCTAACAATGTTTTTTTTTTTTTTTTAGTGATTGAATTCAAAACTAACTTATACACTATTTTAAATAGACTTTAGATAAAATTAATTTATTATTCGCATCTTATGATGCAAAATTATTATTATTATTTTTTGAATAATTAAATGTGGGTTCTCACAATAACGACCGTAGTGTCTTCTTACTTCTTATCTACACTTTTGTCACGCATTTTCTACTTATTCTTGAGTTTTCAGCATTCTCGTTTCATATGCCCTTTCTCATGGAAATAATGGCATTCAATGTCTTTCTTTGAAAAAGAACTATCTCTCAATTTGTAATGGCTTTTATCACGACCATAAGGAGTCTTATTCCTCTCCCTTGTTTTGCTTCAGCCTCTCATAACAAATACCTCCGATAAGAAAAAAACCCGCTGATTTTCTTTTAGTTTTTTCATTCAACAAGCCACTAGTGACTTGGCTCATTGTGACAACCCCATCAGGCGCTGAATTACTAATCGTCACAGTCAAAGTCTCCCAACTTTCGGGTAAAGAACTAAGTAGCATCAAAACTTGCAACTCATCATCAAAAATAATTTTCACAAAGGCAAGTTGGTTAACAATACTCTTCATTTCATTCAAATATTCTAGAATGGGGCTGCCCTATTTATATTTTAAATTAACCAACTTTCGAAACATAAAAACTTTATTTGTGGTTGATTTTCTATCATAAAGTCTTTCTAATTTTTTCCATAAATCATGTGCCAAAATTCAGTAGCAACAAGATGAAACACACTGTCATCAATTCATTGACGGATAACACCTACGGCTTTTCAAATCTTTACAAATAATAGGTCTTTCATTTTAGTTTTCCAAGTTACCCAATTGCTTCCATTAAAGCTAGACATACAACCCACATTCCCCTCTATTAATTTACACAAATAAATAACTTCAAATAAACTGTAAGCTCTAATACCAGTTGTTAAGGAAAATAAATGATTTTCCATAAGTAAATTGACTAATAGAAATAAAAGCTAATGCGGAAAAATTAAATCAACAACGACACAAGAATTTTTATGTGGTTCCCTCAATATAAGGTACGTCCACGAGACTGAAATCTGATTCCACTATCAACCAAAAGTTTTCAAACAATTACAAACGATACATGAATGGTTTCACAAACCACCCTTAGATGAATTCCAAATAATCACAAATAATCAAGAGGAAATACCTCACTAAAATAGATGAACAAAAGTCTTTGAATAAGTTGTAGAAGACCCAAATCATTATTCACAATGACTGCTGAAATACTCCCAAAACTATTAACTTCACAGTAGACAAATAACAAACAAATAGAGCACTAAGCTTTCTTGAATGCCAACACTAAGCAATGGCGGAGCCAGAAAATTAAATTAGAGGGGACACTTATTAATTACAATATTGAAAATTTTTGGAAAAATATTTCACGTAAGTTTTTACAATTGACTTCGAGAAACATCAAAAAAATAATGTTATTTGTAACTAGTGTATCATAGACAATACAAAAAAAATAGATATAAGTCTTAAAATAAATTATATAATGATAAAAAAAAATTATACAAAATTTGATTAAAAATTTAATATAATGATAATACCACATTATCATTGATTTGTGATATCACCAATTAATAGTACATAAACAAATAGAGAGTGAGCCTCACATGTCAAATGTAACTAACAATCTAATAAATTTCATATCTTTATATTGAGATTACTTATACTTGCATGTCAATAATAATGACATCACCGTTACATTCAAATTTTTTTCATAGATAATATGATTTATAGTAGTCTCTTCATTTTCAATTAAAACAACCATTATTGTTCTCATAATTTTTAAAATGTCATTGACATTTCACTCTAATAATATTTTTGTAATTATTTTTATTCAAAATATTTTCTTTATGTTTGCAAAAAAAAAAAAAATTTAAAAAAAAATCTAAAATCCAGGGGGGGCACGTGACCCCGCGGGCCTTCACTCCCTCTACCACTGACACTAAGCACTTGAATATTCACCGAATTGATCACACAACAAGGTTTGTATAGCAAGAACTAAAGCCCACCAAATTGATTGATATCAGCTGCTACCCACTTTGGAAAAAGAAAACAATACCAAAAACATATTGGTGATTCTTAGGTTTTTTGTCAAAACCTTAACAACCACCAAACATATTTTTAAATACTCATTGGGCCTCCAAAAGTTAGATATAATATATAAAAATATATTATAATCAACACCAAAGCAAATTAAATATTTTTAATAAATCAATTGGGTCCCATATTTCACTAAGGAGATATACCCAATACACCACCCACAGATTTAAGCTTCACTAAAGATGAGGTTAGGGGTTAGTGGAGAGGGAGATGGTGGTTGTTCCCCACCTCTCTAATCTCTCGCTTCTTCTCTCTCATTCTCTAATCCTTCTTCTGATTAGGTCTTTAATTCAAATATGATGTTTTGGTTCACTAGTCCAATCATTACTATTTTACCTTCTCCACCCTCGAGCTCAAAATTTTAAGACCAGACTTCAGATCTTTTCATAATTCGAAGGCCAACACTGGATAATGCGTTAAGTTCACGCTAGGCGACTACCTCAACTTGGTGGGATCTTCAAATCCCAAGTTGAAAGTTGTGAAGCGGTGGAATTTTGGATGAGTTTGGTGATGACTTGAATATGGTGTTTTTTTTTTTTTTTTCAATTTTTAGCGTGTTGATGTGATAAGCCTTCCTATGTAGAGGTTTTTTTCCCTCCCTTTCTATAGGTGGGGACTTTTCTCCTACTCTATGGGGGCTTAGGTCCTTCATTTATAAAGGTTGTTTATCTTTTTTTTAAATCTTGTGATGCCATTATACTTGATTGATCCAATTTTTTATTGATTTTGTAATAAAAAAAAAAATCATGATGAAATATATATATACACCACCCAATAATTCTTTTGGCACCTGACACCCAACAACTTCTATTTAACCAAAATAGCTAGCTTGATTACAAATAGTTATTTTGACGGGGGAGGGGGGAGGGGGGTGGAAAGGGGAGGGGATGGAAGTAATTTCTACCTATATGAATTAATAAAAAAAAAGTATTAACTATCTGTACAAGCACGAAATAATCTTCTCGTATAATCCTATTGATCAAGTTTGCACTCCTCTAAATATCGTCGCTTTGCCACCTGAAAACACAAACGTGAGCTAACCGGCGGGTGTGTGCCAAAAACCCCTCTGATGCCTAAGTCAGCAACTAGACAATAGACAATAAGTTCTGTGTATTCTAGAGTAAGAATTATGATACCTGTCCATAGATCCTGTCTCCTTTTATAGATTTTGCCTGGCACAATCCTAGTAGGATTCCAACTCTCCTTATAAGAGTCCTCCTAAGAATCATACTCACAATGAAGAGTGTCTATCCTGATAACACTCTACTCACTATCAACCAAGTGAGATGGTTTGCACAATCCTAGTAGGACTCTATTCTCCTTAGCAAAGTCCTCCTAAGAATTACATTCCTAAGGATAATGCATATTCTGATAACACCTTACTTACTGCCAACTAAGTGAGATGGTTATCACCTTGCTCGGCTCGCTACGCCTAGCCGAGCTACCTAGCGCAAATACCCTGACCGGGCCGCACGATCACCAATTGCTTTGAATCCTCTCGCCGGGCTACCTCTAGCTCGGCTTCCTATATGTGGCCGACATAGCACTTCAGCTCGCCCACTGACCACAACTGGAGCTCACCGACCGGCCTATCAACCATTGTTCCCACACCGAGCTATCCTGAGCTCGTAACTTGGGTCACAACGCGACCTAATGTTCAGAAACAATGCTTCCTAGCTCGGCTCAATTTGACTATACAAATGACCCTCTCACTATCCAAAAAAACAATAGAAAAACATATAGTCGTATAGTTTGGTGGCATTTAGTGGGTATTTGAGGTCTTTTTTCATAGTTTTTTTTGTTTGATTTTTTCCCCCCATTTTTAGTGACTACTCAACTGTTGATTATAGTGGAACTTATGGAAATGATTTATATATATTTTTAAACTGTCTAATTACTTTAAACTAATTGTACTGGGGTCAATTCTTATTAATTAATGGATTTAATTTCACCTAAATATATATAAATAATATTTTTAATGAATTTTTCAAAATATAGCAGGGTTAATTGAAGTCACACTACTATACATAGGGGTGTGTGCAGTGTAGTTTGGGTAGTTGGAGAGCAAAATTAGAAATCAACTCGTGAATGGCAGATTAACAAATAATCAACTTGGGCAGTTTGAGGTGGTTTCAATTTGTTTATTGATTGAAGAATATTTTTAAATAATTATAAAGTATTTGCATAATATATAATATTAATTTGTATAATATTTTTCATATATATAACATAAACTAATTTTACATAATATTTTTCATGTATAACTACTAACAAATTTCACTTCTTAAATATTTTTCACATTTATTTTTATTTTGATATTTCATGTATTAATTATAATGGAACGGAGTGATTTCGAAGGCAACTTATAAATTTCACAATTTAATCCGTGATTACCAGATGACTCGATACAAATTGTTACAATTTTAACAAATTAAAGTAATATTTTACACCTTGTTTCTAATCAACCAATTGGAGGTACCATTTAGCCTTCATAAGACCATCTCCAACGGAGAACCAAATCCAGCATCAAATTCAAAATTTGATGAAAAATCCACTTTTCACAGCTCTAACCGTTGCACCAAACTCATATCAAACTGAGGATTCACCAAACAAAACATCAAACTGATACCGGGAGACAGATTTTACCAAATCACTGTTACTGACCGTTGAAAGTGATACACCGGTTGCCCGGGTGGTTGCCCGACCGGTTTACCAACCGGTCAACCGGTTCTCTTTGAAATACATAGGTTCAAACGGGTCAAAAACAGTTCAAACCATTTTTTTTTTTAAAAAAAAAAAAAAAAAAAATTTGCCTAGGTGGTCGACCACCCGGTCGACCACCCAAAAGTTCCAAAAGTTCAAAAAGTTCAAAATAAAAGGTTCAAACCGGTAAAAAAAAAAAAATTGTCCTTTACCGGTTGACCGGCCGGTCAACCAACCGGTTGCCCGGCACAAATTTGATGAAACGGATTTGATGCTGAACCGTTAGAGCGTGACGTATCAAATTAAGGAAATGGCATGTTTTTTACTCAGATTTGGTAAAATATTTGCTACACCGTTGGAGATGCTCTAAGCCCACCATGAAACATACCTTAATAATCTGAACGGTTAGGTTTTCCCGGTAAATTATCTATGAAAACAATCAATTGATTGGACAATTGTAAATGTATAATTAGATTTCATTTGTTTAAAAATAATAAATATTTTATTTTATTTATTACACTTATTATTTATTTTTTTAATAATAAACATGATATTATTATGTGTTACCATTGTTCAATCAATACATATTTTTATAAATAATTTGCTCAAAAACATCTATAACAAAAATGATTTAGATCATCGAAGTGAATTTTGTTATGAACCCACGGAAGCTAAAGGTGTTCGCAAATTGAGTCGGGTTTGGTGGCTTCCATCCGCCATCTATCTGAATTTAAGTGGATTGAAAAAAATAATCCACATCCGTTCACTTAGTTAGCTGATGCGAATTGAACATGTCATGTGGGTTAACGGGTGAATGCGAATTGATTTGACAATTCGGGCTTTATTGTTTTGGACTTATTTTCCAATTATTTTAGAAGTAATTTTTTGGGTATTTACCAATCAGTCTTATTAATCAAACTTATTAACCTACGGAAAATACTATAGGTCTCAAATTTTCTACTAGATAAATGACCAAATGTCTCACATAGGTGTAGGGCTCACAAAATTGTGGGACCTACAAAATTGCGAACTCCACTCCCATGTGAGACATTTGGTCATTTATTTGGTAAAAAATTTGGTATCCCTAGCATTATCCTTTACCTACAGGCAACAAGTCTTGATTGATAAATTTATTACTGTAAATTTATTTGTAAAAATAAGGACTTAATGGGTAATAAATTCTAAAAGTATGAACTATTGGTAATTTACCTTAAGGGAAATGCTACAGAGCTCTAAATTTAGAATTCTAATTTGAGCTCTAGTGATGTGTCAAAGCAAAAAAAAAAAACAAAAAAACAAAAAAAACAAAGCAAGACACAAACATCACATCAGAGTGGGACCTACCTTCTATTAGAGCTCCTATATTAGAGCTCTAAACCATGCACTAATGACATGAAAGTGTGTGGGGTCCAGCCTGATGTGATGTTTTGGCTTGAATTTTTTTTTTTTAGACATGCCAACTCATTAGAGCTCTTTTAGAGCTCTACTTTTAGAGGTCTATAGCATTGTTGTTACCTTAATGTGTTATTATTTTTTACCTTATTTGAGTCCAAAAAAAATTTATTCTTTATTTTTTATAATAAAAATAAATGTTTAACTTTCATAGTTCATAAATAGTTAATATTATTATTAAATAAAATATTTTTTAATATGAAGTATAAAAGCATAATATAATTTTTATTAAGGAGATTGGAATTAAGTTGAGTATGATAAATTTTCATCCCCATCCATCTAGACATAAAATAAGGGCTAGTTTGGCATGTACTAAATAAGTCAAAAAGTCACTATCTTATTTAAGTCACATCATTTTATTTAAATCACATCACTTCTCTAACACATCACATCAAACCCAATCCAAATCCAACTCAAACCTACCACTAAGTCAAAAAATACATTTTTTTAAGACATCTCAAACCAATCCTAATTCAAAAAATATTCACCTGAAAGTTGATAAATTTTGACGGATCAGCTGAGTCCACAAACACCCTAAAAGCAACCTAACAATTTGAAGATAATTTTGTAATTTAAAATTGAAAAGGAAGGTTTCAAATTGAGGGGGCGTTACCACAAAATTGGAATAGGGGGCGTTAGAAATGGGTAGTACAAGAATTACGTGTAGTCGATTCTGACGTCATCACAATGACAGAAGAGAGTACAACATATACACAGACAACCAGGAAGATCTCACCTGTACTCACCTGTACAACTCATCAAAAACACACACACACACACACACACACAACGCATGAACGCAATGCTTTGGGCCACACAAGTTTCAATGCAAGGCCAACGGTATGCTACTTTCCCCCAATATTTTTTCAAAATCTAATTTTTTATTTTTTTAACATTAAAAATCAAGAGAAGTATTAGATATTTGAGGAAACAAAATAAAAATAAAAAACTTAAGAGTTTGATTTTAGTAACAAATTAAGAGGTTGTTTGAGACGATCTAAATAAATATATTTTTTGATTTTTTTATAAAATATGAATTGAGTTTAAATGATGTGGTAAAGAGGTGATGTGATTTAAATAAGATGATGTGACTTAAATAAGATAGTGACTTTTTAACTTTTTGACTTTTTTGTATTATGCCAAACCTAGTCTAAATATTAATTTTTAAATTATTTCAATTTAAAACTCTTATTTTTTAAATTGTATCAATTTTAACCTTCGTTTATATACATTAGTAATAACTAATGAATAAGAGATAATTTAGACAATTTAATAATTTTTTTCCCCTTCATTATTGTTGTTTATCATATCTAATCTTTATTGCCGTCCATCGCCACCCCTCATCTTCTCAACACAATACAACTTTTCTATCTTTTTTTTCGTTCACCGTTACTTCTTCCATTCTCAAACTCATTGTCACTCTTTTTATTCATTCTCTAGATTCTAACCACTGCCACCATTCAACACTATGACAAAAGTGATTAAATTATCTAAATTATCTATGTTCTATTAGATTTAACTAACGAATGGTTAGCATGATATTATTTTAAAAGTTAAAGGTTAAATTGAAACAATTAAAGAGGTAGGGTTTGATTTGTTACTATGGTCAAATCCTAGAATTATTATATTTTTTTTTGGGTCTAATTTCTTCTAAATATTCTTAAAACATAACCTTTAATTTTTTTTTTGTTACAATAAAATCGGAACCAAATATATATTTATATTAGTAAACAAACTAACCACGATCAGTTACTCTTTTTTTTTTTTGTTTTGTAATAGATAGAAGAGTAATTATATTATTGGAAATATAATCAATAAAATCTACCAACTAATCCACTAAACTCACAAAGTCAAGCCCAACAACCATTAATAATCATATACAACCTTATAATGGGAGAGAAATAAATCAACTACCACAAATAGTATTAAACTCCTTTTTATAAGAGGTTAACTCGAGACCTCGCATCACAAAGGGTGCTACACAACTATTAAGCCAAATGCAACAATTAATTTGGTTCAGTTGGTTAGATTTTGTCAATTTTACAATTAATATTAGGACAAATTACACTAACAGTTCCTATAATTTGGGACTTGTATAATTTTAGTCTCTGATTTTTTAATTGTGATACATTTGACCATAAATTTTAAATTTTATTTAAAATAAGGATAATTGAAAATATTGTTGTTCCATTTGAAGGGCAAAGTCATCATACAACTTATTTTGTGTTGATTAACTTATATGTTGTTTGAAATATAATGGTATTTTTTTTTAGTGAATAACTTTTTTTTGTTATAAAGATCTGTTTGGTTTGGTTTGGTTTTCACAAATTTTTTCTAAGCAACTACAAATTAAATTGGTGAAAAAAATAAAAACACATTATTTTTATATAATTTTATCTTTTGAGATGGTAGAAATAATTTTTTTGATATTTATTTTCGTTAAATTAGTTTTTATTTTTTTTAAAATCAAACATAACGATAACTTTGATATTATTATTAAACCAATCCATTAAATCAAAAAATCCAAAACTAAAAATATTTTATATATTAAACATATCAATTATACATTAAAAGTCTAATAACCATTCATCCATTACATGATAACCATTCAAAAATATCTGTTAACAAAAAATACAACCATTTAGTACATGATAAGCATAAAAAAATATCAACAAAAACAACCATCCATTACATAGTTATTATCCAAACACATACTAAAAATTAATTTGCTAATAAAATATAAATATAAAAATTAATCATTTTTATATAACTTTATTTTTGGTGGGTAGATATATTTTTTTAAAATTTAAAAATAATTTTTTGACATTTATTTGTGTCTAATTAGTTTATGTTTTATCAATCTGACAACTTTGCCCTTGAAAATGGAGCAACAATGTCTTTAATTATTTTTATTTGAAACGAGATTCAAAATGCAGGATCAAATGTATCACAATTGAAAGGTCTGAGACCAAAGTATCACAAACCCTAAACTTCAAGGACCGTTAATGTAATTTGCCCTTAATATTAATATTCAAATCTTATGAGAAAATTCCATATATTTATTTTTACATAAAAATATAATAATAGGCAAATATATTAAGTTCAGTTCAGTTTGGATCTATAATTGAAGCCTTATAATTGAGAATCGAGTCGATTTAAAAGATTCAACAATTTTCAAAACCATAATTAGAACCAAAACTAATAAAAACTATACTAAAATGATAGTTTAAATTGGATTAAATCGATTTACTAGTTGATCGATTTTTTTTTAACACTACTAATAATTTTTCCCAATTATTCTATTTATACATAATTTATTTACAAAATCAAACACAATCCCAGATAAGGTTTACCTCATACCAAGAATAAGACAACATTCGAATATATGTTTCATAGACTACATACTTTGTTTCATTTGATAGTTAAAATCAAATTTTTAAAAATAAAAATTATAAACTCACATTATTTTTATATTAATCCTTTTGGTTTGACATCAACAATGATTATCTCTTCTCTCAATCATTCTTTTATATTATTGTTGGTATTTTTTCATTTTCAACTCTATATTTTGGCAAATATTCGAGTAGCGATGGTGGCGGAAGTTGGGCAACGATGTTGGGAATGACGTCAATAGAGACGACAGATTTAATGCAGATCTTCCTTTTTCAAATCACATTTATGAGAAAAAGATTAATCAGTGTGTTTGGTTTGAGTTTTCTAGATTAAGTTTTTTGAAAATTGGAATTTTTTGGTTTTCGTATTTTTTTGTTTTTAGTGAATATTTTTTAAATTTTAAATATTTTTTTATTTTTTTAGATGCACCTTAGTTAGATATATCTAAAAAGTAAAAATTTTGTGAAAAAATATTTTAAAAAATTAATAAATATATAAAAATATAAAAAAATGTACTGAATTCTTATATTTTTGGTATTCAGTGAATTTTTAAAAGATTTTTTTAATAATTTTTTTACTTTTTAGGTATATTTATGTTAGGTGTGTCTAAAAAGTAAAAAATTTACTTAAAATATTAAAAAAATTCAGTAAAAACAAAAAAACACAAAAAATAATAAAGTAGAATTTTCTAAAAAGTGTTTTCTGAAAAATAAAAACAAGCAAGCTGAATAATTTTTCTTATACAGTAACTATTTTTTTTGATGAATTCATTTTTTTGTTGTTTATAATTTTTGTTAATTTATTTTTTTGCCCTTTAAAATTTTATTATTTTCATTTTCTTAATTGGTATATTATTTATTTTTATTTTAATAAAACTGCTTTATATGTTTTAAAAAAAACCTTTAGGTATAAAAAAAATAAATTATAAAAATGAAACCAAAATTTCGGCCGCACACCACATTTTGGTTTGGCGCTTGACCTTCGTCTCCCTCGCAATTTTCGATTACGGCTTCGAAATTTCGCCTCAAATTTTGTTGGAGCCCAAAACCAAAAAACAAAAAAAGAAAAAACACACACACACACGCCAACAACACGTCCCATAAAAGCTCCAAAACAACTTGAAAAACAGTCCTACATTAAAAAAATAAAGAACTTGTTTTTATTTTTATTATTTAAATAATCAAAAAAACTCGCACCGTACCCACGCACCACGTATATAATCTGCCTTCCTCGTCTCTCCGACGGACAGATCTCTCGTCGACTACTCAACAGCTATCAGTTTCTCATCCTCCAATTCGATTCCTTTCTCTCTCAATTTTCCCTTTTGTTTTCCCGGAAAATTCTTGTTTCTTCCTTACCCAAACATCGAATTCTCTCCGATTCGGTTCGCGGAAGAAAAAGATTCCGTCGGATTTCGTTGAATTTCGTCAGTTTACTGTTACATTGTGGGAATTAGGGTTTCGGAGGAGATTGATGTGAACTGGGTTGATTTTGGAATCGCGCTTAATAGGATAATTTTGGGTTCAAATTGGGGAACAATTCGGCGAGATTCCGAGGTTTGGTGTTTGTTTGAATCGAAGTTTGTTGTGAAATTAGGGTTATGTTGTTGATTCGGGAAGCGAATTCGATAGGTTAAAATGCTTGGAGAAGATGATTTTTAGACGGACGATGAAATTCGAAATGCAGAACCTCAAGCGGTGCATGGCGGAGGGCATGGATTCGGAAGAGGAGGAGAGAGAGGCGGGTTCTGTGAATCCGAAGAAGCAGAAGAAAAATGGGTTTTACTCAGTTCCCGTGAAGAAGGGCTTCGATAGGATTCATGGCGATGAAGTAGGTTACAGTAGCGTCGTGGATTCTTGTTGCAACGGAGTTTCGTATCTTGCCGTCGAAGTTGAATCGGAATTCAACAACCCTAATAATGGAAATCAGAGTCGTCCTCCGCTTTTGAGATCGTCGCGAGGACGTGTTCAGGTACTTCCGTCTCGATTCAATGACTCTGTTATCGATTCATGGAAGAAGAAGAACTGTTCTACACTTGATGATGATAACGAATCGTGTTTTGATGGCAGTGAAACTGCAATGTTCAATAAAAAGAGAATTATACGTGAATTGGGAGACAAGTGTAGTTTACAAAAACACAGTTTTAATCCGTTTTCTGTGGAAGTAGAGGAGGAGGGGGCAATTGGGTGCAATTGGTTCAAGGATTTGAGTTCTCGAAGCTCTGTAACATCGATTCATGAGGAGAACAGTTCACCTTTGTTAGAAACTGATGAGTATGTTCCAAGGCTGCCTAGTAATTTTAGCGGTGAAGAGAAATCGGCAGGGAAAGCTTCGAAGAGGACGGACTTTTATAAGCCAGAGGACTTTGTTTTAGGTGATATCGTTTGGGCAAAATCAGGGAAGAAATACCCGGCTTGGCCGGCTATTGTGATCGATCCCCTTTGGCAAGCTCCTAAGCCGGTCCTGAAGGCTTGTGTTCCCGGCACCATCTGTGTTATGTATTATGGATTTTCAAAAAATGGAAAACAAAGGGTTCTTTCTCTCTCTCTCTCTCTCTCTCTCTAAACAAACATTCATATATACATATATATATATTTGGTGGACTTAAATTGATTGTTATTTGCAGGACTATGCATGGGTGAAAGATGGAATGATTTTCCCATTCTTAGAGTACATGGACAGGTCAGTACGCTATGGGTTTTAATAAAATTGCAATTTCATTGTGATTAGGATATTGGGTTTCACCAAAATTTCTCTTGTTTAGATTTCGGATGCAGACACAGTTGTATGGCAGCAAGCCAATAGATTTTCAAATGGCAATAGACGAGGCAATTTTAGCAGAAAATGGTTACACTGATACAGGACTTGAAAGTGATCCTGCAACAAATCACATTGAAATTCAAGAGGCAACTGGTTCCAATCATGATCAAGAGGGCTGGTCTCATAGCCAGGCAAGTTGCAGATCCCAATTTTGTCTCCATTGATTCCAACTTTTTGCTAATAATTGATATCGGGATGATTGAAAAAAGTTTTTTGGGGCACAATTTAAAGGGAATGTAGAAGTCTATCAACATAGCTGAGTTCTTTCTATTTGTTTTATTTTTTGGAGCACGATTTTAAAATTATTCTTCTGAATTGTTCTGGCCTTCGGGGTTACAGTTTATGTTTTTTAGTTTATTGCTATGGTTAGGTTGATGTTTCAGAAGGTTTGTAAATGGATTTATGGTTTCAACAATTGTTGAGTGACAAGATAGTTTTCAGGAAGGTTGGATATATCCAGCCAACTTCATCAGAATGTCAGATGCTACTCTAAAATAAAATCTGTTGTGCCGACTTGTTGCAGATGAAGTGGCGTTGCTTTTGGAATGTCACCAACCTATTTGATAACAAGATTGTTACCTGGTTAGAGATCTTAAGCTTATAGGTCACTGGTAGGCCTTAAGCCCTATATAGGCCTTAGGCCCTCTCCAGTCGAACAATTTTTTACTTAAATTTGAGTAAAAGCTTTTTTCATATGAAACACTCCAATGGAACTCAGATTCAACCATAAATTTAAGTATAAGCTTCAGTAGTGGCAAAGTTGTAAATTTGAAAGCTACAAAATGGTCTTGAAAAATTTGAGTCTTCCTTGATTTGGGTTAAAAAAAAAAGGGTAATACTCTATTTGATATAAGTTTGAGTCAATGAGTGGAGTGGTTTTTGAGTAATTTTTAAATTTGATATAGGTTTGAGTTAAGGGTTGGAGATGCCCTTAGAAAGTGCTAATGTTGAGCTTTATTGGAACCATCTGGTTAAATATATTTAGAGAGCTTTTCTACTTTCCTTGTGGACTCAAGGACTTGGTGTTGGTTGATTATATGGCTTATGCTAGATTTTAGGGCCTTCAAAGTTGAAGATAGTAATGATAAAATGTAAAATAACAAGAAAGCAACTGAATAAGACCAGGATTCTGTATACGAGCTACAGTGAACCATTTTCATTTAACATTGACAAAATGCAAAGTGCTGCTTTATAATGCATATGCAGGTGTCCTCAACATTATCTTTTGAATTTTAACCTTTTAAGTTATTAGTTCAACTGAAGTACTTTCAAATTGTTGTTTAATTTCTCCTGATATATTTTACTTTGCAGGATGCATATTATAAGAAGAAGGACACACAACTTTGTCACAGTTGTGGCTTGATTCTGCCATGCAAAACAACAAAGAAAAAGAAGGGCTCAACTTGTGAAGTTCAGTATTTATGCGAACATTGTGCTAAGGTTAATAAGAAATGCCTAAATTTGTTTTTTTTTTTTTTTGTTTTTTTTTTAAGTTTACTTTTAATTATATTAAAATACAAGTTCTGTTTTTATGTTATGTATGCATGAATGGTTTTCGCAGTTATGGAAATCAAAACAATATTGTGGTGTATGCAAGAAGATTTGGCATCATTCAGACGGTGGGAGCTGGGTGAGATAATCAACATTGTATTTAATTTTGTATCATTCTCTTCTGAAAGATTATTTAATTAATGGATGTTTTCTTTAGGTATGCTGTGATGGTTGCAATGTTTGGGTGCATGCTGAGTGTGCCAAAATTTGTGACAAACTTTTAAAGGTCTGCCCTTGTACCATCCTTGATCTGCAATCTTAGGGTTTGCATTTTTCTATATCTGTCTTGCATGACTTTGTGATGTGTAAGAGTTACTGAATGGATTAAATTTTGAAGGATCTGGAGCACATTGATTATTACTGCCCTGAGTGCAAAGGAGAGTCTAATTGTGAACTATTGGTTACAGAAAAACAGCAGTCAAAAGTCAGGTACATTAGCATACATGGAATTTATCTTATCTGCAATCTGCTTGTGAGCAACATTGTATGTTACTTTCTTAAATCTTTCGGATGTTGGAAGTTTTATGCTTAATGATGTGATTAATCATTTAAACAGTCCTACTGAAAACAGTGGTCAAACCGTGATGCCTAACAAAGTAACTGTTGTCTGCACTGGAATGGAAGGGATCTATTTTCCAAGTCTTCATTTGTAAGTTCTGACCCATAACATAAAGTATGATTTTTACATGGATTCTTATAATGTTCTTTACTCTCCTGGAAAATACCTGCTAGAATCTAGGATGCAGTTAATCTTTACCTATTAGATGGACTTGGGTGGAGGGTCGAGTATGGGTATGTGTCCAACTGTTGAATCGTCTAATTCTTAAACACCGATTTGGAACTTGGTTTATCAATTTGGCTTGTATCTGTGATGTATTGTAAAAGAAAATTAGGTATGATGTTTAATTTGCTTATGTTTTCTTCATCTTTAGAGTTGAGTGCAAGTGTGGTTCATGTGGAACAAAGAAACAAACGGTTGGTGAATGGGAACGACATACAGGTTCTAGAGCGAAAAAATGGAAGGTTAGCATCAAGGTGAAGGGTTCAACTCTAACGCTGGAGAAATGGGTTTGTACCAGATCCTTTCATTCTGAAGCTTTACCTGATTATCTTGTCTAATCTGTTTTTTGACTTGTTTATTCAGTTTAATATTAATATGCTATAATAATAAACTGCTTTTTTTATTGGTGAGTACGGGTTGTTCTATGCATCAAATGCATAGTTGACATCATGTGAATATCACATTATATTCTGATATTCTGAATTTTTGTTGCATCTTTTCTCTATTCTGGATTGAGGTAATAACCAAATTGAGTGTTGTAGCTTGCTGGAGGATGGTAGATAATCTCTACTTGTTACTTCACCATTTTGTGTTTAAATTGTTCCTCTATAGTGAGTGTTAAGCATTATATTTAAACTTGGTAAAATGGGTTAGCTATTGCCTATATGGACATATGTTAGTTATCCTGCCGTTGTTAAGATATTATTATTCTGTATTCTGAAACTGTTCTCTTTAGCCTTGATTTATATGTGTTTTGGTTTTGCAATGTCCGATGCTTGTAGCATGAACTTGTAATGTGTTTCTGTGAAACTATGAGCTTGTAACATCTGGTATTATAACACATTTTTTAATTCTGTTTTTGAGCTCCCTTCCCATCTTTGACTTCTGAAGATGGAGACTTTTAAATCTTTTGTTGGCTAATTTGAAGCTTTCTTCATAACTCCGGAACTTCTTCGTAGTGGCTCCCTTCCATGCCTCATTTCATAGGGAACCTCAAAGTGGCTCTATTTCATTATATTCCATCCATATCCCAATTCCATTCATTTAATATCCCTTTGGTGTCATTGACATAACAAATGTCGTTTCTAGTCTATCTCTTTCTATGGAAAGTTTAAAATCATCATATAATAATCCAGAAATATGGTTAATGAATTGATACTATGCATATATCCTTGCAGATTGCAGAGTATAATGCAAATGGCTTTAATCCGCTGAAGTTAAATAAACAGCAGCTACTTTCTTTTCTCCAAGGTAACACTGTACTTCACTGAAATTTTTACGTTGAAGTTGTGTACGTATTATTTGTTGAACATGGAGTGAAAGCATTTGTTGGGTAAATCTTACTGAGCAGTTAATTGATTTTGCAACTGTTTTTACTGTGACAGAGAAATATGAACCTGTCCATGCAAAGTGGACAACAGAACGATGTGCTATATGTAGATGGGTTGAGGATTGGGACTATAACAAAATTGTTATTTGCAACAGGTGTTACTATTCTTCATGAATCTTTATGCTTAATCATCACATTTTATGCATTTGAATTACAATTTATTTGCTGAGATGAGATAGCACCTGATTTAGGCACTCTAGTAGAATCATCTGAGTCAATTTTATTTTTAACTTGTTGAGTTCAGGTGTCAAATAGCAGTCCATCAAGAGTGCTATGGAGCAAACAATGTTCAGGATTTTACATCATGGGTTTGCAGAGCATGCGAAACTCCTAATGTTGAGAGGGAGTGTTGTCTCTGCCCTGTTAAAGGCATTCCCATTGATATCCTTATTTATGCGTTAAATACCCAGTTTCATTTTCTGTTTTTTGATTCTTATAGATTTGAATGCTGCTTCTGCAGGGGGAGCTTTGAAGCCAACTGATGTTGACTCCCTGTGGGTCCATGTCACATGTGCTTGGTTCCGGCCTGAAGTTTCTTTTGTAGATGCTGAGAAGATGGAGCCTGCAGTTGGACTTCTTAGAATTCCATCACATTCTTTTGTAAAGGTATGAGTCTTATTTAAAATCATTGTGGAAATGATGTTTCTAACTGACACAGTGATGCAGCCGACACTGCAATGATAAAATTTTGTCAGCAGTGCTTCAAGGCTGGAATATAATTTAGTGTTATACTGTTGTTGGATTTTTTTTTATATTATCTTTGAATGAATTATTATTCATAACTATGACAAAATAAATATATAAAATTATATATCCACGTAGTGTCCTTTTTTTCCAAAAAAGTTACCATTTTAAAGTGTCCGTGCTTCTTATACCAGGAAAACATGCGGTTTTAGCGGGTTTGAAATAGTTTGGATGTGCCTTTGTCGAGTTTTGAAGCAATATGGGTGGTGAATCATGAACTAAAATGCAAATCGACGGATTGAGTGTTAATCCATGATTAATCTGTGGATCAATTAATTTCAGTTCGAAAATTCCCCCAGCCACTCATGGATTAGCCAATAATTGAATAACACATAAACTACTAGTGTACCATGCTCACCTAGTATCCTCCATCACCTTGCTGGCTCGATGTGTCTCCGTGTATAATAATAAAACAACAACGCTTTTTGAAGGATTTGAATTTGAACCTGTCACTTTTATGAATTAAGAGAAGCTTCTGCTGCACCACTCGACTCCATTTTTGTTATTTGATTCCGTATCTTGATATTATTGAACTTACAAAAATTAAGTACTGAATCAGCTAGTAAAAGCATCTAGATATTTAGTACAAAAATTATATGACTCAAAAATTATGCAAATAATTACTAATATAATCTTAATTATATTAAAATATAACAATACTTAAATAAATTATTTTTTAAAAAAATAATATGATATATAAAATTATATACTATAGATGCCCTCATGGTGCTCTTGATCTTTGCCGAATTAGTAACTTGGGCATGGACAGACCAGCGTGATTATTTTGAAAAACTAGAAGACATGGCATGTGAGGGACATGTGCAAAAGATATATTTGTATTATTTTTCATATATATGAATTTCATTCAAAGATGATAAACGTTAATTTCTTAGGTTTAAAGTAGAAGGGATTAATATGTATAAATTTATGTTGTATCCAAATTTATTTTTTCAAACTTATTATGTGTGTGTCCACCTAGGTGTCCGAAGTGTGCCTGGGTCAATTTTTTGAAAAAAATAGTAGGACACAGAGTGTTTGACGAGTGTCAGTGTTTGACAGGCACCCCAACTTCTTGGAAGTGTATATGCTTCTGATTTTAGAGTATATGTTAGATGATAAATGTATAATTGCTATTTAGTGGAACAAGTTGCCATTAATGTTATGTCTTTGGTTTTTTCACCTCCTCTACATGAATCCACGCAAAAAATGACAATTGTACATCTAGGATCCACCATATTTAGAAAAGAAATGGACCCACTATTATTTTTTGAATATGATGGCTCCTGCATGTACACAGTATTTGTTGTGTGAATCTACATAGGAGACTGAAAAAAAAAACTGTGAAATACATCTGGTGATATGCCCTCATGTTTCTAACCTTCTATTTTAAATGTGATACATTTGTTTGAACTGCAGCCATGTGTTATTTGCAAGCAGACTCATGGTTCTTGCACTCAGTGTTACAAGTGTGCCACTTCTTTTCATTCAATGTGTGCATTGAGAGCAGGATATCGCATGGAAGTAAGTTTGCCATGTTTCTTTTTCTATTATGAACAAATAGAAACTACACTATTTTTATAGGCTACTTAAGCTATTGAAATTATTATTTGCAGTTCAGAATGGTTTGCAATAAATTTACAACACGTCTGTATTCATATGCATTTTATGATGATTATCTCATTACAGTTCTCGAGTTGGAATAAATAAACGGAATACCTTGTCTATGGTGTTTAATAGAAATCTGTTTTCATATTTGAATGACCATCAGATCATTGCATCTTATTCTGTTCATCTTTGTCAAGGGGCAAGATCTTATAAGCAATGATTGACGTAATATGGATCCATACTACCAGAAATGCCATAATTGATTCTCATGGTATCCATTTCTGTAGTAAAAGGGTTGTAGTATTATGCTCATTTGTAGCATCTTTGAGATCTATACAAATTGTACAGTGTGCGTGGTATTTATAGAAATGGTTGATAGAATAAAGCTGAAAAGGGTGCTCTCAACCAACTAGAATTCCATGATCACTGAATTTATTGTGCCAATGCATAATGCACCTTTGAAATTCTTAACCGATGATAATCTGATATATAGCTAAAAAAGAGAATGTGCCAATTTAGTGGTGATAAATGAGTTATTTTAAACAAGACCAAAGATTCAAATTGACATGGTTATTGTGATATTTTAATGTTCAATATGCTCTGTAAGATCCCTTCACTTAACAGGGAATACTTTCCATTTTCTTTCCGCTGCTAGTTTTGTGATTATCATGATTTGACTTTCAGATGCATTGCTTGGAGAAGAATGGGAAACAAATGACCAAATGGGTTTCATATTGTGCGGCTCACAGGTAGAATTTTGTCCCTCTTCTCTTTCCTTCAATTATTTTTCTTCTTCATCGTCGCTTCGTTTTTTCACCATTATATTTACAGTTTTTTGTGCAAAATAGATCCCATTTTTTTTATAATCTCTATAGCAGAGGTTAGCAGCCAGGTGTGAAATCTAGCTTGTTTTATAGGACTTTTATAAGGTGTGCTATGATTTATGGTACATAATGGTGCTTGGTTAACATAGTCAAAAAATGAGAGTAGCTAAAATGATAATATTAAGATGGAGGAGTAGGGTTACCAGAAAAGAGAGATTAGGAAATGAATGCATTAGGGGAAGTTACAAGCGCACCATTTGTAGATAAAAGAAAGCTAAAGTTGTTCAAGATGGTACCATGACCAACTACTGTGTCGGTATGGAGTGATTTGAACTATGTTTAGGGTCTAAAAGAAATAGGGGTAGGCCAAGGACACAAACTGAGACAGTAAGAAAGGACATAAGATATGTTATGTTAAATGCGTATTGGTTAATAGAGTCAACTAGAAGAAAGTGATCGTTTAGCCTACCCCAAAAAATTGGGAAAGGGGCCTGTTGATTTATTTTGAGATGTTTTATGTTAAATGCATATGCATCTAAATCGTCAAGTCGGTAACAGTAAATTCTGCAATTGATTGCTCATTCACTGAAGTCATGGAAAAAGAGTTACTTTTTCTTTTTGATTCTCTTGCTTCCTTCTCTTACAAGTTCAAGCAGCACTAGACTAGTGCCATTTCTTTTTGGCTCTGGTCTGCTTTAAATGGCATGAATATTTGAATTTTGGATTCATTAATGCTTGATAGCCACTAACCTGCCCCCAACCCTCTAACCCCACAGAGACAAGGAAAATGTAGGGTAGTTCTGGTTTTGCTTTGGCTATTGCAGATACTGTGTTTTCATACCTTGTTTTTTTTGGTGCAGGGATCCTAACCCCGACGGCGTGTTAATTATGCAGACTCCGGTTGGGGTATTCTCTACTGGAGGCTTGCTCCAAAACCAGAAGCAAGAACATTACTTCAGGGGTTCAAGGCTTGTTTCAACTAAGAGAGCAGAACTTCCTGATCTGTCAAATGATTCAAACGTGGATACTAATGACTTTGAGCCACTCTCTGCTGCAAGGTGTCGTATCTTTAGAAGATCAAAAAATAAGGTATAATATATAATTTTTTCTTTATATGTGGCATTAGACGCCATTTTAATGCATCTTGAATGTTTATAACTGAGTTCTTTATTTATTTGTGATAATTCTTGTCACTTTCTTGCATGTTTTCCTATGTACCCTTGCGGTTTTTATTGTCAAGGCCAAGGGTCTCTCTCCCTTAGCTAGATTGTAACAGTATATTTAACTGGTAACAGTATATTTAACTGGGACCTATCTTTCATATATATCCCCTTACTGTTTTGTAGAATGCTGGAGCAGAACCAATATCGCACCGACTGAGGGGGCCAAGCCATCATTCTTTAGACGTGATAGATTCCTTATACTCAGATGGAGTAATTTCAACACCTCAGTATATGGAGTTTCTTTATGCTTTCAAAAGATGCATTTGAACTTTTTATCCTCAATTTTTTTTTTATTAAGCAACTTTTGGTTAGCTTCCTTATAGGATAAATAAATTTGTAATTTACATGTTTTGTTACTCTCTATAGGAAGTTGAAGATCCAAAGGCTTTTTCTACATTCAGGGAACGGCTCAACCACTTGCAGGCAAACTTTCTTTCACCATGAGCTGTTATTGTTGCCTACTTTGTATGACTCTCATTCTACAAGTACTTTTGCATTTTTCAGAAAACAGAACGTTATCGGATTTGTTTCGGTAAATCTGGAATACATGGATGGGGCCTATTTGCACGTCAGAATATTCAAGAAGGAGAAATGGTACCGTGTAGACTTGGAAAAAAGTCTATTTCTTTGTGTGTGTGTGTTCCTTAATTACCAATGTCAGAAATCTTTTCTATGTTTGATGCATTCCATATGATGCATGTTGTTTTATAGACATAGATATACATTTGGGTTTTGTATTTATTTTGAAATGATACTCTAATGCCCCAAACTGTTCCTTCCATTCTCTGAAGTAGTTTCTTCAAGTATTGCATTACACTGGAGTTTCTGTGACATACTTGTATTTAGTGTAATTTTTTTTCCTTTATAGTGATATAATCATTGATGCTGGCAACATACATCTTCAGGTTCTTGAGTATCGTGGTGAGCAGGTGAGGCGTAGTGTTGCAGATTTAAGAGAAGCACTACGGTTAGAAGGAAAAGATTGCTATGTGAGTTAATCCTTTATGATACTTTATGTTTGCCTGTTTGTTTGTGCGTGCATGCATGCATGTCAATTTTCAGTTTTCAATCTGTTCTCAATGTTTTTATTGATTTCACTAAGAACTTGAGATTTGAACAAAGTTTAAGTGACCTGCCAAATTGTCAGTCTACTCTTTGAAGATTTCAAAATTTTAACTGATTTCATTTCTGGAATCTTTGTTTATCTGAGTAGGACTCTTTATTTTTGTTATTCCCATTTTACAATACTATCATTTTGATTAAACCAAGTTAGTTTTTAATCAAGCTTGTTCAGAACATCTCTTATTTCAATGTTTATTGTTCTTGATTGCACTTGGTCAAGTGTGTTTTTGTATGTTCACTGTGATGAAATGTTTTTGCAGCTATTCAAGATCAGCGAGGAAGTAGTAATTGATGCTACAAATAAAGGAAATATAGGACGATTGATCAACCATTCTGTAAGTTTCTATTTTAGAAATTAGAGAATTTCGTTTATTTATGATATCAATTCACTTGTGTGTGCATGTGTATGTATATAACATTTTACTTGTTGCAGTGCATGCCCAACTGCTATGCAAGGATCATGAGTATGGGTGAAGAAGAAAGTCGGATAGTTCTTATTGCCAAGACTGATGTGGCTGCTGGTGATGAGTTGACGTATGCGTCTCTGAATTCATTTTGCTTGAAATTTAGTTGCTTCAGTTTTGGTTTGAACAAGATCGATGAATTAAATCCAACCTTGACATTTCCTTTTATTCTTTCAATTGCATAATGTTTGGTCACTGTCTGACAGGTATGATTACTTGTTCGATACTGATGAGCGTGAAGAATCCAAAGTCCCCTGTTTATGTCGAGCTCCTAACTGTCGGAAATTCATGAATTAGGTTTACATGAAAAAAAAAATAAAAGAATGGACAGCTTTTTTTTTTTCTTCTTCAAGTGGCATTTGACCATCTCACAACCCATGAGATTTTGTGTGTTTACTATAGTGAATTTGTAATTCTTTTACAACCCCAACCATTTTTTGTAATTTGCTTTTTTAGTTACAATAACATGTGAATTCACCAACTATAGGCTGGTATTTTTGTAGATTTGCTGCCTGCCTTCTTATTAATGATTATAATTTTTGCAGACAAGGTTGTGGAATCAACTCATGTTAAAATTACTTATTCAAAAAAAAAAAAAAAAGAAGCCTTGTTAAAATATTACAATTTCTCAATCAAGTTTTTTTTTTTGTTTTTTCTTTACCTGTGAGATTGGATTAACTTTCTAATGAAAAAAATTTACCTTTCATTGCTGGAGTGTGGAAGATAAGTGGATCGCTGGTCTATGTTGAATGTGGGGAGATGAAGATCCACATATTGAAAGGGGAGATGAAGATTGGTGGATCGCCCTTCTCTATTGAAGGGGAGATGGTGGTGCTTGTAGCCAACAAATTCAGTTTAAATGTACGTTTTTAAAATTAAAGGAACTATAATAATATTTAAAATTGTTGAGGAATTGTCAACGTAATTAATCCATAAATACTTATATTCAAACCTAAATATGGTAGGACTAAAAAAATTTAATGTTCTCTTAATGAGTTGAAAAATTTGTTCTATTAAACCTTACATAATCATTGCCAATGGTGAAAATTTTATAAAATTATATGTTTTTCCTAACTTTTTAAACAACATGAATTTTGAAATTTTTATGTATAGAATCAAGTGTCCTTTTAATTGAATTATTTGGCTTATACGCTGTGGCCATGTTTGTTTAGCGGGGTAGGGGCCGGATTGTATTAGTATGGGCGTGGGTCTCAGTCACACTTTGTTTGGTGATGATTTGGAAAGGGGGATTACTAGGGTGAGGCGCTTAATAATCCCCTTCAGGGATTAGTTTGATTGGATTTTGGATAGAATTAGAAAAATAGTTAGTGCATCGTGTCTAATTTATATATATAAAAAATATATATATATATATTTTTTATCAAGTACACCTATTTACTTTAATATTTGTTTTAGTTTTTTTTTTTAATATAGAAATAAATTTTTTTTATTTATTTTATATAAAAATAATTTAACAATCTTATCACTAACTATCTTTCATACTATCATCAAAACAAATCTATTTTTAGTTAAACCTTTCACTAACAATTTCATCCAATCCAATTTAATCTACCAAATAAACGTGGCCTTTTTGTTAACAATTTGCCTTGAGCCCCTAAAACTTGGCCTACCCTTGTATGTAATTAACTCTTGATTTTAATTTAAAGTTTAAAATTATGTTTAGCTCCTGTATTTGTGAAGGGAAAATGTTAATATTAATTTTTTTACAAATTCAAGATCAGAAGAGAACCTAAATGTCAAATAATTAAATGGACCTTACCTTTCAATATGCTGGAATTATGGCACAACTGTAATTATCTTCACATGTGAGACAAGTTATATTATGGGTAAATTACACTCACCTCCCCTTGAGGTTTCTACAATTATAGGGGCTTCCCTTATAGTTTCAATAATTACAAAAACCTCCTTTACTTTTTTCAACATTATCAAGAATCGATCTTTCCATTAATTTAAGCCAAACGGTGTTAACTTGGTTCTACAAATAACCATAATACCCTTTACACTTAATACCTTTTAATTGTAATTTACCTATATATTAAATTATCATTTTATTTCTCACAATTTTTTTTTTTTGTATTTCCTTGACATTCTTTTTTTTTTTTTTCCACTATAAATTTGAACTTTTATAAGTTAAAAAAAAATAAAAACCAACCATTAATGAAATTAAGAAAGAATATCCATGTTTCTTATTTGAATTAATTTTGAGATTTAATTTAATAAAAATAATTTAAAGGGTCATTTTTTGATAAATCTTCTTTTTAAGTGTTTTATTCCATTTAACCCATATTCTTTTTTAATAATCCATTAAGTTCTGTTTAATATAATATGACCAAATCATCATTTCTAATTTTTTGCATATATTTCTATTTTGAAACTAATACATAACAATAGTCCCTCATTTTATGAAAAAAAAAATCTCTCATTCATTCTAAAGAGAAAATATTTCCATTAAAATCTCAAATTATGAATTTTGAACCTTTTTTATAATTTGAAAATTTTAAAAATAACGCAACAAAAAATCTGAATGAAAATTAAAGTAAAATGTGAATGATCACAGAAAACAAGAAACATACACTTTTGAAAAAAAAAAACACATACTAAAGTATAATTTGAATGTTACAATAATAACAAACATATAACTAATTTTCGAAAAAATAAAATTCATACCAAAATACAATGTGAATGTTCATAATTTATAATTAACATACAATTAGTCTTAAAAAAAATAACTCATACCAATATAAACATTTACACTGCAACATAAAACAAAATTGAAAAAGTGAAAATCGACTATTTCAATTGTTTAATGGTAACAAAAATGATTGTTCAACTAACAAGTATAGTAACAAAAACAATAAACATACAATTAAGGAGTGGTTTTGGATGATTTAAATAAGTGTACTTTTTGACTTTTTATGAAATATGAGTTAAGTTTGAAGTAATGTGGTAAAGAGGTGATGTGACTTAAACAAGATGATGTGACTTAAATAGAATAGTGACTTTTTAACTTTTTAAGATTATGACAAACAAAGCCTAACTTTCGAAAAAATAAAACTTATACTAAAATACAATATGAATGTTTATAATTTACAATTAATATACAACTAGTTTTAAAAAAATAAAATAAATTTATACCAATGTGAACATTTACACTACAATGTGAAAATATAAAATAAAATTTAAAAAAAAGTGAAAATCGACTATTTCGATTGTTCAATAATAGCAAAAATGATTGTTTAACCAACAAGTATAGTAAAATATATATATATATATATATAACCAACTTTCGAAAAAAAAAAGAAAAAAAAAACTCATACCTAAATATAATGTGAATGTTCACAATTTACAATTAAAATACAACTAACCTTAGAAAGACTAAATTTATACCAATGTGAACATTCACATTGCAGCGTGAAACAAAATTGAAAGGAAAAAAAAAATGTTTGTTTCAATTGTTTAATGGTAACAAAAAATGATTATTCAAACAACAAATATAATAACAAATAACCAATAACATGTAAACATTCACATCTTGCAAAATATATAATTATGTCCATATCTATATTCCAACACTTATTTCTCAAACTTTCAAATAATGTGAAATGTGAATATTCACACTAATTGACAAAAAAAACGGAAACAATAGAATTGGAAATCCACAAAAAACTTAATCATTCTAAAAAAAAAAAAAAAAAATCACTCAAATCGTTATCTTCATCATTATCTTTATCATTATCACTATCATTAATAATCTATGCAATTTTACAATTCTACCAATCCAAATTAGACCAAACCAAACTTACCTCTGAAGAATATGTTTGTAACAAAATTGACTGGACATAAACAGAGTTTTGACTTACAATAATGAAGAAATATAGAGTTTTGAACACATAGTAACAATGGATGAACATAGAATTTCGAACACAAAGTAATAATGGAGGAACACAAAACTTCACCGCAACAATGGAGGAATATAATATTATTTCACCACCATGTGTAAACTAGAGTTTTTAAACCCTACCAAATAGAGAGTTTCGAAATCCTAACACAACGAAATAATACCACAAATATGAATGAAATTGATAAAAAAGAAAAATGTGAATAATGGTAACTACCAAAATAGAGGTATCAAAAAAAAAAAAATGTATATATCATTTTTCTATATAATATACATCAACAGTAGACATAAGGGTATAATAGTCCAAAAAATAATATAAATCAAGAAAAAATGACCTCATGAGATAAAAATATAAATATATGGGACTAATTAGGTTATAATTTTTCTTAATGGATTTATTGAGTTAAAACACCTCTAAATGAGATTTTTCAATAAAAAAAACCCTTATTGATGGAGATATAGATTTTAGATGTAATAAATAACAAATTATTTGAGTATTTTATTATTTTCAAATAATTTATTTCTTCAAGTAAAATTATATTTTAATTAGATGTAAGAAATGACAAATATAAATAGTTTATTATTCTCAAATAATTTTTTTTATCTTTCATTCCCTACATCTAATTTTAATTTACTGCAACATGATTAGATATTTTTTCACTTTTATATTTATTTTTTAAAATTTTATTATTAAGGTGAGAAATATTGACTTATTTTTTCAATGATAATTAAAATTTGAGAATAATATAGGATTGTAAAAGATAAAATGATAATTTTTTTTAATATATTTATGGGGAAACATTTGGTAATTTTTATAAGTCAATTTTTTTTATTATTATAAATATGAAATGTTATTATGTTTATTTTTCTTTAAAAAAAATTTAATACACAAGTATGTTTACAAAACAAAAGAAAAAATAATGTTTCGTAAGTTGCTATGATATTGGGTGATGCTAGCTAATATGGACAAAAGAGGGAAACAAATTGAGAAGAAAACAAATAATAATAATAATAATAATAATAATAATAATAATAATAATAATAATAATAAATTATATGGTGTAGCTATTTGCTATAGTGACACTATGAAAAAATAAATATAAAGAAAAATGAAAGAAATAAAATAAAGAAATGGGAAGAGAGGGACAATTTCTCCGAATATATATTTTTCATATGGGAAAAAAAAATCAAATACCTATATGTATTTTTAAATTTTTGTTCAAACTCTAATTTCTCAAAATAATTATTTATAAAATTGGTGGTCTTTTTAAAAAATAAAACATATTTTATAATTTGTTTAGTAACTTTCAAATAAATGATTGTATTTAATCTAGTATAAGGTTTAATGACGATCAATTTATTAGCTCTTTTTTATAGATAAGGCAATGTTTTGTTATTATACTATATATATATGCTTGTCTCAACAATTTAGAATTTTTTTAAATATTCTATAGAATTTAATCATTTTGTTTAACATTATTAAAATAATGTATGAGTCTTTATTAATTTTTTATAAAACCTTAGGAGAGGTGAGTGAAATTTACTATCTGAATATATAAGAGTAATATTGGAATTTTTTACTCATAGTACATAACGTCAATATGACGTCATCATATCCTGTCAAATAAATTAACAAAAGATTAACGGTGGGGAATTTTAATAATAGTTTTAAAAGTAAGGGTGATTTCTATAATTATTGAAACTACAGAGGAGGTCCTTATAATTGTCAGAAAGCTAAAGGGAGGTGACTATAATTTACCCAACTTTCTTTTAGATAAATTACATTGAACTATTTTAAAAGTTTAAAGAAAATACAATAAGCTCCATAATTTAAACATAATTACATTAAATTCTCACAAAGTTTTAATTCATCTCACTCTCAACTCCATTTTCATCTATAATTTGTTAATCATATGGATAGAAAAATAATATAGTTATTTTTTTTAATATTAAAATGTATATTTTTTCTTTTTTATCCTTACCCTTTTGTACCATCTGAATTAATTCGATTTGTTTAAATAAATATAATTATAATAAAATTATGAGATTTGTATTTTCTCTTAACTTCTGAGGAGTTACTAGTCAGTGTAATTTACCCTCTCTTTTTGTTCCCCTTTTTTTTTTCCTTTTTTTTTTTTTTTTGTTGGTATTTTTCTTATTTGAATCTAGTGTTCCCGCGCCTATAAATATAAGAGAGTTGGAGTTTCCAGCTTTCACGGCCATTCGAATTTCGCTCTGTTTTTTGTTGCAGAAACAGAAACAATGGTGAAACGAATGCGAAGCTCCAAATCAATCTGCTGCTGCGCCTCTCCTCGCTTCTCCTTTCTCAATCCTCATTCCACTTTCTCCTGGTTCTCTCTCTCTCTCTCTCTCTCTCTCTCACACACACACACACACACACACACTTTCTGATTAAAATCAACTTGATTACGAAAATCATTTGAAATTCACTTGAATTTCGCAATCTTCTCTATCTCTGTACTTCGAATTTGAGAAAGAGATCAAGTCGAATTTGATAGCATTTGAATTTTTGTAGGTCAATATGCTGAAATTTGTTCTAGAGCGAGTTGCTTTTGATCTTAATGTGTAGCTTCATTTTCATTTGATCTCCTTGTTGGAGTTAAGTACACATTACACAAGCGAGCATTTTCTGAGAAAAAGCAACTTGAATACGAAATGCATTTCAATTCACTTTAATTTCGCAAGCTTCTCTATCTCTGTATCAAGTCGAATTTCATAATATTTGAATTTTTGTAGATCAATGTGCAGAAGTTTGTTGTAGATTGAGTAGCTTTTGATCTTAATGTGGAGCTTCATTTGATCGCCTTGCAGGATTTAAGATATTTATACTTTAATTTTTGTGAACTTCTCTTTCTCTCTTTACTTAAAATTTGAGCAAAAGATCAAATCGAATTTGATAACATTTGAATTTGTGTTGATCAATATGCGGAAATTTGTTGTGAAGTGAGTTGATTTGATTTGAAATTCACTAGAATTTCGAAAGCTTACTCTCTCTCTCTCTCTCTCTCTCTCTCTCTCTCTCTCTCTCACACACACACACACACACACACACACAAATCTGAGCAAGAGATCAAGTGGAATATGATAACATTTGAATTCTTGTAGATCAATGTGTAGAAATTTGTTGTAGAGTGAGTGCTTTTGATGTTAATGTAGAGCTTCATTTGATTTCCTTGCTGGATTTAAGATCTTTGTACTTTAATTTTGGCTCTGATCTTCAAAAAAATTGGATACATTCTTAATCATTGAAGCTCTGTTAAGTATTGATGTACTGGTTACAACTTCAATGCTGGTTTTCAACTTTGTCTGATCTTCAACATCGAATCATGAGTAGTATATCGATCTCTGTTTTTTTTTCAATATATGTGAAGCGATGAGCTTGAGTTGAGTTTCTTATAGATCTAATAAAGCGTAGAGTAGCTTATTTGAATTGCTTATTATCTGTTAGAACGCAAAGAAAACAAGGAAAAGTGTGTATAGTTTTTCATCTTAGGCTTTTTGCTGATTTAGCTTCTTATAGATCAAACTACCGGGCTCAACTATGTCATGTAGTTTTCTCAGGTTTCGTAATTAAAAATAACTAAATAAATAAATAAATCAGAAATTCAAAGCTTTGACTTATTTTATTTACATAGAAACCAAACAGAACATCTGTGAACAAACCTGCGAGTTTAGTCAGTAGTTGCCTTGAATTTCATTAATTAGAAGGTAGATTTAATAATTTTCACCTTCTCTGTGTTTCTGAGTTACGCTTAACTTGAAACTCGAAATTAATGAACTGCCTAAACTAATTTCCAGTGATGATTGAAATTTAGCTTGAATTCCTGCGACGAGGTTGAATTTACAAAAGAAATTTCTATAAAATGATACCCACGCTTGTTTTGCTTTATTTCCAGAATTGCTTTTCAATTTGTCGCATATATTGATCTGTGTTTGTCTACTTTGAACACAAAAAGGTACGAGGATGATGTGTGGACTGAAATTGCCAAATACTTGGATGGGAAATCTCTGGTAATGCTCGCAATAACATGCCAGTGGTTTTACCAAATTATCATGGAGGAGAGCATATGGAAGTTTGCCTGTTTGCGAGATCTTCAGGTCCCTGATCCTGGAGGTGTGGCTTTCACATGGATTGAGCTCTATGCTTCAGCTTTCGGTAAAGATTGGAGCTTTTTTAACACGTTATTGGTAGTACAATAAAATTGAACAGAATTGGTTAGTAAATAACATTCTCATGATCTGATCAAGATGTGATTGATTACTTGCAGATGGAAGTCACTCTTTCATGTTCCGTCAACAGGAGAAACATATCGGTAACTATTTTTGTTTTGGAAATTGAAATTCAAACTCCACTTTTAACCTCTCACAATCTCTTTGCGAGATGTTAAAAAGATATAATTTCCCTAGTATTTTCCCTCTGAAATTTATTCAGGTACTGGTGGCTTTTGTACCACAATATGCCACCAATTGTGCATTGAGCATAGAGGAAAAGAAAGCACATAATTACCTCTGGGGAGATTTTAGATCAGCTTCTTGTTGATAGATGACACTTCAGAAGTGTTTATTTATGAAAAACAAGATGAACAATGAGTGAAATGTGGAATATGCGTTGTTCACTTTTGTTTCCCCTACAGAAGATGCATTTTATGCCAATTTTATACCAATGTTTATTTATTAATCTGAACTAATTTGTAGCATGAGGGGGTGGGCAACTAGTGAGTTTTTTTTTCTATTCAATCTACTTTTTCAATTAAACAACAATGACAGATAAGCACACTCCATGCCCAGATTCATGATTTTTTATTATTATTATTATTATTTTTGTTTGTTTGTTTTTTGGGGGTATCAGATTGGATGCGAATTGGAGCATTTTTCTTTGATTCACCAGTTGCATTCTTGACGGAGAAGCTGATCCCTCCAGTGAAAATTCCACATGAAGAGACCATAGAGAAAATGTTGCAATTGAGTGGCTCTTGCGTGTTGAACAACATTAAAACTGGAATCTGGATAGCAGGTATTTCTAAGTTGATGCTATTACCTGGGCTACTTCTTAGCAAGTATTCAAAGTTTTACAATCACTTATATGGATCCTAACTGCATAATTCTAATTGGATCAGATTTACAGCTTGTTCGATGCCCTGTATGTGACCTCAATACATGCGATGGTGCGTGACAAATTAATGTTCCTTCTTTATAAACATCCACAAGAATTATAATTCCCTTTAATTAATTTCAGCAGGTAAGATAGTCATAAGGAGCATGATTATGATACACATCCAAGTCCATCAATAGGCCTACGATAGGGGAAGGGCATAAAAACAGATGTTGGACGTTGTCCTCATGTCTTGCTATAGTAACTTGTAGCATTTGGATTGTTCAGTTTGTTTTTTCAGAATTTTTTTTTTTTTGAAGAATACTAAAAATTAATTTGGTGAAAATATTTTTGAATTTTTAAAAACTGTTTTTGTACCAAAAAGAAAACAAAATGAAAATGGCGAGCCTTTTTTAATATTTTATTATTTTTTCACCAAATTAGTTTTCAAAAATTGTCGACAAATTCTTTTCTATAACGGGAGGGAAATGTAACTCATTTACTTAAGAAAGTAGTGACGGATCATTAATCCATTGCTTATAAATGAAAGCAAATGAAGCAAGAGGGTATCATACCCTATTTGTAATTTCCTAGTAACTTGTAGATACTAGAATTCAATAAGTTGGTTCTTTTTTGGAGGCCCAATTTCGTTTAGTTGCCAGAAATTTTTGCTGTTTACGTAGCCACAATTTTGTGTTTGTTGAATAGCCATGTATCAATCAGTAATAGCTGTCGCTATAGCCAGTATGTGACAAGGAGAAGTATTCAGCACTTAAAAATGATAAATTTTCCCTTGTTTTTTTCGCAGGAACAATGCAGACATTGGATGCGAGGCACATAGAGCTGTTCTTGAGCAAGGGATACCAGGACGAGAGTTGGGATTACAATTTGTTAGGATCTCATGAGATCAAAAAGCATGCTGATGGAGCTTCCGGTGGCATTTTTGACATTAAACATATCAGAGACCTCTCAACCTCTGGTAATTCCGACAAATTTTGAATATTCTGTGGAGTGGTAGAGATTTTCTTTATGTCACAAAATTGTGTTTCTTTTGTTTGGTTTTGCTTTCGGTTTCTGTTATGTGTTTTCATTTTTAGGAAAACACTAGAATCTTGTTGGCAAACTGTTTTTCTGGAAAATTTCTTGAAAAAAAATCTACTTTAAAGCAAGGTGTTTTCCTTTTTATTTTTATTTTTATTTTTTATTTTTGAAACACAAAAAAACAAAAACATAACCAAACAGACATAATTTCCAGCAAGGGTACTTTTTGCCTCACTTGTGTCACTCAATATTTGTGAAATTATTAGTTATTTCCGAAGATTGAATGCATGAAATGATCTTCTTCGATTTCCAAATGTATTGGCAGAGGTGTTTGATCTCAAATCATGGGCGGGGAAACCCAGGGACTGGCAACCAAAAGCCATGATAACTCTTCATGCAGTAGCAGTCAACACCAATTTACAGGAAAATGAAGGTATAGAGCTTATTCAATCCTGACTGTCCCATTTAAATCAATTTTTTTTTTTTGGCATAAATTTCCTTCTTGCTCCTCCTATAGTTCCAAGCGTGATCAATGAATCATTGTAGGATTCTCAGCTCGGATCTTTCTTGTCTCATTTTGCAAAGTCTCTTTTCACCACACAATCAGGTTATAGAGACTCATCGTGTGGTAAAGAGATATCTTGAGGTGAGATAAGAGAGATCTAATTAGGTTCTAGCCCTGATTGGACATAGAAAGTTACAATTTTTTGGCGTCAACTTATAAGCTTTAAAGTGGATTTTGTTTTTGACATGTTTTTGTCTTTAGTAAATTTTTTAAAAATTATAACAAATATATATATATATTTTTTCCTCTTAAACTTCTTCAAGACTAGATGACTCTAAATTTTTTTAAAATTTTGAAGAAAGTTTACATATGAAAAGTTAGCTTATTTTTATCTTTACTGAATTTAAAAAAAATAAATTAGAATCTTCTTATTTAGAAAGAATTTTAAAATGTATATATTTTGACTCAAAAGTTGAAAAGGCTCATTAAAAACAAAAATAAAGTCCAAAAAAATGACACTAGTTATAAGTGGCAAAGAGTACAATAGCTTAAATTTTCTTTGAAAGGTTTCATTTCGAAATTAACTATTTGTTTTATTTATTTATTTTGATGTGGAAAGCAGGACTACACATAAAATACCATGCCATGAGAGCTGGAGCTGATGGACAAGTTGTTTCGATTCGGATCTCTCAGCAGCTCCAGTAATTTGTGCCCAAATTCTGGCACTCTCTCTCTCTCTTTTCCACGGTGGGAAATTAGAATTTTCTTTCTTTTTCTTCTGAATTTTGCTATTCAGATCGAATATTAATACTTAACCAAATAAATCAAGTTGGTGTAGTTGCAATCAGTGTAATAACTTCATAATAACCCCTTGCGGAAAAAAATAAAATAAATAAATTCAGCGATTTTTACTTCCTCTTTGCATACGCAGCAGTGCACCTGTATGAATGATCTTAACAGCTATTTGTAGAGTTTTTTTTTTTACCAAACCCAGGTTTTAAAACAAAATTCTCAAAACTCACATAATTTGAAAATAAAGAAGGTAAAACCCATCTGTACACGCTAATTTGCAAAATGTTCTGATAATGTTTCAACTTAATTTTCCTGGGCTTGTTTTCTTGGCATAAAAATGTGATCACAAGTTGTCCTCTTCTGAAAATTCACAATTTTGTTGGTAACATCGTAATGACCTTTTCTATGTAACTTATACACCACTGTTTCGACTAACAATTTCACAAAAAGAGCTAATAATCAGTAGTAGTGCTGACATATAATTGAAACACATAATTAACTTCAAATATGTTCCAGCCCAGTTGCACCTCCCTCTCACATACGAGAGATTGGGGAATTTGATCCTTGCTAGAGGCAAGATTGGGCAACACTAACACCAACCCAATGCAGCTGCCTTACTCCCTCAAGTCTAAGCTAGATATATAAACTATATTTAAAAAAAAAAAAAAATCTATCTATAATCATCAAACAAAATAGCAGAAAATATCAAGATGTAGTGATAATAAGCAATGATACATCCATTATTGTCAAAAGAACTTGAGGGAATGTTTTAGTACAGAGGAACCCCATCAGATTGCTTCCCCTGGGTTCCCAACATGAACATCAAGGCATATATAAACTACATGACCAATCAAAAAAGGAGTAAAGAGACTTCAAAATGGACATCACAAGGTACAAATTCACCCACAACAAAAACAAAGTCATCAGAGGGATGCGATATCTCATTTCTTAGCAAGCAGCTTTTTTGGAAGCTTCTCCAAAGGTGTGGTTTTGAGAAGGAAGAGCCTGGCAGCACGCTCTTGCAATGTACCCCCGCATTTCAACCCACATGATTGCAGCTCCGATTTTAACCTTTCCATACCAAGAACCTAAAAGATCATACCAGAAAAATTCAAAATGTTAGTTGCTGTCAACGCTGCAAAAGTAGACGGCCTGTGTCAGCTTTATAATGGACTACAATAAGACATCATAAATATAAAACTGGCAAGATAATTTTACAAGTGCAATGTGAAATTTTGCAAGTTATAACTTTATGCTGTTTCTTTCCCTCTCTATAGGACATTATGAAATCAGAGAGACACGTTATTCAATAAACACGGTTCAAGAACAGACACAGTTTCAACTAACAGGCTATTATCTTCTTCTTTTGCAGAATGCATTGCAATTGACAACTTCATGGAAGAGACCATCAGTCCCTTGGTTGTTTTAAGAAAAAATTTCCCAATTTAATCCGAAAGCAAGGCAATCAAAACCAATTTACTTCACACACATAAACAGAAAGAAAAGTTGGTCACAATACCTCCAACTCTGCTGCTGAATTAAATTCATCGAAGTTCAGTGGCTTCACTGTATCTGAAACATCAGTGCTCATCGCCACAGTTTCTTCATGAACTACAGGTTTGGATTCGGAATCAACGTTGACTTCTGCATCATTTGTTCCACATTCAAAATCTTCCCCCTTTCCGGAGCTAGAAACACTTGGGTGCTGACCCTCTGTTCCCTCCAGATTACCAGGCTCAATTTCCCAAGATTTTTGTTTCTCATTCTCAAAAGCTTCTGCCTCCTTGGATAAAGATATCGCTCCATTCTGTACTATCCTTTCTTCAAGAATCTCCATTGCTGGTTCACCAACATCATTGTTTTCACAACCAACCAGACCCCCATCAGAACTTTCACCACTCCTTACAGCAATCTCCTTCTCTTTCTCAGAACCACTCTCAGATGAACCTCCACCAGAAGAGTCTCCATCCAGTTTCCCACCAGTAACAGAATCTGAACTACCCTCCGTTTCCTTATTTGAGTCTGTACAGTTCCCATTGTCTAAAACAATGGATTTCTCATTTTCCTCCTCTTCATCATCATCACTATCATCCTCGTCGTCGCTATCACTGTCACCCACTTTTCTCTTTCCCATCCTAACAAAGATCAACCAATCAGATTATCACAAAAAAATGAACAAATCATATGCAAAAAATCTCAGTTATAAAGTTTGCTATAACTATCTCTGATAATATATTGCTACTGACAAAAAAAATAAAAATATGCTGATAATACTAGGTGAAATGTAGATATATTTTAATCACATTTCCCCTAACTTTTCCTTTTTTGCTTCCCAAATCCCCCAACCAAACATGAAACACGGAGTAAGAGCATCTCCAACCCTTCCACAATTTTTTCATCTAATTTAATTCCAAAGTGCGATTGTTATGGGGAAGAAGCCATTGAGTAAAAATCTTGATTTGATATGAACTACTCCAATCCTTTCATCAAAACCCTTTAAAAAATTCCCCTATTATCCCAAATTTCTGATAAAAAAGTCATCTTAAAATTTTATCAAATTCAAATTTGATGAAGGATATGACAAATTCTCAATTTGATGAAAAAAAATTACTCTATTGATTTGATGAAAGAAATTAAGGACAACAATGAATTGAAGAAGTTTACCATATCTTCAACCTCTTCGGATTCGGATCCGATCCCTTCGCCTTAATCTTCCTCTTCAAATTCACATGACTCCCAATCGCTTCCCTCACCGACTTCTCAACCTCTTCCCTACACTTAGCCGAATCCTCTCTATACTTGTCCACATACTTCTCCGCTGCATCCCCCCCCTTCCCTCCTCCACCCTTCTTCGCCGCCACTTTGTCCTTCTTCTTTATAAACTCCTCCGCAACCTTCTCCAGCCTCCGCTCCTCGGCCTCCGCCCTCCACTCCTCCAGCTTCTTCTCGGCGTTCACGTGGCGGAGCCGCCGGCCGCTCATGTCCCTGCAAGCATCGAAGTTGTTGGTCTTCTTCTGGCCGGCCTTGGTGGCGGCGCCGCGGAGGAGGGAGCCGAAGCCACCCTTGCCGCCGCGGAGGCGGAGGAGTAGGTGGAGAACAGGGTGGAAGGAGGACCCATTAAGGAGGAGGAGGGAGGAGTCGTCTTGGAGTTGTTTGGTGCCTGTTAGGAGTCGCTGGTGGTGGATTGGGATGTGGGTGATTTCGCGAATTCGAGACTTGATGGAGAGGATTGGGATTGATGGAGATATGAAATTTAGGGCTTTGTGTTTTCCATTTAAGAGTTTGACGTACACTTGGTATGTTTCCTCCATGATCAATCGATCGATGATCGATCGAAGCTCTGTGTGTGTGTGTGCGTGTGTGTGTGTTTGTGATCGAATCGAAACAGAGGAGGAATTGAAAAGGGGGATTATCGTTTCTTTCCTCTGTTTATATATGCCCTAGAATATTGTATGTGAGGGCAGGTGGGCACTTTGATCGGGTTTGGGTTTTCAGGACTACCCGGTCAGGATTCGGGTTTGGGTTCGGGTGTTTGGGAGAGATGATTGGATTACCATGCGGGACCTGAATTGGAAAAGATGATTGGATTACCTACCATGTGTAACCTGCCAATTCATGTTTGTATGTAATAAAATGTCACGAGATTAATAATTTTATGCTAATCTGAATCCTCTCCTACAGTGGCATTAGCATTTTCATGAGAGAGTTGGAATGGTTAATCCCCTTTACATAAATTGATGGTAAATTTTCATTTTACTCTCCACTTTATAAAATCAAAAAAATTATATTATATGTGAGAAGAGTTTTTAAGTAATTTTATAGATTTAGGGTTGGTTTGGGGTGTCCTAAAAAAGTATACTTTTTGACTTATTGGTGGATTTGGGTTGGGTTTGGGTTGGGTTTGATGTGATGTGTTAGAGAGGTGATGTGATTTAAATAGGATGATGTGACTTAAATAAGATAGTGACTTTTTGGCTTTTTGGCTTATTTAGAACATGCCAAACCTAGCCTTAGTCATAAATAATTAATATCACCACACTAGTACATAAGTAAACATATTTTATTTTATATCTCCAATTTAATACTCCCATATTAATAATCTCCCCATCCAGTCTCACCATATTCATAAATCCCATCAAACTTAATCCGTCAAATAAAGGAGGCCATTAGATTTGACTTCTCTCAAGTTGTCTTCGTAGATCAATTTTGGAACCGATTTTGATAATCTGAAATGTTTACTTTTTAGGACTTGTTGAGTAGAATATTCATGCTAAAAATAAAAATGATCAGATATCGATAGTTATATGTTTAAATTATATATATATATATATATACATATATATTTTTTAAATAAACGACAAATATAGTTTTAAAAATAATTATTCATTTTTTATAATATAAATTTGATTCAAACGTATAATTATCGATATCCGATTATTTTAATTTTTTATATGAATATTTTATTCAATGAGTCGTAAAAAATAAATAGTTTTGATGATCAAAATGAGACTTATGATGATCTTCCCGTCTCTCTCAAATTTTTTTATATTGAAATGTGAATATAAAAAAAACCTTAAAATATAATAAAACTTTATAATTGGCAAATAAAATCTTGATGTTTTTCTCTAAAACTTATGCAATATGTCAAAGATTCATAAATTTATATTCCTAGTGATGTGAGAAAAAGATTAAGCTTTAAATTATTTATGTGTAATGATGATACAGTTCGTTCTCGGTGGATGGGTCGGACTGATCCAAGTTCTTCGAGTTCTGGTCCAAATGGTCCAAATTTCACCAAGTGACTCGCAAACAAGTTCAACGGGAACGGGGTAGTCTCCCAGTGAACCATCCGGCGAGTAAATTAGTAGAGGAAGTAAGGAATGTAGATCGAGAGATAGGAATAGAAAGCTTAACCTTCTTATTGTCTTCGATACTTGCTTATATCCTTTGATAATCATTTCACTGTCCCTTCCGACGTGCCCACATCGCCGAAAGCCTGTGCTGTAGCTTACCTTGTTCAGGGTAAGGGGGCGCTATTCCGACGGCTAGGTGTTGTCGTAATAAATGTTGTGATGGGCTGCATTAATGGTGATGTGTTGTGACAATAATTTTGCAAATCTTTGTCTGTTGATGTGGCCTGTCCTACACCTGCCATATGTTCGAATGTCATTGGCCCTTTACGCCCAGTTGGCCTCCAGGTGTCCTGGACTTTACCAACCGGGTTATGCAACGAGCTCCGAATGATGGGCTTGGGATTGTTCACTGTGGGTTGTAGCCTTTGTGGGCCTATCCATGTCACGTAATAATTTAAAAGTTGATACTTACCACATTATCTTATTATGAGTCATATTATAAGAATTTTTTTGTGGTTTAAAATATTTTACAAAATTTATCTCAAACACATTAGTCAAAATCCTTTTGGACTTATTATTGCCATTAACATATAATTAATATGGTCATTTTTAGTTTCATTGTCTGGTTTTTTATTTTATTTTAAACAATAGAAACTAGTTTTATAAAGATAAATATAAAAAATATATTTTTAAATTTTTAAAAATTATTTTTTCTTTAGAGATATTTAAAATTATACAAAAATGATAAGTGCTTTTGATTTTTTTTTTTTAAATTTACAAAATTAATTTAACTTCTTAGAATTTTTTTTTTGAAATAAGTTTTATGAAAATCAAACAAAACATGGTGTATGTGTTTGTCATATAAAAATGCTAGATAAAATATAATAGATGATGAGATGATCATCGTAGAATTATTTTTTGAATTTTTTTTTTTTATAGCAGCTCATCAAATTTTAGTGAAGTAGAAGTATTGGTTTCAAACACAAGAAAACTGGGTGAATGTTAAAATTAGCTAAATAAATGCTATATTAACAATCCATTTTTTAAATTATGAGAAAAAATAATAATAAAATGTGTAAAAAGAAAATATTTGGATAGAAAATATTTTTTGTATTTTCTGATATTTAGTATAATGAAAAACAAAAGTCAGCGAAAAATATTTTTCATAGTCAATGGAAAACAAGTATTTTTTACTTTTAAAAAACGAAAAATATTTTTTGAATTAAAATTTTACTAATGTCACTACACTATTATCAGCACTTTCATCTCTATCACCATTAGGGCTGAGCAAGGAATGCGTGAAATCCGTAATTCGATCCAGTCCAGGCCAATCCGATAGGTTTGGATTGGTTTTTTGAATCCGCGGTTTGGTTCCGGATTGAAGAATTAAAAATCCGTAGTCCACGAATTGGTTCCGGATTGAACCCCACGGTTCCGGATTAGAACTGATCCGGACCGTATACAAATAGTCTATATTTTTATTATACATCATTCCCCATAGTATCTTTTCTTATTCTTTATAAAATCTAAACTCAAACCTAAAACCGTAAAATATCTTCTTTTATTATTTTTCTTTGTTAGTTTTTAGTTTTAATTTGTAATGGTCTAAATACTTATGGTGAAACCAGCTTTTTTTATAGTTATTTAAATTCTAGAACAGTATGTCGCTATTATAAAAAAACATGTTACTATTGTGGAATTAATATAGCGCTATATTTATATTTTTATGAAATTAAAGTGTTATATATATATATTTGTTATTTAATTATGTGAATCCGTGGTCCTAAACCGATCAAATCCATATTTAAATAGATTGGTTCGGATTTGTTCCATAATTTAAACGGATTGGATTGGTTCCAATTTTTCAGAAACCGTAGATAATGGATTGGTCCTGATTTTACCTAAATCCAGTCCAATCACCATGCTCACCCCTAATCACCACACAACCATCGCCACAATCATTACCACAATCACCACCGCCATCGCCCCACTACCTCCACCTCCCATCTTCGTTCTACCATCACCACCTAGCTTGTTTGGTTCTGATTTAAAAAAAAAAATAAATAAATTCAAAAAATCATTTTCAGATAATTCTACTTTTTATTTTCCGTATTTTAATGTTTTCAATGAATTTTTTTAATATTTAAAACAATTCTTTTTAATTTTTAGATACACCTAATATAAATACACTTAAAATATAATATTTATAAAAAAAAAATCTTTAAAAAATACACTAAATACCAAAAAAATAAAATTTAATACATTTTTCGTATTTTATGTATTTATTAATTTTTTGAAATATTTTTTTCACAAATATTTTGCTATTTAGATACATCTAAATAAAGTATATCTGAAAAAAATAAAATTACTTAAAATTTTAAAAATATTCACTAAAAGTAAAAAAATACAAAAAACAAAAAATTTAATTTTTTTAAAAAAATTGAATTTAAAAAACTAAAACAAAAAATTTTTTTTGTCTAAACAAACTGAGGGATGGTTACATTTTTAAATAATTTAGGAGAGATATATAAATAAATAAAAAAATTATCCTCTCCTTTTAATTAAAAGAAAAATGTTTGAGGGTCATAATTTTTGTGGTTCAAATGGCTCAAAATTGTTAAACAACAATGCTACGTAGCTCAAATTTTGTGGCTCAAAAGTAACTCAAATGGCCAAAACGACGTCGTTTTGAGTACAGAACAACATAAAAATGACCAAAACGACGTCGTTTTGGCGATTTGAACCACTTCTGAACCACAAAATTTGAGCTACGAGACATTTTTCATTGTCAAAATGATATCATTTTGGCAATTTTGATATTATTTTATACTCAAAATGACGTCATTTTGACAATTTTAAACTATTTAAACCAGAAAAATTTGGCTCTCTACCATGCTGTAATTAAAAACAGATAAATGAGAAAAAATTTGACAGGGAAAAATGCAACGTTCTGTACCTTGCAGCACTGAAACACTGAAACTACTCTCTCTCTCTCTCTCTCTCTCTCTCTCTCTCTATATATATATATATATATAAATATATGATAGATATCAAACTTTCATTTGGAATCGAGACAAGTTGATGGAGACCAGCAATAATATAGCTGATAAGGGTCCGCCGTTACGGGTTGACCCGAACCTGCCGAGATGGGTCTGCCACAACTGTCGCCACAACCTCTGCATCGCCGGCGTCGATTCTTACTCCGACAAGTTCTTCAACGACTTCTCTCCTCGCTCCGGTCTCTCTCTTTGGGTTCTGATTCGAATTGTTAATTGATTCGTAAATATTGATTTCTTTAGCTGTTCTATTTTCGATATGAAATCGTATTTGTTTTGTGATAGTATCTGTATGTTTTAAAATGGTTGTGTATGGTCCAAGTTAATATTGATTGGTGCAAAACTGACCAGTTGGTGAAATAAGGGTTACGACTGATCTTGAAATCATATGAAACCAATTGGGTTGTTGTAAAATCGGGTTATTAAACTTGAAAAATGTAAGATTTATGAATTTATTTATTGCTGGAGGAGAGCGAGTTTTGAAATTGGCTATTTACCAAGAATTATAATTTTGCTCAGATGGATGTTCAATCAAGTTTGGATAGCTGAATGAATTCGATCATTTTAACTCAACGTGTTGATGGAATTTCCGATTATACTTATATATGTATACGCGTGTGTATTATGATTTATATGTATAATGGTATAGTAATTTGTCTTAATTTTATAGCCTTTAGTTTGAGTCTGTATTTTGAGACAATTTAGAGATTTATTGCTTAGATGAGCTACTGGAATATGTGCTTGAGTTTATGTAGAAGCTGGGTTTCTACTCATTAGTTTATCACCGTGTTGTGCTTATGGAAAATTTCAATTATGTTTGTCTCATTAGCACGTGTCTAATGTATATGAAGTTTTATAGGACTACTGTTTTTTGAATGTTTGTCACACAATTTTGATTTTTAAAAATGCCTTTAGAATTGCTAACTGAATGAATAAACATGTCACATTCAGTTAATAACTGCTAATCAGTTTTCAAAACCAACTCATATTTCTCATTCAGCAAACAACCCAAAAAATTAGATATAGAATTGCAAACGCACCCGCTGCTAGTTATTGCAATATGATCACGATATCAAGGGAATTTGTATGTTAATTCCACCTCAAATCCAAATTGGGACAAATCATTGCAGGAATGCAGGGTTCTTCGGTCCATGGTGCTGGCAGTGTGTTGGGGTCAACACATATGGACCATTCATTTGTTGTATTGCCAAAGCAAAGAAATAAGGCACTGGGGGTACCTCCTCGTCCTCGTGGTGGAGGGGTGCAGACTGATACAAGCCAGTCAGGGAAGGCATTGGAAGAGTCATTTGTCATGTTGCCTCCCCCGGCTGCATCTGTGTACAAGAGTGATGGAGGTGGGACCCATTTTCCATCACAAGAGGGTGGAACGGGTGCTCCTATGCAGCCAAACAATTCTGAGTTTCACTCGACCATAACTGTCTTGAACGCATATTTGATATTGCCACGACCAGATACAGGTATACGTAACTATTATCGCTTTCTTGGCGCTATACGAGGTTCAATAGGAATTATATTCACCTTGTTTTGGTTTTTCAAAATTTTCAAATTATATGGTCTGTTGTTTCTTTTTCTGTTTTAGGTTGAGCAACCTTTATGCCTAGAGTGCATGAGGGTATTATCCGATAAACTTGATAAGGAGGTTGAAGATGTGAACAGGGACATCAAAGCTTATGAAGCCTGCCTTCAACGCTTGGAGGGTGAAACACGAAATGTTGTTAGTGAGGCTGATTTTCTCAAGGAGAAACTAAAGGTGAACTCTTCCTTAACCAGTTCCCTTGTTAAATCCACTCTTTCCTTTTTCCATGCATTAAAAAAATTTTAATTTTTTTTAGTCAAATAAATAAAATTGAAGTTGAACGATTTTGTGGGTTTTTTTTTTTTGTTTTTGTTTTTGTTTTTTCGTTGTTGATAAATAAAATGATATTGTGGGTTTTGCTTTTGTTTTTTCATAAAATTAATAGGTGCATAGGCAACCTGCTGTCTTAGAGTAGTGAATTGAGCAATCTTTTTGGATCACTACAAGTACAAGGCATACAAAGTATAATTCATTAGTAACTATCACCATTGTAGCTTTTCTTTTAGTCATGGAGACCAGTTTTGGGGTAATCATTTGTTCATCTATGTTTTGTATTTTCTTTTTGTTGAGTGCAAATTTTACAATTGTTTTATTTTCCTATTTTCCCCTAATACTATGGAAAAGGAAATTAAAAAAAAATAAAATTTGTTCAGCAGGGCTTAAAGTATTGCAAAAATTAATGCTTCTCGAAGCACTTCAACCTTCATTTAGAAGCCTTTTGTTGGCTAATTATTTCTACAATGGCTACTCGCCTTAGATAGGAAGTCCAGAATTTTATCGATGCCAAATATGCCCCTTCATGTATCTATCAGTCACCTTTAATTTATTAAAGAATTGGAATTAATGAGGCCTAGATGCGTATATCTTGGAGTGATCACACTTGTATTAATGTTTATTCTTGGTATTAGTTAAAATCTCAGGCAGAAAGTTTTGCTTTTGGATTCACTATGTTTATATTTTCATCTGTGGATTCTTTTTTAAGATTGAAGAAAAAGAGCGGAAACTTGAAGCAGCAATTGAAGAGACAGAAAAACAGTGTGAGAAAGTGACTGCCGAACTGAAAGAATTGGAGTTAAAATCTAGCCGCTTCAAAGAGTTGGCGGAGCGGTAAAATTCTTAACACCTAAATTATTCACTAAACTAAATCTGTCTATTTTAATGGTTTCTGATGAAGTATTAAAATGACCCATGACTTTGCTTGTAAAGTCCTTTCATTTTGAAACATGCTATTTTCATGTGTATCAGGTATTGGCATAAGTTCAACAATTTTCAGTTTCAGTTAATTTTACATCAGGTGTGTTGCTGTTAATCCTTTTCTCTGAGTGTCATTTTCTTCCAATCATTGCATGCATTGAGATTTATTCTGGAGTTCGAAGTTTTGTCAGCTATAGATAATTTCTGCATGTTTTGGACCATTACAGTTACTTATCTTTGAATTGGTTCAAGCAAATCCTCTGGTGAGGCAATTAGTTTCCTTTAGGCTCTATTTGGATCTATAATTTGCCTACTCTCCTTGCTTCGGTCACTCTCTTTGATCCAAACACAGCTTAAGTGAACTTGTTCCCAATTTCCTGCCAAGCTTAAAGAAGGATATTTTGATTGGGGGGGTGGTAGAATGAATGAGGGTGTGAATTGATATTATTGTTTCAGTAAAATTTCTGTTGGAGAAGGATCATTTCCATGTTGTGCATGAAATATGTATGATTGCCACCTGGATTATGCCTTGATATGGCAACTCCAGCTCGGTGTCTCATTCTCATCTGTCAACCATTCTGGCTATCTTATTGACTTTTTTAGTTATAATTGGAATTGAAAACCATGTTCCCCTTTTCAAAACATACGTTTTAAAGCTTAAACTAGGATTTTCTGTCCAACAGGAAGAGAGGGATTCAGTATTGGCCAAGATTGAAGTTTCACAAGCACATTTAGAGTTGTTGAAGCGAACCAATGTGCTTAATGATGCCTTCCCCATCTGGTATGATGGCGAATTTGGAACAATTAACAACTTTCGATTGGGAAGACTTCCTAATATTCCGGTATGAAAACTATGTGCAAAATGTAATGTCCTTTGATAGGAGGACGTAATGTCCTGTGGTGATGTTCTATGAGCTTATAGTTTTGAGGGTTTATTTGTCAAAACAAATGGCAGTTGATGCCATTCTTAACATGATAGAAAGATGGCTTCTTATCCTACACCTCTATTCATAATTGGGGAAATTACAATTCAGTGGCTTTTCAAAAACTAATTGCAGATTCATGACTTTTTTTATAATTTTAATTATTAATATTTATAAAGTTTGTCACTGATTTGTAATTATTTTTTCAAGCTACAACTTATTTGATGTTTCCCCTTCATAATTTTGATTTTATTTTTTTAATACCTTCCTTCATCTTTGCAGCAGTACTTTGATTACAATGTTTCCCATGTTTTGGAAATGCTTTAGGTCGAGTGGGACGAGATAAATGCTGCTTAAATAAGCTTGCCTTCTTCTCCATACAATGGCTCAGTATTTTCGCCAAAATTCAGTATCCTTTTTATTGGAATGCATGCATCTCTATTGTGTTTCTTGTAGAAATCAATCTGCTTTATTGTTTTGTACTTGTGAAGTTAATAAACAAAAACTTGTGGAAGAAAGAAATTCCTTCCTTTTCTTTTTCAAATGATGTTTTAAGAAAAACCTTTTGTTGTTTCTTCTCTGAGTCAAACAGAACCCATAAAAGACCCATTGATCTGAAGCCAATGACCCACATGATTCTAACTGTTGAAGTCTTCTTTACAAAATCGTGTGTTTTTATCCTTAGATTATTGGTAATCAGATATCGGATAAAGATTCTTCCCATGGGGAGTTATCCTCGAGTAATGGACAGCAACAACATTACTTACGACTTGTAAGTACATAGCAGGATCGATGCCCAAGTAGTTGCGCTTAAGGCTTTATATAATTGACTTACAATCATCTAGGTAGGCCATTTGAGAAAGTACTTATGGAAACAATCAAGGAGTGTGAACCGAATGCACCATGCACTGGGTACTAATGCCTTAGGGTCAAATCCTGACACCTTTCTTGTGGATCATCCTGTGGTTACCGGATGACAGGAATGAAAGCAGAAATTTTGAAATGAGCACGAAATGTCAATATATGAATTGTTTCATTATTTGTTATTTCTGGTTCTGCTAGTACTATAGGAGAAATAGAACAATTAGAATAGGAACTCAAAGCCAACTCATTGCTCTTGTAGATGATTAGAACTGATCATTGCTCATTGCTTTTGCTCTTGTAGATGATTAGATTTTATAACTGATGTGGGTTTTTCTTAGGTTTGGTCCGGTGAACTTGTTCTGGAGCACTCGCTACGACAAAGCAATGGCATTGTTCTTGACTTGTCTTAAGGAGTTTGCAGAGTTTGCAAATTCCAAGGATAAAGAAAGCAACATCCCGCCTGAGAAATGTTTCAAGCTGCCTTATAAGTAAGTCCCTTGTGTTCTTTGAAAATTCAATTAATAGCTTTGCAAGTATATATATAGCTATGATCTATATCTTTTAGAAAATCAAATACTCCATAGTCCATACTGAATCATATTTATGTGATGATACCATGTAACTTGGTTTTATACTCTTATAGATTCATATGAATCGTAAAATTCTAATAATCATGTTTATATTCGAGTCTACGTAACATATGTGATGGTGTGTAAAAGTTTAGGGTTAACTTTTGCAGGATTGAGAATGACAGAGTGGAAAACTACTCTATTACACAGAGCTTCAACAAGCCAGAGAATTGGACTAAAGCTCTCAAGTACACTCTCTGGAATTTAAAGCGGACTCTGTACTGGTTTGTTGGGAATACAACTTTCCAGCCTCTTCCGTCATCGACAGTCTCTGAACATGAAGTTCCGGCTGCAGCAGGCTCTTTGTACTTGAAACATAACATCGACTCGAACTCTAAGAACCCTTGAAACAATAGTTGTTCTATGTGCACAGAAACTAATCACAGAAGTGGACCGGTTTCTGTGTTCTTAGATTTTTTTTGTAAAACAATATTTGAAGCAATATACTAAATTGTAAATAGATATAAGGATTCGATTGGATCTTGTACCTTCATATTACTTGTCTGGGATATTTTAAGTCTTCAATAACAAATGTCATTTATTGTTTATTTTTTATGGCTTATTTTTCACTTGTTCCGGGTTTGAAGCCTTCTTTTTATTTTTATTTATTTTATTTTTTTATGGAGATGTATAGAGTATGCATGCTTTTTCACTTTCTTTTGTTCTTCTTTATTTTTTTACATCTTTTTCTTTGCTGTAAAAGTTTTTTCCCCACACATGTTAAGAATTTTAAATCCATGATATAAAAAGTAAGCTATACTCTGTTCCTTTACACTCTGCAATTGGTTTTACTAATCAAACAGAAGTTACTGTCATTCAACTATCTAATATTTGTCAGTTTCCATTTTCTATTTTCCAGAACAGAAAACGAAAACAGTACCAAACATGCCCCCTTAGCTCTCTCCTAATGGTCATCTCAACTTCTTCCTCAAAATTTATAGATGATTATAGACTATAGCTTGTACAAATCATGAAATATTTAACTGCCATTTTCATTACAAAACACTAACATTACTACATATAAGTCAACATTTTAAGGGGAAAAACGGAAAAACAATGTTCTTGTGGCATGAATAGAACATGGAAAGACCTATGCTAAACAAACAACATATGTTTTGTAGTTATGTACATCCCATGTGAGTATTCTGGGTATTTTTCTGTCGTCTAATTCCGTATACCTATTTTTTCTAAAAGCAATTCTTGTCACATACCATTACAACTTATTAAATGTGCAGAAACACACAGGTAAAAACACACGATCTATACCGAGAAAAAATATATATTGTACAAAAGCAGCTCTTATGATTGAGCATGCTATACAACCAACCTATGTACATCTACTAATGTAAGGTTTGACAGTGAATTCAGGTAAACAATCGCTGAATTATTTTAAGAAAAATATTTCCGATATATAATCAAAAGAAAAATTACACCTTTTTTAATGATCTTGGGCAGTAAAATCAGGCTCTGATGGCTTCTGGAGCAGTAAGGGTGGTAACCTGGGTGACAACCTGGGAGACAATTTGGTATTTTGTGGTTGATTGCGATGTAGGGCTCGTAGAACATTGGCAGCAAACTTTGATGCATAAAAGGTGGCACCGAGGCTTGGTGAGGCTCCAACCTCATTTGCCCAAGCATTCTTGAGCCTATCTTCTTCCTCGCGCAAGGACTTTTCAATCTTCCTATTACAGTGTCGCCGCCATGTTGCTTGTATAAAACACGCTCCCCATGTCCTCCACTGCTGTGAGTAGAACCTGAAATAGTAGCGAGAACAATAGTAATGTTATTGGCCCCATTAGTGCAATTAGTAACAAGAAGCACGGACACTTCTAAGAAGGTAGCATGTCTGTCTTAGACACTGATACGCTCCAGACACTTGGAGGACAAAAATCTAATACTTGCCTGAAGGTGTGCTGGAGTTGCTTGCTCTGAAGACGCCGAAACTGTGAAGCCACAGACTTCAGATCATCAGCCATCAGGGCAAAAGCTTCAACATCTGTTACGGCTCGTGCAGTTCTGGTTGAGGTAGGAAGAATGGAGGAAGAGTTGGGATCCAAAGCCCATGTAAGAAGCTCTTCTCCACAAAAGTCACCAGCTGTGAGATTAACAGAGTCGAGAAAACCAGTTCTTCCCCAATTGGTGGTCTCTGTCAAAAGCTTGCCTCTCATGACGAAAAGCATCTCATCAACCGGATCACCTTCACGAACTATGAAGCTATCCTGTGTGTAAAGAACTGGCTTGAGATGATCACACATTGCATCCAACAATTGGTCATCCATTTTTTCAAACAATGGCACCTGAAGGGAAAAAAAATTATAAAACCTCTCAAGTACTGCTACGACAAGAAAAATATGTATTGATAGAATCTGAAAACTACTTCCTAATGCACATTGTCTAAGAAGCACAGACAGACACGTGACATGACACAAAATTTTTCAAAAAAAATAGGATAGACACATGGGGTGTACGCGCAAAATATATAATTTTATATATCACTATATGTCATATAAACTTATAAGGATAAGAAAGTATTATATTATGTATATGAATATTTAATTCAATGGTGATAATAAAACACAATGTGACACTAATTTCTGAAGTTTAAAGGAGAATAATAAGTGCAAATATAAATTGTTTTTCTTTTATCATTCAATTCCAAGTTATTTTGATCAAATTTTTAAATATGTTTCATGTGTGTCTAAGTGATAGATATTTATGTTTTCAAAATATTTGAAGTGGCATTCCACGCCTCGTTCTGCTTCCCATTCCCGTTCCACGCACTGGATCAATCCACGTTCTAGGTAACATAGGTTGGAGTCTAGAATCTTTAAAAAATAGTAGGATATGTTTGGACATGTCCCTGACAGGTGTTGAGAAGTGTCTAATGAGTGTTATGTTATGCTCTGTTCGACATGATGTCCAACACAACATGCCATTTTCTTAGAAGTATCCGTGCTTCTCAGCACATGATGATGCATGTTGGGTATACCTCATTATTGGAATATGAGACCCAATTGGTTCATTAAAAGAATTTAATTTAGCTTGGTGTTAGTTATAATATATTTTTTATATATTATATCTAACTTTTGGAGGCCCAATGAATATTTAATAATCTGTTTGGTAACAATTAGTGCTTTGATAAAAAGCCCAAGAAATATTGTTTAATTAACATGAGGCACAGCGGCTGCTAGATGCATAGTTTTCGGTGAGTTTTTGGCTGCTAATATTGATTCATATTTACTTCAGTGAGAGAGTGCTTCCTGGGTAATCCAATTTGGTGAATATATATATATATATATCAAGCTTGCTGTGTGATTCTTGTGTGCATATTCAAGGGTTCCATTTGTTTGCTGAGTATTTCAGCAGCCATTGTGAAGTCTAATTCTGGTTTTCTGCAGTTCTGTTTCGAAGATTTTTGTTTATCTATTTGGTAAGGTTTTTCCTCCCTAAGGGTGGTTTTGTGAGACCATCCATGTCTCGTTTGTAATCGTTTAAAAACTATTTATTGATAGTAGAATCGGATTTCGATCTCATGGATGTACCTCACATTCAGAGAACCAGGTAAAAATTCTTGTGTTGTTGATTTAATTTTTCCGCATTAGTTTTTATTTTCATTGATTGATTTACTTGTGGAAAATCATTTATTTTCCCTAACAACTGGCATTAGAGCTTACAGTTATTTAGATTTATTTATTTGTGTAAATCAATGAAGGGGAATGTGGGTCGTATGTCTAGCTTCAATTGCAATTGGGTAACTTGGAAAACTAAAATGGAGGACTTATTATTTTATAAAGATTTGTATGGACCCATTGAGAGTAATAGTGGCAAACTCGAGGGTATGAAGGAAGAGACTTAATCAAAAAGTCGCTGGTGTTATTCATCAATGGGGATGATAGTGTGCTTCATCATGTTGTTATTGAAACTTCAGCACATGATTTATGAAAAAAATTATAAGGCCTTTATGACAGAAAACCAGCCACAAATAAAGCCTTTCTGTTTTGGAAGTTGGTTAATTTGGCAACCCTATTCCGGAACATTTGAATGAAATAAAGAGTATTATTAACCAACTTGCTTCTATGAAAATTATTTTTGATGATGAGTTACAGGCTTTGATACTACTTAATTCTTAGCCCGAAAGTTGGGAGACTTTGGTTGTGACAGTTGTCAAATTCAATGTATAAAGAGAGAAATACAGAGAGAATAATGTATCTATTGATGTATTGAATGTTATATATTACAAATGGTGATGGGCTCCTTATATAGGAGAGGATTACAAACCTAAATAGGAAAGTGGTCGAAAGTAGCCGAACACTAACTTAAAATAATGTATAATAAAGACAAATACTGACCTACTAACATCATTACAAGCACTAATATACACTAACAGCCCCCCTCAAATTCAAAGAGGATAAACATTAACCAACTTGAGTTTGGAGAAAGTAACAAAATAGAAAAAATAAAATTAAATAAAATAGGATAGGAGACACTGTATGGTCGTGTCAGACCGTTGGTGAAGACACTGTATGGTCATGTCGGACCGTTGTAGCAACTAACCGGAATCAATGTCGGGATAGTTTACGAAGTCTTGCCGGACCCTTGTAGAAGCTAACCGGAATCAATGTCGGGACAGTTTTACGGAGTCTTGCCGGATCCATGTAGAAGCTAACTGGAATCAATGTCGGGACAGTTTATAGAGTCTTGCCGGACCCTTGTAGAAGCTAATCGGAATCAATGTCGGGACAGTTTACAGAGTCTTGCCGGATCTATGTAGAATACACTATATGTTTGTGTATAGAGGCTGCCCAAAAGATATACATGTATATATCGAGCTCTCAAAAGTCGCGCCCTCAAAAAACGCGCCCAAATCATCAAAAGTCGTGCCCGATAGAAATCGTCGAGCGGCGAGCCATCAAAAGGCGCGCCGGACACGCGGCGATGCACATGATCGACAGAGTGTTGTGTCGTCCTCTTTGACATTGTCTATATAAACCGAGGCGGAGGCTGTGCAAACCAAACTAGTCTGAAAACCCCTGAACATCTTTGTTCTGAAACACTCTACAACCAACCCTTTCTGACATTACTAGTCTGAAATCGCTGCTTCTCTGAAACACTCAGCAACCCAGAACATGGCCTCTTCTTCCCGTTCAGCAACCCAGAACATGGCCTCTTCTTCCCGTGGTTCCGCCACTCTCTTCCGCACCTCAACGAGTCCACAAGAGAGATAATCGCGGTTGCCCTTGAACCTCAACCAAACGCCTCGACCAAGCGCCGGTTTTGGCGCCGTTGAACTTTCCAATGTTGTCAGTTGAGCAGATAATGGCTGCTCAATCTGATATTGAGGCCAATCATTATACATTGAAGTCATGTGTTGAGACCATGACTGCGGTCATAAACTTGTCGCACCGGCTTCAGAGTAAGACAAATGAGGTGCAGCAGTTAAACGCCCAACTGGCTCTGCTCCAGCGCATGTATAAGGATACGCGAGCAGAGATATGTGTATTGAAGGCGGAAAACAAAGAGCTGAAGCGGAAAGCCACCGTTATGTTCCGATTCGGAGGTCTGCTATATGTGGCATTTGAGGAGCAACGGGAAGTGAACGTCGGCAATGGGAACATGGTAAAGGGTTTAAGGACGCCCAAGACCAAGGCAAGAAGAAGAGACCGGCGAAAGAGGCAAAAAAGTAAGGCTAGTGTTTGGGATGGGATTTTTTTTTTTTCGTTTTTTTTTTTCCTGTTATGGTGTAAAATTGTGATTGAGGTTGATCCCGGCATGAAGAAATGACAAGTTTGTGGAATGAAAAACGATCTGGTTGTGAATGGATTTTTTTTTTTTTTGATTGTATGGAATGAAATGAAATAAAGAGTTGAAAAATCGGTTGGTTGGAATCAGGATCGGTAAGGATTTTTTTTTTATGGGGTTATGAAAAAAGGAAGATAAAATAAAATAAATAAAGTGGTAATTGAGCCCACGGTTGTCTTCAAACCAACACAATGTGGTGCCAGCCATTATAATTAAAGTGGGTAATGACAGATTAAACAAATATATATATATATATATATTTTTAAATAAAAACAAATTGTAAGTGGGTGGATGTTGATAGACTAATAAAATATGAGAGAGTGGGTGGAATAAAGTAGGGTCAACCAACCCACCCGCCAAGACAAATCGCCTGACCCTACCCTACCAAGAAGCTTTGGGCGGTTTCGATGTAGGTAGGCGGCGGTGCAGTCAAGAAATTCAAAAAGCCGGGTTCGGGTCGAACCCACCCGTCCAAGAACCGCAGTTTTTTTTTTTTTTTTAAAGAAAAAATAACTAGTTATTATTATTATTTTTTGCATTTTGGATAGATGGAGATAACTAGTTATTATTTTTATTTTTACATTTTGGATGAAAGTAAAATTTATTATATGGGTACTTATATACATTATCATAATTTAATGATATTTAAATTAGTGTTACTAGTTTGACTTTTATTTATATATATATATAAAATCATTATATTCCATTAGTCTAGTAGACACAGTTAAATATGATATTTTGAATTGTCATTCTATTATCACATTATTGCATATTAAAAACTAAATAGTAAAGATTAATCCACTATTAAAATTAGTGCTACTAGTTTGACTTTTAAGGGTTTGTTTTTGCATATTTAAATTAGTGTTACTAGTTTGACTTTTAAAGATTTGTTTTTGCAAGCTAAGGAGGAAGATTAATCCACTATCCTCAAGTATGGTTCCATATTATCTTATCTAACATGTGGACTATTTATTATGATCATGAATTGTATATCTTGTAATTTAATTTATAACTCTTCTTAAAAAAAAAAAAAAAGTGTTTAGAAAGTAACAAAAAATGTCAAATTTGCTTAAGTTTAAAAAAAAAAAAAAAAAAAAAAAAACCTAAACCGCAAACCGAACCACACTCGCCAAGACAAACCATGAATCGCATCAAGGCGGTTATGGTCCATTTTTCCCCAACCACATAAGTACGGGTCGGGTTGGCTTTGTCCCGCAACCTGTCAAAACCGACCCGTGAGCAGCCCTACCATAAAGTAGGCGCAATGATGGATATGATTAAAGTGGGTCTGGTGGAGAGAAAGCGACCAGAGAGAGGGAGTGGGTTGATTAAAAATGTTTTCATCACTTCAACTTGCCATGGCGGAGGAAGCTTCGAGTAGTGGAGCAGCATGTTGGAGCAACATAGTGAAGCAGAAAGCAGTAGCACCACAGCCAAGTCCGCAAGACGCGAGTCTGGCGGATGAAGGTGTCACATTGGTCGAGAAGGACGAAGCGGCGAAGAGTCGGTCGGAAGAGGATCTTCAAGGCGGATCTCGCGGGTCAAGGGGATCGATCGTTGGTTCCTCGGCTTGTCATCGTGAAGATGCATGTTGGGGATGCCTTTGATGACTGGGAATCGACGGCCGTCTCGGCAGGAGGGCGCTTCGAGGTGGAGCTCGAGGAGGAGTGGTGGAAGCGCCAGAGGAAGTCGTGAGTCGAGCATGGCGGCCGGCGAGTCGGGAAGGTCGTGGTAGCCCATGGTCCGAGAGGCTCGACGAGAGCTGCCCACGATCATGGGGAACATGTGTCGAAGAAAGTCGGGGTTGAAATCCACGTGCTTTTCGATCACTTTCGGACTTCGATTCGGAGAGGAAGCCATTGGTGACCCCTTGATGTTGGATGATAGCATGTTGTGGGTTAGCAAATTTCATCTCGTGTGTGTGTCATGCCCATCATTGTTGCAGACATGGTGTTTGACTTAAATGTCCCGAGGGATTTTGGGTTTGTTCATGAGGTAGTGAAGAAGAGTGAAGGTATGTGTAGAAAATTCCACCGGCAAATAAGGCAAAGTTGCTCACGCTCACGGTGAGAAAGAAATACATGCCTAAATCTTATAGCTCTGATACCATGTCAAATTCAATGTATAAAGAGAGAAATACAGAGAGAATAATGTATCTATTGATGTATTGAATGTTATATATTACAAATGGTGAGGGGTTCCTTATATAGGAGAAGATTACAAACCTAAATAGGAAAGTGGCCGAAAGTAGCCGAACACTAACTTAAAGTAATGTATAATAAAGACAAGTATTGACCTACTAACATCATTACAAGCACTAATATACACTAACAACAGTTAGTAATTCGGCACTCGATGAAATTGTCACAATGAGCCAAGTCACTAGTAGCTTGTTAAATGAAGAAATTAGAAGAAAATCAGCGAGTTTCTCTCATTCGGAAACATTTGTTGTGAGAGACTGAAGCAAAGCAAGGGGGAGAAGTAAGACTCCTCATGGTCGTCATCAAAGCCGTGACAAATCAAGAAATGGTTCTTTTTCAAAGAAAGACATTGAGTGCCATTATTGCCATAAGAAAAGGCACATGAAGCGAGAATGCCAAAAGCTAAAGAACAAGGAGAAAAGGCGTGACAAAAGTGTGGATAAGAAGCAAGAGACACAACGGCGGTTACTACCGATAGTGATCTCATGGTCGTTTGTGAAGATGATTGTGCCAATTTTGTGGGCCAAGAGAGCAATTGGGTGATTGATTCCAATGCTTCTTTTCATGTGACTTCTCAAGTTGATTTCTTCACTACCTACACCAAAAGAGATTATGGGTGTGTTCGAATGGATAATGAAGGTTTGTCCAAGATTGTTGGCATGGGTGATGTTTGCTTGGAAACCAATTTAGGTCAAGTTATTACTTAAAGATGTGAGGCATGTTCCGCATATCTGCCTCAATTTGATCTTTACCGAAGCTAGATGATTAAGGCTATAACAACAAATTTGGTGATGGAAAATGGAAGCTCACAAAGGGTTCTTTGGTTGTGGCTAAGTGCAAGAAAACTCAACACACTTTATTCGATGCAAGGAAAAATTTGTAAAGGTGTTATCAATGCACTTGAGGATAATACTTCTACTGAATTTTGACATAAACGGTTTGGGCACATAAGTAAAAAGGGGCTGCAAGTTTTGTTTAAGAAAGAGCTTCTACTTGGTTTGAAAGATGCACATCTTAAAACTTGTGTTAATTGTTTAGCGGGTAAACAACATAGAGTTTCTTTTCATAAAAATATTGCTTCTAGAAAAGAAAATATTTTGGAAGTGATTCATTCGGATGTTTATGGTCCTTTAAAAGTTAAAACACATAGTGGTGCACTTTATTTTGTTACTTTCATTGATGATTATTCAAGGAAAGTTTGGGCTTTTGCAGTAAAAACTAAAGATCAAGTTTTAGATGTGTTTAAGTATTTTCAGGCTATGGTTGAAAGAGAAACATGGCAGACATTGAAGTGCATCCGAACAGACAATGGTAGTGAATACATTGGGTCATTTGATGAGTATTGTCGTAACCAAGGTATTCGGCATCAAAAGACAGTTAGGAAGACTCCTCAACAAAATGGCGTTGCCGAGAGGATGAACCGCACCATTGTGGAAAGAACAAGGTGTCTGCTTTCACATGCTAAATTGCTAAGATCCTTTTGGGATGAGGCAATGAGGACAGCGGTTGATGTGATCCATTTGTCTACTTCCTATCCTTTGAATGGTGATGTTCTCGAAAGAGTTTGGACCAATAAAGATGTGTCTTACGAGCATTTGAGAGTGTTTGGTTGCCTAACCTTTGTTTACATTTTAAAGGATGAGAGGTCCAAGCTTGATAGCAAGTCAAGACCATGCATTTTTCTTGGCTATGAGCATGATGAATTTGGTTATAGATTGTGGGATCCGATCGATAAGAAAGTTATCCGAAGCCATGATGTTGTGTTTCTTGAAGACCAAACAATTGAAGACTTTGGTAAAGGTGATCAATTGGAACAAAAAACTAGTGATCTAATTGACATGGATCCATCTCCTTCATTTTCAATTGATGATGAAAATGGGGGAGATGTGCGGCCACCTCTTGAAGATGTAGATGATGATGCTAATCCTAATGAAATTGAGCCCGAAATTAAGGAAGAATATCCAACTCAAGAACCGCCACCACAACTTGAGTTGAGAAAATCTACAATGGACTGGCAACCTTCTAAAAAGTATCATCACAATGAGTTTGTGTTGATATCTGATCAAGGGAGCCCGAGGGCTACCAAGAAGCAATTGAGCATGTAAAGAAAGGTGATTGGAAAAGGGTCATGGAAGAGGATATAAATTCCTTACTTGAAAACCACACTTATGATTTGGTAAAGTTGCCTAAGGGGGGGAAAATGCTAAAAAATAAGTGGGTATTCAAATTGAAGAATGATGGCAAGAATCTAAGGTACAAGGCACGCCTTGTTGTGAAAGGTTTTGGGGAAAAGAAAGGTATTGACTTTGATGAAATTTTCAGGTCGGTTGGTTGTCCACTTGTGGGTCACTTCAAACTTAGTTCAAATCAATATCCTATAAGTGAGAAAGACAGGAAAGAGATGCTGAAAATTTCTTATGCTTCAACGGTTGGTTCTTTAATGTATGCCATGGTTTGTACAAGGCCGTATATTGTTCATGCCGTTGGTGTGGTGAGTCGTTTTCTCTCTAATTCAGGTAAAGAACGTTGGGCAGCGGTAAAATGAATTCTAAGGTATCTTTGAGAGACTTCAAAGTTGTGTTTGTATTTTAGGAACGGTAAGCAGATGCTTGATGGGTTTACAGATTTCGTCATGGCCGGTGATGGTGATTCAGGAAATGTATGTTGTGGTATATAATGTCTTTTGTGGGGGGAGTTGGGACATGGCAATCTAAATTACAAAATGTGTTGCTCTCTCAACTACCGGTCAATTTATTACCATTACGGAAGCTTGCAAAGAAGAGTTATGGTTGAAGAAATTTTTGCAAGAGTTGGGTGTGAATCAAGAAAGGTATGTACTTTATTGTGATAGTCAAAGTGTTATTTTGAGTAAAAATTCTACTTTTCATTCGAGATTGAAACATTGATGTGAGATACCATTAGTTTGTGATGTGTTAGATTCGAAATTATTGCAACTCGAAAAGATTCACACAGATGATAATATTTCAGATATGTTGACTAAAACTTTGTCGAGGGACAAACATTTAAAGTGTCGAACTTTGGCGGGTATGGTTGATGTCTCCACCTAAGTTGGTAGGGAGAGAATTGTTGGGTATACCTCCTTATTGGAGTATGAGACTCAATTAGTTTATTAAAATAATTTAATTTAGTTTGGTGTTAGTTATAATATATTTTTTATATATTATATCTAACTTTTGGAAGCCCAATATATATTTAATAATCTGTTTGGTAACAGTTAGGGTTTTGATAAAAAGTCCAAAAAATATTGTTTAATTAGTAGGAGGCACAGCAGCAGCTAGATACATAGTTTTCGGTGGGTTTTTGGCTACTAATATTGATTCATATTTAATTCAATGAGAGAGTGCTTCCTGGGTAATCCAATTCGGTGAATATATATATCAAGTTTGCTGTGTGATTCTTGTGTGCATATTCAAGGGCTCCGTTTAGTTGCTGAGTATTTCTTCAGCCGTTGTGAAATCTGATTTGGGTCTTCTATAATTTTGTTTTGAAAACTTTTGTTCATCTATTTAGTGAGATATTTCCTCTTGATTATTTATGATTATTTGGAATTCACCTAAGGATGATTTTGTGAGAGTCTCATTTGTAATCATTTGAAAACTATTGATTGATAGTAGAATCGGATTTCGAGATGTACCTCATATTGAAGGAATCACGAAAAAATTCTTGTATCGTTGATTTAATTTTTTCATATTAATTTTTATATCCTTTAATTGATTTACTTGTGAGAAATCATATATTGTCCCTGACAATGCACTCATGTGCTCACACCATGAAGAATACTAATTAAATGTAGAGAAGACACAGAAATGCACTTACCCTTCTGAGCAAAGACCAGCAAAGATGGCGCTTTATGTCCCTTCTGATGTCTTTAGGAAGTTTAGAAATCAAAGACTTTTCCTCAACACCTCTGGTTTCTTGCCATTTGTATTGTTCGTGGCGCCTAATACGCTCCCTCAGGTTCTCAGGGAGCATACGGTGGGCCATCCACTGCTCTGCATCCCGCCTTTTTACCCTCATCTCCTCTACTCGGACGCTTATAGACTGCAGATATTTCTGAACAGCCGGCGAAACAATCGTTTAGCACTTCAGCACCAAATATAATATCGAGTACGATAATGTGCTACAATGAATTGAATATTTACCTGCATGTTGCCAATGAGAAACGAAAATAGAACCAATCCAACGATGGAAATGAAGATAGCAAAGAGAATCTCCCGAACAAAAACGCTGGTTTTGAGATTTTGGCCAAGAGAACTGCAGAAAGAGTAAAACTGAAAAATTACTTTCGCTCCAAAATCAGGTTGCAGTTTTTCATATAAGCCAGCGCATATATTTTAAAACTAAATACAGAAGGTTGATATTGAAACAAATCAGAAGATCAAAAGGGTCAAATGTAGCACTTTTTAGTTGAGGGGGGTCAAGTTTAATTTGCCTTTAAAGATAGAAACTGAGGAATACAATTTTAATATTTTCGAATATTGAGAACTCTGGAAAATGTCGAACAACCCTGTCACTTGTCAAAGGAAAAAGAAGAATTCCAAAAAAATATTTATCTGCAAGAATTTAACTGAACGAAGCAACACTAAACTAGAATGGCTCAATCACTAAATGATCATATATGCACCAACCTTAGATTTCGCAGCCCCCACCAAAAACAATAGAAGAGTTTCTTTGGAAAATCTCTTGTTTCAACTATACCAGACTTAAGAGCATCGAGGAATATTCCAAAGTCGAAGTCTACTGTTGAGTTCTTTATTTGACTGGGTTCAAGAAGAGGGCAAGAACCATCCAGATGCGAAAAACTATCATTAGTTGCTTCTTCACAGTATAAAAGGAGATCATTAATACAAGTTTGATCCTTGCATGCTTTACGCCAGCACCTATATTCCGTTTCTATTGCGAACAAGTACCAGAAGGCTCCAACAACCTGGTACATCAGATTCATTTTATTGTCAGAACAATAGACATGATGTCTCCAAACTTAACAGAGAATCTTTCTAGTGAATAGATATCGAGTTATGGTCACTAGATTTTTAAATCAGTGCAAAGGTTTTTTTTTTTTTTTGGTTGTAAACATAAGCACAATCCAGGATAGCCCCTCAACCGTTTTCTAAAGCAAAGAAGAATCACAATTTCTTGATGCTAGAGACACCTCACGACTTCAATTTAGGAGCAGGTTCTTCTGTGCTCCCCCTTGGAAGTAGTCTAGCCATACACTTGACAACACAAATCTTGTTGTGTTTGTGTTCCTTCCTTGCCTTAATTTGGTGTATCCATGGTTAAGTCCAGCGGTTTGGTCATTGTAAAAATATATTTTCAACCAAACAAAAAGATAATTCCATGACATGAAAAAAATGAAAACAACTTGGATGGATCATTGCTAAGAACACTGAAGATTGTATTGTGAAACAACAAGTTGAAACAAAGACAAGTTATTCTTTCCACAATACCCTGATTTTATGTACTCTTGTTTTTTAAAGTCAAATTATAAGAACTCCTTCATTAATTTATCTTAAGTTTTTATGATTTGAATTCTACAAATTGCTATCCCCAGAGCATCACAGGAATTTCAATGTCCCTATGCATCCTGTATCTGTGCTCAAGTTTACCTAAAATCCCCAAAAGTAAATTTAATTCAAAGTATTACATAAGAGACAGCAAAAGAAACAAATAGCAAAGTGACAATCATGACAAAATCGTTTTCACGAGATTCTGATTCTTAGAAGTGTTGAGAATAAGATAAAAATCAGATAGAACTTACATGACTGGCTAGCATGTAGAGAAAGAGATTAAAGGCAGCTCCAGCCCATGCCGTTTCCGTAAATAAGCCAGATGTACGTGTCACTTCTTTAACTAGAGGGTAGATCCGAATAAGTCTAGGAACATATTGGGTCCAAATTACCGCCTTCAACAATTCCTTTGTAAGCTGTGCAACTGGGCCTTCATGTCTGGGGATAATAACTAAAATCACTAGCTGAACAGATCAAAGAGTACATCAGAAGATGCAATTAAACATAAGCCTTTTAATCAAATGAAGTTAATGAACTGGATTTCACTGTAAATTAGAAAATATTTAACAAAATGGCTTCATTATTCAATGTATACATCGAAATCAAATTGTTTTCGAAATCACACAAGTGAAAAAAAAAAAAGAAGAGAAGAAGCAATTATACATTCCCTTTGGTTGTATTACTATGAAATAGTAGGGACTAGATTGATATTATTAATGCAAGAGGATTGTAGACTAGTGATAGCCCAGATTCACTAAAAAAAAGAACATACCTGTGGGAGGGGTAGAATTGCTAAAATGTCAATAATGAAGTAGGAGCACAAGTATCTTTTTGCGATAGCATAAGGATCTTTAGTTAACTCGCCCCTTCCAAATACTCGAGAAAAAGGGTCAATAAACCCAGTACGGAATTGAAAGAGAATGTGAAGTATATAAAAGACGTCAGTGAACGAGCGAAGAACACAAGCAGTGATCCCCAAACTGTGGTCCAAACTGAGGCACTTCTTTTTGCTAACAATCACAGGGATGTAAAAGAATAATGGATCCAAGGACAAAGAAATCACACAAGCAAGCACAAAAATTTTGTTCCACTTCTGAAGAAATGGCCCTTGCGGATCAAGAATTGTCTTCTTATGACCCAATTGTTTTGTTGTCTGATCATTGAGTTGATTTCTGCCTAACAGTTTTTTAAAGCTTCTAATCCTTTTCAAAACCTTCTCAAATCCTCTCTGAATACTCCCCAATACTGAGCCTACAATTGATCTGCTTCTTCTTGTACGTAGTCCATCCTCGGTGGAAAGCTCAAAACTTAAAGATCTCTCTGAAATTGAATCCTCAAACCTGAAGAGTCATCACAACTGAGTGCATGTCCAAATTCAATTACGATGGAAATATGTAATACATGGTAACAAAAAAAGAAAATATTTACCAAAAAAGAAAAAGAAAAAAAAAAAAAAAAACATTGAAACCACAAGCCCACACTGAATTTCTTCTAAAATATGACTTGATTGAACGGTACTAGCCATCAATAATGCATTATTCGGGTGATCAGAAGCATAGCTGAAAATCCAATATTGGCCTATTGGTCACCTTGTATGTGGTCTAATGTAAGTTCAGAATGTATATAGATGCACTACGAAGATCTTATTATACGATAAAGGATTAACTATGCTTGTTTGCTCTCAAGAATATTTTCAATCAGGACTTGAACCCACCACCCATATCCCAACCAAGACGTGAACTGACGCATAGCACTCAAAAAATTGCAAAAAATAATCAATGTGTAGATTCCAGTCCTCTTTCTTTTTTCATGATTTTTTTAATTCTTCATTTAAGTCTTTTTGTCTTGTATGTGCTGAAAGATGGTTATTGGTAGTGGGGGAAACCACTCAATCCAACAACTGGTCATGTTGTATAGAGGAAATTATATGAGCCAATCTGAGGTCTTCCAGAATGTCTTCACATCCATCTTCCTATCCAACTACTTATTTCATCATATGATCAACAAATTAAATATATAAAAAAAAAAAAAAAAATAGAGGATAAAACTCGTACCAAAGTAAGTTTATAATATCTACCCCATCATAGTGTCTAATACAAGCTTCATCATCTTACTAGGTTTGATGCTACATCTCAAATCAAATCAATCAATAACACAAAACAAACATATGATAAATTATGACTAGTAATATCGTGATTTATCCTCTGTATTCCAGATGTCCCGTATTACCACATAAAGAAGCTACATATACAAAACAGAGTGACAGACATAACATCAATAGAACATGACCGTATAGTACCGCAGAATCAAACAAACTAACCTTACAAATTTATCTTGCCTGAAATTCATGACTTTAGGAAATCTGTCTGCACAGTATCCAATACAACTAATTCACCAGCGGACTAGGATGGACTTTACTTGCAACTTTGAAGTATCATACAAACCCCCTGCAAAATACCACCTTACAATTGGAAACTTTCTTTACTATCTCAAATACACAAGTGCAGCAAAAAAGCTATATAACAATATCGTTAAATTGGCAGTAGAGGTTTCAAATTTCATCCTTCTTTTAGGTATACATCTATTATATGTATGTGTACATATTCATGTGTATATAATTACATATACAAATTACACAACTTAACAGGGACCACTAGTTTAGTTGTTAAAACTCTGCCCATCAACCTTGATTATGTGGATTCGAACCTGAGAGCAGCCACTTTGTACTTTTTCCTTACATATACACAGGTTTCAAACTTTATTTTTTTGGGTGGTGAGGGTATCCGAAGCTTTACCCCTAGGTACATGCAGTCTTACCGTTCCACACATACCAAGTAATTACCGAGCAGAAGCCTAGGGTGATCCCTAGGGCTTCTAATGCTTCATGCAATTCGAACTTGTAACCTACTGTTCCTGAGACGCTTATTATGACTCAACTCAACTTGCCACTCATCTAACTATTGGGGTTGACAAGTTTATGGCATGCCCTAATTAGTAATATGAATCAGCCCATACAGACATCATAATTAACAAGTCCAATATCAATCCTTTTAACATGCCTCGATCATTGACAAATAAACCTCACCCTCATTTCCTAAAACTAAGGCCTTGTTTGATTAGTACAGTTAATAGTGAGGGGATTAACATTACATGAGATTTATGTATGATTGGTTATCCAGCTGGATTAGTGAGATAAATAATTACCTGTTGTCTACATTTGTTTTACAATCGATATGAAAATATGTTATCTCAAATATATATGTTCGTTTTGCATTATTAGTTGTAGAATTAAAAAATTCATCAATTTTGTTGGATAGAATATCCATCCACCCTTTCAACCAAACAACGAAATATGAGTACCATGATTAACTATCTCAATTCTATGCTATAATCTGCTCAATCAAACAAGCTCTAAAATCCTACAGAGAGAGATTGATAAATTAAAACCATGTGTGCCTTCTTGATGTGATTGTAAATTCACCAATAAGAACAGAATTGTAGGAAGCAGAAAAGGGAAAATAATAATGCACACAACAGTGGGAATTAAGACCAAAACAACAACAACAACAATGAACAAAAATTAAAGAATTTTCTCATAAATTCAATATCGACACAGAAGTTCCATGTTAACCAAAGGTAGGAAACGGAGAAACGGCAAGAACACAGAGCACCAAATGTAATTTCCTGTTTGGTTGCCAAGAAAACAGATGAAAACCAAAGTAAAACCTCACCTCAGCTAAGCAGTTGTGTGGAGGTCGCTTAAGCACGAGGTTCTGTATATTATCTGACACAATATTATGTAATATTATAAATATATATATATATATATATGTGTGTGTGTGTGTGTGTCACTTAACTTTGCAGACTTTGCTTTTGTTTTCTTGACTTTTCTGGGAAACCAAACGGTTTTGATGGGTGTTTTTTTCCCTTGAATTGAATGTTCGAATGAAGAGTTGAAGACGACAGCGTCGTAGGACTCGTTTGGCATATTGGTTGGGTTGGCTTTTAGTTAAAATAGTTTTAAAAAATAAAATAAATTAAAATTATTTTATTATTTTTTTCATAAAAATTAGACCAATCAAAAAAATTCAATTCAAATGAAACTTTTAATCTTAAATTAAATTAAAATAGACCAATCGCAAACGAAGCCTATTGTCAAGCAAAAGCAGAGAGAGAAGGTTCGTGGAGACTGCATTGACCAGTGACCGTTTTTAGAGAGAGGGTAGAGAGAGAAAAAACTTGGCGGGAGAATAGTCTAATTCCCATTAAGAATTTCACCTTTTGTGTGGGACCACATGTACATCTGTGTGTGTGGACAGAGTGGTTGGTCCAATTGATGAAAAAAAATGGGCAATCAAAATATTAAAATTTAAATAATTAGTAATACAATACTTAATTTTTATTTATTTTTATTTTAAGAAGGATCCCCTTTAGTTCTCGTTTTGGATTGGAAGTCACTATTTAAATTCGTGAGATCCATTACGAATCTCATTTTAATAAGTATTTCGTATATTTTATTTACACAAAAAATTAAATCAATTCAATAATTGTAATTGTTCAATTTTTGACTAAAAAAATACACAGTTGTTGTATTTTTAAAAATAAATTATACTTTTTTTAGTAATAATGGTTCAGATTATCAAAACGAAACCCGTGGTGAATCTCACGAGCCCAAACAGTGCCTTCCAATCTGAAATTTGGATTGGAGGGATCCTCCTCCTTATTTTAATTAGGGAGAATTCTATTTCAATGTAATTTAAAAAATAATTATATATATATTAATGACAAATTTTGTAACATTAAAAAATAATTTTATAAACTTTATAATGTATCTAAAATTATTTTTTGAATTTACTACTTAACTATTATTTTCCCTTTTAAATGTGAGTAATAATGTACTTAATTTTAGGGGAAATATGAAATCAGTAAGATAGTCAAATTTTTTCTATTTTCATGGTGGTGTAATGTTATTGTGTGCAAGGTGTAAATCCTCCATGTGCTTGGTGCAACTATTCTTATGTGTTAGTGTTGTGACCAAAAAAAAATTCATTTGTAGTGTAAATTTTTTTTTTGTAATTTCTCCTTGATTTTATTATTTTAGAGTAAAATACTCAAAGTAGCTTATATTTTTAGAGGGAATTACACATAAGTAGAATCAGGAAAAATATTTACAAAAAAATAAAAAAAAATAATTAAATTATTAATATTTATCACTTTTTTATAAATATATATATTTTTTATCTTCACTAATGTGTAATTCTCTCATATTGTTAAGAATTTTGTTCACATGTCCAACACATATTAAAAAAAAAAAAAATTATACATTTTGGTGATAAATACGTGTAATGAAAAATATATAATTTTTAAAAAATTTCTCAACATGTGTTTTAAGAATATATATTAATAAATATTTCTTTTTAAGAAATGTCACTAACATGGTATGTTTGGTTTGAGTTTGGGAGATGAGTTTTAGAGATAAAAAATATGAAAAGTTGTTTGGTTTGGTTTTTTTCAAAAGATATTTTGAAAAAGAATTTTAAAAAAAGTGATTGATTTGATGTGTATGAGAGAGATTTGTTTGGAAAACTTGTAAACCAAATAAGTTTTGAGAAATTTTTTTGAGAAAATTTGTTTGATTTGATTACTTTTAAAAACTTATTTGTAGAGAATTTTTTCCAAAATTTTTTAGGAAACACAAACCAAACAAGGCATTTTTGTCAAAAATTATGTTTAAGACCAATACGACAACAATGAACAAAAATTAAAGAATTTTCTCATAAATTCAATATCGACACAGAAGTTCCATGTTAACCAAAGGTAGAAAACGGAGAAACGGCAAGAAAACAGAGCACCCAATGCAATTTCCTGGTTGGTTGCCGAGAAAACAGATGAAAACCAAAGTAAAACCTCATCTCAGCTAAGCAGTTGTGTGGAGGTCGCTTAAGCACGAGGTTCTGTATATTATCCGACGCAATTTATGTAATTATATATATATATATATATATGTATTACTTATCTTTGCAGACTTTGCTTTGTTTTCTTGAACTTTCTCGGAAACCAAACGGTTTTGACGTGTGTTTTTTTTTTCCCTTGAATTGAATGCTCGAATGAAGAGTTGAAGACGACAACGTCGTAGCACTCGTTTGGCGTATTGGTTGGGTTGGTTTTTAGTTAAAGAAAAATGTTTGGTAAATCGAATTTGTGTGGTTTGAATGGTTTGAATGTATTAAAATGACGTCGTTTTATATCTAAAATGACATTGTTTTAAGACATTCGAGTCAATTAAGTCAAAAAAATTGAGACTACCTAGCATTATTATTGATTAAAATAGTCATAAAAAATAAAATAAGTTAAAATATTAATAAAATAAAATATAATATTTAAATTATAATTATTTTATTTTTTTTCTTATAAAAATTAGACAAATCAAAAAAATTCAATTCAAACGAAACATTAATCTTAAATTAAAATAGACAAATCCCAAACGAAGCCTGTTGTCAAGCAAAAGCAGAGAGCGAAGGTTCGTGGAGACTGCAGTGACCAGTGACCGTGTTTAAAGAGAGAGTAGAGAGAGAAAAAACTTTGGCGGGAGAATAGTCTAATTCCCATTAAGAATTTTACCTTTTTAGTGGAACCCACTTGTACATGCGTGCGGGGGGATAAAGTGGTTGGTCCAATTGATGGAAAATAAATGGGCAATCAAAATATTAAAATTTACAATACTTAATTTTTATTTATTGTTATTTTAAGAAAGATCCCCTTTAGTTCTCATTTTGGGTTGCAAGGCACGATTTAAAGTCGTGAGATTCATTACGAATCTCATTTCAATAAATATTTCAGGTATTTCATTTATATAAAAAATTAAATTAATTTAATAATTATAATTATTTAATTTTTTTACTAAAAAAAATATAATTATTGTATTTTTAAAAATAAATTATACATTTCTTTTAGTGACAAACGCAATAAATTCAATAAGTTATAGTTATCAAATTAATCTAATTTTTTTTTTTTATGAACGAAATACACAAAATACTCGACAAAAAGAACGGTTCAGATCATTAAAACGGGGCTTGTGGTAAATCTCATGAGCCCAAACAGCGCCCTCTAATCGAAAATTTGGACTTAAGGGATCCGCCTCCTTATTTTAAATAGGGAGAATTTTATTTTAGTGTAATTTAAAAAATAATTATATATGTAAATATTTTAATGATAAATTTTGTAACGTTAAAAAATAATTTTATAAACTTTATAATGTATCTGAAATTATTTTTTGAATTTACTATTTAACTATTATTTTTCCTTTTAAATGTGAATAATAATGTACTTGATTTTAGGAGAAATATCAAATCAGTGACATAGTCAAATTTTTTGCATTTTCATGATGGTGTAATTTTATTGTGTGCATGGTGTAAATCCTTCATGTGCTTGGTGTAACTTGGTGCAACTGTTCTTATGTGTTAGTGTTGTAACCAAAAAAAAAAAAATTCCATTTATGGTGTAATTTTTTTTTTATATAATTTCCCCTTGATTTTATTATTTTAGAGTAAAATACTCAAAGTAGCTTACATTTTTAGCGGGAATCACACTTAGTAGAATCAGAAAAAATATTTACAAAAAAGTAAAAAAAAAAAATTTTAATTAATTATAAAAAAAATTTACCCATAAATCCTACTTTCTGAAAAGTTGAACTATTTATTCCTAAATGTTTTCTTATGCACCATTTAGTCCCATTTTTTTTTGGCAATGTTATTTACTTAATTTTGATTATTTGCAGATTACAATTGTACCCATTGTGTGGGCTGTTTGTTTCCTAAATTGATGGGAAGTCGGTTTTCTTGATTTGGGGGATTGATAAAGTTAATCAAAGCAAGGGTTTGGTGAAAACAGGTCTTGGGGAGTTGTTGATGTTCATTGTTTGATTGTTATTGGTTCTGAGTTTGTTGTGTCGAACAACGATTTTGTCACAGGTTTATCTCTATGTTTTCTGATTTTTTCTGCTTAATTTTTTGTGACTGTATATGTCTTGCATGTTATGGTATGAAATACATCAACGTCAACGTCGGTTCTGGTAACGTTACGTTTGTGTTCTTCTGTCCGTTTCATATATATTTTCATCACATTGGTCGTTGATGTTTTGTGGGTGGTTCACAGTTGGGTGTATGGAACGGTTTTGGCACATAGGTTCTCTCCATGTTTGCTGATATTTTCTGCACTTTTTTTTCTGAATGTGTATACGTTGCATGTTACGGGATTAACTACAGTAACATCAACCCGATTTTGGTAACATCAATTTTGTGTTTCTTGTGACTGTGTTCATACATATGCAGTACATTTGTGTTGTCGATGTTATGTGGCTGTTATTTTTTATGTTTATTGGTGTGTTATCGACGTCGGCTCTGGTAACATCACGTTCGTTTTCTTGTGCTTCTGTCACATATATTCATCACATTGTTTGTCGATGTTATGTGTTTGGTTCACAGTTTGGTGTAACAGCATTCCAATAAACAACATCGGCCGGTTTGTTCTCGTGTTTACTCGATTTTTTTGCCCTTTTTTTGTCTTCTTGTATGTCTTCCATGTTGCGGTATTAACTACATCAACATCAAAGTCGATTCCTGTAAAATCACTGTCGTATTATTGTGATTGTTTCACATATAGTCAGCACATTGTGTTGTTTATGTTTTGTGGTTGTAAATATTAGTATATATGGTTGTGTTATCAACATCGACTCAATTAACATTACGTTCGGCTGCTTGTGGGTATTTTATATGTATGCAGGACAATGTGTTGTTCATGTTATGTGAGTGTGAAGATTTTTATATTGTTTGTGTTTTGATGTCAGTGGGCTTTGTTGCATATCTTAGTGGGAAACGTATTTTTTTGAACTGGGTACAGTGTTGTGTTATTATTCATTCATTGTTGTACGCGTTAGCCATCTACTGATGTGATTATGGGTTGCATGACAGGTATGGATGGTGTGTTGTTATTGTGCACCTACGGGCAAACAAATGTTGTTGTTCGGTGTCATCGAGCGATGACATTCACGCAGCTGCTCGATGATATTTGTGGCAAGTTTGACGACTTAGTACGGGATGTGGTGTACATGTTATGGGATGTCCCTGGGTATAACAAGTTTAAGGTTGATAGTGATGACGATATCCACAACATGTTGTGCCTTGCGGAGTCATTTGCTTTGAAACATTTTAATGTTCTTATTCAGATACAGGACGTTCCAGTGGGCGGTAACTACGAGGGTGTGTATTGCCGTGAAGGTCAGCAGTTCGATTTTGGTAATCAGACGTTCGGTAGGGATGATCAGACGGATCTGTTACCAACATATTGTCCTAACAAATCAAAGACGTTCATGTCTACTCAGTGGGCATTCAGGATTACACACGTTGGACAATGTTTCGTCGGTGGCGTAAGTGAATTTCGGAAAATATTATGCAAGTATGCCGTTGAACGCGGGTTTGAATTCAAGTATTTGAATAATGATTCAGTTCGCATTACGGCGGTTTGTAAGTTTGCAGAGTCCAAAGGATGCATGTGGTCAGTGCATGCGAGGGTGTTGTCATCGAATGGCCTTTTATGCATTAAGAAGTTGGATAGTGTGCACAATTGTGGAGTTGCTGTTCGAACACATACAAACCCACGTACGGGGTCCAATTTGGTTTCAAGCGTTGTCGCAGATTGGGTGCGTGCTAAGCCACTGACGCGTCCTACGGACATTGTTTTCGATATGAAAAATGACTACGGTTTGGATATTAGTTACCGAGTGGCGTGGTTAGGGGTTGAGAAAGCAAGAGATGAAGTCTATGGAGATCATGCTATGTCATTCGACCAACTTAGATGGTATAGTGATTCCGTTATGGAAAAGAGCCCAAACAGTTACATTAACCTTGAATTTCACTAACAAACTGGGAGGTTCATTCGGTATTTTATATCCTTCCATGCGTGTATAGATGGGTTCAATCATTGTCGGCCGTTACTTTTTTTGGATGGCACGTTTCTGAAAGGCAGATTCAAGGGGAATTTGTTAGCTGCTACTGTGAAAGATGGCAATAAAGGTGACGTGTCAATTTTTTTACTTAATTCTTTGCTAACAGAAAAATTTGTCACATCTTAGTTCCGATTGTTTTTAATGAATCAATTACATATATATGTACTCTTCGCAGGCTTGTTTCCAGTGGCCTTCACAATTGTTGATTTCGAAAATCAACAAAATTGGGAGTGGTTTTTACGGAATCTTAAAGAAGTCGTGGGTGACGAGTGTACGTTGACGTTCGTTTCGGATCGTCACGTGGTGCTCTTACAATCTATGCCAATTATATTCCCTTCAGCACATCACGCATTTTGTTTGCTACATCTTCAAATGAATTTGAGAGAGCGAATAAAATACGTTAATGCATCTCGTAAGGTTGGGTTGATGCGGAAGCTCCGAGAATGTGCTTATGCCCCTACAATACCATCTTATAATCAGAAAATAGAGGTGTTGAAAGAGTGTAGCCCCGCTGTGGTTGACAACTTCTTGAAAGACTTACATCCATCCCACTGGACTAATGCGTATTTCATGTAAGTTTGATTGCACCCGTTCTACGTATTACGTTGCTGGGTTCATTTTTTCCCAATTTTTTACATACGCTAACATGCTTACTAGTTTGTTGTTTTACTAGAAACTTTGTGTTTAATGTTATTATTCTCCTGCAGAGGGCAACGTTACGGTGAGATGTGGTCGAGTGCAGCTGAATCTTTTAACAACTGGATACGGGAGGCGCGTCATCTTCCGATTACTAGGTTGGTCGACATGGTTAGGGGTCAAATAATGGAACAAATGGCGGAGCGTAGAGTCAAGGCAAGGGAGTGGACCGGTGTGTTATGCCCAAAAATGGAGAAGAAATTGGTAACGGTGTATAATGACAGTAGGGGGTGGAATGTTAGTCAGGCTGATGACAATGTTTACGAGGTGCATAGTCAACCCTCTGTTTTGGTTAATGTGGCAAGGCGATCATGTTCATGTTTCCAGTGGCAGCTGAATGGGTTTCCGTGTTCTCATTCTGTTGTCGCTTTCCGTAATAATGGACAGAATATATACAATTCCATTGAAACGTGCTATCGTATTGACAAATTTCAAGCTTCGTACAGCGGAACAATTTGCCCCATTCCAACTGTTGAGAAACTGGCATTTTCGCCCAATGATTTTATGATAGCGCCCCCAAAGGTGAAACGTCTGCCTGGCAGGTCGAAACGTAAACGAATTCCATCAAAGGGCGAGGTTATGCAACGGATCCGTTGTGGTCGGTGTGGGAAAATAGGCAACCACAATAGGAAGACATGCAAAGAACCTATTTGATCATGTTACAGCAAATTTATTTCTAGTTTTTTTTTTTTTTTTTTTTCCCAATTCATTGAACTTCGTACAATGTGTCTTTTTAATTCAACATTTTACTTTCCGTTGATTTAAGTTCAGACTTCACAACGTTGTCCATTACATTATAACTGCATATGGATCTCACATGTGGATTTACTTTCACATTTCACCCCATTTCGACAAACGTATTCTATCTAACCACCTACCACTACATTTAACATTTCAATTAAACTTTCAATAACCACATTAGCCAAATCAATTTTCCTTCCCTCAACGCTACCAACGCTGTCTGATGTGCATTTCTTACTACACCCAATTCTGATACATGAATATGTTAGAAACATAAATTTAATGTATTATGCATTAAGGTAACAATTAACATGTTTCCCAAATAAATTTTGATAGCAAACAATTACACACATTTTCAAATACAAACGTTTCAACTACAATGTCCCATCCTGTAGTTCAATTGTTGGGTTTAACACCAACACCCTACCTAAACACAATGACAACGTTGCGAACCCGGAAGTAACCCAGGACAAACATTTTACACATTTTTCAAAACAAACGTTTCAACTTGAATGTGCCCTACTCCTGGTAAATTTCTGGGTTTACCAACATCCCCTACATAAACACAATACACACCTATACATTACAAAATGTCAAACCCGTAACTAACATCATTCACAAACACAATTAAACGACACGTCCAAAAATCATTAACATTTACTAACCCAGCCAAAAAAACACTCCCAGTTTTGCCCATGTTTTTCAATGTTGATGTAAAGTATTTTGTGTTTATCCAGTCACAAACACACACCTAATGGAACATCAAAAAATCAGTACCATATGAACAAGACTTTTCTATGTTCAACAAAAAAAAAACAAAAATAGAAATCAAAGCTAATATATGTGTTCCAGCAAATCTGTCAGGGCAGAGGCCGATTCGGAAGTCCTCTATGTGGATCGTTGATGAATGCCTTAACCATTTCTGCTCTGAACGCGGTGGCTGTCATCCCATCCATCAAACCTTCGACCTCCACGTTATTTGCATACTACCACATGATGAAGCATATCATAACAGTGCAATCTGGACTGCTAATTGCAAACAAGTTAATAGGTTAATCAACACGATCAAACTAAAAACATAACTTGGAACAAATTTAAGCCGGAGTTCAAATTTAAACTTACGATTCTGGGTGTTGTTGGGGACAATCACCCAAAGCCTCCAATGGCCCGTCGATATTCTTCGCTATGACACCCGCAATGGTTTGCACCGCTTTGTGTAATCGACGATCCACTGTTTCTATGTTAGGTAACACACCCAATCAGTCACAGTACATACACCCTATCACCCTATATGCAACACAGGCACAACCAAACACATACATGTAATAACCACTCACTCGTACTTACCACTTTCACCGCCTCAGCAAAATGATCATCTCGACTTCCTTTACGTGTTTTGATTGAATTGTAGTGTGTCCATGTCCCGAATCTGAATCGTACACCATGGTCGTCCAATGATTTGCATGGTATATAGGGTAATGGACGTATCTGCATCCAGATGCAGCATTCACGTGCACGTTCAGGTAACCGTCTTTCGACGTTATGCTTCGATTCCTTATCATACCCTACAAAAAAAAAAAGCAAACCAATTACAAACCCATAACTTGACTGCCCAGCAGTGGGGAAAAAATAAATCCAAACTATTCGACAACGTGACACTACTCATAATACCATACACATACCGAACAGACACTGCTGTGGAAGTACAATTTGCTGAAATTAGCACAATTAACAGCCGTTACGTTCTGTGCACTTTTTAAAATTTCAGCATATGCGTCAATAACCTACCAACACAAATTATTCACATGTTCCAAACACATTAGCTGTACAAAACGATCCTCCTAACCCTTTTTAAAAAAAAAAAAACAATTAAGCCAACAAAATGTCTTCACTGATGACGTCCTCACATCGACAATATCACTCATACTTACATTACCGGCAGTTGCTCCCCTTTGTACGAGCGATTGGATGTTTTTGAAATTAACGTGCACACCATACTCTGCTGCACTCCATATGACAGCCCTACACCAAATCACAATCACATAAGTACAATTCAAATGTAATTTTTTAATGTCACATAAAAGCAGAACAACTAAAATACGAAATTAGTATGTTACCCGTCCCTTTCAAATGTGTACACCACCTGCAACAGTTTCTGTTCATCTTCAGCCAACAATTTCCAAACCGGATACCGATTTTTCATTCCAAATCCAGCCCATGTTTTACGCTCTCCATCATCATCTTCAATGTGAAGTACATCCTCATTTGTGATTCTTGCTATGTTGCCCTCATCATTTGACTTTTTGTAATGCTTCACCAACCCAGGATACTCGTAATCCTGTAGCTTCCACTCCCGCCTAGCTTTGCTCTTCACACGCCGCACCAATGATGTGATGTTCGGTTCCTCCAGATTCACAAAGTCTATTACCTTGTCCACTACCTCACTGCCAGGCCGATCAAGAACATGTTTAATGTTCGAATTGTTCTCCAATGTTGCTGCATTACCTATGCTAGCAGAATTGCATTTACTTTTTACCTCCACTGGAGTCCATACCCCGGCACATAACGTCGACCCCTGGTTTACAACTCTATCCTTGCTCCCCACTATTATGTTTTGTCCACCAACTAAGGTATTACCTATATCAACATCAACTACGCTTGCATCGTTTAATTCGGAACTGTTGCTTACGACATTGCCCATGTTATTCACCGGACCATCCATTTGATTTCCACTTTGTTGGTCTGTCGACGTCTTATGACTTCTACTTGTGTTCCTAACCAGCTGTGTTACCTCGTGCGCCTCGTACTCATCAACCTAGTCCTCTAACCGTGCTAATGTTGTTTTCGTCTCTGATACTAGGGCATTCAAACGTGCAATTTCGGCATCCTTTACACTGATGGCAGTTTCGAACCCCATACACAAATTCGCAGCTTGTGAACCAAGTGTGCGTTCCATGCTCGTAACCTTACATTCAAGTTCATGCACACGTTCCGATTTCAACCTCAATTCTTCCTCCAATTCTGCTACTCTGTCAAGCGTTTCATTTTTTTTATTGCTACTACTGTCGCCTGCTGTATCTGCATCCTTTGCTGGTTGCGTAGTTGACAAATCCAGCAGATCTGGGAACAATACTGCCTCCATTGTATGTGTCTGTCTCGTCAGTCATTCTGCCTTTCTCAACATGGACCCCTGCAGATGAGTCCATTTGCCAACAGTTCAAACTTGGCTCTACAACTTCAGCACCGACAACGTCACGTGGCACACCGACATGCACTGACACTGCCTGCACATCAAGCACTTTCCCTTCTGCCCTCATACATTCACCACTTAACAATGTGGTACCTATTTTGTACCGTTCAAGAATTGCGGCCTCCAGTTTACCGCACTTTACCTGCCAAAACACATTACAAAATTGTTAGCGACTCCAACACGCACCACCCACTAAAACCATACAACTCAGCCTCCTATGTCATACCTCAAACTGTCTTCCGCTACTCAAGTCGACCCCTTTCATTTTCGTTGTCAAATTTGCAATGTTCCATCTACAGAACCTTGGCAGCACACTGTGCCGTTCTGCCTCGATCAGATTGGTGTGTTCACAAATAAAAAACTGCAGGACATTCGCAAACACATTCATTAACATTACATGCTAACAAACAAATCCAAACATGCCAGTTCCGTAATAAATAGTACATTACAAAAATAACACTTACAAGTAATACGACAACACATCCGGTTACCCTTTCCGGCCTATCATGAAACTCGTTCAGTGATGCAATTAACGCGCCCCGTATTGCAGCAGCCCAATTATACAACTATATCGTACTTAGTTTGTCAATAACTCAGACGAACGCCCACCCGATAGACTCTCCGGTTGTTGTGAAAAACAGTTTTGCACAAATATATAACGACAGCAGCTTCACGACATCTTCCTCGTCATGAATACTATTTCCCTGAAGTGCAACATCCAATAGTTCTTTAATTTTTTTGCACGATATTCTCCCCACAATGTTGTAGCGACGCTGAATGAAATGAGCTAAATCAAGCTGGTCCACGCCGCACTGAATGCCAAAAACAAGTCGGATATCACTACGACGCAATGGAACGCCTTTCCCCCCGATATAGAATTTTTCATCTTTAGGATTGTACGTCTGCAGTATGCGTAACACTGTCTCATCACATTTCTTGTAAGCATTCGGCGACAAGTTGTGTTTGCGGATGGAATTAATCATCGACCAAAACGGTGTTCTTCGCAGTTGTCGTTTATGGCCTGCTGTGAAATGTATTTCTAGCACGGTTTTGATAACCCCGTTTATATTCGAACGATACGCCAGGCGGGAAGTGTGGACTACCACTTTTTCCTTCACACGGGCATCTTCTTTTTTCCCCTTGAATAGTATCTTCCCCTGTTTTTTCACAACAACTGGTTCTGACGTGAAATCAGAATTGCCCACGTCACGCGACACACCATCACTTCTTTTCCGTGGTGACTGCCTCAAAATCACCCATGCACACATAATAAACACCAATCAGGAAAATAAACACACCACTATCTCATAACGTAACACGTACATTCCATACTGCGACATACACGTAATCTACAACAGCATGAACAGTTACACATTAACAATGTTCACCAAACATAGTTACACATTAACAATGTTCACCAAACATAACAACATACCCAACAACTTACCCACCATCCCAAAGTCACACTGCCTCCAACAACAACATCATGACATTGGAGACATCAACATCATAGGCCCAATTCAGCAAAACAACATCACCAACACATTACTGAAACCTTAGCATTGCAAAGGCACAGTGCTACAGTGCAGAGCATCGACGAAACAAAGACATTACACATCGCGCCAGAAAACCCAGAATTGCAGGAAAAAAAAAAAAAAAAACACAACGATATGACACTGCCTCAACCAACAACATCATGAATACATACACATTAACATTGACAACCAATAAAATCAACAACATCATCGCAACAACATTGAAACATTAACATTCTACACTGTGCCCTTACAACAAACACCAACATCGTACACATACTTCAGACATTAACATCAGTAACATCTGCTCACCCAATGTAACCACCAACATCATCAAAACACAATAACCATATTAACATTACACAACATCACATTGCTACCACAAATAACATCACAAACCCAGAAACATTAAAAATCTTAGTCCAACAGCCATTAATGGCACACCAACAACGTACATACTACAATATCACATTGCAATAATGAACAACATCATGAACATAGAGACATTGGCCACCCCGACATAACATCATCCCCAACATCGTACCCACCAAGGTCATGAAACCCAACATAACATCCCCACAACCACGGACCCACATCTAATTCCAAACGTAAATATCGAACTTAAACCCTATCATCAACCACAACTCCTCTCATAAAACAAAACAACGATAGCAACATTACAACCCTACAACAATGTTTTCCATATCAAAGAAGACAACATCAAAAAATCCAAAACAAAACGGCCACAAATAACATACCTCCACTTTTTTTGGTCATTCTTAACCGTCCCCTAACGTAACACCATCTTCCAATCCTTATCGCAAGCGCAGACTGAAATCAAACTATACGACGTCCCTACGCTTCAACAACAATGGCTTCCCACTGGCCGTCACCACCACAACGTTGATAGGTTATTTCAATTTTAGGGTTTATGTAATGTAGAAACCTTGACCCAAACAGATTCGCCTTCCGTTTCTGATGTTGATTTCCTTTTGAAAACCCCAAATCTTTCCTTCAAATCTTACCGTAGAACTGCTGAATCAAGAACATCTAATGTAACAGCATACCAAACTACTTGCCTATCTCCGTAATTTCACATTACTAAATTACCAATGTTGCCCATCAGCCTTACCAGTGCCATCCACAACGTATATGCCCTCAATAGTCATTTCCAATATAATAGGACTGTTCAGTTCTTAAGATAACATTTGGGATTAAACAGTGTATAAGTTGATAAATTGGGATTTATTGGTGCATCACCCTAATTATAATTATTAATACTTATCATTTTTTTATAAATATTTTTTGTTATCCTCACTAATGTGTAATTCTCTCATATTATTAAGCATTTTGTTCATACAAATGGCAACGGGGCAGGACAGGGCTGGGGATTACACTCCCCGTCTCCGATCCCCGAAAGTGATAAATTTTCCGTCCGCGCCCCCGATCCTTGACGGGGACTCATCGCCCGTCCTCGCCCCTGCTCCTGATCGGGAATCTGGTATCTCCGACCCCGAAAAATCCCTAAATTATTTATTTATTTGTTTATTTGATTTATAAAAATCTATAAGCATCCTATTCAAATATATTTGTCAACATATTTTCAAATTAAAAAAATTAGTAAACATCAAATTCAAACATATTTGTCAACATATTTTCAAATTAAAAAAATCTGTAAACATCAAATTCAAACATATTTGTCAACATATTTTCAAATTAAAAAATTTGTAAACAACAAAATAGCATCTATCAATATATCTTATTCAATAACTCTGTCTAGCAGAATAACATTCTATTCAAATCAATATATCCTAAACAACAAAATAACATCTGTCAATATATCCTATTTAATAAATCTATCCAGCAGAATAGCATCCTATTCAAATCAATATATCCTGAACAACAAAATAGCATCTGTCCAACAACCCACACACAAAGGAAAATTCAACAAGTTGCAAAGAGAATAATTAGTCTCAAGCACAACCCGCAAGGGATAGGCTACCCAAAAAAAAAAAAAAAAATCCATTGCAATATAATTATAATAATAATAATAATAAAACATTGTTTCTCCAATACTCATACAACCACACCACAACTTTCATCATTTCTTTCAACTTGAATTCCTATTAAATAACAAAAGGAAAAAAAACAAATAACCAATACTAATAATAATATGTAAAAAATGTTAACAATTAAAACAACAAAGATGACAACTAACACAAAAATGGCACATGACTAATCCGAGTCAATCTCATCATCATCATATATAGTCGCATAGCCTATCGATTCCAATGTTGAATTTCCTAAAAAGTAAAGAATATAAATTCAGTATTGAAATTATTCCATGGTAATATAAAAGTGAAATAATAATATGTAGATTGGATGAAATAATAATATGAGTGCCTTTCATCTCTGCACCCCTCAACCAACTTTGTGTACACATTAATGCTTCTAATGTGTTTGGATGAAGTCTACTACGATGTGGACTCACCAATCTTCCACTAGTACTAAATGCTGACTCAGAAGCAATAGTGGATACAAGAATAGCTAAAATATCCCTAACTATTGCCTGTAAGGTCAGATACTTTGGTCCATTGGCTTTCCACCAATTCAAAACATCAAAACGTGTAGTCCTTGACAAAACATCATCTTCTAGATAATGGTCCAACTCTGATCTTACATTTTTCACTTTTTTACTTTTCTTTCTACTAGTAAACAAATCAAATTCTAAAAGGGTCTCTGTAACAATTTCTGGATGAATAGAAGAGTTACCAACAACATCGGTCTCCATATCAACTCGGTGCTAATACTCTTGCAATAAATCATAACAAATCTGACGAATCCCGATCAACTTCATCTTCAGCTTTGTCTCTATAAAATTTTTCAAAATAAAACTCCAATACACTTATCTTATACCTAAGATCAAGTACAACAACAACTCTAATAACACCATGTATCACTAACCAATGTTTATCAAATTTTTTCATCATTTTTGCTGCCATTGTTCTAATCACTTCAATTTCACAAGAGAGCCATTGAAATAGTGTCATCCTAATCTCACATAAAGCTAGGAAACAAACATTGGTTGTGGGATACTTAGTACCAGAAAATAATTCTGTGATAGAAAAAAGTATTTTAAACCTCCCATTAATCTCTCTAGCAAACTCTCGTTCTTGCTCACTTGGCACGGTCTTATATTGGGGCTCTCCAATTTTCAACTGAGAAAAAACATCCTTATACAATAAGGCAGTTTGAAGCATCAAATAGGATGAATTTCACCTAGTTGCACAATCAAGTCCTAATTTCTTAATATGTGGATTACGCAATTGATTGACTGTTTCTTCAAATTTTTCTTGTCTTTTTGGTGTTGCTGCCAATAAGTTACACTCTCTCGAATTTTCTCAACACCCACTCGTATGACATCCAATCCATCTTTCATTATCAAATTCAAAATATGCGCACAACAACGCAAATGAAACAAAGTGTCACCCAACAAAAGCGATGTATTACTTAACTTATCCATCAACATGGTAATCATGGCATCATTTGTGGAGCAATTATCAACAGTAACAGTAAAGATTTTTCTATCAATATTCCAATCTATCATACACTCAAGCAAAGTATCACAAAGAACTTCTTTTGTGTGTGGACATAGAACATAAATAAACCTAAAATATGATATTTATGAACAAGTATTAATAACATGTAAATTGAATTGAATAAGATAGAACTTTTAAATGATTTGCAAATTTACAAATATATACCTCAAATTTACAAACATATACTCAGACACACATATCATTCATTTAGCCGAATTGGTTCTCAACTTCTCACAAATGTGTTCATCTATCAAAATCACATAGTTGACAAATCTCATAGTTGACAAAATCTCATAGGCTATAAGTCTTCCATTTTAAACATTAAGTGAGCTAATTTCCAATTTATTTAAAACAAATTATTGAGAAACTGAGAAATTGAGAAACAAATTTTTGGGGATTTAAAATTGAGAAACAAATAACAGATCATATATATATATATATATAAAATAATAGAAAAAAAAAGATTCATATATATATAAACAAATAACATATCATATATACATAAACTTCATTTAGATTCTCAGAAGCTGATTTCTCCATAGAAGGTAAATCTACAAGCATGCTCGGAGGAGGTCGAAATAACAAATTATATATATATATAACAAATTAAATCTACAAGCATACAAATAACATTATATAACAGATCATATATATATATACAAATAACAAATTATATATATTTTTTTAAAATAAAAAAATTTAGAGAAAAAAAAGACAAAAAACAGAGGTCGAAATCCCTAGATTGAAAAAAAAAATTCTGAACTTGATACTATATATACACTCAGATATATATATATGTATGTATGTAAACCCTAGATCGAAATCCCTAGAGAGAGAGAGAGAGAGAGAGATATCTTTTGACAATCGGCGGTGAGGGAGGATCGGCGATGAGAGGAAGGAGCGGCGGTAAAGGAGCAACAGCCGTCGTGTGAGAGAGAGAGAGAGAAGGAGGCCAAACTCTAAACAGCAGCGGCGGTGAGGGAGGAGGATCGACAGTGAGGTATAAGCAGTGGTGACGGAGGATCAGCGGCCGTCGTTGTGTGAAAGAGAGAGATAGGGAGGCGAAACCCTAATAGCGACGGTGAGACCGTGAGATAAAGAGAGCTCTGTGTTTGTGCGAGTGAGAGCAAGTGTTCAAACCAAACCCTACACACATATATCATATATATATATATATACAGGGGCAAATTAATAATTTTACATCGAGGGCAAACGGGGCGAGGATCGGGGCCGGGGCCGAGATCGGGCCGGGGCCGGGGCCGAGATCGGGACTGAAACATGTATCCCCGTCCTTAGCCCGAGTATCATCGGGGATTCAATTTTTAATACCACCCTCAGCCCGTCGGGAGTATTTTTCGGAGAATAACCACTCAATTTGGGGTTGGGGATCGGGTCCCCATCGGGTCGGGTTTCAATTGCCATCTCTATTTGTTCACATGTACAACACATATTAAAAAAAATAATTTAAAATTATACATTTTGGTGATAAATACGTGTAATGAAAAATATATAATTTTTAAAAAATTTCTCAACATGTGTTTTAAGAATATATATTAATAAATAATTTTTTAAAAAATGTCACTAACATATTATTTTTGTCAAAAACTATGTTTAAGCATTCTGTTTGAATATTATTTGTATTGAAATTTATACCGAATTGTCCATTACAATTATGTTGTGGTGTCAATTTTGTAAGTAAATATTTTTATTTTAAAACTATAAATTTCAATATTATCACATCATTTCATATAAAAGTGTGAATTTAATTATCTTTATCAATTAAGTTTTTGTATAGTTAGATAATCATCTTATTAATTTATTAATTTCCATCAATATTTGGATTTTTTATATATTTTTTAATAGCATATTAAACAATAGCATGTAAGGTGATTTTCAAATTTAAATTTGATGAAAAGCACATTAAAACACAGCTCCAATCATTTTATCAAATCGATATTAAATAAAGGGAGAGTTAAACTTTTCATCAAATTAAGGGAGTTTTATCATTTCATCAAATTTTATAAATGGCCGTTGGGCCGGACGTCCATCCGGATGCCTTCTTGGACAACCAAACTTTTTTTATTTGAACACCAATTTTTGCTCATGGCTGAACGTCCTCCTAGACAACCGTGCTTGTAACAAAATTTGATAAAAATTTTAAATTTACTATTAGAGTGTATTATATTATATCAAACTTTTTATCAAATTTTCACTCTAATTTGATGAGCTGTTAAAAATGCTCTAAGTCAGATGTTATACCTCACGCAACATATAATACGAAGAAAATAATGTGTCCATAACTAAAGACATCTTTAAAATTGTGTATAAATAAATACTTTGAGGATGAATTTAAGAAATAAAAGAAAAATAATAATAAAATGTGTCCCTTTCATTTTTTTTTTCTTCATAAATTATCATTCAAATTTTTAATCTAAAATATAACTTAATTAATTCCACAAATAAAGAAGATCAACTATGTTCATGTGCTACCAACCCCTTACTTCTTTTAAAGTGAACTTTTTCTATACTGAAGTGATTTTACAGTCACTTAAAACAAATTCATTTGAATAGAGTTTTGAAAATTGAAAGGACAAAAGGTGAGTGAAATGAATTATATTTCTTTTATATTTTACTTATTATTTTATTTTTTTATTAAATTTTTATTTAAATTCATAAATCAAATATAATCTAGAAAAAGAACCATAAAATATCCAGATGCCCTATTGTTCTCCCAATCACCAGCATAAATCAATGAACCCTACATTTTTAGTCAATGACCCCTACATTTTTTGTCAATGACGTTTGAGTTGGATCACCAGGTGACCATGCCTTGAGTCACAGTGAATAACTTCTCCTATCATGGTCGTCACGACTACAAAAAAAAGTCGGATCACCAGGTGACCATGCCCTCAGGCACAGTGAATAACTTCTCCTGTCATAGTGTTCACGACTACAAAAATAAATAAAAAATAGTGGACTTTTTTAGTTTTTCAGTTTTTTATATTTTATTTTTGAAAATTTTTATAAAAAAAATTACCTTTTAGATTCGTTTATACAAAAACAAACCCCCCAAAAAAATTTGATATAATTTTGAAAATAAAATCACTAAAGATTAAAAAAAAATTAAAAAAAAGAAATGACTTATTTTTGTGTTTCCAAAAAAAATTAATTATTGGAAAGTACAAGAATAATCCTTCGTAGCTCGAATTCCTTTTCCCCGAATCTCCAAATTGTCCAAAACAACGTCGTTTTGAGCAATTTTTTTTTCCCCTATGTTTGAAACAAATAGAAGAGTGAAGAAGAGGAAAAGAAAGAGAAAGAGAAAGAGAGAAAGAGAAGAGAGGAGAAGAGGGAATGGAGAGAGAGAGAAAGAGAGAGAGTCGATCGCCGCCTCCGCCTCTGCTTTTGCCTCCACCTCAGATCGTCGCATCTGCCTCCGCTTCCGATCGTCGCAGCCCGGCCTCCGATCTCTAATCTCGACCTCCGATCTGTGATAATATGATGATGATGATGATGTGTTGGGTGGTTGATGATGATGATGATGATGGGTGGTTGATGATCTCTTTGTCTCTCTCTACTACTCTTTCTTCTTCTTCTTTTCTGATTTTACTTCTACCAGTTATTGAAAAAAAAAAAAAAATCAAAACGACGAAACGATTTCGTTTTGAATTCGAGGGATTCGGGAAATCTCTCTTCGAGCTACGTAGCACTACTGAAAGTACAAATAGATGTGCTTTTAGTTTCTGTTTCTTAATTTTCACCAAATAAGCCTTAAGTCATTGTTTACCATTTTACTTCTCAACACAATTTTAGTATGCTGTAATAAGTCTCATTACTAATATATATTTGTAATGTAGTATTGACAAGTAGACTAGCATATGGAAAATGCTAAGCATCATGGAAAATGTTTTATGAAAAATGTTTCATGAAAATGATCATGAAAAAATCTTCATCCTTGTATTATACTTTGTAACTTATTGTATATGTAATCTAAGGGTCAAAATCTTTCATGATCATCTTCATGAAATATTTTTCATGATACTTAGCGTTACCAAATCAGGTCTTAACTCTCATTAAATAGAGTTAGTTATATGAATCCTTCATTTTCTTACTTGACTCTATCAACGACTATTTAATTAGTTAAATTAAGAAAATTCATATCTATATCTACTACATTAGCTTACGTTAATTTAAGTTTGCCTTTTCTCTTAACGCTTTCATCTACTGTCACTGTATCGCATCTCTTCAATACTGTCTCTGTTGGTTTCCGTTGTATATAACTAAACTATTTCAGTCTATTCTTTTTCAATTTTTCTATCCATACTACTCTTATCCATTCACAAATATACTTATTCCTAATTCTATCTTTTTTAGCCTTACCATACATCTACCTTAACATTCTCATCTTAATAATATTCATCTTATCTACATGTTATTTTTTAGTTGCCCAATATTTCGTCCTATACAACATCATTGGTCTAATAGCCATGCTATAAAACTTTCATTTTAGTCTAATGGGTACTCGTTTATCACATAGTCTCACAGACGCACTCCTCCACTTAAACCACCCGCCTTAATTCTATGGCTCACATCCGCTCCAATCTCCCTACTTATTGTGATAATTGATCCTAAATAACGAAAATATTTACTCTTAGATAGTTTTTGATTCTCAATTTTCACTTCTTCTCTACTTCTATTGTTACTGTTATTAAAATTACACTTCATGTACTCTGTGTTAGTTTTGCTTATCCTAAATCCTTTATATTCAAGTGTTTCTCTTCAATTCTTCAATTTAGTATTGACTCTTTATCTAGTCTCATCCATTAGCACGATATTATTTGCAAAAAATGTACACCATGGCATATCATCCTGAATAGTTCTCGTCAACTCATCTATAACTAAAGTAAAAAGATAAGGACTTAAGATTGATGCTTGGTGTAACCCCACAGTAATTGAAAATTCACTTGTCTCTCCAATAAGCAATTTAATAGTGGTCACCACTTCATATATGTCCTTAATCACATTAATATTACTTTTGTCACTTATTTCTTCTATAACATCCACCAGATTATTCTTGTGTTATTTTTTTTATAAAGTTAAAAAAATTTCATTAAGACTAATGCAAAATTACCTAATTTTATATAAAATGATGTAATTTAATCTAAACCCTATACTTTAAAACAAAAACAAAAGACCTTCATAAAAATTATTTTATTTACAAAAATGACAATACTACATGATATTATTTAAATATAAGGGTAAATTATACTGACACCTCCTGAGATTTCTGTTTAATATAGTCCCCTCACATTTGAAAAATTACATTTATCCCCTTGTCTAATTAAAATGACATATTTGTCCCTTAACTTTTATACATATCAAATAATAAAATAATACAAATATTTTATTCATATCATTTCAAGAGAAATAACAATCATCTTTTTTGGTTTAACTCAAACAAAAAATTGAATTATTTTTATTTTTATTTTTACTTAAATTTTTTTAATATTTTAAGCATTTTTTTTATTTTTTAGATACACTTAATTTAGATATACTTAAGAAGAATAATATTTTGTAATTTTTTTTAAAAAAATTTACCAAATACAAAAATATATAAAAATTTAGTACATTATTTTATTTTGTTATATTCAATAGATTTTTTTTATAAAATTTTTTGTACAAATTTTTTACTTTTTAAATATATCTAGATTAAATTGATCTAAAAAAATAAAAAATGAATTGATTAAAATATTTTAAAAATTATTAAAAATACAAAAATATAAATTTAAAAGTCAAAAAATTATTTCTAACAACTCCATGAGGGTGTGGAGTACATTTTTGTTGTTATTTTTGTATAAACATATATATATATATATATATAATAAGGCACAAAGGTTTTTGAAAATATGTTAGAGACAATTGTCCTACTAGGACATTTTAATGGTTATGATTCAATTGTGTATTTCTATAGACGGATAAGATGAGCCCCTTTAAATATATATCAATTTACTTCCTACTCAAACACTACACTTCCTTCCTACTTACCCACGTCTCATCTCCATTCTATCTTTAAGATCACTATGTTATTCTGGGTTGTTTTGGGAAGTTGGTAAAAAGTTGACTTTTGACTTTTTACCAAGCTTTTTGACTTTTTTGAAAGTGATTTGGAAAGTTGGTATAAAGCAGGTTTTTTGTTTTTTAGTTTAATATTTATTTATGGTGTCAAATCAAATTAAAATGATCAAAATATCCTTACCCAACATAAGAGATTTATTTATTTATTTTTTTTCATAGGTCCTAATTTGTAATTTTAGGGCAACGTTTTTGGCACTTCCCAAAGGAATTTTGTTGCGTTTTTGACAACCACGTTTTTGGACTTTTTACCATGTTCCCAAAATGGCACTCTATCTTTATCTCCTCCTTCCTTTGTTCTCACCCACCCCATTCCCTCTTTTATTTCTGTCTCCCTCCCTGTCCTTCTTCTTTCTCCATACACTCGCTCCCGAAACTGCTGCTCTTCAGGTAAAATCACTTTGTTATAAAAGAGACCCGTTGAGTTCCCTCCCTCTCGATCTCTCTATTGAATTCGATCTAGGGCTTTCAAAACAATGATCTTCATGATCACTTTGTTGTTTGATTGCTATCACTTTACTTTCAATTGATCTCACAAATTGATCTCACTTTACTTTTCCCTCTGTCGGTATTTTCTGATTCTCTTTCATTTTAGGTAATCTGAACTTAAAAAAAAAAAGTGAAAAACGTTGAAATTTACTTTTGGATGTATCCAGATTTTATTTTAGTTTGCTCATCTATTTGATAAGATTATTTAGTTTTCTATCTCTTTTTTTCAAGGTTGAGTTCAAGAAAATTAGTTTGCAGAAGCTGAACAGGTTTGGGGTGACGATCTGTTTTACTCCGTAGGTTGTCTAGCAAGATGTTTTGGGTAAAAGGGGCTTGAAAATTCTTCATCTTTCTTACTCTTGCACGACCCAATCCAGTATTAAGAAGAGAAACAACTCTCTTAAACCTATTTACAGCCTCCCATGTTTCTACCATTACATTTCTAAACTAATTCTGATCATGGGGTTGAGATAACAACCTAAGAACTCTATGGCTACACTCTACTGCTGCTCTATTAGCTTCTTCAACCCCCTCCATCTAAACCCTAAACCCAAACCCCTCCTCCCCAAAAAAAAAAAAAAAAACTAATTCCCAGAACCTAAATGACCTAACCCAAATAGCAGCATAAAGACTTCAAAATCTTTAAAATCTATCCTCAATCCTTATTGAAATTTTTGGAATTTTCAATCAATCGAAGAGCTATCACTCAATTAAATAAATACCCAAAAGATCAAAAATTGATGTTGGCAACCTCGCCAACCTCGCCACTCTCTGTGTGTATGTATCTATGTATGCATTTTCTTTTGCATCCGTGTTGTTAGAATTTGAAAAATTGATGTTGCAAGCACTTGTATATTTGTTTTGATCACATATAAAACTGTACAGCCATAGAAGTGTTTTGTATAATCAAACATTGGTGAACAAGTGGTTGCTTTGGATGCCTCTGCTTTAGAGCTGATCGTATAGTTTGGTTACTTGCAGATGTGATTAAAGATTTCATGAAGGTAATATGCATATGCTAATAATGCTTTTTTCTTTGTTGTTGAATAATTTTATTTTATTTTTTTAATTTCATTTTGGTTTCAATTTTTTTATGGCTAGAATTAATATAGTATCCCCTTTGGCTGTTGTGGGTGGGCAAGAAACCTCTCTTTTTTTGAGGGGTCGAAATCTGAATATTCCTAGCACCAAGTATGTAGACTGCTTTCTTTTGCAAGAATAGTTGTTCCATTTTCATTTATGCTCTTTCTTTTCAGAATTTAAATTATATTGTTGTGCAGGATTCACTACACACATGGTTACTTAATAGAAGTGTTTTGCATAATCAAACATTGGTGAACAAGTGGTTGCTTTGGATGCCTCTGTTTTAGAGCTGATCATATAGTTTGGTTACTTGCAGATGTGATTGAAGATTTCATGAAAGTAATATGCATATGCTAATAATGTTTTTTTCTTTGTTGTTGAATAATTTTATTTTATTTTTTTTAATTTCATTTTGGTTTCAATTTTTTTTATGGCATTCTCCAGAATTAATATCAGTGTCCCCTTTGGCAGTTGTGGGTGGGCAAGAAACCTCTCTTTTTTTTAGGGGTCGAAATCTGAATATTCCTGGCACCAAGTATGTAGACTGCATTCTTTTGCAAGAATAGTTGTTCCATTTTCATTTATGCTCTTTCTTTTCAGAATTTAAATTATATTGTTGTGCAGGATTCACTGCACACATGGTTACTTATCAAAGGAAGTGACGGGATCAGCCTGTCAGGAAACCATACATGATGAGAGAAGCTTGGTCCGTTTTAAAGTTAATGGGGTGGGTTGCCAATATTGGTGAACATTATAAATTTGATATATTTGTTTATTAATTTGCATTATGATTAGGGGAGTTGTTATCTTATTTGAGTTTTGTAAAGCATGTAATACAAGCGAAATTGTTATAAGTTCTTTAAGAAGAAAAATATTTTAATATATTTTTATAACTACATTTTAATCTTAATATTATTTACACCGTGCCTTTAGGTACGAGCATATGCTAGTATATATATATATATATATTCAAGTTTGATTAGGCGGTTAGTTAGCTTTTACTTTAATGATGATGTTTGATAATATTGTAATAAGTGTGAGTAAATAGACAAGAAAGAAAAATGATGATGGAAATAAAAATAAAAAATCATATTCATATATAAAAATATCATAAAAATGTTGTGATAGTAATATTGTTATAAATATAAATCATATTTATGAGTGTTTTAATTTAAAGTGAAATGTCACCATTAAGTTATATCATTGCGTTTGAAAATTGTATATAAAATTTATGTTTGTATATCATTACTCAATAAGGATATATTCAAGTATAGTTTAATGATGAGAAATTGTAGAATGTAATCATGATGATATGAAGAGAAAATATCAAGAAAAAGGGCAAGACAGTTATTTGAAAAATTTTAGGACATGATATCAACAATCCAAGGACAATTTGTAATTAAGATTACAAACTTCAAGGAAAAAAATATAATTTTTCAAATATAAAAAGAAATCTGTATTAAATAGAAATCTCGAAGAGTGTTAGCGTAATTTATCCTATTTAATATAATTCTTTTGGTAAGGAAGAAAGTTTTCATTATTAGTAGGACTTGTGCAAAATTTCAATATTCATATGTAGAATAATATGACTTAATATGAATATTACACTTTAAAACAAAGCATTTATAAAAAATTATTTTTATTTATAACGACATTATTATATTATTCTTTTGATATTTTTTAAATAAATTACAAATACACTCCTTTAAAATTTATTTAAAATACAGATTATTATATAAATATTTTGAGACTATTAAATAATTAACGAGAGAAGTGGACTTGTTCTATTATGATGTCTATACATTTGATGTATATCGACGAGCACCATACATATGATAGAAATATGATGGTTCCACTTCACCACCTATTGTAAAAGTCCCATCATGTGAGCCCATTTTCCATGAACCTTCAATTCATTGCAATAATACCACAATCAAAGTAACCATCCAACCTTTGAAATCTTTCCATCAAGGAAAATTATTAGCTACTCAAAGTTGACCACGTGCTATGTCACATAATCATAAATTATTATGCTTCTATTCTTTTATCATCTAATATAAATTATTATACTTTTATTCTGTTATGATCTAACATAAAATTATAAATCTCACTTTTTTTTACCAATCGACAAAATCCTTCTGTCACAAATCATTACATTTTTTATGTTCTCCCATCACTTAATATAAAATCATAACCCATCTCTATCGTGTCATTTATGCTGTGTTTAGTTGAAGGATTTGAGGAAGAATTTGGAAAGAGAAATAGAAAAGGTAGGTGAAATGTAAAAAAAATATACCTACATTTTACATAGTTTCACACACCTTTTCCCTATTCCTTTCCAAATCCCTTCCCAAATCCCCCAACCAAACACAGCGTTAGTATTTGTTTGCTCATATTGTCAATTTCCTAAAAACACATAACACATTTTTCATTTTTTGTTTTTTCGTTTCTGTTTTTGGCCTTCAAAAAACAAAAACAAAAAACTTATTTAGTAGATACAAACATTTCCAAAATATACTAAAATGAAAACAAGAAACTGTGCGCGGTTAGTCCCCGAATATGATAGGAGATGTGAGATGGCCCCCAAATAGGATGTAGTCACTGAACATTTTTACATTCTTTGAAGCTGTGTTTAAAACATGAATTTGGGTAAAGGATTGAAAAGATGAAAAAGAAGAAAAAAAAAAAAAAAGTAAAAAACAAGACAAATGTTAATAAAATATAAACTAAATTGTTTCTCTATTTATCTTTACCTTTCCAAATCCATGATCCAAACACAATAATATTATACTATTGCCACATTTTTAGAAACAAAAGCACACAGAAATGAAAACTCATTATTTTTTTTATTTTTTAATTTTTATTTATTTATTTTTTTTGCGACAGAACTAACGGCTGGAAATTAAAAAATATCCTTTTTAAGTGTTTGTTGTCAAACTAATTTTAAATTTTTTCAACAAAAATATATCACAAATAAATTCAGAAAAATCAACCAAAAAGAGCCCTGACGAGCGTAGTTGCTTCGTAACAAAGTAGACATGAGCCAAAATGGAAAGAACTGACACTTACAGGCAACAAGATGCTCAATTCTCTCTCAAATAGCAAATTTACAAATGCGGAAACCTCATCAATGCACCGCAGAGAGAACTCCTACCTCTAGCCTCGAAGGAGTCGTGACAACGGAGATAGATACAAGATTACATAATAAGACTGTCAAGCATTCCAAATGATGATGTTCGATATCCAATCATTATGCTAACGATTGTGAGAAATGGAACTAATATAACAACTGCTTCGTACTAAGCAAATATAGATCCCACTACATTACTAAGCCTCAAAAGCTCAAGTGATTAATAACTAAACCCTGAATGCCTAACTAACATATGAAAATGTCAACACATTCTTCTCCATTTTTATTGTACAATAAACTTGCCCTATCCTAAATAATTAAAAGAAATGGGTAGGCCTTACCTTAACCTAGATTCTCTTCATCAGATTGAGAGCCTGGAGGCCCAGGGACTGAATCAACAAAGAACTCCTCCACTGAAACAAAGAACAAGCTGAGTGTAAGAACAATCACATAATGGAGGGGGAAGGAGAGGCACATTCAAATTATAATTACATTGTTTTAGAAATTTCACAGAAAGGAGTTCAACGATAACCAAACCAAACTAAGCCTTATGTCCCACTCAGGCGGGGTCAGGTTAGCTTTTTTTTTTTTTTTTTTTTACATGTATCTTTTTTTGCTATTCTGCTCTGACAAGGACTACAACTAAATTCAATAATTTCTTATCTTTTTTACTACCACATCCATCACAGCCCATCTAATTATATACAGCTTTAGAGCAAAGGGCCATCTAAGATTTTCGTAATCGAACTTTTCCAATTAATTTTCATATCATTCTTCTAAGAGATAATGTTCAATTTTCTTTTGCTTTAGTTGTTTTCCATGAATTTGAAATACCCAAACCTAAGTAGTTTGAACATTAGGTTCTTTGGCTGCCACTACTACCTTTGAATGTAACCATTTCTTTCAAATAGAAGAGCTACACACATCTACACAAATGGAAAGCTAGCATGCATTCCCATATATTTTTTGTCATTTCCAGTCAAATGCTGCAAAAACCGAAGCAAGAGAAATGATTGTGCATACCTATACCCTCATGGTCTGGAGAATCAAGTAAAATATCTGAATCAGAAGGCAAAAAGGGAGAGCCAGGATAATTTCCCAAGGCTCCTAGATCTGTAAGCAATTTCAAGGTGAGAGGTACAATTAACCAAAGCACTTAAAAAAAATCCGTATGAAACACGAGAATCAATCAAAATAAAGTAGACAAGAAATCTATGCCCATAATTAAGCAAACCAAAAGGTTTAAAAGGATCATGCCCATATTAAAACCACCAGTATGTCATTCGAGAGGGCTAGAACAAGATTACTTAGAAAAAGTAGCTAGATCCTCTCTATACATATATATACACACACAAATAAGCAATAGATCAGACAACTTCTCAATGACTGCATGTCTAACAAAAAGAGACAGGTGGTGGTAGGCACACATTATATTTTTTATTGATGCCAATAATTACAGATAACAGGGTTGCACTTTTGCTGACCCTCCAATCTTTTTGGGAAGAAGTCATTTACTTCCGGAAGAGATTTTTGGTTCCCCCAATAGTCTTTAATTTTAATTTACGGCTATTGATAGAATGCCCAATTAACTGAACATGCAAACAATTGTACAGTGACAACCGTTACAATATTTGCCTACGGTTACAGTTAATTCTTAGTAGACTTTGCAGGTTTGCTAAGCTAGTAGAATACAGTTTTACAGAAACTGAATCAAGTCTACTCATTTAGCACTTGAAACCCAAACAATCACCCTGTTTGGTTCATAACTCAAAGACAGTTTTTGAATTTTTTATTTATCATTTTTTTGTCTTTAATGAATGTTTTTCTATATTTTAGTTTTTTTTTAAATTTTTTTTTTTAAATGCAACCTAAAAAGTAAAATATTTTTGGGGAAAAAAAAGAGTGCACTAAAGACAGAAAAATAAAAATTCCAACACATTTATGTATTTCTTTGTCTTTAGTGAACCTTTTAACTTTTTTAAAAATTCCAACACATATTTAACTTTTTAGATGAATCTACTAGATTAGGTGCATCTAAATTTATTTTATTTTTTTTTTTTTGAAAACATGAGCAAAATATGAAAAAGCTCACTAAACACCAAAAATATAAATTCAAAAGCAGTTTTCAAAAATTGAACCACACAATTACAACTTGCAGTACATAGTTATATAACAGTTGAAAATATTCCAAATTACCTCCCAAGTTTGACAAATCTGCTGTCAGATCTGAAAGGCTAAAATTCCAAGGAATCTGAGCCAATGATCTGAGGGAATCCCTAGAATTCCCAGCCCCAGTATCTGGTGGAAGCTGCAATCCTACAGAACTTGCCACATCAGAAGTAAATGCTGTGTCAAGCGCTGATGTGTCTACTCCCATTCCCGATATTTCGGATGCACTAAACGAAGAATGCCCAGTAGATGCCACTGATGGAGGACTCACAGCCATGTCTGACATGGATGACACAGCACTGCCTGGTGGAACAACAGGCGGCACATCAGCTGCGCTGCTGCCCATCACCATACTTCAACAGAGGAAAAAGAAACATCCATGAGCATAATTTCTTGTAAATTACATTGCATGATGATAAAAGGAAAAATAGAACTTTTTTACATTAAGCTAGTAACAGTTTGACCACAGACAGTAACACAAGCTAATGCCATTGTGCAGAGTGACAGGATAATAGTAAGCCCCACTACTGATGACATCATGAATTTCTACAATTCTAACTGAAAACAAGCATTTTTTTTTTTTTTTTTTTTTTTTTTTTAAAATTCCTTTGTCATGCTAACAAAAAGCATGGGCTCCAAAAATGCAATGATTGCCTAGAGGCAGTATGAGTACTTCGAAAAACATGCCGTACCCGTACCGGGTACTTACCAGCGTATGATACCTCATATGATGTTTTCGTATACTTGCCAAATACACGAAACACATACCCAAATTTTTTTTTCTCTTAATTTTTGGTGTACCTAGATGTACCTAATATATACCCAATCCAAGCTATACCATACCTTAGTTGAAATAATATTTTCTTCTACTACAGAAATAAAACTCCTTTCACTAGATTTCTTTTTTATTTTTTGTTTTATGCTTAGCATGATTTTAAATTAAACTATGATTTGTAAGTTATTTAATATATTGACATTTAATTTTGATTTATATCTTTACTTTTGACATTAAATGTTAATTGTAGGTTGAACCTTAACAAATTAAACCATTTAATTAATTTTTGCATTACTCTCAATTAAAATAAATATTTTTTACAATTTACAAGCTATACCGTACTGTACCTTGTTTTTTTTTTAATTTTACCATATTGATTTACCCGTACCAGTACTCGTATCCGTACTCGTGCTTCATGGATATACACAAATGGAAATATGTCTATACAATCATACATAAGAGTATGTGATCAGTCGGAGGAAGGGGGGAAAAGTAATGGGGAACCGGGAAGAAACATGCCTTTGTGACATGGTTGTGGGTTAACTATTGAACGGAGAATCAAAAGGAAAAATGAGGTGAAGATCGGAAATAATTCTCACTCGTTTCCAGAATTCATCCGAATGGGATGAAAATTGTTTGGTGCAGGCACTCCATCAACAACATGGCAGCTAGATATTCCGCAGCTCATGGAATCAAGATGAGGTTGACCTGTAGCTGGAACTGGTGGTTGCTGTAGGACAGGATATCCCATGGGTAAGTTGTTAACTGCACTGCAAATGCATGGTATTAAACAATGATGATAATAAATTATACAAGGACAGGACACCAACACAACACAACCATGCTTGTATACCATTCTATCAAACTAACCTACCTTTATTCTGGTGTAACTCTATAATCTTCATATGGTAGTTACACAGACACTTCAACAAGTGCAGAGTACCCACATCAACCACAATATTCCTGTTCTATTCTTACAATAGTTGTATTTTGTGTTTTTAAGGCAACAGCAATGAAAGTGAGAATTTACCTGCCATGGGATGAATACCATTCTGTATCGGAGCCAAAGGAACCTTTGGAGGTACAGGATACTTCATTAGATGATACTGGTGCTCAAGCAAATGATTGAACATGATAATTTGTTTCTTCAATTTTAGCCTTATGTAATAGGCCCTGAAAAAGTCAGCATTTTCTTCTTCTAACTTCTGCCATACTGAATTAACAAACAAAATGATCAGTTGAAAAGTAAGAAAATAAATAGCTACAGTTAAATGACTGCTAAAAGATGATTATGCAAAAAAATAATCTAAATTAGTTCGAAAGGTCTTTTTTATCTTTAAGCCATAAAAATCAGAACTAACATATCTAGTCTGTTATAAGTTATAATATAGAATCTGTTTGAAATTCATGGACTAAGAAATCATCTTCAATAGATTGGATGAAAAATTCATACAACAGCATAAATTGATGAGCAACCAAAGTACCAGTTAGAAAATTGCAAAATGATAAGAAGTGATAACTATGAAAAACTTTTCCAGAGGTTTGAAGATGCTTACCCAAAGTTGTAAATCCAGGATCTATCCTTGCACGATTCAATAGGGTTTTTACCACTTCATCTCTATTCATATATAACTGTAGACACCGTTCTATCAAGTTCTGGACCTGCAACAAACCAATCATTTAAGTTTGAAAATAAAAAAACATGCCATGTGACAGTGGGAATTAATATAAAAAAAGAAAAACCTATCAATTGAAGGACCAAACTGGCTTACAAGTTCAATATCTTCCCGAGAAACTTTCCTATTATCATGGCTTGGAGTAGAAATTGAACCCGAGTCTCCTACAGGAGCCTCTGTTGCACTATTCTGTTGGTCAGCTTGGGACTCATGAGAAACCTGGGTTGAGGATTGTATTTCCGGTGTATTTTGCGGATCCTGTGAAATTTCATAATTTTGATTAGAATTACAACAAACAAATCACATTCAGAATAAATATATAGAAAAAAAAAGAAAAGAAAAAGAAAGAGAAATGTTTAGGAAGTTGGACAGAAAACTACAAATAAGCTCTAAAGTCAACGAAACCATATTATATATGATTTTGATGATATAAGAAATTATCAAACAAATATGAGAAAACAAAAAGGCAGATTTTCATAAAGGCTAAATGAGTTTTGTTAAAGTCCTAACATCAGAACCTGCACGTTCTTCATTTCAGTTGAATGCAAGCTGATTGCATCTCCTCATTAATCTCTGGTATCTTGCAGACTATGGCTATGATCATCAAATTCACCAAGGTTTAAATGTTTGCTGCTAACCTTATCACACTTAATAAGTTGTGGTAGTTTTACCTGGAAAGAGAACATCACCAGTATAAAATTTAACCACGTAGAATATGAAATCCATTAAGAGTGAAACCAGACTTAATGCCAAGTACAGCATAGGACTAAGAAAACATCATGCATTATTTGTCTTCATTGACCTGATGAACTGACTGGAAACATGATGTACAGTACAGATTCTAATGCATTCATGTGTTCTATCTGTTCAATGGAAAATTTCCATGCATAAACCTCAGCAAAATATATACAGGAGCCATGATAATTCATGAGCACAAACCATAACAACATGCATAGGGTGCTAACACTTAGATTAAGACTCAGATTGTAATATTGTCTATTATAGATACTTCAAAGGTGGGTGAAGAGATAAATAGGGGAAGCCCAAAGGCAATGTGAACATTGCGGTAGTGATGAGCAAAACAGTGTTTGTGACTGTAGTGATGCATATTATCAGTGTGATCACATATGATTGGTAGCTAGATTGTGCGTCCACTTCCACCAAAAGAGCAATCAAAATAAGCTCATGGAGTTTTCTTTCATTGAGCTAGCAGCCTAGAATTGCTATTCCATGAACCAAAGATAAATGCAGCAAATTTACACTTGCACATAATGATGAGTGAGTACACGAGGTTGTCAAGAAACTTCATCTATAGTGGACAATTCATAGAACTAACCATCATAATTTATAAGAGTATGGTGAAGGATGATTAGCAATTAGTGTTACAGAGTATGAGCCAAAATCAAAACATGTATCAACTATCTTTATGAATCCATGATTCATCCAAACTGCACTTATCCAGCATGCTCTCTTTCCGCATGTCATCAGTGTATAAATGCCTCGGTGCATCTTTTATAATCACTGTCATTTTAATTTTAATCTCCTATTACACACTCACAAATTCATACACTTTCCAAAACTTCAATAAACTCACTGCTTAAAAGAAGGATCTCCATACCACAGTGTCCTCAATTGTTGGGATGACAAAACATTCCCATATTATGACAAGCAAATCTTTGTCATCATCTGTGAAAAGAAATCTCTGTACACGTATCCAGAATCCACATGACATTTTGACTATTGAATAATGCTTTGCAATTAAATATAAGGTTTGCCAAGAGCCATCGACAACAATCAGCAAAACATTGTCACAAACACAATCCTATAACCTGGGTGATCCAAGAATTTCAAAATCAGATAATTCCCAGTTAACCATATTGTCAATTAATTCACCAATTCAATCCCCCAAGAACTCATCAGCTAATACACACTCCCAGAAAAAACTATACCAAACATGTATGTAAATACACACAAAACTTTCAAATCTATCTATTTTGGAAGCCCAGAGCAAGGGTCCGTTTGGCAAGTTAGTTTTGGGCTATTTTAGCCACAAAAGACAAAATAGGCTATTTTAGCCATAACAAACAAAATATCGCATTCAACGCATAATTATTACACTCTTCTCTCGCAAAAAAAGTCAAAAAAGCCAAAAAGCCAAAAAACCCTTCCCAAACCAAGCTTTTTAGCCCAGGCTAAAATAGCCAAAAAAAAGAGTCAAAAAGCGAAAAAGCTAACCCATTTCCCAAACGGAGGCATAGTTGAACTTGGAAGCTGTATTCACATCTATTCTATTATATAAAGCCCACAACTCAATTTTTGAAGCTTTGTCACGCAATTTGGATTTCCAAAAATGCTCATAGAATTGCTAACTGAATGAATAAACATGACACATCTAGTAAATTAACTGCTAATCAGTTTTCGAACTAACCCATATTTTTCATTCATCAAATCGCCTAAAAAAAATTAGATATAGTAAAATTGCAAACATATAAAAGTGTCTATCTATTCTATCTTGTCACTACTAACAACTTTCAAATTCAACCCATCTTCCTCATTTATCAACTCATCAAAAAATTTGCATACTATCACTTCTGAACACACTGCCAGTATATATATAAATACACAAACTTATACAAAAAGAGATCTAGAGATTATGTACCTTATATCTAACTTTTGGAAACTCCAAAAGGACGAAGACTAGCTTTGTATCGACGAATTTTGAAACCCTAACTCTGAAGAGCTATGGATTCACCAAAAAAAAAAAAAGGCTCTTCCGAGCATAGATAGGTTCACGAAATTGCAGATGATGACAGAGTGAAGCTCTAAAAGACATGCTCAGAGTCAGTGGGTATGAGTTCAAGTGGTGGTGCATTGCAAGGAGTGAAATGATAATTTTTGCATAGAGATGTAGATGAAGATCCAGAGAAATTGTGGTGGTACATCCATGGTGGATTGGAAAATCTATTTCTTGGTGAGATGGGTTTTAGGATTTGTGATAGTGAGTAGCTGGAAAGTTTGGAAGAGACGTTTCAGCTAGAGAGACAAAGCAAGGGAAGCGGAAGAGAAAATGAAGGAAACGGAGAGAAAATATCTCACCAAACCGACGCTCCGTCGGGTTTAATTTTAGAATTATGATTTAACTGTACAGTTGTTTTTTTAAGTTTTGAGTTTTAAATTTTGAATTTTTAAATTATGATTTGAGAAAAAAAATTTTATTTAAATATGAGTTTTGAAAATAGTTTTGAAATAATTTATATTTTTTTGATTGATCGATTTATAGAATGTGAGAGGAGAGAGGAGAGAAAACAAGTAATTGATTAATTGATTAATAATAATAATTAAAAAAGACAAAAAGAGTTTTGAAAATAATTTTAAATTGTGTTTTAAAATTTTGTTTGGTTATAAATTTTGATTCAAATCATGATTTCTAAATAAAATTCAGTTTTAAAAATTAAATCAAACACTACCAAAATTTCTCTTTTCTTTCTTTTTGGAACATCTCCAATCAATACTCATATATTTTATCAAATTTAAATTTGATAAAAACAGTATTTTGACCGTTTTATTACATTGATATTAAATGAAGAAAGTTATATTTTTTTATCAAATTAAGGAAACGTTTAACTTTTTATCAAAGACTGAGTAGATGACCGACCAAATAACTGGGTGGATCACTGAATGGGAGAAGATTTGATGAAAATTTATATTAGGCTGAACCACCGATTGAATTTAATGAAACGATTAAAATATATATATATATCATATTAAGCTTTTAATTAAATTTTTATTCAAATTTAATTAAAAATTTGAATAAATGTTGAAGATGCTTTTGGGAGAGTGAAAATAAAAATGAAAATGAAAAACTTCAATCATGTGTATCTATTTAGAAAAATAATTATATAATTATTAAAAAATTTATGACCTTTCGCTCCATTTCTTAGAACGTTTTTAACGATTTTTTTTTAAAAATATTTTTTTATATAGTGGTGGTGCTGGAATGTAGGTGAAAAGATGGCGGCAAAAGACGGTGTTGATGGTATTACAATGATAAATGTGATAGTGGTGATGGTAATGTTGTAATACTGGTAAGATTTTAATTTAAAGATTATTTTTCACCTTTTAAGAATGAAGAATATATATTTTTTAAAATAAATTTATTTTTTGTTGATCATAATTTTTTTTTTTTTTGTGTGTGTGTGTATTAATTTTCATTTTTCATCATACAAAATATTAAAAAATATATAAAATATTTTTTGTCTAAACAAACGAAACATCAATGCTTAATGTTGTAATTAATTCTGTACAAATGCAAAATATTATGTAAAATTAATTTTTAAAATTGACCTAACCTAATTATGTAAAATTAATTTGTGTTATATATTATACAAATTAATAATATATATTATATAAATATTTAATAATTAGTTAAAAATATTATTCTATCCGCCAATGCGTTCTGAATCATAATTTAATTATCTACTAATCTATTATTTAATTATAATTTTACCCCTAAGCCACTCAAAAACACCGCACACACCCCTAAATGATGTAATGGAACAAGAAGTTTATCAGATTATATATAGTGGAGCCCATGTGCTTTTTATTGTTCCTTAGTCCACATTTGGCTCCACATTTGGTTGCAAAATTGGCTCTAGGTATAAAGGAAGTTCTGTTATTATGGAATGTTTTGAAAAGTTGATAAAAAATTAATTTTTTAATATTTTGACTTTTTTGATGATTTTTTTGACAAAAGAGTTGGCTTTTTTGGTAGTTTTTTTGTGACTTTTTTTGGAAGAAGTTGGTAAAAAGTTAAAAAGTTAGCTTTTTACCAACTTTCTAAATTATCCTTATATTTCCGTAATGTGAGATACGTAGGTCCCGTTTGGTATAACTGTTAAAATAGATTATAAATTATGACTTTAATTAGAAGTTATTAATTTATTTGATGTAGTTGTTAGATTATAAATTTAAGTTACTAAATAGTATTTGTTAAATAAGTTGTGAAATAACTTTTTCAATTAATTTTTATTTTTTGTTATTCACTACTTGTCTATATTTCTCATAAAAAATAATAATAATAATTTATAATCCATTTGGGTCTTTTCTATTTTTTTTTTTTTTAAAAAATAAAAATTTAAGAGTATAACCATAAATTAACATGTCCACAGTAGAAGCCGATAATAAAAAATAATGGATGAACAGCTTATTAGAATCAACTTTTTTGAGTTAAAATAAATTGTTAGAATTAAAAACTGTTTGAAATAAATTTAACCAAACAATCCAAAATAACTTTTCAAAAACTAAAAGCTATAAATTAGCTAAAAAAAATCCAAACAAACACGTCCGTAATACTATTTCCATGTATATATATACCGTCATCATTAGATATAGAGTCATCATTTATTTAACGGTAAAAAACAGTTTTTTTTTTTTTTTTTAAAAAAAATTTATCTTATGTTATATTGTACGCTAATTAAACATAATAAAAATGAGTTCACAACATATAATATATATTATATCATATATGTGCAGATATTATAAATGCTTATCACTCGTTGTATTTAATGAAGACAATTTATTTTGAGAATATTATATTATTTACAACACAAATATATATTCCAACTTAGAGAAGAGAAGGAAATCTAGAACGTAAAGAGGGTTTCGTGTTTGACAATAAACCTTGTTTATTATGTCGAAGGATTGAATATTGTATGCGTGTACATTTAAGTTAGATAGACACAAGAACATGCGTACATATCTTAATTTAGGAATGGGTCTATAGTCTAAGAAAGTGACAACAATGGTGTGTAATGCAAAAACAAGTTGTCGATTATTGTTGATTTTACCCAACATTCCTCACAACCACATAACATAACATGTTGCATAATCACTCAATCATATTATATGTGAATATAAGCATAATACATGTGATTTCCATAGAGTGATAATAGGGGTCATATGACTCACAAATCATGAACCATATCATGTGGTCCTACCTCGGGAAATCGGGATGCCCATCATCAGCCAGATACTACTTTTCTTTTCTTTTTTGAACGAATCAACCAGACACTACTTGATAAATTGATTCTGCAGGGTGGTCCATAGCCGGATTTGGGGTGGCTGTTGTATAGAATCCATAACAATCACTGTTATATAGTCAAATGAGTCTATTTTAGAGTCTATTTTGATAATTTGAACAGTTCAAATTTTAGAATACATTAAGTAGAACGTAACTGTAAAAAATCAAGTTAATCGGATATCGTTTACCCATTCATCCACTCACATCTGTATCTATAAAAATAAATAACAATTGTGATTTAAAGTATTAAAATGAATATAAATGTGAGTGGATGAAAGGGTAAACGATATCTGATTAATTTGATTTTTTACAGGTATGTCCTACTTAGTGTATTCTAAAATGTGAACGGTTCGGATTTTCAAAATAGACCCCGAAATTAGCTCACTTGGCTGCACAACAGTGACTGCTGTGCACCTTCGCACAACAACCACCCCAAATCCCCATAGCCACACCACGGGTCATTATTGTGGCCAATTAAATTGCGAGAAATACTAAGGACTAAAATAAATTATTAAATATTTAATATAATATTTATATAAATGCGAGACTTATATGAGTTTTATGTGATAAGAGTTCTACATTTATGTAATTATTGTATAAAATATTTAATAATTTGTTTAGAATTTCTAATATTTTTGTTAAATTGCATATTTTACATTCACATTGGGGTCAATTTAAGAAATCCCTATTAAGGGGTGTTTGGAATTGGGATGAAGCTGAAAAAAAATAAAAATAAAAAAGAAAAAGAAAAAAAATAAAAAAGGGCATATTCTAGAAACTAGCTAGTGGCATGGAGTGTCTCTATTTACACACCACATTTAGTCTCAAAGCACACCATTAATTAGTTATTTTTTATTATAATAATGACCTTACCTAAAATGACGAAAATGACCAACACTTCACAGAGATGAGCAAGAGAGAGAGAGAGAGACCACCGAAGTTTCACTCTAAGTTGTCAATGGCCGTTTAGGGTTTCTATTGATTCTTCTACCTCCTGATAATCAAACTCCTTTTCAATTTTTCTCTTCCTTGCTATCTCTCTTCTCGACCCTCCAAGACCCTAATTTCAATTCAATCCGAGTTTCCAATTCAATCTTCGTAGCTTTTGTACTGAGAAGCGTGATGGGTGCCCAAGAAAAATCTCCAACGGCGAAGCATTCGATACAGGTGAGGGGTTTCACTGTTGAAGCAAAAGCTTATTTCTTTTGCCCTAGAATTAAGGTTCTCATAGTTTACTTGTTATTATTGAGTTGAGTCTTAAAAACGAACTTCAATGATGTGGTTTGATTGTATTTTATCATGGTAAATTCACTTGCTTTTGGTGCTGTGAGCATAAAATTGTAATATTATAGTGTTTGATTTGCTTATGTTTTAGGGTTACAGTGGGATCCTAGTTTCTTGGACTCTATGTTGGTTTGCGTTATTTGTTTAAATTTGAGGTGTGTACTAAGTGGTGTGGGATTAAGGGTAAAATGGAAACATTGTGGTATGTGTTGAGAAAAATTATATTTTTTTCAAATTATTAAAGGTGTGAACTGAGTAATAGTGTGCCTTGAGACCAAATGTGGTGTGTAAATAGAGGCACTCGGTGGCTTGGGTTGCCTATTGTCTAAATTAGAAATATTATAAATTCAAAAACTGTACTAAGAAAATTACTCAAACATCCATAGGTGGTTTTAGGTCTAGATTCATATGAGACGTAAATTTAGGCATGTTCAATCTCCACCGCACACTATAATTCTTGGCACAAATGTGAGACTATATGTTGCAGGTTCCTAGACTTAGGCTTCTTTTGAAAAGTGGATTGATTTTTTGACTTTTTGACTATTGTTTGAGGCTAAAAAGTTCGTTTGTATTAGCTTTTTTAATTTTTATAAGAGAAAAAATAAAATGATTATAATTTGAATGTGACATTTTATTTTATTAACTTTTTAACCTATTTTGTCTTCTTTTGACTAAAAAAGTCACTAACCTCATTCTAGCTCATTGCCAAACCAGGGTTAATATTTTGGGATACTTACCAATCAGTCCTATTAACTAAACTTATTTACCTACAAGTCTTGACTAATAAATTTAACACTATAAAAATAAGAGATTAATAAATTTATCATTATAAATTCATTCATAAAAATAAAGAGACTAATAAATTTATCACTATAAATTTATTTATAAAAATAAAAGACTGATAAATTTATCTTTATCACTTAATAAATTTATCAATAGGACTTAATGGGTAATAAGTCTCAAAAGTAGGACTTATTGGTAGTTTACCCTAATATTTTTAAATTGCATTACTCTATTTTGGATAAAAGCTATGTCTAACATTTACGTTTTCAATTTATATTTATAAAAATTTTATAAACTTATTTTTGTTTATTTTTGTTTATTTTAGAAAAACATAAACTACAAATGCGTTTGGTAATTGACAAAATGTTTAAAAAAAATTTAAAATATAAAAAAGAGTGAGAAATGGCAAGTGGCGGAGGAAGACAGTGGTGGAAAGTGGTGACGGTGGGTGGTGGGTAGTGGGTGGTGGTGGATGGTGGCGGGTGGGTAGTGGTGGTGGTGGTGGGTGGATGGGTGACGGTGACGGGTGGTAGGTGGTAGCGAGTGGGTGGGGGTGGTAGGTGGTGGTGGCAGGTGGGTGGCGGATGGCGAGTGGGTGGCGGTGGCGGGTTGGTGGTGGTGGATGGGTGGGTGATGGTGGCGGGTGGTAACAAGTGGGTGGTGATGGTAGTAGCGGGTGGTGGGTGGTGGTGGCAGGTGGGTGCGGATGGTGGGTGGTGGTAGCAGGTAGTGATGGTGGGTAGGTGGGTGTGCAATGGCGGGTGGTAGGTGGTGGTGGTGATGGGTGGTGGTGGTAGATGGTGGTGGTAGAGGTGGTGGTGGTGGTGGGTGGATGGTAGTGGCGGTGGTGGCGGGTGGTGGTGGCGATGGTGGTGGTGGCGGGTGGTGGCGGGTGGTAGTGGTGGCGAGTGTGTGGCAAGTGGGTGGTGGCTAGTGGTGGTTGGTGGGGGCGGGTGGTGGTAGGTGGGTGGTAAGTGGTGGTTGTAGGGGGTGGGTGGTGGTGGTGGAAGACGGTGGTAGAAAATGGTGGCGGGTGGTGGCTAATGTTGGGTGGTAAAAAAAAAAAAACTCAAAATGGAAATATATTTTTTGAGTTTACATTTTTTTAGTCAAATTTATAAACTGAGACTACTAATTTATAAATCAAAAATTTACCAAACAAGTTTTTTGTTTGAGTTTTTAAAATTTTTTTAAATATAAACTGAAAACGTAAGTATTACCAAACGGCACCTAAACACGTATTTTCAGTATTTTATTTCGAAAGTTAATGTGACCTCTATATTTAATTCTTGTATGATAGACCTACATCTAAAATAAATTTTTAGGCAAAAATTTTGAGTATGTAACATTGTTGCTTTATTTTATTTTATTTTTTAGAATTTGGTGGCAACTCCTACTGATAGGTTTTTATAATGTATTATTAGGTCTCATGACTTTTTAGTTAATTCAAGATATTCGAATGATTTTGTGTTTAGAAGTTTAAGTCATGTTTTTAAAATTTTAATGAAAGTTTGGATAAATTTGTCCTTTAGGGTGTGCGCCTTAATACGTGCTTAGTCATTAATTTTTCGTAGTTTCGTGTCAAACTTTAAAGTGTTATGATTTTTATTATTACACAAATCTTTTTTTATTATTACATAAAATTTATATTTATGGAAGCTACTTGTTGATATCTATAAAATAAAATCAATATTAAAAATGACATTATGTATAATAATAATAATAAAAAAAAAGAGTTAGTTTTTCAAGCAAATTTCACAATTTTGTTTGTTTGTGTTTAAAAAATTGAGATAATCGATAGTTTGTGATAATAAAAAATAAAAATAAAAAACCTTCTTTGCAATTTCTGTATAGAAGCAATCAAATTCTATAAAAATTGAAAAAATTATTTTAAAAAATTGTGAAATTTTTTCAATTTATGTGTTTGAGAAATAGTGAAATTTCATAGTCTTGTGCATAGATTGTAAAATTTACAATTATTGAGATTTTTTTTTTTAAGAAAACCGCAAACTTTCACAATTCTCATTTTTTCTTTGAAATTTTATATTAAAATATAGAAATTGCTTGATAGCATTTTTAGAGTAGGCTCCAAATTTTATTTTATTTTATGAAAATGAGTGTAACGGCCCCCAAAATAATAGACATAACTAAATATGATGATTACATCCAATGCACAATTCTACCCTGATTAATCAGTTCCCTCAAATTGTATTTCATTCTATATGAGAGATATACAAAAGTGTTCACATGCAAGGCATATTCAATTTCCTAAAATAGTGAATCTATAGCATGTGGAACAATAAACAAGCAAAAGAAATAACAACAAAACATGTGCCCAAATGCTACAAATTCCAAGGTTTAAGTCTGGTTAGACAAAAATTTGTCAAACCCAAAACACATTAAGTCCTTGGCTTGCAAAAATTCACAAAAAGATAAGGAGAGCCTCTTGTCCTCAAAACACTCCACACCTTCAACTCGGCGGGATCACCACGTTATTTCCTGCACAAATCCATTAGGGGTGAGCATAAAACCCAGTAAAGATATCTTAATAAAGTATATATGCTTTAATCAGTCTTATAAACATAAATGCAATGCCATGCCATGTTCAAATATCCAAGTTTTTCATTTCCTTTGAAACACATGCAATGTTTTTTTTCGAAAAAGTTCATTTTCTTTATGAAATTCAAATTAAGACAAGGGGTAATAAATACGACTGGGATAATACCTAGACCGGTGTCTACAAGTAGGCATAATATGCACTACCAAATCTCCACTTTACCGGCTCCTAATCGGAAGACATGTGGTACGTCCTCTGCACATATTTTCAATTTTTTACTTTAGACACTCAAGCCAACTTAAACAATGCCAATTATACCTCTTATCCGGACTTATCAAATGTATTTATCCCAAAACGTTTCAATAACAACACTTGTTTTCTCAAAACAATGAAATAATTTCCAAGACATAGCTATAATTGAACAATATTTAAAATGATGCAAACACATGAAATGAGAGGTAATTACATATATATATATATCATTTGTACAACATTTCCATAATTCTTAACACTTATTCAAAGTGAGCTTCCATTATTTAATAGTTCTCAAAACCATGACAAATATAAATCCATGTGACATTTGTACGTTTTCATGTTCACAATCACTATTCCATTCATATCCCAATGTATACCATTTCAAGGCCAACAACATTTCCCAACAACAACAATTATTCATTCCATGGATATTTCAATTACACAATATAAAGAGAGTTCTATTGATTTCTTGAGAAAGTTAACAATAATTTCATGAATATTTCATAGAATCTACTTTTTCCCAAATTTCTTCAAAACTAGGGTTTGACCTAAGAGGTTTTTTCCTTCATTTTTCATATATTCTCCTTACAAGATGCTATCAAGAGTTTCATAAGTTTATAACACATTTCTAATTTGAACATCTTGACAAGAAAAGTCATTTTCTTCAACACTTACAACACCCATGCTATAAAAATCCACACTTTACTTTCAAAATCATAAAAGAAAGGATTAGACGTGCTAAAATCATATATATAACTCAAAGAACTCCCTACCTCAAAATTTGGAATGAAGATGAGAGAAAAGCCCCAAAATCAATGGCGTCAAAACTTGATCTCTACTGCACACAATGTTGCTCTTAAGGAGCTCTCCAAGATTAAAGAAGACACTAGGATCAAAAGCTCAATAGATTTGGGTAGATCAAAGAATTAAATAAGTTTGGTGAAAGAGTTTTCTAGAGAGAGATGAGAGACAAGAGAGTGAGAGTAATTGTAGAAACAGAATGTGAAGTGAAAAGTGAAGTAAAGCTGTGTAAGGGTTCAACTTTTTAAGTGATTGGACACATTTTTTAAAATAAACTACAGACAGATCGCTCGAGCGACCAAACTTGCACTCAAGTGAACTATTCAAACTCCTGGAATTTTCCTCCTACCTGCAAAAGATCGCTCGAGCGACAAAATCTTCACTCAAGTAAATAATACAAACTCCCAGAAGTTCAAACTACAAAACAAGATACTGGAAGATCAACGTTACCGCTTAAGCGACGAAAGGACCGCTCAAGCGGTCTCAACTTGAAAGTGAGACAGAACCACCTCAAAACATTCCTCTCATCCCTGGTTTCACTCCAACACACAATGTACAAAATGACATCTCGGAACACACTAACATATGTGTATATATACATGAACAATCACAAGGAATAATAGATAATGGCATAAGACTCAAAAGGCTCAACAGTGATAAAGACAACTAAATGAGACAGAAATTACAGATTAATATACTTAAATTGTTTAGAAAAGACTCAAGGCATCACAACAGGTGTATATAATGAAATTTTAAAATTTGAAAAATGAAATTGCTTAACAAGTAATGTTGATTTCTATACACACTATTAAAAAATGTGTGAACAAAACACAATATGTAATTGATTCAAAATTGTGGACCCCTTTATCCAAAAAATATATTTATCTATCCAAAGTTGATCATGTTTGTTTTAAATCAATCCAGAAGCACATCTCACATTTTAACAAAATATTGGTGTTATGATCATGCATAAGAGGTGTGAAATTGTAAAAAAATAGAGTACTTGTTGGCTTTTTGGCTTTCGAAGGGTATTTTTGTAAATGAGAGCGTGCCAGCAAGGATCAATCAGTCCTTATAGAAATTATAATTGCCAACCAATTATCAGACGATTGTGTTTTAGTTCTTTCAGCCTCAATGAAGAGGACTTTTACTAGTGGCTTGACTTAGGAGAAATTAAGCAAAATAACTGTTAAATGACGAACAATTGAAGTATTTCATTAAGATGAAAACTTACAATGATCCAAACTCAGCCTCGTAGAGGTTTACAGCGACAATTTACTCGAAACTACTCCTATGAACGAAGTGCAGTGCAGAATTTAAAGTACAGGAAATGTAAAGAATAGGTATTTAAAGTGCAGGAAATGTAAAGACTGGAAATGTGAAACTAAAAAAGAAAATATGAAGTAAATGACTGGTTTGTTGGATCTGAGTCTGGGGGCTTTTTCTGGGGGCTTCCTTGCTATTTATACTTGTCAAAGATGACCTTCGAACTGCACTTCAAACCGTCGAACTGCTCCTCCATGATCGCTGACCATGTTGCCTTATAAGTAGTTCCACTACACCATCATTTGCAGTTAGGCTTCCCTCCTATATTTGAATTTGAATGTGAGTAACCGTTGGAGCCACGTCACCTTGCATCTCTTTACTGATCCAATGCTACTCAGATCACGTGAGAACCAATATTAACTGCCACATGTACGATCAGGATCAAAGACTTGACTAGTCTTCCTATATTACCCTTACTCTACCACGTGTCGAATTGTGATTGGCTTTTACAAAATATGTAGCCAACAGTACTGCTATTAATATTTCATTTATTATTTTGAACTTTTTATTTTTTGATTTTTTTAAGGGATACTTACGTATAGGTCCTAATAGGTGGATTTATTATTCAATAGGTCCTATGATAATTAATGGCATTTTTCATCAAATATTGTTAAAAAAACGTTACTAATTGTTAATTTTCAACAACAGTTTGAAAATTTTGTCATAAAAAATGTCACTAACTATAAGTTTTAGCAATAATTTAAAAAAATCATTACAAAAATGTCACTAATTTTTAACTTTCAACGACAGTTTAGAAAATTTGTCATAGAAAAATGTCATTAATTGTAACTTTTAGCGACAATTTATAAAAATCGTGACCAAAATAAGTCACTAATTGTCAATTTTTTGTAACATATGCAAAAAATTCTCACAAAGAATTATTTTTAGCAACGATTTTATTAGGACTTATTTCTAATAGGACTTAAGGGAAATTAAGTTCAACTATTATGACCTATTGGTAGTTTACCCTTTTTTATTACAATAATAACTTCAAATAAAATAACTAAAGAGGACATCAATAATTTTAGGACACCACATTTCATAATTAAGCTTACACATCCACTAAATCATAAGATAGGGTTTATGAGAGTACTCACTTCTATCACCACCCATCAATCTTTCCTAAATCCCAACTTCAAAACCACCTCCATCACCGGCCATCAATCTTTCCCAAATCCTAGCTTCAAAACCTATCCCATCCTCAAAACCTTGAAAACCCTTCGATGGTGATATTCTAACGAAAATGGTGACAATCATTCGATTACATACACTTATCCAGCAATGACAATGAGTGTAAGTGTTTCCGGCAACCACGACTCCATAAGACGAGATGAGTTTCACAATGTAAGCTTAAAGGAAGTTCATAACTTTGATAGTGCTCTTAATTCGGAGGAGATTGGCCTTGTAAGGGTAAGTTTTTTGAAAAATATAGCAAAAATGGTGAAAACTATTCGTATTTTTTTTGGTACTGAACTCTCAAACATATGACTAAAATTCAGGAATATAGGCCCAAATATTACTTATTTGTTCAAAAATAAATAACTAGACAATTATTCATATGTTTAGCACTTTAGTTCCAAACATATGAATTTTGTTCGGACATGTTTTACAAATTACATTATGAAATTTAATTTGTACTGTTATATATTTCGGGATGATGATGAGTCAAATAGAGGCAGTAAAATTGGCTCATAATTCATAATGGATTATAGTAATGAACTCCGAACCAATAATAGGAATTGATGTCTCTGTCACAATTGTTCCAGTTCAATAGTCTAAGAGAGAGAGAGAGTTTTGTACATTTTGGAAAGCTTGTTGGGGGCACCACCAGTGACCTTGGCGACACAAAGGAGAGAAAGCTTTGCTATGAGATCTTTCAACTAAACCAATAGCTTTACTATAGTTATGAGAGATATAATGTGTTTTAGGGAGAATTTTATTAGAATTTTGAGAGATAATCACCTTATTTGCTTTCAAATTTCTAAATTTTTTTTGAAATTGAGTTTTTTTGTTTTCATTGAATGTTTTTAATATTTTAAATAATTTTTTTTTTTTAGTTTTTAGATACACTTAATATGAGTACAATTAAAAATTATAATATTTATAAAACAAATCTTTAAAAATTAACTAAATATCAAAAAATACAAAAATATAAAAATTCAGTACATTTTCATATTTTTATGTATTTATTGATTTTTTAGCTGTTTTACAAATACTTTACTTTTTATGTACATCTAAGTTAAGTGCATTTAAAAAGTAAAAGATTTGCTTAAAATATTTAAAAATCACTAACAAAAAAAATATATCAAAAATAAAAATCTCAATTTTCAAAAAATTATAACCAAATTAGGGGTGGGAAGGTGTGCATTTTAGTAAGTGTGATATTTTTATAAGAATAATTTTGCTATTATTTGAGAGAGAAAATTTTTTAAAAGTTTTAAAATTTATAAGTGAGAGCCCAAAAGGATAGGAGTTTTTTTAATAATAAAAAAAGGCACTCGGGCCAAAAGTCCAATTTTGAATTTTCATTGTTTAAAGATCCACGCGCAAAATTAGTTTGTCTTTAATGACATGCTTTTGCCAATGACCAAACTACCATATATATATATATTGTTTCCAGATCAAATCCTAGCCAAATCCTCTCAAACCAGCTTCTTTCTCTCTGTCTCTATTTTGCTCTTTCTCTTTCTAGAGTCTCTTTCTCTCTCCTTCTCCGTAGCTCCTCTCCCCTCACGCACCACTACTCTTCTCTCTTCCCTTGCCATCACTTTGCTACTGCTTCTACCATCCCACTATCCTACCACACCCGTCACCATCTCCGATTTCTGATCCGAGTTCAACCACCACAACTCTACCACTACCACCTCTTTTTCATCTGTGTATTGTTGTCACGGTGGCGGAATCTCTCTCTTCTCTCTCTCCGTGCCGTGGCCAACTCTAATACTGACAACCCTGTCGAAGCCACCATCACAGACCACCGACGACCCAAATTGGGACCGTTAAACCATAGTGCCTTCAGATCATCATCCTCAAATTTCAAATCTGAGCAGATTTGATCACAATCGCTACTGGCTGTAGACACCCCATTTTAACCGGCCTCAAGACTCGGGCGTTTTCTTTTGATTAACCGATGATGAAAACAAGAATGTGTTTCTTATAATGTTCTCAATAAGAAATATGAAATTTTTGCTTCATTTTCAATCCTAAGCCTGTTTTGCCCAAATGTTCAAGACCTGTTCAAAACTCTCGTTTGAAACCTTCTTTCCGCGCTTCGTTCCGAATATTTCCGTAATGTTTCGAGACTCACTTTTAAACTTCAAAATGAAATATTTTCTCAAGAAATGGAGCAAAGAACAATATGGAAATAGGATGAATTCTGTCGAAAAATCCTGTTTCATGCAAATTAGTCAAGCCTTGACCAAATAATTGGCTAGCTAGCCAAGGTTTTGACAGCCCAAGCCAAGATTTTGGTTGGCCATGTAAAAAATTAGCCGGCTGACTAGTTTTCCCAAAAACATAGCAGTTTCTGTAGAATTTTTACCAGAAGTGTGTGGAATATGCTACTCTAGATATTTCTTGGTACAACCATGAACGAGATACACACCTCCTTATCATCCATTATCTTCATTTGGCCTCCATTGTCAAAAGAGCATTACCCCAAAAGCAACATCCAATGCAACCATTCGTGTCGATCCATCATTCTTGCCTTCCACATTGTCTCCTCCCACTTGCTTAATTGAGCCTTGCTGGGTATGTATCTACTCATCTCTCATTGTCAAAAGAGTTGGTCTCTTCAACAAAGTCCTTAACCTTTGTCATTTTATGGCCTTGGTTTTCAACCTTGTCCCCCACTACCTTCTCCACTAAACATTCTTATATTGCCTATATGAAGGTAGTCAGATTGTTAGAAGAAGAGGATTGATTTCAAGAGAAGAAAGTTAGAGAGAAGAGAGAGAAGTTTAAGCTTTGAAGCAAAAACTTCCATTTTCAAATATACATTACCATACACTGATATACCATCCTTGAGGCACCAAAACCATTCCAAAAACTTTGATATAACCAAGCCTTAGTAGCCTTGATCAAAGAGAGCGAGTGTTGTTAAAAAGAAGAAAAACAGAGAGTTGAGAAATTTCCCTCACACACTCTGTTAAACACCCAAAAATACCATTCACACAAGAATTTCGCATTTTCAAATTGAGAACTAAGAAATACACTTCTTAAACTTGAAGGTGATCAAAAGGAAGTTTGGAAATCAAATCTTTTCCTTGAAAGGTGAATTTTGCACATTTTTGTTCTCTTTTAGTTTCTTTCTTATTTTGAGCTTTTTGCTTTCATTTCATTTCATATTGTAATCTTGTTATACTCTAACTGGGAGTGGTTAGTTAAACCACCCATGTATTCCCTGCTTGTTTCTATTTTTGGTACTTGGAATATAAAAAAATAGAGTTTTGGTCTGGCATGATTGGCTGACCGGCCAATTAATTGGCCGACCAGCTCATCTTTTGGCTGGTCGGTCAACCTCTTCTGGACAGAACCCAACAACCTCCCGGTTGTCATGACCCAAACCCGCCTCTATAGGTTTAGCATCGTAATCAGTCAGTAATCTTAGGATTACTGAAGGCCTCTGAAACAGATTAACATAATATCAGGGACTAGCGGAAGCAAATAGAAAATATACAACGTGTATTGAGTTGTGAATAATAGTAAAGTAAAGGGTTTTAATGAATGATGTCCATCATAAAGTCAGAAATCAAAGTTTATATCCGAAACAGAGTCTTATGCATATTCATATTTCAAATCAGAAACATAATTATATACTTGTTCATATTCATATTCATATTCAGATTTTGCATAAGATCATATGTGGTACACCCATTAGCATTAACAGATCAGATACAGAGCATTACGGGTTAAACTTGACTAGTTCTATAAAGGAACCTTCTGTACCGGGAACAGATAACATACTCAAGCCATGGTATTGTTTCCCCCGAGCGAGGGACATAAGACCACGGTATAATTACCCCCGGGCAAGAGCCATGGGACCACGGTATTATTACCTTCGGGCAAGGGCCTTGTGCTCATAGATCACAGTATTGTTACCCCTGGGCAAGGGTCATGTGCTAAGGATGCCACGAATACTTTTCAATATATAGATAATCATTCATTGATACAGAACATAGCATTTCAGAAAATAGATCATTTCTCATCATATCATATAGGAAAATACTTAAACGTGAACATAGCATTACAAAGTTATTACTCACAAATAGCTACAGAAGCAGATCAGACAAATTAGACAGATCAGATAAATCAAGCAGACAATATCGCGTGACCTACACAAACACATAACATATACACATTGAAACACAATATCAATTCCTTGATCAAACTTGACTTTTCTTGTCTTTTTCTGTCTAAGTAGTCTGAAGTTTTACTACGCTTATTTTTTTTTATTCAAATGAACCGGGTTCTTATTTTAGATATTCTTTTATTACTAAGTCATTTTTCAATAGACCGATTTCTTACTTGGCTTCTTAAACAATTACAATTACTAGGTCAATGATTCATTCTTTAATTAAGTAATTTATATTGATTGTTAGCTTATTAATCTTCAATGAGCCATAAATCATGTTTAGAATGTTTTGGGAGGAGATGAGATGAAAATATAAACAATGTGTGATTTTTCAAAACATGCTGAAAATAGCCTGACCACTCGAGCCACCACTTGGTCGCTCTCGAGCAGACTGTGTTGTCTGCAAAAACACTGGACGGGTCAAAAGTACGCTCAAGCCAACATTTAGTTGCTCGAGTGACTAGCAAACAAAAGGTAGGTTTGCTAGAGCCACCAATTGGTCGCTCGAGCAGTCTGTAATTTTCTGGATTTTCAAACTTGCAGAAGTAGCTTCCAAATTTTGTTTCAAGACTTGAAGTCATGCATGGCTTATTTGAAAACATGAAAAAACTTTGGAAAATACTATTACATGTTTTCTTAGAAATCAATTTCCCAAAATTCAAAACTTGAGTTATTTATTCTTTCATACAAAGATTTCAAATTCTTTTTCTCTTGATTTTCAAAACTTGACATTAAAGCTATAAATCTCTTAGAAAAATAATTGCATGTATGCAATTTAAATCAAATCAAACCAATTATTGAGTCTCAAAGTAAAATTATAATTCATTCCTTAATTTGTCCAAACTTAGATTTAATTCATTTTCTTTATAGCAAAATCAATTTCTTAGAAGTAGAACTTAACTCCATCTTTAACCAAATACTTAATTTATGATCATAGATGCTCCAAAATATATTTAGATTGAATAACACTTTTAAATTAGATTACATGCAAGGATTAAAATTCAAAATTAAACCAATTTCAAATTTTCATAATAAAATCACAATCTCATCTAATTTTAAGATTAACTCCAAATTTCAATAAACTTGATTTTTATAAAAAAATTCTTCATTCTTCTTTTCAAAATATGAAATTGCATGGTATAGACGCGCCCTCGGGGCTTTGGTTCTATAGTTCGGACTCAAAGGTCACGGTTCTAAATCTAATCTCGTAAAATGCAATACGAGACCGATAAATCACCAAAGAGTCCAAATCCGGCAAATCGTTTTGGAAAACTGATTTTTAAGAAAGAAGTGCCAAACATGGACTGCTTTGCCAGATACAGAGTCGCCATCTAAATATTTATTTTGGAGAAATTTAGGAAACCCTGACTTGTTGCCTAAGGCCACGTGTCCGTTATCACTAAAGTTGTCTCGGCTCAGGAACTTAGGTACGATTGGGAAAGGTCATTTATGAGCACCCCCGCTCGCCCGATCAAAGATCGGCCTGTACTAAACATGATATTTTGTTTTGAAAATATATGTATTCTTATTCCGGTTAATTAGCTAGAATTACTATGTGATACGCACAATACATAAGTATAGACTAGATCGCCTAATTTGGAACAAAGCATCGTATATCCGTTCGTTTGGAAATGGTTTTGAATTTTTCTACTCGCAAGTAGGCTAAAACACGGATTTCGTTGAATTATTCAAATTCAAGTAATCCAACCTTCACCCACAGGCATTCAGGCAGTTATATCACATAAGTAATTAGCCTCATGGCAAGCATGCTTTCATGTTAACATTCACATACATGCAAGATGTTAAAACATAAACACTCACAATGTACTTCAAGCCAAAACAAAGAATTAGTTAGTAATCAATGCATGATCCTAATTCATGTTAAGATGGCTAACACAACACATACAAAATGCAGCTAGAATAGGCTCAGCTAATCTAAGATGGCATGTGAGATGCAATTTAGTTAATGTATCCTAGTTGGAATTGAAATGCGATGCAGTTAGCATGATGCACCGAGCCCGGTGCATGCAATACAGATGAATGGATGCAAATATGCATAGCATAAGGATGCTAAAATGAAATATGTCCTAAAACTAACCATCATAAGCAGATAAGTAAAAAGGAGAAAGATGTGAGATTAGAAGACATGCATCACACACACGCACGCTTATTACATAATTCGCCCTCTCGACGGAGGGTCCGAATAAATAATACAAACCAACTAATTAATCAACTACCCTAGCTAATTAATTATTACAAACCTCTTAACTAATTAAACAAATCAATTAAGTTATGAAAATAGTAAAAACAGCCTCAGGAAGATGAATGCATGCGTGCTCGGACGGCTTCGCTCGGAAATCTATCGCCATGTCATGTTGCCTCTGTTTGAACTGCTCTGCACCCCTGAAAACTGCACAAGTCTCAAGGATGCTTCTGAACCACTCCCTGAGTGTTGTGGGATGTCACCGGCCGAAAGTCAAGGCCACCGGCCAAGAGGAAGTGGTCATCGACCATATGTAGGGATCTCGGCCAATAATGCATAGCCGGCTGGCACTGAATATGGCTGACCGGCTATCTCTTCCTACAAAATCCTGTTTTTGCTGCAACAGAGGACAGACAAAACATGGCAATGCATTTTCAAGGTAATGTTTGCACCACCACCCTCATTGTCATGTTTGAGACTCAAAGGAGTATAGTCCTTGACCCTCGGGCTATCGATCATGTATTTCAACGCATGTTGGCCAACGGAGCCAAGTGTGCAAATTAATGTCAAATGAAATGCACACAACACATAAGGGGCCCCAACCTCTATCATGGTTGATCAAGAGGCAAAGGATGCATGCTTAATGCAATGCAACCTAGGCATGCAAGCAAGCTAATGCCACATAAGCATGCAAACAAGCAATGTACGATAAGTATACAACCTAAACAAGTAAGCATGCAAGACATGTAACAACAATGCCAATGACAAACATGTAACAACATGTAAGGCAAACATGTGGCAACATGTAAAGGGACAAGTATGCAACAAGCATGCAACATGTAAGGTAAGCATGCAACAACATGCAAAGGACCAAGTGCACAACAAGGCACAATTGAACTAGCATGCTACAACATGCAATTTACCAAATATGCAACAAGCATTTGACAACATACAAGGCAAGCATACAATAACATGCGGGGATGGTCTTAAACCAAAATGGACAGCTCTCAAATAGATCTAAATCAGCGGCCAAAATGATGGAATAAAGGCATGAAATACACATACAAACATGTATGTATAATGGCCTAACACCTAAGCATAGGAGAGTAACTTCTAAGAATACTTAAAAGGAATGAAAAGCATGCAAATGTGACAACATTACATGCTCTAGAATGATGTTGTCACATTTGCATACATGCTCTAGAATGATGCTAGGAATGATGCCAAATCACAAAAACAAGCAAGCATGACATGCTTAAGGCTCAAAGCCTAAGGCTTGTGAAGGGACTTGAACCAAAGCTACACAAAACAAGGAGTATATGGAAAATGTAACCCCAAATAGTCCTCAACCATGCCAAGATGATCCTAAAACATGCAAGGAATGAAGCCAAAACATGCTAGAACAAAGGACCAAAAGCATGAAGCAAACTAGGCCACAAAAGAGGTGCTACACTACACCTATCAAAGCCAAATATGGCATGACTTAAGCAACCAAAAACAGAGTTATGGCATGTCAAAATGAGCCCAAAAACCCACTTAGATGGCATCCCAAATGCCTAAGCATGATGGCATACACAATGACACATTTATGAGGCATAAGACACTAACCCTTTAAGACATTAAAGGAGTCATAAGTGCAAGCATATGAGCATGGAATATGGACTGAAATAACATGACATATGATTCTAAATCACTGAAATGGTCCAAGTAAAGCATGCTAGTGACTTAAGCACTCAAAGCTACCAAGCTAGATTGTATGGTAGCTATACAAAACAATGCAAGCATGACCAAAACAATGAAAAATAGAGCTCAAGCATGTTAAAACAAGGCTAGAAGCTTCATGAAGTTAAGCCAAAATCATGCTAAAATAGCATGTCACCACATGATGCATGTTAGACCAAATCATGGGATTACAAGACAAGTATACAAAGCATGCAAGGTATGTCTAAACCAAGTCAAAACAGTGCTATATCATGGCAAAACAAAGCTTAATATATACTGAAATGAAGCTAAAATAAGCTAAGCACACATGCTACAAACATAAGCCATTTATGAAAGCATTGAAGATGACAAGGAGAGGGGATGACCCTCTCCTATTTAAGACACCAAAACCACCTCTCCACCACTAAAAATCCTCTGGATTTCAATGGTAGAGAGGCCATGCAAAGCTAAGAACAATGGCCAAAAGGGATGGCCTAAAACAAGGCCTAACAAGGCCTAAGAGGGGGGAAACAACCCCAAACCTCAAAGAGACCTTAAACAAAGTTCTAAAGCAAGAAAAATCAGAACTTTTATCAGTTATAAACTAAGCTCAAAACAATAAGCAAGAAGGGTTAAAAGCTTAAACAAGAAAGGGGTATCTAAAGCAAGTTTACTCACCCTTGTAGAATTTCTTCAAGAATAAGGCTCCAACAGGTTCCTCTGACCAAAACCAGTCCAATAACTCTGAAATCAACCTCAAGGGACCTCAGCTCCAAGAGGATGGTATTCTAGTGTGTGTTTGTGTACAATAGTAAGACAAAACAATACTTTTGAGCACAAAATAGGATCAAACAAGGGAGTATAGGTACAAAACTATATCTAACCCTCCTAACCTAATTTTTTCTGAACCTCCAAGGAGGGAGGAGGGGCTCCCTCTTTATAGAGGTTCAAATTCTAAGGCTTCCAAGAGAAGCTAAGCAAATGGCAAATCCCTCCATACACGTGTATAGAGGGGGTGAATTGTGGATGCCAGCTGCACCAGCTGGCATAAAATATCTGCATAAAGCAGACGAACAGGGTTCGGCTACCAAAAATGGCCGATCGACCAACATAAGTGCCGGCCGACCAAATATAGTGCCGATCGGCCAACACTCTTGGTCGATGGCAAGAAAAAGGGGCTGATGGCATCATGCCCTGGCCGGTGGGTTGAGGGGATGGCAAACAAGCCACCCTCTTCCCTTAGAAGCAAAAACACAAGTTTTTGGTCCATAACCAAGCACAAAACAGACAAGTTGAGAGATCTTGAGGCAAGGCACGTAGCCGAGACCTCCGAGAACTCAAAACGAAGACGAGCATGGACGATCATCGAGTGTTCAAACGATAACGTCCAAATCTTGAGGACGATCAAAAATGGAGTGTCTACACATGGCTCAATTCCAAAACACTTCATTGTACGTGTAATTTATGAGGCTTAATTTAACCATAACTTTCAAAATCAAACTCAAAATTGATAAAACTACAAATTATATTCCATGAACATGCATGTAGCTCAATTTCTTACTCAAAACCCAATTTCTTACAAATTCCATAAAGTAATCTTAAACACTTCTTAATTTCAAGTATAAGATAAAGGTTCTATATAAATTGAGCATAATTTTCTTACCTTAAGTTTTAATTTAAGAAATTGTAGTTGATTTCCCTTGGGCCTTCTCATTCTATTTCAATTTCTTGAGTTTCCCTTGATTTCTCTACTTCTTCAATCTTTTGGGTTTCTCATTCCCTCTCTCTAAACGCTCTCAAACTTTTCCAGCACAACAAATGAATGACCCAACACTCTCGAACTCATCAGATATACATCCACATGCATCTCAATTCTTGACAATAGAACACGCGTACACACTTGCACCTTCTAAACAATTCTATAATTTGAATCATAAATGGAATTAACTTAATACATAATTACCCATTAGTTTAATTAATCATCTCTAAATTTTAATTAGTTATGTATAATTCTCATGCTAATTAACTCAATTAATCATATTTAATCACAAATCCCACATAATTTAAGTGTCAAATTTTACTTCCATTAAGGCTCAATTAATTATATTTAAAATTTATCAATCTAAATCAGTTTTTTAATCAAACTCCCAAAAGGCTCCAAATATCAAGTTAAACTTATTACCATCATCAATTTTGGTTTCCCAAATTTGTAATGCCTTCAATTTCAGATCAAACTCAAAATCTCCGTCAATAATTTACATAGTCAAATTGAACACCTTATAAATAAATTTAATTCATAATAATCTTAATTCTCAATCCCCATAACTTAATGAATTCCAATTCGGACCCAATTAATCGAATCTTATTTTTTACTAAACTGAATTAAATATTTAATTAAACTCTCATATGGTCCGATACTCGAAATTAAAATAATTCAAGTCACTAATTATACTCTCTTGAGCCATTTAGGCTTTCAATTTCTAATTCCAAAATAAATCCTCAATAGAATCATATACGAATCAGTTTTCACAATTTTCAAAAATTCCAAATTAAATAAGAATAATGGGCAATTAAAATTCAAATCTCTTTAATCAATTAAATGCTAATTATTATAAGTGATGGGGTCGTCACACCGGCGTTGAGCAGAATAGTCTCCGAGATCCCTCTAAAGCTTTTGTTTTTCTATTTTTCTTTTAATTTCAGAGAGATTTGTGAGGGTATATCTTATTGTAATATTTTCTTTCTTTTCCCCTATTCAGATTTTTAATATTCAAATGTTGTAATAATTCCCCACCCTGCTTTTTCTATCCCATTCTTTTAATCGTTTTCCCTATCTATACATATGTAGCATATTGCGTTTATCATCATATATATGCTTTGCAACCACGTTTTATGCATCTTGATTTGGCTAAATTTATATTTGTGAGTTTAATCAATTATTACGTGATTTTGTGCACAATTTCATTGTCACGACCCAAACCCGCCCCTAAGGGTTTAGTATCGTAACCGGCCAGTAATCCGTGATTACCAAAGACCTGCTTAACAGTAATAACAATAATACAGAGTAAGAGGCTGACGGAAGCCAAACAGTAAATAAAAGATGTCCAATGAGCTGTGAAGACCCGAATGCAAAAAGACTTTTATGCACAAGCCACATTCATAACCAAAACATATATACATACGTCATAAACACATGACATCCGGGTTAGGGACCAAATCCCTTCAACATAACTGCACAGTCGGAAAGTCGTATTCATCTATTACAAAATAGAGACAAAAGGGTGAATCTGAAACACCCCAAAACAGCCTTGGCTTGAACGGACTTGGAACCTCGAAGTGAGGCACAATGGTTGGCTTGACAAAACATAAACTTAGCTCGACGCTCCTAGCTCTGGTTCGGTGCCTGGACACCTACATATATATATAAACAATGAGCTAAAGCCCAGTGAATAACTAATGCGTAAATTGGTTAAGAATGAATGTCTTTTCATTAATTAAAACAATCATTTGCATCAGTAAATCAGTTAACCAATCGGTGGCTCATATTTCATGCCATACCAGTCATTTAGAAATCATAACAGTCATACGTGGTACGCCTAATAGCAAAACAGTACAGTAGGTTTTAATAGACCGAACAATCAGTTGATGGCCAACATAACAGTAAGCAGTAGTAGTTCCAAACATTGGAACTGACAGAGATCTCTAATGATGGCGATAAAGACATGATGAAGTTGCTATGGATGCCACGAGTACAATTTACAAATAGGACAAATATTCATTCAGTAAGTAATGTCATTTCAGAAAGCAATACAGACAATCGTTCAGAAATAATTATAGTTGAACGTATCTTTACAACATTGTTACTCACAGATTACTGGGCTACAGACAGCCTAGTCAGCGTCCTTGGGTGCCAACCCTACACAGTTACAGAATGAACACACACTAAGTTACACACTTCGGATTTAATAACTTGGCCCCTATCTTGACTTGGTGTGGTTCTATAACATTATCCTCATTAAGATGCCTTAAACATGGCCTAGGGATGCCTAGGATGGGATGAAGATGCAAAAAATACACTTTAAAACACTTTTCAAAATTTGCTGAAAACAGGGGTCTCGCTCGAGCGTGGCTTTCTCCGCTGGAGCGAGCTTACCAAAACAGAGGGGTCACTTGAGCGTATACTCCCTCGCTTGAGCAGTCTGTAAAAAATGCAAAAGTACTAGTTGTTGAAAATCCTCGCTCGATACTTGCTCGATGCTCGCTCGAACGTGAGACACAGTTCTTCGCTCGAGCGTAGGTCTCGTCGCTCAAGCGTGCGTCTGCATACGCAAAGAACCTGAGAGCTTGCAATCTATGCTCGAGCCAGTATTCTGTCGCTTGAGCGAAGCCCTGAACACAAAGGTGGTCACTCGAGCGTGGAAGCCAAAATCTGGGTTTTCCAGATTTGCTTCCAAAGCTCAAACCAAGAATCAAACATATCAAAACTCATCCTTTTGGGCCACTGTTTTGGAAAACACTTAGAAACCCATAATACAACATGTTTCAAAGATCATTTTATAAAACCAAGCCCAAAGGTGTGACAATTGAACACAAATTCAACCCAAAATTCAAGAACATGATGTATATATGCCATGCATGTGTTCATTTGAATTCAAAACTTCTAACACATGATCAAATGAGTCATTCACTCCAAAAACATGATGAACTCTTAGATTACAGGCATAATCTAGACATGGATGGAAGAATTTTATGCAAAACAACTTCAAATCTCCATAAATGGACATGCATGTATGAATGGACTCTTAAATTAACACATTAAGCTAATTCTTGACTCAAATCACCAATTTTCCATGAACCATGCATGCAACAACTCAAATTCATAACTAAGGGAGTGAACTTCCTACCTTAGGTCTTGAATTCCAAGTATGCTAGCTCAATTTTGCAAATTCTCTTCAATTCCTCTAATTTTCCAAGCCAATTCTTGATGAAATCAATTCTACTCTACCTCTCCCTCACGGTTTTGGTCTAGGAAATAAGATGAAGAATGATGCCAAACATGAAATCAAACCAATGGCCTAGAAAATGCCCACTAATAGCAAAAGTGTAATTTCCTAGGTTCAATTAGTTTAACATTATTTAATCTAATTTAATCATTTCAAATCAAATTTTAATTAAACCTATCATAAAATCCTATAAATCCTAATTAGCATATAACATTAATCAATTTCTGAATCGGTTGACGGTAAGGCTTTTAATTCGCAATTCGAAATTAAAACACGAACAAATCATTCAATAATCAAAAAGATAGAAATGCATTTAAAACAATACACTCATGCAATCAATTCAGGATTTCATCTTAATCAATTACTTATCATGCTTGATCACCGTTTAACACTAATCAGAAGTGAGGATTGTCACATTCATGTTCTTGATATGAATCACATGACATATTTTAGAAGCCGTATCACTAGTTGCATATCGTGAATGAATTGCATTAGAATCTTGTATATATGATCATGCATGTTTTTCTAACTTTGTTTTGTAACTGTTTTCAGGACCTCGATAACTATGTAAGTTTTTATACTTTAGCATCCTGCGTGTGTATATTTTTCTTACCACGTTTAGTATCATATCATGAGGCTATTTGCTTATTTGATATATCTCGATGAATGCTAGTGGATGGAGGTTGTGTTGTTCAATTTGGAATAATATTGATTTTCATGTTTGTGAACTCAATTTCTTTTGAGTTGTACATTATTCAAAACTCTTTAAAAAATACATGAAATCAAATCGTTCCAAAATGAATCACATAGTCTATACTTATTTGTTTTACATAGTAATTTCTAGATTTATTAAATAAATCAGAATATGAACATATAACGTAAATAAAACTCATATAATGGTTTAGTAAAGGCCAATCTTTTGATCGGTTAAGTAGGGTTGCTCAATTAATGACTTTTCCCTCTCATACGTAAGGTTCTAAACCAAGCCATCTTTGGTTACGATGAACAGTGGCCTTGGCACGAGTCATGTGTTTTCTAATTTTTCTAAAATATTAGGTGGCGACACTGAGGTCTGGTGATGTAGTCTATTTTTGTCAAAGGTTTTGCAATAAAATAGATTTTCTATAAAAATTGTCGGATTTGGACTCTTTTCTACGTTTCACATTATCCTCGTGAAATTAGATCGAATATATCGAGGATTTGAACTGTTAGCGCGCAAGTACCCTTGGGCATATTACACCAGCTGTGACCACCAAACCCTCTCTCTCTACAGTCTCCTTTCTCTCTCTCTCTCTCTCTCTCTCTCTCTCTCTCTCTTCTCATTAACCTTTGTTGTCGCGCCTCTAAACTCCGATCAAGATCTCCTTTCATCATCTCCATCTTGTCAATTTCTGTTGTTTTGTGATCGAATCGCTACATTTTTTATTGTATGTGTGTGTGTGTGTGTGTGTGTGTGTGTGTGAGAGAGAGAGAGAGAGAGAGCTTGGCGAATTGTGTAGTAGGGAAAATTGGAAGTGTATTTTCGTTTGCATTATTTTTTGTGTTGAAATTTGAAGGAGTTTTTCAATGGAGTTTTAGTTAATTTTGAAGGCTAACATGGATGATTGAGGGGAGGGATCATTTGTAGCTGTTAGGAAGATTTCGCAAGGCAATACCTGCCATTCAACTTTTGGTATATTCTGTGAACTGGTTATTGTTATACCTACAATAAAGCTAATTTCGCACTCTCTTTATTTGAAAAATGGACGTGAAGAATATGGCATTGGTGCCATAGTAGATCTTGAATCCCTACCTCTTCTCTACAAATAAAATCGCACATTCTCTTCGAGAACTAGTTTGGGATCGACGAGACAACGTTCGTTTGATTAAATATTATATATATATATCCAAAAAAAAATACATTATTAAAGATTATTTATTCATATTTTATTTATATATATCCACTAGATCCACCGTCCAAGATCTATTTTTGTTGCTGTTAATGATGACAATGATGATATTTGTGTGTATATTGGATCTTATGTTGCATCTGTTAGATATTTCTAAGGTTGGTTCTTATGTTGAATTTGTTGCAAATTTCTGTGTATGTTGTGAAAATGATAAACAAATATTTGCAACATATTAATATATTTTTTTTGTTCTTGTGTTAAAACAAATAAGGAAGAGAGAGAGAGAGAGAGAGAAATAAAAATGACAATAGATAATGAAAGAAATTGCAGCAAATAGGAAGATAGAAGAAATATCTAGACAAATAGGAACAAAAATTGAACAAATAATGAAATTTGGTCAGATATTTAAATAGATAAAGGAAAATAATTAAATAGATACTCAAAAAATTTGAACAGATAATAAATTTGGATAGATAAAATTTTATTTGGACAAATATTTAACAGATAAGGAAAATTTAAATTGAAAATATTAAAAAAAATAGATAGGTTAAAAAAAATTGAACATATAGAAAAAATTTGAATAGATAAGAAAAAATTTGAACAGATAGAATTTTTTTTGAACAGATAATCAACGAAAGTCAACAGATAAAAAAAATCAATAAGGGTAAAATTAGAAACAAATATCCTTCAAAACTCATAAAATGACTTATCACCAAATTATTTCACAAATGGTGGACCTCGCACTAATAAAAAAATATCCACTAAAGAGTTATGTGACAACTCATAATGACTTTTTGGCTAAAATATATAATTGACAAACGATGCCTTAGACACTCTAAATTAGATTTATCATTAATTTTCTCAACAATAAATTAGGTGTAATAAAAAAAGAAAAAAAAAGAAAAGAAAAAAAAAGAGTCAAAGTACAAAGTGGTCTCAAATTAGGAGGCGAGGCTAAATCGATACTATAGGCCTTGTTTGGCAACTGCATGAGTTAATCAAAAAGTTAAAAAAATTATTATAAATTGTCACATCACTTTCTCTACTTTCATGCATATCTTTTTTTGTAAAAAGTCAAAAAATTACTAAAATAGCTTGTTCCGAAATTAGGCCTTTTTTTATATTATTAGTAAAATCATAAATAAAAATATACTTCTAATGTCATATTTAAATAAAATTAAAAGAGGTCTCTATAAAATAAAATGAAATGAAATATATTTCAAATAAAAATAAAATAAAATATATTTCAAATTTAGTATTGTCATTATAAACAGTTTAAACAATATGCTTTATAATTTTTAAATCAAACGTGAGATTCATTAAAATAGTCATTTTCATACATTTAATCTAATGAGAAAACAAATATAAAATACACATCATTTTTAACCACATAGTCCAAGGACTATATCCTAAGACTTTCAGTCTGTTGTATTACAATCTCTCCTTATCCAATTCGTTCAAACAAACATTGGTTAAATGTCAAGTTCATCTGCTATTTTTCATAGGGTAAATTACATTTTTCCTTCTTTATGTTTGGTCATCTTTCCATGTTGACCCTTAATTTTTTTTTTCTTTCATATAATTCTTTATGTTTCAAGTTTTTCCTAATTTAAAAAAAAAATTAATTTGTATACAAAATTAAACACAGAATGACATATTAACAGTCACGTAATACAAAAATATTTTATTATATATAATCACACATTTAACACAAACTCAAACACTAATATAATAAAGAAAATTTACCTATAAATCCTATCTTGAAGAATGATGATCCGTTTAGTCTCAAGAATTTTTTTATAGACTAATTAGTCTCATTGATTTTAAAAAGGTAGATTTAATATATTATTTAAAAATTGGATTTACAATTATATCCTTATTTCTATTATGTTTCCTCCTCCTCCTCCTTCCTCTTCTTCTTCTTCTTTTCTCTTTTGTGTGTTTGTGTGTGTGTGTGTGCGCGCGCGTGCGCGCACGCATGCTAGAAAGGTAAGATACACAATAAATGAGAATTAAATTTAGGATGAATTTTGTTATGAGAATCTTTTTTATTTAAAAAACATTTCAAAATAAGTATAAAAATGACTTGAAATATGAGATTCTTTAAACATTACAAAAGAATGTGGAATTCTTCAAACATTTCAAAAAGAATAAAAAAACTCCTCAGTAAGTTTCTAGCAAATATATAATTTCAAACTATAACACTCCAATATAACACTCAAATATAACACTCCAATGTAACACTAATTTTTTTTTTATTAGTGTACTTTTCTCAAACGTGACACTTCAATATAACAATCCAAAAAAATTTCTTAGTGTAACACTTTGATGTAACATACACAAAAATTCTTTTGTTTATTTTTTTCAAACGTAACATTCAAAAAAATGATGTGCAATTCTTTAAATCATTGCAAAAGGATATGGGATTCTTCAAACCATTTCAAAAGGAATACAAAAATTTCTTAGTAAACTTTGGACAAATGTATAATTTCAATCTGTCAGTGTTACGTTTGGAAAAAGTACACTAAGGAGTTTTTTAGTATATTACATTAGATTGTTACATTTTTATTCGTAATGCAGAATTTGTTCTTTTCACATTTGGAGAAACTCACTTTTATCCCTTGAAAATTAAATCCAAACGTGTAAATGATTATCTTTTTGTGTAATTTTCACTTTAATGGGACGTTTTGGTTCATAAAAAAAGAAAAAGGAAAAAAAGAATGACTAAACAGCTTAGAAGATCACATTTTGAGATATATTAATAATATATTTTTTTTATACAATGTGACAGTTAATGTGACATTTTTAGTATAATTTTGAATAAAAGTTAGTTTTAAAAATAAATTGAAAAAAACTTGAAACATGGAGGTAAGGGTGCTCATGGATCAGGTAGGTCGGGTGACCTCTCAACCATTATTAGTCTGAACTTAGGTAGATTGAAATAAAATTTTTTTATTTTAACACATAAAGTATAAAAGTTATTTGATTATATATTTTGACACCTCTCAATCAAAATTTTTGACACCTCTCACTTAAATTTTTTTTATTTTAACACCTCTCAATCAAAATTTTTTATCGTTACTTTTTTATAATAAAAATAAAAATTCAACTTTCATAAATAGGAAATATAATTACTAAATAAAATATCATTTATTTTAACACATAAAGTATAAAAGTAAAACTTCATTTTCTTAAGAGTGTTAGCGGATTGGATTAAGTGAGATGGCCTCCCATCAGCTATTTGTTTGAACTTAAACAAATTAGGAAAAATGCATCTGCATTTGTCCGTTTAGACCATTGAAATCGTCCATTATGTGACTAATTAGTTTGGGCCATTCAATTTTGTCGAATTGGATGGATGTTTGTCCATCCCTACACGAAGAGCAAACGTAAGAGAAAAAAATAAGGGCAAATTACAAACACCCCCTCGAGATTCGGTGAAAATACAGATTCCTCTCTGAGGTTTGAAAAATTACAAATTGCCTCATGATGGTCAAATTTTCATAACAAATTAGGAAATATTATGGGAGAATTTGTATGAAAATAAAAACCTCAAGGGATAATTTGTTATAGAAATATAAATTTCAGGGAGCGGGATGTAATTTCTCAAATTTCAAGAAAAATTTTATATTTTTACCAAATCTCGAGAGAATATTTGTAATTTGCCCAAAAAATTAAGGGCTAAAATCATAAAACGCATCATTTTCACCCATCACAACATCACCACCAAAATGTTGTATAATTGTGTTTCATATCCATCACATAACTTTTCTAGTTGGTGACAACTTTGTTATATGTTACCTTACACACCAACCCAATGAAAGATAATCACATCAGAATCTTTACAAGAAATTATTGGATATTCTCGCAACACTATTATGTGTTTATATTCTTTTATTAATTAATATTTATTATATTTTTTCATATATTTTTATCACTCAATATAGAATCATAAACACTATTCTTTTTTTCTCCTGATCCTGACATCAACGATGAGTCACAATCAGCAACCGATTGCACACATGTCGAGACATAAGTGGCGGAGCGTGGCCGATATTTTGGCCGTTCATCACATTTTGGCTTTGCCGCGAGCGCTGTGAAAGAGACAACTTTCTTGACGGATTTTAGTACGAAGATTGGAGGCTTTTTTTTGATGCCATATCCAAGAGGAAAATGTTATGAATTTTAAATAATACATTAAATTTTTTATATGAGTGTGAGATTTACATAAATTTATATATGTATGAATCTTACATTCATATGATAAATTTGATAAACAAATTAATAAATTATTTAAAATTCCTAATATAACTCTATTAAAAAATTAGTTTTAAAATTAGTTTCATTTGTTAAGATTTAGATTTAAAAAAATAATAATTTAAGTCATTGATTGATCATGACTAATATGAAATGCGAATAAGAGTTTTAAATTTATGGTCTCTGTTTGATTTAGTTTTAAAAATTAATTTTGAAAGATAATTTTTGAAAAGAATTTGTAAAATTTAAAAACTTATTTGATTATATATTTTGAAAATAGTTTTGGAATGATTTGTAATTTTTTATAGTTGAATAGATGGATATAAGAAAAAATTGATTGATTGCTATGTAAAATGTAAGATGTAGAGGAATGAAAATTAACCTATGTGAGGTGGGCCTTCCCAATGCCTTCATGGAAATAGAATTAAGGTAATAAAATAATATTTTGCAATGCAACTTGTCAAGTTGGTCTGACATATATGTATCAGATAAGTTTTGAGTTATACAAATGACTTATTTTCATTGGATCAAATTAGTGGCTTAAATTCATTGGACAAAATGAGTGGCAGGTTTGCCTATATAAAGGGATGTAATCTTCATCTCCAATGAGGTATGCCAAAACTATTTTATTTATTTATTCAGTTTGATTTAGATATATACTATCTAACTTGATCGTCGGAGTGCTCTCCAACCGACAACCGCCGATTGAGAGGCACTAACTATTTATTCTTTTTACATATTTGGAACGGTGCGACTCAATTCTTTGTTAATCTCTCGACTAATATATATGGGATAATTTTTGCCTACACATAAGAAAATGAGAGATGAAAGACAATAAATAAAAGCGATTGATTGATGTAGAAAAAAAAAAGAAAAAATAAATGGAAGAGATAGAATAGAGAAAAACAATTTAAAACAATTTTCTCCCATTATAAACTAAACATGTTTTTAGATTTTTCAATTCAAAAGTTAATTTAAAAATTAAACCAAACACAATCTAAGTCTTATAAATAAAAAACATGTAATATTTTTATAATAATAGTTGAGGTTTCTCAACATTTTTTTATAGAAAAATTTTGACATAGAGAAATTTCAACTCTTCAAAGAGAAATTTCACAGAGAAAAGAGAATTTCTTTAATAATATTATTGAGGAACTAATAAGAAAAAACATATTGAATCTCTTCTACTACCAAAAGTTAGAGATGGATGTTTTATTAATTTTCCCATACAAATAATGAGATGGGTTTTTCAAAAATAAACAAGTTAATTGGTTTAATTTTTCAAAAACAATATTTTTTTTTTGTTTATTTTCATATTTTAATCAAAATTTTATTTTTTAAATATATCAAGATTAGATGCTTATAAAAAATAAATAAAAATAACTAAAATATGAAGAAAAAAAATTTCCGTAAAAACAAACAAAAATAGAATTAAAATGCGCATAGATTTTTGTTAAAATTTATATTATTTTTTTTATATTTTAGTTAATTGTTTTTTATTTTTTTTAAATACATCTAAATTAGGTATATCTAAAAAGTTTATAAAAAAAAAAAAAAACTAAAATATGAAGAAAAAATTCACTGAAAAAAATAAAAACTTGTGTGAAACACAAAATTTGAAAAATCATCCTCAGCTAAGTTGCTTAATGTGTTTTTTATATTTATTATAGAAGTTTGTGTTAAATTGTTTGGTGTAATTTTTACTTATAATTTATTTGACAAAAATAATTTAAATAAACTTTTAAAAAATTAATTATCTTAAAGTTAAGAGAAGAATATTTAGATTTTTACTTTATAATTTAATTTCAAGTTATAAAAATTTGTACCAAACGAGCCCAATGCCCATAGAAGTGAGGTGGTGGACTGGGTTGAAGGGAACTGCGAGGGTGGTCTATAAGGTACAACATCGTGTTGTCAGTTCGTGGAAGTATTAATTGAATCTATCTCAATGATTCGAATTATTTATTTATAGAATAATGTTTGAGGGTCACAAAATGTGTGGTTCAAATGGTTCGAAATTATCAAAACGATGTCCTTTTACGTTATTCTGGCAGCAAAACGACGTCGTTTTGGCAGTTTCGAGCCATTCGAGCCACAGATTTTCGAACTTCCTATCAGTGCTGTTATTTATATTGTAAGGTTCATCGAACAGATCATTCATCAAAAAAATCAAATCAATTAGACATCTGTAACTCATAATAAGACCACATTTATGTTTTAAAAAATAAATGATTAACATAATTTTAATAATTTTTTAAAAACAATTATAGTCTCATCATGGGATTACGAATGTTCGATTAACCTTATTTTTTATGTAAATGATATACTCAATAAATTTTATAATATAAAAATTTTAAATTATCAAAATAAAATCAAAACATACCTCAACCGAAACGTTATAGCAGGATGTTATGACAGCACCCTCCCCAAGTCTGGGTTGAAGACCCTGTGAATGATGGGCCCTAGTCATGCTTGGGATTTCATTTTCTGGACTTGGTTGAGATGTGGGCCTAAGATTTAGAGAATCATAAATCCTAAGCTAATGGGCTTAAGCTTGGCATCCAAGGCTTTTTTTTATTTTATTTTATATTATTCAAGGTTGAATCTTGGTTTAAAAGAGATGTATTGTTAAGGGGTGATTTTATTTACACTCAAATAATAATTCAGTAAATTCAATTAAAATTTTAGCTCTTAGTATGTTTTAGTATGAATTTACTAATGAAGAGAATACACAGTAAATTTTAAAATAAAATATTATTTTTTTCTCATGGTACACCTAAACTACTTATAGGTATTTTTCATATTCAAGTCTCTTTATCTTTTTTTCCAAGTTTTAATCAAAACTTCAATCCATCCAACCAAAACTCATCATTATTGTCAACATTGTTTCCAATTTGACTATACTCTTTATTTATTTATTCATCTTTTTAGGAATGCCAAACTACAAATATATTTATATAATTATGTTGAACACAATAACAAGCGACTAGCAGTCCCCAAGGGGGACCTTGGCAGGGTGCTGTACCTTTATAGGCATAGCACTGTGTTTATGAGTTTGTGGAGATATTTTTTGAATTTATTTTGACAATTTGAATCGTTCATATTGTAGGGTTCATCAAGTAGATCATCATGAAAAAAATTGAGTCCATTCGAAATCTATAATCCATAACAAGACTATATTTATGTTTAAAAAAACAAGCCGTTAATATAATTTTGATAATTTTTTTAAAAACATTTATGGTCTGATTATGGGACTATGCATGTCCAATTAAGCTCATTTTTTATATGAATAATGTACTTGACGAATTCTATAAGTGACAATTATATAAATATTGAGACTAAGCTCATTTTTAATTTGTTTATTATTTGGGCATACCTTGAAAAGTAATTTAGAAAAAAAAAATATAAGATATATTGAGAGTAAATGACAATTATAAATAATTTTATAAAGTGCATCGAGAAATTAGACGTATTTTATAAATTTTTGGGTGCAAATAAAACCCCCATTGTTAAGGCATAGCTGGCCTAATTGAGTCGAAGACCCAAAAACAAAAAGAGCCACATAAAGAAAAAATAAATTAAAAATTTACTGACTATAGGGTTATAAATGAGTCGAGTGATCAAAATGTTCAAACTTAATTTAAAAACATAACAAGCAATTTCAAATTTGACTTGTTTACTTTCAAGTTGATCTCAAACAAATTTTAACAGAGCCAAATTAAAATAGTTTGATTTTTTTATAATGGACATAAATTTAGCGAGCTGAAAAATATGTTGTTCAAGCTCGACTTGAAAAATGAGTTTTAAAATATGTGCAAATTTAATTTATTTACATAAGAAAATGATCTCGGCCAATATTTGATTTAATTGTTAATTACTTATTTAGTTTGTTTAGTAAACCATACACTTATTTATTTTTTTGTAGTGGCATTCCACCCCAAAAAAAAAGAATCCTTGCGTGTAAAATACATGTACTATTATATATCACTGTTTTTAAACTTTTTATGTCACTAGATTACATGACAAGTTGTTATTTCTTTTCATTAATTGTTTAACAATCATCTCAAAATATGAAACCAAGTATAGGACGTGATAGAAAATGGTGATGATTAAAAAGCGGTGACATAAAAGATTTCACATTCAAAAATTAATGTGTAACCCGTATTTATTTTGGGCATGTGTGGGCAACACTTTAATGTTTTTGCATATATTTTTATATTTTTTTTTCCTGTACAATTGTAGCATTATTGTAAAATATGTATATATAAAAAAAAAAAACTTATGTACTTTGTTAATCTAAAGAGACACCTAATCATGGATAAGGACTTTATATTATTTTAAACCATTTTCATAATCTTAATCTAAAAAGCAAGATAGGTTACAAATGAAATGCTGTTGGTTTTGTCCACTTACAACCCAATTATTGACAACAAAAAAACAAACATAATTAAAATGCATTATATAAGTCTAGATCTCTAGTGGCTTAAAGAGAAGTTTTAATTGCCTTTTTTTCATGTGTCTTCACAACCCTTTTATCTATCTTTAATAAAGTTTAAGTAATGCTTTTGGACCACCACATGGTTATGGTCTGATACAGTGTATCTTAATTTTTAGTAATGGAACATCTTATTGGAGTCTAAAATTTTTTTATGCTAAAAGAATGGATTTTCTGAGATAATTATGCTACAAATACCGAAATTAAACACATAATATATATATATATAAATGATTAAAATTTTACATTTTTTTATGGGATTCATGTTTAAAAAACCTCATTTATTTAAAAATATTTTGTATCCGATTTTATAACTGATTTTGTATTGCTATACTTTCAAGTTGTTTTAAAACCTCACAAAAAAGTTAAAAAAGTCATTAAGTTGCTTGTCATCAACTAAAAAGGTCAAATCTCACATCAACATTTTCATTCATAAGAAAATAATTTATTTAACAATTCTCAAATACATTAATTTTTTTAACTCTTCAAAAAATTACAAAAATTACAAAAAAAAAAAAACAAAACTAAACGACCACTTATTCTAAGTGTGTCAGTTTGGGCGCTTGGTAGAATTGTAGTGGACTCTTGGACGAGCAACATTGGTGTGGGCTAGTTTTATTTTATATACTACGATAAAAGGGTGACAACCTTTTGGAATTAAGAAGGACAAAATGGTCTGTCTGAAATAATGGAGCTGTTGAGAAAGCTAACCTGTCAACCAGCGACTACCATACAAAAGAAGAAAATTGCTTTGAAATTTTAATTCTTGAACTTTAAAATCAGTTTTAATGAGTTTGTAGTGGGTCCTACCTACTGTCATGTAATGTTTTGATCTTGATTTTTTTTTTTTTTTTTGTCATGTCATTAGTGCTTTATTAGAGTACCAAAATTAGTGCTTTGAATCATTGCTGTACAAAAGAAACAACTTGTTATCTATATCTATGTTTATATTATTAACAATGGTAATAATTAAATCCCCAAAAAATAAATAAATAAGAAATGAAATGTGTAGATTAGAAATTTTCATTAAGATCAAGGGGTTAGACCTTGTAGATGAGATGTTATTTTACTAACAAGATGCCTGAATTCAAATCTTATAGTTAGTTGAATCTTACTCGTGACATGTGACACGAAAATGTAAGTGAACATTCTCATTTGATAAATAAGCCTATATTACCATAAATACCAATAAATGATGACTTATTTTCTTATTACAAAAGAGATAGGATATCCTACCTCAATTCAAACAATAAAAAAGGATCTAAATTAACATTTAGTTAGGCAATGACACGTAATTCATTATTAAAAAATAGTTACATTAGTTTTTATGATTTTGTTGACTTAATCATCAGGTACTTGTTCAACTGAAATCGGGTAATTCTCATGGTGTTGATCATCTATTGGTGGAATTACTTCAACAAAAAGTAAGATACATTTTTTTTTTAATCTACAATGGTAACACTTTTGGTATAATATTCATTTAGTGAAGTTCATTAACAAATGAGTTTAAATATTAAAAAAAAAAATAGAGACCATGATTTTTCCAAGGAAGCAAAGCAAAATTATGGGTTGCCCCGAAAACTAAAAGTAATGGAGGGTATGACAATGCACCAATTCATTATCATGCAAATTAACCATTAGATTATCATGAGAATAGTTGTATATGTATTTTATATAAATGTATGTGTATTGCGAGTGTTGTTTCCAGATGTACTTTTGTTAAAGTGGAAAAGCATATATATAACAATTATTTATGTGAGACAATTGTTCATTATATGTGAGAGTCTCATTGTCTTTACCATTAAAAATCCATAGAAAACTTCTTTTATTTTGCTGGAGTAAGACACCTGTAGACCTCATACAGTAGACTACTTAGACATGGTTTGCATGGAGAGTTGTAGACAAGCAAATTGTGTAATGTTATTGAGCTAGAGTGCTGAGGCTTGGAGTTGAAGTAAAAGGCCTAGTGATGCTTCACTAGGCCCATTGTGGGGGTTTGAGGGCAATGTTTCCCCATTACAATAAATTAAAATTTTAGAAAAAAAATTACTTTTTAAAAATGAAATATTAAAATTTGTTAAAATTATCATTATTATATTTTTAGCTACGAAATGAATATTTAATAATAAATTACTATCAATTTGGGACCAATATTTTCATTTCAAAATACATACTTTTTGGCATGAAATTATTTTTTCCCTAAAAGTTTATTCACTAGTGACATTTTAAAAATTTATCACTATTTTTTTGATGGTTAAGTATGGAATTTCTGTGACAACTCACATGACGGTTAAAATTGATCTTTTAATACTTTTTACAACAGAATTTTCATTTTTGGAGATCAAAAATTTTGATTTCCTAAAACTCAGGTGATTATTCAGTAGTCTAAGAGTACGGCCATGTGGTGCTTCATAGTAGTATAATTATTGGAGAAGATGGAGTATTAATTATTTGTATTGGATAATTGAAGAATATGATGAGGCATAATGAACGGTGATTGATAAGGGAGTATGACCGCTATTGTATAATTTTTCCTAAAACTGTTATATTTTGTTCGGAAATTTTGGTGAGGTTTTTACAAACACCTTTCCTTCTAATTTTTTTTTTTTCCCTTTACAAATCTCATTTATAAATTTAAAATCTAAACGCAACATAAAGAAAATATTATAAAAAAAAAAAAGAAAAAAAGTGACCCAATATATGAGACTCCCGATTTAAAAAGGACAGATGTTTGTAACTTTACTCCAATTTCTAAAGTGGCAATTTCAGTGACTTGACCTCACACCATCAATGACCCTAACAAGTCTTATAGAAAAATATTAATTGAGGTTAGTTTAATTAACTAAAGCCTTTACACAGAGGCTAAGGGTTTAACTTCCCACCACCAGATCCCACATGGGGGGTGAGGTGATTGATAAGAGAATATTGTGGTCAATAATGTTGACCAGGTGATATTATAATTATTTTTTTCATTCTTACGTAGTTAAGCATTATTCTTGAAACAAAAATACTATATGGTATTGAATTTTTATATGATTCTATGTTTACATTTACTTTGATTCTTGGGATTGACTTTGTGTTTGACAAAGATTATATATGGTCTCATTTGGAAGTCGCTATTTTTTGGCTTTTTAACTATTTAACTATTTTAATAGGTTATTTTAGTTTTTGTGTTTGGGAAGTTGGGTTGAATTTTTTGGTTGATTGTTATATTGAAAAATGTGTTTGAAATAATGTTTGAAGCTAAAATGACAAATTTATCCATAACCTCACTTTTTTCAAAATTTGTCTAAAGGAGCAAAATTGTCATTTATTACCTGTGAGATATGCTATCAAAGTGATATTGGTAGGTTGTCCTTAACCACACTTTCTTTTTTATTTATTTTATTTTTTTTAATATAGGTTAGCAGCTTAGGTTACTGTATGAAACTATTTGACTTTTTTAATATTTGAAATTATTTTAACCCCAAACTTAGGTTCCCAAACAAGACCATTGTATAAAGAAAAAACAAATGAGAGTTTTAACTCATTATGGAGTCAAAGTTAATCTTGTTCTTCTTTAGATTTGAAGTTGGGCAAAAATGTCATTTAGGTTGTATTTGCATCTTCGACTTAAGACTTAAAAAAAAAAAAAAAAATTATGATCATTTATTTTCCTTCACAATTCAATATCTTATTTTAAAACATCTTTTTAAATTATCCAAACTCGATCCATAAAATTCACAATTCAATATCTTATTTTAAAATATCATTCTAAATTATCCAAACTCGATCCATAAAATTTAAAGACCTTTGCTTAATACAAATTAATTTTAGGTGAGATGCATCCCAAATTCTAACATAGTATCACATATAAGTCTTGAGTGATTTGGTAGATCAAATCTGATTTACACATCTCGTTTATGACTTCCACATGTCCAGAGAATGTTTGACATTTGTCTCTATGCCACCTAAACTGAATATTCCATATAATCTAAAAGACTCCTCTATCTAATGGCAACTAGTGTTGGGTTTTAAAAAAATTAGAGAAATCTTATCACTATCATTACCTTATCTCCATAATGTTAAAGGTTTTTTGTGAAAACGATGTAACATCTTTTTATTCTAATGTTAGGCAAATATGCTCCTTAAAGTGAAAAACTTCAAATTAATTGAGTAAACATCACAATTTGTTATTCATTTGATTATCAAGATTTTCACTATCACCACTTTTTATCTCCCTAATTTTAAGTTGGGTAAATTATATTGGCTTTTTTTTTTTATTTTAAAAATATATATATATATATATATATAATAAGTCTATAAGTTTAACATAATTATATTAGACTCATTTAAAATTTTAGTTTTTTTAATCTTATAAAAAGTGGTGTTAGTGTAAAATTATGAAATTTATTATAATTTTTTCAAAATATCTAGAAAGTTGGTAATTTACCCTATAAATTATTAATTATGTGTGCATATGTATATGTTTTAGGTTCTTGATTTTGTTAATTCAAACTCCTTTTGTTTTCCACATAGCGAAAAAGAAGTTTTTTTTTTCTCTTTATGCTTGGAGTTGGAAAATAGGGGTGATGGAGAAAAAGAGGTCATAAGAAAGTACTTGACAAAGATTAGGTAGTTACATGACACTTTCAAACTCTTTGTCATAAGCAGCCACATTATTAGACATAGGTTTATTTTTAGGAAAATGTCATAAAAATTAATAAAATTCACAAACTTTTCTTATTCGCAGATGTAGTATGTAGTAATAATATTTTGAAATTTGAATATAACGTGATTGGTATCTTTTTATGTGAGTAGAAAAATATTTATAAAATCTATTAATTTGTATAGCATTGCTGTTTGGGACAATTTACCATAAATGTGTATAAAAAAATTGTATTCAGATTCATTTTAATGATAGTAAAAGTTACATTTCAAAATAAATTTGTATCACACATTAATCTTTTGTAAATATTCTTTTCATTTTTATTTTTATTTTTTTTGCACATAACATTGTTGTTATTATTGCACGCCACATTAGGTTTTAAGAAAAGTTCGCACAATTATTTTTTTTTATTTTTTATAATAGTTATAGCATTTTCCATAGACAAAGGGTCTCTTTGGTGTAACATTTGTAAAACTGATAGTTAACCCACATTATAACTACACGCTTAAAGTACCCATACACTACCTAAATTAATAAGGGATTGACTTGTCTCTAATTGAAAATTGAACTGAATAAGACAGTTGAGATCTCTGATTGGTAAGAGTTTTTAAAAAAATTCAATTGAATTATATTTTCATAAATTCTTACTGATAAGAGTCTTTTGTTTAATAATTCTTATCAGTCAAAAACCTCAATTGTCTGGACAAGTTCAACTTTCAACTAGAGAAAAATTAAATCCAATCAACAAACATTTACTACACAAAACTGTGTCTCAATTTTATTATAATTTTGTCAGCTAGCAAACACTTTAACGCACAAATTTATCTACACTATTATGGTTGCTCTTATAATAACTATTTTCTTTTAAATTTATATTTAAGGGAATATCAAAAAGTGAGGAGTTGAAAAAATAATTGAAAATTTATGAAAGTTCAAATGATTTATGCACTAAATTGTGCAAATGAGTGTTGTACATTTATGAATCTGTAATTATTTTTTATACTTTCCATGTTTTTTGATATTTTCCCTTTATTTTTAAATTGTTTTGTTTCGTAAATTATAAACAAAATTTGTATCAAATACATTGACAGAAATTCTATTAAAAATAATTATAAACTAGACCAAAAATGGCCAAAGAATTTGATGGAACTAAAATTTGACTGGTCATTCCATTTATGTGCAAGACAAAGAAGATCTCTTGGTTAGGAAGAGAAGGCACTCCCACAAAGTTTTGTTGAAAGATATGCCAAACAAATAAGTGGATTTCATAGCAACTTCAAAGGTTATCCTACCTAACTTCCAAGTACTCCATGCCTTCCACATTTTGTGGTATAGTTAACCATTCACATAATTTAAAATAAAGTTCTTTTGAATAATAATATTTATAAAAATGCCTTTGTCTCGTTTGGATAATTTTTGGAAATATAAATTATGCTAGTTGAATATCTATCTATCTATCTATCTATACTATACTATACTATACTATACTATCTATATAATAAAGCAGGATGATTTTTGAATTTGTCCTACACACATTTATCTTATTAGGATATTTGAACAGCTCAGATCTATTCAATTTATAAAACAATGGCTGAGATATATTTTTCAAAAAATATCCTACATGTACATTTTTTATTTTCCCGCTTCTCTCTCTTACTTTTTCTTTTTCTCACCCATCCTTCCACGATCCCACCTTCCTTCCTCCCTTTTTTCATTTTATTTTTTTATTTTCTCCCATTTTTATTTTTCTTTCTATTCGTTCATTTTTCTATTTTCTCATTTTTGTTCAATAAATTTTACACGTATTTCCATACAATATATGTATGCCCGTAATACACTAGGTCATCACGGGCATACATACAATTTCCATATAATTATTTAAGCAAAAACATTATTGTATGTATGCCTGTGAAAATTGTATGTATGTCAGGTACATCTATGTATCTAGTTATATATTATATAAGTCAAATGAGTTTTCGTGATGAGTTTTATGAGAACTCTAAAATTTTATAATAAATTTGTAAATTTATCAAATTAAAAAATAAATTTAAATTGTATTGATATTACAATTATATTTTAATTTTAACATTATTTATACCGTGCCTTCAGGCACAGGCATACGCTAGTCTATCTATATAAGCAAATGTAGTGGAAGCTCACAAACTCTCAATCATTTAATTCTAATTTCTAATAATTTACAGAGATAAAAAAAATGAGGTGGCACTTCTTCCTCTCTCACCCAATTTTTTCTAGCCAAAATAGGGGAGAGAAAAAAAAATCTATGTAAAGTATATAAGAAAAAATATCTATTATCACTTTAGATAAATCAAAAAAAATTTAACTCGCTTTTCAGCTCCTTCCCTTATCTCAATTAAAGTATCCTTCTTTCACATGACTTCCTCTCTCACATGTCTCCTTTCCCTCCTTCCTCTTTATATGTAGTTTACATTTTTGTTTTAATCTCACACGGCTTCTCACAAAAAAAATCAAAATATGATTGTATCTCTTGCCAAAAAAACTTACTCTTATTTGTCACCATCGCCTCCATGGCCATTTCATAAGAAAATTAGATTGGTACTGCCTAGACGGCCATTCCTTACGACTGCATCTCTCACCAAAAAACTTACCCTTATTTGTCACCATCGTCTCCATGACCATTTCATAAGAAAATTAGATTGGTACTGCCTAGATGACCATTTCTTAAGAAAGTTAGAGATTTGTATATATGATACAATAGAGGTTATCATTGCTCTTTATTTATTTATTTATTTATATTTATTTTTTAAGCCCCTTTCCAAGTTTTTGAGATATATATTTCACTTATTTTATGGACAAACCAACTGCTATACATAGAATTTTTGTGTGTTGTTATTCTATATCAATAAAGCAATCTACAATAATATTGAAATTCAAACAGCACACTCCTAAGTCACAATGGAGAACAAAAAACTATAAATGTGAAGGATAATCAAGAATTACTAAAATGATCAAATAGATGGCTTTTATAGAGGAATTAGAAAGTTTTACCATGAGGAGGAAATTTTCAGTTTGGAAGCACATGTGGCCAACTTAAGTCTTAGAACAATATGTCAACAAGTAACTTATCAAAAGACTCCTGTGTAAAGAGGTCACTTTTGTTTTTGTTGCCCCCATTTATTTTTTTTTTGGTGTGTGTATATATAAATAGAATCTTGAATCATACAAATGGTGCATATGAGATGGAGAGTACTAGCAATGTGTTCTCTCTTTTATGCTATCTCTTTTCCAATTGTGTGCTTACTATTGTTAATTGTACTTCAATTTATTTATTTTTTTTGGCACAATTTTTTCTTAGTCCAATAGATATGAGCACATCATTGTTTTTTCTTTCTTGCTAAAGTTTTAGCTAGAGGTCATGTGAGACAAATGGTTAGAACACTTAGATAATAAAAATAAAAATAAAAAACTAAAGTCCAAATAAGAAAGGTAAAATTACTTATATTAATGTGTGATTTTGGTACATATGAAAAAATGAAAATAAAATATTTATAAGATGTTCAAACCCTCCCTTTTTTTTTCATTTATTTATTTTTATCTTCTTATATATTATAAGAATGTAGTGTGGAACATGAAAGGCCTCCAAACCCTTATTACTAAACTCTTAATCACTTTCTTTCCTATGTGGTATTCTCTCAAGTCTCCTTTAGTAATTTTCCTAATTTTTAATTTAAAAATAATAATAAACATAACAAAAAAAATTTAATATATGAACAGATAAAGTTAACAAATTTAATCTATATCGCTTCAGTTAAAATCTTTCTTAATCAACAAATTTGATCTCTATCTCTTCAGTTAAAATGTTTCTTTTACCTCTCAATATCTAATTTTAAATTTTAATTTTTTTTAACGTCTATCTAAACAAATCTAATTTGAAAATTTAATTTTTTTTATTTTCTACAAGAGCTTCGAAACATTAAACCGAATCTTTCAATTTTAAAATTTTTAAAGATAAAAAATATATTTTGCATAAAGTAATAAAAAAAATTACAAACCCACAAATATTTATAACCATATATATAAATTAAAAATATATATAAGCCCACAACAAATATAGATAGAAAGATTTATGACATTCAGTTTATTGTTAATTTTTTTAGCATATATATGTTTTAGACATTAGGGTCATTGAGAAACATCTTATTTATTGTTAGGATTATTTTATTAGTTAGAAATCAAGTTTATTATTTCAAAAAGAAAAAAAGATTAGTTGCATGATAATAACATTTTGTGAATATTTGTTTTGAATTATTGTCTTTACTTATGAAATTTGAGAAGATGATCTCTATGCATTATGATTATAACTTTATGACCTAACTTAGAACTTAATGTATTATTAAAAAATTTACACATTATTAAACCAGTCCCATGTATAGCACGGGTTTACCACTAGTATATTTAATAAGAAAGGTGATGATACAGTTCGTTCTGGTGAGTGGACTAGACCGATCCAAGCTCCTCAAGCCCACTGGATAACCTGCAAACAAGTTCAACGGGGAACGGGGTAGTCCCCCGGCGAACCCTCCGGTGTGTGAATTAGAAGGGGAAATAGATGATGTAGAGAGAGAGAGAGAGAGAGAGAGAGAGAGAGATAGGAAAACTTAACCTTCTTCTTGTCTTCCAACTTTGCTTATATCCTTTGGTAATCATTTCACTGTCTCTGCCGTTCTGACCTTCCCGTCGAAAGCTTGTGCCGTGGTTTACCTTGTTCAGGGTGAGGAGGTGCCATTCCGGCTGAGAGGTGTTGTCGCAATAAATGCTGTGATGGGCTACATTAATGGTGATGTGTTGTGGCAATAACTTTGCAGATCTTTGTCTGCTGACGTGGCCTGTTCTGCACCCGCCACGTGTCCGAGTATCATTGGCCTTCCATGCTCAGTTGGCCTCCAGCTGTCTTGGATTTTGCTACCCGGGTTATGCAATGGGATATAGATGGTGGGCTTGGGTTTGTCCACTATGGGCCGTGGTTCTTATGGGCCTATCTATGTCAATAGTCCTCCATTCTCGAGTGCAGCTTCAGTCCAACGAAGGGAATAGTAGTGAGGGAGATGGTTCCGGCCGGCAGGGTGGACTAAGCTGGTGGGTCGAGCAGAAGGGCTGAGCGGAGGAGTGCCGACCGCGAGTGCGGCCGAGCGAAGGAGCACCGACCGCGGGGGGTGCCGACTGCGAAGGTGGCCGAGCGGAGGAGTGCCAACCGCGGAGGCGGCCGAACGGAAAAGTGCCGACGGCGTGCCACGTGATGTTTTGAAGTGGAAGAGACAAGGTAAGGGCAGAAGTCAGTGTATCTGGGCCATACACATGGCAGAATTTCGGGGGACGGAAAAAGTCAAGCGTTAGATCATAAGTGAAACGTCAGGGCATTATTATGGGCATTGAGAAGGCAGTTTTGGCGGATGATTTGAAAAGTTTTCAAACTGGCGGAAATTAATTTGGACCCTTGGAATACGGGCAAACCGTGGGCTTTTGGTATCATACGATTCACTTACTTCTTTACAAAGACTCAAAACATTCGAAGTGTCAGTTCCTTCGTTGCTGACGATACCCCTTTACGACATTTTTGTAGCTTTCTTGCACCTGCATCAGAAGCAATACGCAGACACGCCATAGACATGGCTCAGGAAGAGGCTGCGATTGTCGTAGTGGACCCGCTTGGGAATGACGACGCAAAGGAACTAGCGGCGCAGTACAGGTCAGGGAGGGTGGAGGAAACAGTGGTACGATCCCATGGTTCCACCGTAATAACTGTGCCACAACCAATCAGCCAGGTGGAACCGGATCACTGGCATTCGAGGGCTGACAAGTCCATTATTACTGCGGCGGAGTTGGAGGCTATCCGCGAGAGATACCAGATTCCGGCGAAAGTGGGGTTGGCGCTGCCAACATCAACAGAAAGGCCGTCTGATGCCAGGCCAGGGGAGTTCTCCCTCTACGAGGAGGCGCTAAAGGGTGGGTTGAGATTGCCGCTGCCGCAGATCGTGGTGGATGTGCTCAACCGCTTGGAGGTAGCACCAGGGCAGCTGATGCCCAATGCGTGGAAGATTTTGCTATCTTGCGCAAGTGCATGGCCAAAGGCGAGCCATGCGTGACCGCGATGAGTTCTTTGTCGCTATAAGGCTTCAGGCGGCAGGAGACATGGGTTACCCCACGGTAGCAGTGGCGGTGGTTGTGCCAACTTCGGTCAAGGGTTGGAGGCCAAGGTGGTTCTACGTGTCCAGTTCTGGAGGGGGTGGAGTGCGTACGACGTGGAAGGTGCCAACCAGGTCTATGGAGCCGAAGTTGGGTGCTGCGGCGGAAGAGAGGGTAAAGAAGGTTAAGAAGTGGAGGGAGAAGGAAAAAGTCAAGTGGGACGAGCTTGTTCAGCCGTCCGCACTGTTTCAAGCAGGGTTGGGTCCACAACCGATCGGGGGGGACCTCGACCGATCGGAGTTGGAGGCCAGAAGAAGAGCATAGGAGGCAGAGGATCAGGCCGTCCTGGTTAAGGCCCAGAAGTTCAAAGAAGCTCAAGCCGACCGACTGCCTCAACCACCTACGAAGGAGAGGATTCGACCTCGTCCCAAACCCCTGGAAGAAAAGAACTTGAGCGAGTTTGTGCCACGACCGCTCCCAAAAGACCCTCTAAAGGAGAGGTCGCTGAAGGAGGTGGAAGAGCTGGGTGTAGGGAAGAAAAAGAAGAGGTTGAGACGGGGTGAGGGAGAGCTAGCCCAAAAAAGAAGGAAGGAGGTGAGGGTGGGAGAGGCCAGTCTGGCCAAGCAGATGGAGGGTTGTGAGGTGGAGGGGACCTCAGAAAGAGTGGTCGTCCCAGAGGTGGTGGAGGCGTCTGTTGCTAAAGATGCCCCAAAGGGGGTAGAAGTCAGTCCAGCGCCAGAGGCTGAGGAAAGGACCCCAGTAGCACAAGGGGGAGTTGGGATAGCAAGTGCAGAGCCAAGTGTGGGACAACAGACCCAAAGGGGACTTGCACTCCAGGAAGGAGGTGTTCGTCTGGGTGCAGCAATTTATTATGTGCGTCTTTGTGGTGGAAGGTTGGAGGAAGAGATCGGCCAGGCGGCGAACCCTAGTGAAGATCATAGAGGAGGCAGGTTTGCGCTCAGCTACTGGATTCAACGAGGCCGACTTGTTCAAGGGGTTATGCTCCGCCCAAATAGAGGTAACTACTGGCGGGCCTCTGGCGAAAAGTCAGGCGGCCAAAATCAAAGTCAAGAGGCCAAAATGAGTTGGCCAAGAGGGAGAGTCTTGAATGGAAGGCCATATCCGTTCTTGAGCAGTCAAGTTGGAGCTGGAGGCGCGCCAAAGTTGTGTCGCTCGAGTTCAACTTGGCCAGGGCAGAGGTTGGAGGAGACCAAAAAGGCTTGTGCTGTGGCAGTTGAGCGGCATGAGGAGGCCATGACCAATAATGAAGAACTCGTCAGGCAGAGAGATGATGCAAATGCTAAGGTTGAGGCTTTGCAAAAGGAGGTGGAGGACAGCGTGCAGGCGGTGGAAGCGGAGGAGAGCTGCGCAAGGAGTTGGAGGCGAGCGAGGTAGAGTGGCTATGGAGAAGGAGACTCTGGCAGGCATTCGACGCAGAGAGGAGGTTGATTCTTGAGGAAGCCTTGAAAAGGAGCTGAGTCACGAGAGGAGAAGGCACGGTGACAAGGAGGCCTTGATGAGAGGCTGGACGAGAGAGGCGAAGCCTCGAGAGGCCGCCTACCCTGACATGTGCATCGCAGCGGTGGAACAGTTCAAAGGATCGCCAGACTTTCAGTTGGCTATTGATCTGCCGATGGCAGCTTAGCAAGGGAGGAGAATTGAGTCTGAAGTTATTGCAAGCTTCCAGCAGTCGGACTTCTACAAACATGAAATGTCAGAATACTGGGACAGTGGATGGAAAATGTTCAAACGGAGGGCTGAGGAGCTGTTCCCAGAACTTGACTTTAGTGGCGTAACAATTGGGGAAGATGATGTGGCGCAGACCCCTCTGGATGAAGGCGTTGAAGAAGAGGATCTGGCCTCCAGTGAAGAATGGGAGTGAACTGAAGACATGTACTGAAGGATTTTGTTTTGTTTTTGTATACACATTTTTTTTTTTTTTTGAAGTATTGTAGTAGACTGATGTACACATTTTGTGGATGAATGGAATGCTCTTGTGTCATAAGTGCATCTTGTCTTCGTGCTTCCTCCTCCACCCGAATCCGTGTGATTAGAGTCTCCAAGGACGTCTCTTTTTGCTTGTGGCGCATTGACTTTTGGAACTCCCTCCAAGATGATGGTAGTTTGTCAACAATACCTGCTATAATAAGATTGTCTCCAATTTTGATGCCTTCAGATCTAACTTCAGCTACTAACATCTGAAAATCTTGAACTTGCTCCACTACTGATTTTCCATCTATCATCTAATAGCGGAAAAAATGGCTTGCAGCATATTTTTTAGCGCCTGCCTCTTCAGTGTCATATTTGTTCTGCAAGGCTTTCTAAATTTTCTTGGCAGTGGTGTAAGTAGTATCATAATAATCATAAAATTGATCTGAAAGACAATTCAAAAGATAGTATTGACATTTATACTCATCTGTGTTGTATTTCTCGATTTTTTCAAGATGAGCAGCATACTCCTCGTCGGTCATCTCTTCAATGGGGACTTTGTTTGGATTTTTCTCGGTTAGGATATACGCCACCTTAAGGAGACTGAGGTAGAAAAGCACCTTGCCTTTCTATCTCTTGAAATGAGCTCCCTTGAACCGGAAAGATTTGTTGAGATCGTTGGTATTCTCGTTGAGCTTCTCCAGTACTGGCTCCATGGATTTTTGCTACATGAATCTCCTTAAAATTGTTGTGATATTACAAATAAAACATTAGAAAATAATAAAAATTATAATAATTATTGAAAGGGCTGAGGCGCGGGAAATTCGCTATCTTTAAGGAGATTCAAGCCCTTTGCGGTTAGGCAAAGCCTCACACCGGTGCAGCAGAAAAACCTTAACTTGTCTCTTCCAGGATACAACAGCCTGACTAAGTCGTATGGTTCACCAATACTGTATAATTGGTTAAACCCAAAGTTTTATCACACACACCATTTTTATTTACCTGATAATCTCACTTAAGACATAACAAAACAACAAACTTCTTCACTCGTGGTCATTCTCAAAGATAGGACATAAGTTAATATATATATAGAAATCAAAAAAGGTTCTTGATGGATAAGTTACTGGAGATAAGACCAAGACTTGGTGAAGATGACTTGGAAGACATGGACTTGACTTAGAAGTCTTGGAATGGATAGGAATGGGAAGACTTGGAGAAGACTAGGAAAACTTAGTAGAAAAGAAAAGAAAATTAACCTATAACACATTATAATATTAAAATACCTGCTAACAAAAAGTAAGACCTATCAAATTGGACAAAAGAACTATATCAAATGTTTGATTATTTGCATGACTAGATAGCAATGCATGCAATTTTTTTTTGTTCTTTTTAATTTTTTAGGTTTTTGTCACAAGTGTCATGAAATATATTGAAAATGACTAATGTAATAATTAAGTGATGACTCGTGATTTTGTGGTTACTCTAGATTTGATTCTCCACCATAATCATAAGAATTTGCTGTCTCAATTGGCCAAGATTAAAGGACACCTTCTTGTCCTTTTTAAATAACAATTTTTTTTTTTAAAAAAAAATGAAAATCTCAATCATAATCTTAATTATTGGATCCACCCAATTACAAGATTTAACTGGAATTCATTTGCCTTTTGTTTGAAGTCCTAGTTTTAATATAAGGACACGTTTTTGTATATATGTGTGGTATGTACATATATAGACTAGAAGATTAGTTTTGTCATTAATAGTTATGTAAATTGTAAAAGGATAAAGTTATAGTTTTTAATCTTTGTAGTTAAACTTAAATTTCTATTATTTAATTTTAAATTAAATAATTTGATTCTTACTCTTTAAGAAGTCAATCTCTATTATCCTTATTCCAGTTAATTGTCTTTGGAAGCATATTTTAGGAGAAAATTTTGCATACATTTTCAAAATCTTAAGCTAAAAATATAAGCTTTGTTTGGTTTGTTTACAAAATTTGTTTTTGCAATTTTTTTAACAAATCACACAATTAATTTGGTGAAAAAAATATTCATAATTTTCTTATGATTTTAATAATTTAAAATATTTAAAAAATATTTTTTTATAATATTTATTTTTATCAAAATAATTTTTATTTCTTTTCAAAAAATAATTCAAAATACATATTCTGGAAAAAAAAAAAAAAAAAAACCAAACATGGTGGTAATGTTTAGTAAAGTTGAGGGTAGGCACGTGCTTATGGTTTTTACAGCTGTGTAAAATACTCTCTAATTCATTAAAATTGTCTAATCCGCTCATTAATTGTAGATTAGTTTGACATATGGTTTGAAATTTATAATCTCTATTTAAAATCGGCATATATATATATATATATATGTTATCTCTAATAAAATATCAAAATAAAAATTAGTGTGAAAAATATTTAGATGTGAAATTTGTTACAAATTAAAATTATATATGAAAAATATTATGCAAATTAGTATAACTATATAATATGCAAATATTTCATAATTGTTTAAAAATTTTTTGTAATCAAATAACAAATTGAAACTGTCCAAACAACAGTTTAGTTATTTACTAATTTGTCATTCATCATATTTTGGTTCATAATTTTACTCTTAAATCGCATTAAACTGCACCACGCACACTCCTCATGATTTTTTCATTTTCAATCAAAATATCTAATATTATTTTCATAATTTTAAAAATATAATTAAAACATCATTTTAAATATATTTTTTCATTTACAATTTTCTTCAAAAATCTCTCTCTCTATCTCTCCACATCTATATATATACCTTCCGCTTCCCTTCTTCCCTCCAACTCACTCACTCACTCACTCTCTCTCTCTCTCTCTCTCTCTCTCTCGTGAGGACTCTGCACATTAAGGTGGTTTTGATATATATATATATACATTTTCTCTCCGAGATCAACAACAAAACACCGGTACGCCATTGTTCTTTTGAGTTTCACAAAGCTTAATTATCAATATTACTCAGTCTCCTCTCTCTCTCTCTCTCTCTCTCACACACACACACACACACACACACACATTGACAGAGTTACTCTGTTTCTGATACTAGACTTTGCATTGTGTTCTTCAATCTGCGAACGCCTCGTTCTATCGTAGCTTTTATTTCGATTTTCATTCGAAAACACCCTAATACCCTAGCAATTGCATTCGTTAAAATTCAAATCTTTTCCACAAAATTTAAATGCAGTGTTATTGCTTTCTGTCATATTTTAATTAACTCTTTATTTATTAGTACGTGTTTTTACATTTCAAATCACTAACAAAATAAATATTAGATATAATGGTGTAGTAATGAGTAATTCTTACTATTTAAATGTAACATATGTATAATGAGATTTACAAATACCCATATAGTAATTTATTTTTTATTTTTGTCATTAGTTTGGTACATTGAAGGGGAGTCGAGGCCGAGACTTATTTGACCTACTAGTAAAGTGCAGTTACGTACCACTTGTCGGTTTTAATTTTAAATCATTGTTACATTAAATTTCTAGCCCACTTTGAGGGTTCATTGCATTTTATACTGTAATTTCTGCTATATTTTGTTATATTAAAAAAAAAAAAAAAAAAAAGAAGCTTCAAATGACTTCGCCATCATGGATCTTGTAAAGATTCTTGATTGATTAATTAATTAGAACCTAACAGGGGCAATAATAACCGTATAGAAACAACAAAAGAGACCCATTATTTCAATGCTTGGTTGCTTTTTTACTTTTTTTTTCCCCTAGAGGTAGTAGGAGACACGCTTCAACTTCTTTCACGCCAAACTGGCCACAAACAGGCTTCAAGTTTGGTTGGTAGTGCCTTCACCACCATGGCCATAACCAGCAGGCAATGCAAGCCTCATGATACCGAAACGAAACAGTAATGGAATGGCAAAATATTGAGAAAAGAATCTTGTGGAAACAACCCATCGAAACGAAATTTTAATCCTTAGTTTAGATTGGGTGATTTGGTGGGAAAATGAAAGAAAAGTAACTCTTTCAACCAAATCACTTGTTTGGATATGAAGAGAAATAGAGAGAAACCAAAATCACTTCCTATTCTCTTTGTACTTTCCTATATGATCAAGCTAGGTCTTTATCAAATGGTTACAAGCAGAAACTCACATGTCTTAGCGAGTCAACTCGTAGTTGGGGAAGAAGTCTGATCATTTATATATTATTATATAAAACGACCTTTACCTAAATTCCATTGGGGCATGTTCTTGTTAGGATTATTATATGTTGATAATGGTTGTGGTCCAAATTAGGCATCTGTCATTGCATGATTTGTTTGGTAAAAATCCTGAAATTGCATGAATCAATGTTACCAATTTTGTTAGGGCGTGTTTTTATGGTGATTTTCTTGGAAAGCAATGTTCAAATTGACGGATGTTGTGGACTAGTATATTCCATACTTAGGCATTCAGTTGGACCCAATGAATAATATTTCGTTTCTTTCATATCAAAACGCATGAAAAGTTTTCGTTTCCTAAAAAACCAAAACAAAACATTAATAAAATATCAAAAAATCCAATATTTCCACCAAATACATAGTGAAACCTGTTTTTTATGAGCTTCAAATATTCATAGACATCAATACATTCATTTATTTCATCATATAGAGAATGTATTAACATTTGCATAGATTTTAGTTTTTATTTCCAAAAGGCTTTCAATTTCTTTTTTCTCATTTCCCTTATGCTACAGAAATGTTTCTGTCTATAAGCTGACCGAAACAACATATCTGAACGAAATTTTGATCATTGGTTGGACTTAAAAGCCTTGTCTAACACATGTAGAAATAGAGAGCAAGCAAGAGAGAGAATGCAACCGTGCCAATGGTGGTTGAAAACAGACAAATACAGTAACCATTAAACAAGTTTAATTTAGCTTTTAAACCTTGGTTCAAGTCTTTATCATCTGACTCAACCCATTGCAACTGTGACAATCACGTGTTGAGTCATTGAAACTCAAAAATATATAGCATAGAGTATGTTGGAAAGCTCTATACACTACCCTCTTCTTTTTTTTTTCTTCAGAAAATCGATTCTTCTTCAAGTTCTTCAATGACTACTTAACTGATACGCTTTGTTGAGTACTTAAACAATCTAACAAGAAAAAGTTCTTGCAGGTAGAAGTAAATTTTCACCTCATCGCCTTGTGATGGGTTTGCCACAATTATCAGCAATTGAAAATGGAAATTCTGTTACGGTTTCATGTGACTCATGGCTGGTAAGTTCTAAGTTGTCATTTTAATTTGGTCCTTTAGATTAAAACCAAGTTTTGTGTACGATTCCTTTTCTTTCTCGTATGTTACATTAAATCCCAAGTTGATTTTATTTATCTAATTTCTTGGCATACAGTTAAAACATCCTTCTGCATTAAACACATTCGAACAAATGATGAGCATCGCGAAAGGGAGAAAGACTGTAGTGTTTCTGGATTACGATGGAACCCTCTCAAACATAGTGGACAACCCTGAAAAGGCTTTTATGACCAATAAGGTAATCAATCTACACAAAACATAAACATAGTACTTGCACTTCACTAGAATGTCAAGAGTTCGATCTACAGTCTTTGAAACACCAAAATAATAATAATAATATGGTGCGTGAGTTATCAGACTTAAATAACAGTTGACAATATTAATGAATGTCATGAAATAATATTACAGATGCGAATGACTGTGCGTGAAGTTGCCCGTTATTTTCCCACTGCAATTATAAGTGGAAGGAGCCGTGACAAGGTATTAATTACTTATAATCAACAAGAAAATTGCATAATCAACATGTTATTACTCAAGTAATGATACATTAGATCTCTATTTTTTTTTCTTGTCTAGGTGTATGACTTTGTTGAACTCGACAATGTTTATTATGCTGGAAGTCATGGGTTGGACATAGCAGCTCCATTAGAGTCTCCAAATTATGGAGATCCCAAGCATCAAACTAGAGGAGTTGATAGAAATGTGAGTTTCTCATATTTTTTAAGTACAAAACTTTGTAGACACATTTCAACATCTTTGGTGATCTAATTAATTTAAATTTTATAGTACTTGAAGCTAAAAATACATTTTTGTCTTGGAAAACGGTTTGCATTGAGTTCAAATCAACCAAATTAAACTGGCCTACACTAGGAGATTAACATGTATTAGTGCATTCACCCAAAAAAAACATATATTAGTGCAAATAGAACAAATTGTACCCGAATTTCCTTCCATAATGTGGTGTTTCTAATTTGTAGGGTAATGAAGTAGTTCTCTTCCAACCGGCGAAGAAGTACTCGCCCACAATTCAAAAGGTACAGAGATTTACTTGCATTTTAATTCTACCAACTAATTGAACCTTGGGCAGATTATTAGTAGAAATTGTGTGGGAAGATCTATTATATACTGTCTCTTTACATCTCTTTCTCTCTTCTAATCTAACATGTATTTGTGTTCTTCGGTCAGATATTTTGTGCTTTGCTTGAGAGGACTAGAAACATACAAGGTGTCATGATTGAACACAATAAGTTCTGCATTTCTGTACATTTCAGACACGTTCACGATGAGGTATGTATTGTTCATGCTAGGAAAAATTGATTCAAGTTATGTTTAGTCCATAATGGTTACTAAAGTATCCATTTTTTGAAGGTTATGATGTGAACAATCATTGATGTATATTATGTTCGAAATGCAGGACTTTTGCACCCTTGAAAAGCTTGTAAATTCTATAATGGGAGAATATAGAGAGTTCTGCGTATCAGAGGGCAAAATGGTAATTTCAATGTCTCATTCTTACATTTTGTGTAATATTAAGCAACAATGATTAATTTTCAGATTCAAACAGATTATGAATTTTGATCTTACTCTTTTTTTGGGTGGGTAATTTTTACAGGTTTTTGAGATACGCCCTGATATGAAGTGGGATAAAGGGCATGCTCTAAATTATTTACTTGACACTCTGGGATTTGGCAACTCCAGTGATGTCCTTCCATTGTACATTGGAGATGATAGAACAGATGAAGACGCATTTAAGGTGTCAATCTCATCTCATGATAAAATTATTTGTAGTCCTGGAGTATACTTGAAAATGAACATAGCTGACCCTGTCTCTCACCCAATTATAAATAATGCCATTCAAGGAACCATTACATAGATTTGAAAATATTAAGAGATTTTCTTTGATGAAACTACTTATGCATCGATTATTGCTTCAATTTTCGCTGTCTCATTAATATTACTAAAATTTGTTTAATTTGGATGGTGATCACAGGCCATACGGAATAGGGGAGAAGGTTATCCGATTGTTGTTTCTTCCACTTCAAAGGACACCGCGGCTTTGTACTCCCTACGTAACCCCTCAGAGGTCCAAAAATTTCTGTTGAGTCTAGTCAGGTGGAGGAAAAACTCGCTTTCCAGCAAGTTGGATTTCTAATATTTGAAGGGAAAAGCCAAAAAAACAGAGATCATTCTTGTAAACGCGGCCTCATACTCTAACACACCTCTGTAATCTATTTTTTCATTTTGAAACTGTGAAAAAATAGGATAGTGTTCCTCCATACTTGATTCAATCCAACGCGGCACGAGAAGTGAACCTTGATGTACCTATGTAATGTTCATATAATCAAGAACATATGACATATGAGGAGAAAAATGCAACCGCGGAAAGCATGGGGTAATTCTCTAGAGGCTGAGCAATTTATAATTTATTGTGGGTAGTTTATTTTATTTTATTTTTTATATTTTAATTATTCAACCCAGTGTAAATTTTTTTGTTAACGGGTATACTGGGTATTCATCAATGATGTACATTTGAGGAATGTTTGGTACATCCTGAATAAAGGTTTATTATTATTATTATTATTTTGTACATTTTGTGAATGGCAACATGTTGATTTTTCTTTTGCTTATTAGCAGCTTATTGGTTTATTATATAGGTCATATCACCTTTTTATTTTTCTATATATCTTTTTGTAATAAATAAAAAAATCAACTTATAAATCATACCCAAAACAACCTAATTCTATGTGTTTTTGTTGTTAACGTTGCTTATGATTGATCTGTATGAATCCACCATCAATTTTGATGAAGTTCTTCCACTGGGCGTTAGTTAAGGATACCTCCTCCATTTTTTAAATACAAATGTCATTTAGTCAAGTAGTTAATAATATTTGATTATTTTAATTTTTTGTATTAATATTTTATTCAACAATTTCAAAAAAGGAGCGGTGCATATGACCAAGGTGAGCCAAGAAGAAGCCCACAAAGCCCAATTGTTTATCTCAGTTTAGATGACTAACCAGAGAAAATTCAATTCCTTCATAATTTTTGCACAAAATTTTCATAAAATTTTATGATTTTTATTGGTCATTTCATTTCAGACTAAAACATTTCAAAATTTTAAAAATGTCAATGTGATGTTATTATAGATTGAATTTTCAATATATATTTTTTATATTTGGGAATCACTTTTCAATTTTAACTATTCTAAGGGGTTGTTTGGTAGAGCTTAAAAACAACTTAAATCAACTTATAGATTATTTTAAGTTGTTTTGGTGTGTTTGGTAAAACTTAAAATCACTTTTTGTAACTTAAATTCAGCCAAAAAAGTGCTTTTTGGCTGATTTTTTGGCTGAGTGGTTGGAGGGGTGCTTAACTTATCAACTTAAACGGGAAGCTACAAAATTGAGAGGCGAAATTACTTCAATGCCCTTTACTAATTCGAAGTATTACCAAGTTGCCATTATATAAACCACCAAGCATCACTGTTCATTCTCTGAGAGAGAGACAGAGGCGATTTTCGGTGGGCAATTTTCGGCGAGAGGCCAACCAGTGCTCTCTCTCTCCCCCTCTCTCTCTCTCTCTCTTACATTCACGAACTAGTGCTCTCTCTCCTCTCTCTCTCTCTCTCTCTCTCTCTCTCTCTCACGAACCAGTGCTCTCTCTCTTAGCAATCAGAACCCTAGCTTCGCGATTTCCGGCGAGAGGCAAACCAGATCTCTTCTCTCTCTCTCTCAGCAATCGAAACCCTAGCTTCACGATCGAAACCCTAGCTTCGCGATCTGAAACCCTAGAATGACGATTGGATCTGATGATCGACGGTGACGATCTCTTTTTTTTTGGGAAGTTTTCAGTGTTTTTTTTAATTAAAAAATCATAATAATAATTAAGCATTAAATTTTATATTAATTGATACTAATTAAAATTTTTAGTATTAGTTCATGCTAATTAATCCATTAATTCACACTAATAAATTAAAAACTTAAAAATGAAATAATTTTACTAAAAATGAAAAAATGAAATATCACTAAAAAAAATGATATAAATTGAAAAAAATGAAAGGATTTGTCAAATGAAAAAATGAATTACTAAAAATGAAAAAATGAAATATTACTAAAAATAATTAAAATGAATAATAATAATAATAATAATAATAATAATAATAATAATAATAATAATAATAATAATAATAAGAATTGATACGTTAATATAAATTGATGAATATATGTAAATTGATAAACTAATATAAATTGATACATTAATATAAAGAACAATAATTGTTAAGTTTTATTCTTGGCAATCCCATTTGACAAAACTCCTTGCAGTTGTACTTGTTTTTGCACTTTTATTTCAATGGTCACTGAGGAGTCCAGGCGCACTAAGGTGTTCGAGTAGTGCCCAGGCGGGTCGAGGCGGCGCTCAAGCAAAATGCAAAAGTGCATCCAAAGTTGCTTGTTCGCTCGAACGGACATTTCCTCACTCGAGCGAAGAATGGTGAGTTCCAGAAGTATGCGTGTCTGCAAAAATACTGTGATCCGTGTTTTCACACTCGAGCGTCGAAATCCCCGCTCGAGTGTACATCCTGGTTTGGAACACGTCATATAGTGTCCCCGCTCGAGCGTCCATTTCCACGCTCAAGCGGACTTCGCGATTTCAGATTCTATAAATTCGCATGTTGCTCCAAATCTAGGGTTACGCCTCCCGATCTTCTTCTTGGGTTCTAGGGTTTATATCTGGGGATATTTTACTAGTTTTCTTTGATGTTTTGATTTATACATCAAAGGATTATTTGTTTGTTCTAGACAAAAGAGAGAGTTGTTCTTCAGTTGATTCTAAAGAATTCGAGCCTGAAGCTTTGGTGGATTCTGGAGTGGCTCATTGTCAAGACAATTCCGAGGTGAAGGCGAGGTTGAAAGAGGCACATAGGGATTGGTTCAATTCGGGCGTGGATTCGCTAGGTAATTGGGAGTATACCTGTGTAATTCCTTTATATCTTCTTATTGGATTGTTTTGTGGCTGTTGCCCGTGGTTTTTTTTATCACAATTGGAGGTGCTCCAATTGTAGTTTTTCCACGTTAAAATCGTTGTGTCGATTTGTCTTGATTGTTTGATTGAGATTGTTTTATTGCTTAAAATTGATACATAATCACAAATCAATATCTAGGAGATTTCTAGATTTTTCAATTGGTATCAAAGCGGGTCGCTCTATTTTTTTAAAAAAACTTTTAGAGTGAGATCTTGTTTGATTTGTTATAATGGATTCAATTCGTGAGGGAAATTCTATGGTTCGACCACCCCTACTTGACAAATCCAATTATTCGTTTTGGAAAGTTCGGATGAGATCGTTTTTAAAATCTATTGATGAAAAAGTGTGGCAATCTGTCATGTATGGGTGGATTGAACCAACGATTACCGTTGATGGAGTAACTTTCTCCAAACCAATTGATAAGTGGGACATAATTGATTATCAAAATAGTAGCTGGAATAGTAAAGCTATTAATTCTCTTTTTTGCGCTGTCACACCTGAAGAGTTTAGTCGTATTTGCAATTGTGAAGTCGCAAAAGAGGCTTGGGATATCTTACAAACTATTCATGAGGGCACTCCTTCTGTTAAACGCTCAAAACTTCAAAGGCTTACATCTAGTTTCGAAAACCTTTCAATGAAAGATAGTGAGACCTTTGATGAATTTTATGCGAAGTTGAGTGACATTGTAAATTCCAGCTTCAATTTAGGTGAAAAAATACCGGAATCCAAGATTGTAGGAAAAATTTTGAGATCCTTGCCCAATCGGTTCCAACCAAAAGTTACGGCTATTGAGGAGGCTCAAGATATTGATAACCTCAAGCTAGATCATTTGATTGGAAATCTTCAAACTTATGAGGCACATAGGAATTTCAATAAGAAACAAAAAAATGCTATTGCTTTTAGTAGTGCTCATAGAGTTAGAGTAGATTCTGATGAGGACTGTGAGATAGATTCCAAGATTACAGATGCTTTTGTAAAACAATTTAAAAAAATCTTTTTTGAAAAAGAATCATAATCTTTTGGACTCTACTCATACTCATAAATCCAAAGGCAAAGATAAACTCAAAATTAATTTTATAGCCAAGAAGGAGAAAGGAAAGATACACGGGAACTCTAAAAGAGTCCAATGCTATGAATGCCAAGGATTTGGCCACTTTGCTCAAGAATGCCCCACTCGTTTGAGGAAGAAGAAAGCTCTCGCTATCACTTGGGATAATGAATCAGAATCTAATAAAGATGAAAGTGACAACGAAGATAAGGCGAAGAGGGACACAAACAATTCCTTGCCTTCATGGCAACTTCTGAAACTGATGGACGAATAGAGTATCTGAAGAGCCCGATTGAGAATACCATTGATGATGAATCCTCGGGGAGTAAAGATGAAGAACTTCAGCAAGCATATCAAAAGTTGTATAAGGAATCTCTTAACTTATCCAAATTAAATGACAAACTCACTACGAAACTCAAAGCATGTGATAGTGAGAATGTCAAATTAAAAAAAGAGATTTCCGAGGCTAGGATTGATGCCATCAAGATAGCTAATGATCGACAAGCTCTTTGTGCAAAACTCTTGACTTGTGAGATAGAGAAGAATGAGCTACAGCAAATCTATGCAATGTATGAAGAAAAGATTGAATCTCTCGAGATGTCTCAAGTTGCTTTGGAAGAACTAATGATCAAGAAAGAGGAAGAGCTCAAGTGTGCTATGGCTACCATTGGTCTTTGGAACAAAGGATCAAAGACTTTGGAGGATATCATTGGGTCTCGACAAATGTGTTGTGACAAGAGTGGCATTGCCTTTGGTGATAACAAAGAGCAAAAACAGAGTGCATCTACATCTTATGATACAAGAACTCAAGGAAAGGGAGAACAAAAAATTCAACATGAGGATGGACTTCTCAATCTTCCTAGAGTTGGTAAGGTCAAAGAAAAGAAGGTACATCATGTACACCCTATTTTTATTTGTCATCATTGTGGTTTGGCTGGTCATATTCGCCCTTATTGTTATGAGTTACATGGGAGAATGTCTCATAGAGATGGAAGAAATTCCAACATCTCGTGGGGTAGGAGACACTTCATTGGTGGTAATGAGGTTAAGGGTCATATTAGACCTCGTTATTTTGATTTTCTTGAGACCAAACATGAACAGAGGTTGTGTTTTCCTAGACCTAGGAATAGGATGTTGGAAACCATGTCAAGATGGGTTCTCATTGAAGAGAAAGGAAACCACAACATCAAGACACCACCTAAGAACTGCAATTCTCACAACTTTGTTCATACTAAAACGGTTTGGATAAGAAAACTTGACTTGTGTTAATTTGTTTATTCTTTTTAGTTTTTGGGTTTCTGTGTGTGTGTTTTTTTTTTGGTCACTTAATGTGTGCATGCTCGTTTTTTGACGTGCTTTGTTTAAAAAAAAAATCAAAAAAGATTTTCTTAATATGGTTTTACAAGCTTGAAATTTTTTTTGAATAGTCTTTGGTGCATATTGGAATTAATGAGAATATCTATTACATGTTAATATGTGTGTGCTTTCTGTGGTCATTACTCATTTTGGAGTGTGTGTTCTTTGATTAGTATATCTCATTCTGTACACACTTTTGGATTAGCAAATTTTGGAGTCTTCCGACTCAGTGATCATTTTTCTCTATGGACTTCTAGCATTGATCTTTTACTTTTCTAGAGGAATTGACCTATACTAGCACATTATGGGTAATGTTGAGTCTCTTAACCATCTTCCATCTTTTTGCATCTCCACGGCTTTCCTCTCTGTTCTTTGGAGTCCAGCCATGAGGAAAAGGCTATCTCAGAGTCACCAACCAGGCTATCCTTATTATCTTTATGCTTCTCTGGTTCGGTTTTCATACTTTGGAGCATGTCAGCCACCAATGAGTGTGCAAAAGAAAGAAAAAAATGTGCCAAAAAAAAGAAAAGAAAAGAAAAGAAAAGATGTGCATAAGTAAGAAAAGAAAAAGTTGTGCAAAAAAAAAAAAAAAAAAAAGAAAAGTGAAAAGAAAAAGTTGTGAAAAAAAAAGAAAAAGAAAAAAAATAAAGGATTCATTGATTGAAGGGGAGCCTCCACTTTTACTCACCAAATACCCCTTGATTCCTAGTGGTTTGACTTTTCTTTGTTATGCTTAGATTCTCTTGCCGGAAGTCCAGCTTTCAGATCACTGCTAGGATTTAAATCTTGTGTTTGTCGAACTCAAAGAGTCACACACACATTTTTATCATAAGATCTATACTTTTCACATGTGGCATCACTTTTTTTCATGAGGAATCTTCTACAACATTGTGTTTTCAAGTAATTGTACTTTTTGGATAATCTTGTGTGTTTTAAGATTCAAATCTGAAATTCTTTGCTTTCTCCACCATATTATTGTTTGTCATTTTCTTCTTGTTCATTATTTTTAGTGAGGGGGAGTTTGGTTTATCATTAAAAAAATTTGTTAGCATGAACACTTTGATTTGTTTGGTAAGGGAGATTGGCTATAGTTGTTTTGTGTGTTGCTATCCACTACTTGTTTATTGCTTATATCTCGAAGGTTATTAATTTTTCCATCATCTTGTCCTTGTTTGTGTGGTTTTTGATCTTGCTTTAGTTGATTGAGCTTCCTTTGTCAATTCGTGACAAAAAAGGGGAGAAGGTTGTTGTTCATGTTTTTATGCTACATGTTCTTAAAATCTCCAATTTCCATCTACATTTTTTTATCTCATGCTTCAAGATAATCTAGTCATATGTTTATTGTTTTTTCATATACTCTTGTGGGACTAATAGTTGTTTTGGAGATTGTGGCACTAATAACTGTTTTGCAGATCATGACCTTGAGAAAGAAGTTGGCTTTTGTTGGTTATAATGGATTGGGGTGTTCAGGATTTTATTTGTTTAGGTGTGTTTTGTCACAGCATTGCCAAAGGGAGAGATTGTTAGGTTTTATTCTTAGCAATCCCGTTTGACAAAACTTTTTTCAGTTGTACTTGTTTTCACATTTTTATTTCAGTGAGGCTATGAGTTTATTAGATGCGAATCCAACTCAAATCGTGCCTTGCAGAGAAGTTTGTGGTGTTTAATTCTTTCAAGATTGCCACTTCGCTGACTATGACGGGGATCGAGCTACCCGATCAGCTCATGGGGGTCTAAGGAGTAGCGCCTCTTGGTGGGTCCGGGGCAGTGCCCAGGTGGGGTCGAGGGGCAGCGCCCCCAAAGCAAAATGCAAAAGTGTATTCAAAGTTGCTTGTCCGCTCGAGCGGACATTCCCTCGCTCGAGTGGAGAATGGTGAGTTCCAGAAGTATGCGAGTCTACAAAAATACTGTGATCTATGTTTTTACGCTCGAGCGTCGAAATCCCCACTCGAGCATACATCTTGGTTTGGAACACGTCATATAGTGTCCCCGCTCGAGCATCCATTCCCACGCTCGAGCGGACCTGGCGATTTCAGATTCTATAAATTCGCATGTTGCTCCAAATCTAGGGTTACGCCTCCAGATCTTATTCTTGGATTCTAGGGTTTATATCTGGGGATATTTTGCTAGTTTTCTTTGATGTTTTGATTGAGTATTCAACTCATGGTTTAAAGAGTATACATCAAAGGATTATTTGTTTGTTCTACACAAAAGAGAGAGTTGTTCTTCAGTGGATTCTGGAGTGGCTCATCGTCAAGACAATTCTGAGGTGAAGACGAGGTTGGAAGAGGCACATAGTGGTTGGTTCAATTTGAGCGTAGATTTGCTAGGTAATTGAGAGTATACATGTGCAATTCCTTTATATCTTCTTAGTGGATTGTTTTGTGGCTGTTGCCCGTAGTTTTTTTTATCACAATTGGAGGTGCTCCAATTGTGATTTTTCCCCGTTAAAATCGTTGTGTCGATTTAATTGGGATTGTTTGATTGGGATTGTTTTATTGCTTAAAATTGATACATAATCACAAATCAATATTTAGGGAATTTCTAGATTTTTCAATAATGATACATTAATATAAATTAATAATGATACATTAATATAAAGAATAATAATGATACATTAATAATGATACATTAATATAAAGAAAAAATGAAATATTACTAAAAATAATTAAAATGAATAATAATAATAATAATAATAATAATAATAATAATAATAATAATAATAATAATAATAATAATAATAATAAATTGAAAAAATTGATATATTAATATAAATTGATAAATTAATGAAAAATTGATGAATATATGAAAATAATATGTAACGAAATCACAATATTAATATAAATTAGAATATGAATATTAATTTTAATGAATTAATAAATGAGAGAGTAATTTATAAATAAATTGGGCCGAGCTAAGGAAGAGGCTTCTTTGGAAGTTGGGCCGCACATCGGACCGAGATAGGAGCTGCTGTAGCTCGGTCTAAAAACTAACGAGCTTAGGCCAGGTGAAGTTCGAACCGAGCTATGGGCCGAGGTGTTTTGGCTTCACAAGTTGGACCTCGCCCTTGTTAGCTCGGTCAGAGATTATTGCAGTTAGCTTGGTCTAAACAGACAAAATCGAGGTAACATCAATAATGAGGGCCGTGCTATGTGTAGCTGGCAGGGTGGCATTCATTAGATCGGCTTCCAATCAAACGGTCCGAATGGTAGGGGACCGAGATAAGTCAGTTCGGTCAGGAATGTATAAACCGAGGTAAAGGGTTCAGCTATCTCACTTGGCTTGCAGTGATGAGACTCCTAGTAGGACTCTACTAAGGAGAGTTAGAGTCCTACTAGGATTGTACAAACCATCTCACTTTGTTGGTGGTGAGTAGGAGTGTGACTCCTAGGAGGACTCTGCTAAGGAGAGTAGAGTCTTACTAGGATTGTACAAAACCATCTCACTTGGTTGGCAGTGAGTAGGGTGTGTGATTCCTAGGAGAACTCTCATAAGGAGAGTTGGAATCCTACTAGGATTGTGCTAGGCAGAGTCTATAAAAGCTCATGACCAGACCTTTTTACAGGTATCCCAATTCTTACTCTAGAATTCACAGAGCTTTTGTGTCTATTGTCTATTGTGCTGACTTAGGCATCGGAGGGGTTTCCGGCACACACCCGCTGGTTAGCTTACGTTTGTGTTTTCAGGTGGCAGAGTAATGTTGTTTAGAGGAGTGTAAACTTGATCAATAGGATCATACGAGAAGAATTATTTTGTGCTCGTACAATTGGCGCCATTTGTGGGAATTCCACAAAGAACAAAACCTCTTGATCAAGCTTTCCTTTCTAGTTGGAGGCAATGGCGCACAACGAAGACTTGCTGCAATCTGTTATTGATGGGTGAACACCGGAAGGGAGTGGGAGGCGCGAAGGTTTACCTTCTATCCCACCCATGGCAGAATTAGATCTCCAGCGAAGGAATCCGCGAAGAGAAGCAAGAGAAAGACGAGGCTCAAGTCCATATCGCTCTTAAAGCCTTGATAGACAGAGACGGAAGATGGATCCTCAGGTTCTCGAAGATCGCGTAAGGGAGCAAGATGAAGTAATAAGAAGAATCGCAGCTGATATAGAGTTTACGAAGAGCTAGATAAAAAGCAATGGGGTGGCAGCAAAAGAGGGGCGCAAAGGCAACACACACTCTTACCACTCAGGAGATCGTGACAGACAAGTCACACCATCACAAACTAAAGTAGAAACCTCAGGTCGGGCGATACACAATCAAAGACTTCCAGGACACGCTACTTTAGGCTTGAGAGAATGAGGACTGAAAGGGCTCGTAGGAGAGAATATACTCAGGCTCGCGACCCCCGCAGAGTCTCCGCACTACAATGATTGGTTCCTAAAACACATGGGAGTGTCGAGGTTGGAATTTTAGAGCCATGCCTTGCCTATGAACCAGCAGACAAAGCATTAGCAAGGTTGCAGACCTTATCGTTCATTCTGACAATAGAGAACGCACCATTACCCTCAGGCTTCCACCAGCCCAAATTCACTACTTATGAGGAGAAGTCGGACCCCTACATACACTTGAGCCACTTTTACCAGGTTATGGCCATGTATCGACGAAATGAGGCTCTAATGTGTATCATGTTTCCTTCCAACCTTGGTGACCTGGGTTTAACGTGGTTTGAAAGGTTGCCAAAAGGTAGCATAGCTTCGTGGGCGCAACTAGCGGAGGCATTTGTTACCATATTCAGAACGAATACCAAGACACCAGTGGAGATTGACTAGCTTCTCTTCATAGACATGGGCGAGAAAGAAACATTGAGGTCTTACAATAACTGGTATTGGGAGACTTTTAATCAGATTGGAGATTGCCCTACAAACCTAGCTATTGCACAGTACAAACGAGGTTTGCCGGTTGGCAATAAGTTGAGGGATTCAATGACAATGACGCCTCCCTTTACTATAGAAGCCTTAATGGAGAGAGTGCACCAACACATTCGGGTAGAGGAAGATGGGGTGCGCACTAAGGCAGAGTCCGACGCAATAGTGATACCAGACAAAAAGCCTTTGGCAAGAGTTAACATGGTTGACAAGTAGGACCGACCGCACAAAAATCTTTGCCCAATTAGGGACAAAGTGGGTTGGCAGGTTTGACCAACTCCTTCTGAAAAGTCTTTGCCCGATTGGGGGGCAACAAAAAAGGTTGGCAGGTTTGACCAACACTTTTTTCATTCCTAAGCCGAGATAAGGATCTAGGCTGTAGGAAGTTGGTCGGAATAACCAACACTTGGCTCTAGGTTGGCAGGAATAACCAACTTTGAGCTCTCTTCAGCCGGGATCAGGATCTAGGCTGAAGAAGTTTGGCAGGAATAACCAAACACTTCGCTCTAGGTTGGCCGGAATAACCAACACTGAGCTCTCTTCAACCGAGATTAGGATCTGGGCTGAAGAGGTTGGTTGGAAAAACCAACACTTTGTTCTTTTCAGCCAAGATCAGGATCTAGGCTGAAGAGAGTTGGCTGGAAAAATCAACATTTTGTTCTCTTCAGCCGAGATCAGGATCTAGCCTGGAGAGGGTTGGCTGGAAAAATCAACATTTTGTTCTTTTCAGTCGAGATCAAGATCTAGGCTGAAGAGGGTTGGCTGGAAAAACTAACATTTTGTTCTCTTTAGCCGAGATCAGGATCTAGGCTGGATAGGGTTGGCTAGAAAAACCAACATTTTGTTCTCTTCAACCGAGATCAGGATTTAGGCTGAAGAGGGTTGGCAAGAATAACTAACATTTTGTTCTCTTTAGCCGAGATCAAGATCTAGGCTGGAGAGGGTTAGTCGGAATAACCAACACTTCGTTCTCTTCAGCCGAGATCAGGATCTAGGCTGGAGAGGGTTGGTCGGAATAACCAACACTTCGTTCTCTTCAGCCGAGATCATGATCTAGGCTGAAGAAGGTTGGCAGGTTTGACCAATAAATTTTTGAACTCTTTGGCTGGGATGATGATTACCTCGGCCAAAGCAAGTTGGCAGGTTTGACCAACAAATTTTTGAATTCCTGGACTGAGATAGTTGTCTCGGCTAAAGCAGGTTGGCAGGGTTAGTATAAACCAAGTTAGTCTGCTCGGTGAGACACAAAAAGAGCGATTCGCCGTACGATTACAAACTCAAAGGATATGTACGTTGAAGGCAAAAAAGCAAGGGTTGTTCAAAATTTTGGAGGTATATTACAGTTGTAACAGCAGAACAAGGATAATGGGGGCATGCCATGTATCTTGGGAATGACGTCGTACCAGATTAGTGGAAAGACATGTTGAGCAACTAACAAGGCTTATTGGGGCCGAACAAGCTGTGAGACCAAACAAACTTCTCTAGTTCGGCAGAGTTGAGCGCTTTTAGCTCGGCTAGAGGAAAGTAATCCCAATCATGCTGCGCAGATGGAATTAAGGGGCAATTGAGAGGGTAATTTATAAATAAATTGGGCCGAGCTAAGGAAGAGGCTTCTTTGGAAGTTGGGCCGCACATCGGACCGAGATAGGAGCTGTTGTAGCTCGGTCTAAAAACTAACGAGCTTAGGCTAGGTGAAGTTCGAATCGAGCTATGGGCCGAGGTGTTTGGGCTTCACAAGTTGGACCTCGCCCTTGTTAGCTCGGTCAGAGATTGCTGTAGTTAGCTTGGTCTAAACAGACAAAATCGAGGTAACATCAATAACGAGGGCCGAGCTATGTGTAGCTCAGCAGGGTGACATTCATTAGATCGGCTTCCAATCAAACGGTCCGAATGGCAGGGGACCGAGATAAGTCAGTTCGGTCAGGAATGTATAAACCGAGGTAAAGGGTTCAGCCGTCTCACTTGGCTTGCAGTGATGAGACTCCTAGTAGGACTCTGCTAAGGAGAGTAGAGTCCTACTAGGATTGTACAAAACCATCTCACTTGGTTGGTAGTGAGTAGGGTGTGTGATTCCTAGGAGGACTCTAATAGGGAGAGTTGGAATCATACTAGGATTGTGCCAGGCATAGTCTATAAAAGCTCATGACCAGACCTTTGTACAAGTATCCCAATTCTTACTCTAGAATTCATAGAGCTTTTGTGTCTATTGTCTATTGTGCTGACTTAGGCATCGGAGGGGTTTTTGGCATACACCTGCTGGTTAGCTCACGTTTGTGTTTTCACGTGGCAAAGCAACGTTGTTTAGAAGAGTATAAACTTGATCAATAATATCATACGAGAAGAATTATTTCGTGCTTGTACAATAAATTAAAAAAACTTAACAAAGAAAGAAGAGAAGAAAAAAAATTTTAAAAACAGAAAAGAACATAAGGTGAAAAAGAAAAGAAAAGAAAATAAAATGAAAGAGAAAAAGAAAAAAAATGTATTATAAATGAAATCACAAATTTTATATTCTATAAAGGCAAAAATGACAATTATACAACAAAAAATTATTTTACAGTTTATTTACCAAACACTAGTCTACTGCTTAAATCCACAATCTCACAACTACATCAAACAAGTTACCAACTTATGTTCATAACTGTAAATTATAATCTATAATTACTTTTCTATAATTCTACCAAACAGGACCTAAAACCAAGTATCGTAATCCTTTCATAGAAAATTAGGACCCATAAGATGGTAGTAAAAAATAATATTATTAATAACAATTGCCAGCAATTTGTTTTACACTTGAAAGAGATTTTTGAATTTGAGAGAATTTGGGAGTTCGCAAGGAATCGAGGTCAACAGCTTGTGTAAGGAGCCTATTTCGGATCTTATTTTAATAATTTAAATTATTTATTTTTTAGATTATATTAAGTAGAATATATTTGTAAAAAATTAAATTAATAGGGTATAAATAACTTTTTTATCAAAAAATATTTGTATTCAATTTCATATTGCAAATCACATTATCATTAATTGTTTTAAATACAAATACAATTCGATAAAAAAAACTTACTATCCGAAAAATTTAATTTTTTTTTAAGTATATTATATTTGATGTATCATAAAAAATAAAAAATTCAAATTATCAAAATCAGACTTGAAATGAGCCCCATCAATCCCATAAAAGTGACTAATGTGCACCTCACCCACCAGCAATCCTAATTCCAGTTGGTAAGCTCACCACGGGTAGAATTGACACACTAAAATGCAATTTTAACATCTAAATTGAAGGTGCTCTTATATTTAAGAGATGTGTTCTATATTCTATTACTTGAATGATTTGTAATTGTTGTTAAAATATGTAGTACTGTACTGTATTACTTTTTCCAATTATTAAAATAAGGGAAAAAAGAAGAAGAAGCAATTAAACGACGACGTTTGGTTGGATGTAACGTCTCTTTAGGTTAAACACTTGAAACCCCCCCTCTCGTAGAACCTTAGGGCTTAGGCTTAAACCCTATCCCTCTCTCTATCTCTCTCTGTCTGTCTCTCTCTCGGCTCTGCAACAACAAAACCCTACCAATTTCTGGCAAAACCCTCTTCAAATTCCCCATTAACATCCCTCATTTCCCTCTCTACAATCCATTCTACCATGCCTGTCAAGCTCCTCCCTCATCTCCGTCTCCTCAACCCTTCTCTTCCGGTGGCCAGTAGTCTCTCCACCATGAAACCCAACCCACTCAAACCCTCCTCCACTCGGCTCATCCCCATTTTCACTCGAATCTTCCCTCACAAGATCAAGTACCAATCTCTCTCCAGACAACTCTCTCTTCCACTTCTCACCACCCAAAAGTTCGGCCTTCGTCGATTCTCGACCCGCTCGAGCGAGGTTAGGGCTTCAAAAAGCCTTATTGACGACGAAGCTGAGCTCAGTGATTGGGTCAGTGGGTTGAGATCAAACTCGTCTCGTGACGGTGACGGTGATGATATTGGGCGTGGTTCCGGTAGAGGTAGGGGTGGTGATAGGCGTAGGGGTAGGGATGAGAGAGGTGGTGGGAGGGATAGGGCTTCGCCGGCTAAGAGGGGAAGAGGTAGTGATTCGGATGATTATGGAATGTCGAATAGGGGAATGGGTAGGGATTCATTCGGGTCATTTTCGAGGAATTCTAGTGGGAAAGCAAGGTTTGGTACTCAATTGGAGGGAGAGAATGGTGGGTTTGGGTCGCAAAGGAGAGAGAATGGTTGGAGAGGGGGGGAAGATTCAACAATAGCTAAGAGAGGTGGGAGAGGTTCTGAATTTGGGTATGGGCGTGGCCGAGGGAGTGCTAATGGTGGGAGAGGTTTGGAATCGGGTTATGGGTGGGAGCGAGGGGGTGGCAATGGTGGGAGAAGAGGTTCAGAATTTGGGTATGGTAGGGAGCGAGGGGGTGGCAATAGTGGGAGAAGAGGTTCAGAATTTGGGTATGGTAGGGACCGAGGGGGTGGCAATGGTGGGAGAGGTTCAGATTTTGTGTATGGGAGGGACCAAGTGGGTGGGCGTGGTAGTCGAGGTGGTGGTGGTGGCCGTGGCAGTCGTGGTGGAGGATTAAAGAGAGGTGGGAGAAGTTTGGGAAGAGGCAGCTTTGTGACCTCAGATGAGGAAATTAGCGATGGTAATGAGAGAGGTTCGGAATTGGCGTATGGTCGGAACCGAGGGGGTGGGAGAGGTTCAGATTTGGGGTATGGTCGGGACAGATTGAGTGGTCGGGGTAGAGGTGGTGGCGGAGGATTAAAGAGAGGTGGGAAAAGTTCAGTAAGAGGTGGTTTTGTGACCTCAGATGAGGAAATTGGTGATGATGATGATGGTGGTGATGATGATGATGATGAGGAGGAGGAGGAGGAGGAGGGGTCAAAAGAGGGGTTATGGAAGAGCTTTAAAGATTTGGTCAGCGACGGAGATAGTGATGAAGATGATGGCGATGCATCTGATGGCACGCTTGAGAATGCGGGCTCTTTGTTTACAAACAAGGAAGCTAGTCCACAAGCTGTGCCTAGTTCATCTGGAAGAAATGACTCGTACTTGAGTGAGACAAGGTTTGTTTTAGAACAGTCCAATTATGGATTTTTTTTCTTTTATTGTAGCAATTTGTTTCCGTTAATACTACTATTGGAATATTGTAAGTTTTTGTCCTAAGATTGAAGGACAAAAGGTTAGAGGAACATGGCTCTAGACATCATAGATTTGCATGGGAAACCTTGGGTACAAGTAATACTTAATATGAAGGATTACAGGAAGTGAGCAAAAAGTGAGTTGCTTATAAATTAAATTAAGGGAAAAATTGCTGCTTGATTTGTTACCTTGGTGGCATTTCATTGCATTACATTACTCGGAAGCTTGCGTAGTAAATGTTAAGTGTAATTAGTAAATCTATGAGTGAGAATGGGATGCTAATGAATTTGATTGGGAAGAAGATTAAAAAAATTTGAAACAACATATTTGATTGAAGCAGAAAATTTTTGGCTTAGAATGGGTTGGTTCTTTGCTTATAGTGGAAGAAAAAAGTTTGTGAACAAACTAAAGAAGCTGAGAAATAATGCATATCTGAGAAGCTTTAAGACACCATCAGAATGTGATGAGCGAAAAATCATTTATGCTGTGTTTGGTTGGGGGATTTGAGAAGGGATTTGGAAAGAGAAGTGGAAAAGGTAGGTGAAATGTGAATAAAATATATCTAAATTTCACCTAGTTTCACACACCTTTTTCCTTTCCTTTTCTAAATCCATCCCCAAATCCCTCAACCAAACATAGTATTAAGGCCAAGGTTTTGGCGATTCTTGCCATCCGTTACGCCGCTTTTGCGATGTGATTGAGATTCACAGTGTGTCGGTCAGAAGCGTTATCAGAAGCGGTCGAACGGTGCCGTCAGAATAAATGTAACGGCTTGTTACGCACTGTTACGTAACGGTTCCAAACTGTTTCTTTCAAAAAAAACACACAAAAAAAAAACTGAAAATGGGGGAAGAGGGATAGAGAGAAGAGGGAAGATAAAGAGAGAAAATGGAGGAGGAAGAGATAGAGAGAGAGAAGAGGGAAGATAAAGAACATGTTATTGATTTGTTGAAGCTGTAAGATCTATGTTATTCTATTCAACTGTTATCACTCAACCATTTTGTTTGTGTGTGTCTATCTATATATTGTTTGAAAATAATAATAATAATGAGTGTGGTCATTATCTATTTGGGTTGGTTAAAATATGTATATATATATATATGTATATGTATTTAGGCTTTTATTTATTCTCTTACTTTTGTCATTGTTTATCTTATATATAATAGTTAGTGATTGATTTTTTGTATAATATAAAGTCATTAATTATTAAAATAAAATGAAAAAAACTCAGTTTATAGTGATTTAAAAATATGAAATATATTGGATCATACTTAAAAATTTACAAATATTGATCAATATTTATTTTTAACCCAATAAATATGATCATGGAAAAAAAATATGTGTATCGGTAAGTTTGTTTCAAATTGTGCGAGAAATAAAAAAATTCACGGTTCCGATTACCGCAACCATTACACTACAACCTTTACACCCCGCAATTGCAACCGCGCCACCGCCATCGTTACGGCAACCGCAACTGTTTTTTAGAACCTTGATTAAGGCAGTTAGATTAGGTCATCCAAGACAAAGACCTTTGGTTGCTCTATGTGCAAAAGCAATTGACAATACATGATTGCCCGGGATGTAACAAATATATAGTCTTAGAACTTGATGACAAAGAAGTTGTGCTCCCAATGTGCTGTAGTTTTGGATTTGAGGCTTTGTTTAGTTGAATTGAGTTGACTTTTCTTCGTTCTTTTTTTATATATATATATGTATTTTATATTTTTATTTAGGGTGAGGAATTGATTCTTGTGAATGTTTTCAGGTTTGATCAATGTTCAGTGTCTCCCTTGTCATTAAAGGGAATTAAGGATGCTGGGTATGAGAAGCTGACTGTGGTGCAAGAGGCAACACTTCCTCTTATTCTCAAAGGTTTGTCTCTCTTTAAAACATTTTTAAAATTTCAAAGGTAGGCTTCTAACTAGAAGCTATGATATATATATATATATATTTTGGGAATCATTTTGGAGACTGATGTAATATTTTGGTATTTCTCAACCAAAATGTTACTGCTTGCCAATTAACTACCGTAGTAATGAAAACAATTTGTAATTTGTAATTTGTAATTCATTTTTTGTTTAATACAAAATATGACATGAATTTGTATATGGACTTTCAAGCTTTGATCGTTCTATCAAAATAGTTAAAATTGTATCATAGAATTGTGCCATTGACATCATGGAAGGGTTGCCTAGCATGACAGTTTCCACATGTGGATTGGGATTTCACTGGTTTGTTATTGTCTAGATTCAGTGAGTTCCTTTCTTCTTTTAGCAGCTTTTCACAAAGTGTTTCTGAAAAAGATAGAGCTATGAACATTCACTTCATTTGTGTGATCTTGAACCAATCATGAGTACATGCAAGGGACTTGCATCTTTTTACATTATCCTATTGCATGATTCATGCGCTGTTTCTATGATTTGTGTTTTTTAAATTTCTATACAGTGGCAATGCCTATTATAATCAACTTTGTTTTCTAGGTAAGGATGTTCTGGCTAAGGCAAGAACTGGCACCGGAAAAACTGTAGCATTTTTGGTATAACATTCTATCTTTTTGTGTGTGTTTTTGTACGTATTGACTTTTAAATCAAGAAAAGATTGATTGTCTACCGATGCCCCATCTACAATGAGGGCTTTCCTCTTCCCCCTCTTATGCTCTCTAATGACTTCCAGCACCATTTCCAATTGCATCTGCTTTTTTAAAATCATTACAATTTTCTTTGGACTTGCTTCACCGATCTCTTTTTTGTTTTGTTTTGTTTTTGTTTTTGTTTTTTTTTTTTTTTCCACTTCAAAATTAAGTTAAAAAAACTAAATAAAGATAGTATGCTTTATATCTTGAAAATAGTACATGGAATTCTTCTTTCCTTGAGTGAGTTTGGTTAACCCAATGCACAAGGCTCCTGCTTATAGAATGGTTTGGGAGAGGTAGTAAGTAGGTAGCCTTATTCCCACTTTTTTTTTATTCATTATCTTTCTTCTTCTTTTTTTTTCTTCCCCCCCTTTGGAGAGGCTGATACCCATGACTCAAACCCTTGCCACAAGGCTAGGGGCGGATAGCACTTGCCATCACACATGTTGAAGTGTATGAATAAGTAGTCTAACAGCCACGCCTTATGTTATTGTTTCTTAAATTTATCCTTTAATTTAGTTAAGTAATGGAAAAGGGAGAATGAAAAAGTGAGTAAGGGAGATATTGTGTTGGTTATTGATTTGGACCGAATTTGTGTGCTAACTTGTTTTGGGGAGGACAAAGAGAAGACAATATCTGAATTGACTTGCTTTGATTTTAATGAACCCTATATAACAGATGTCAAACTTATTAATATTTTTACGTTTCAGCTTCCATCAATTGAAGAAATTGTTAAGTCACCCCCTATTGGTCGTGATCAGAAACGACCCCCGATTCTTGTACTTGTAATATGCCCAACTCGAGAGCTTGCTAGTCAGGCTGCTGCAGAGGCTAACACCTTGTTGAAGTATCATCCTTCTATTGGTGTCCAAGTCGTGATAGGAGGTACGAGACTTCCTCAAGAACAGAAAGCGTTTGCAAGCAAATCCTTGCCAGGTGAGTTTCTTATCATTGCAAGACATTAATTATCATGCATAAGACTTCAATTTATGATTATATGTTTGCGAATGCCAAATAAGTAAGCACTGTTTGTTGATTTATTTCATCTTTTGTACTTTGTTGGATGTCACCTCATATTTTTCACTTCCTCGTAAAGATTCTTGTAGCTACACCTGGAAGACTCAAAGATCATATTGAGAATACCACGGATTTGCAACTCGGCTCATGGGTGTGAAAGTCCTTGTGCTTGATGAAGCTGATCACTTGTTAGACATGGGATTCCGCAAAGACATTGAAAAAGATCATAGCAGCTGTACCAAAACAGCGACAAACGCTTCTGTTTTCTGCTACTGTTCCAGAAGAGGTTCTTATTTTTCACTCTTTGTTTTGTGTTAGTAACGTCCTATAATTTTTCCCCCCACTTGAGAAACTAATGCAGAAAAAGAAAGAAAATCTAAAGAGTGGTTTTTGGTGTGAAGGTTCGCCAAATCTGCCATATTGCTTTGAAAAGAGATCACGAGTTTATTGATACAGTTGGAGAGGGTAGTGAGGAGACACACTCACAGGTAAGCTACATGCCATCTACGATTCTCTTTCTTATATATTTCTTGTTACTTATGAATTGTTGGCATCTCAAATCTTAAAAATATTGGAGATTTTCAGGTTAGACAGATGCATCTAGTTTCACCTTTGGACAAGCATTTTTCACTATTGTATGTTCTACTGAAAGAGCATATCTCAAATGATGTTGATTACAAGGTACAGTGTAGTCCAAAAAAGCTCTTCTCTGAAATATATTGACCGCAGTATTCATAAGATGATTTTAGTTGTTTCATGTTTTTGTGAACACATGGTTGAACATTATACATTTCAATTCAAATTCGCTGCTTCATGGTTATGTGTCTATCATGTTAGTTTTCCATCTTGCTGTCTAATTGTGGTCTGCTTTAAATGTCAATGATTGGTGTTTGTTAGTGTCATCATGATCGATCTCTCTCTCTCTCTCTGTGTGCTTACCCGAAATGGTGTTTTTGTAGGTTCTTGTGTTCTGTACAACTGCAATGGTCACAAGACTTGTTGCTGACCTCCTTGGTGAGCTCAATCTGAATGTTCGAGAGATCCATTCTAGAAAGCCACAGGGTTATAGAACTAGGGTCTCTGATGAATTCCGGAAGTCTAAAGGACTTATTCTTGTGACTTCTGATGTTTCTGCACGTGGAGTTGATTATCCAGATGTTACCCTTGTTATTCAGGTAATGTGTTAAAATTTTCTATTCTCCAGGGCTATCTTTGGATCACTGAAATCTAGAGGTGGAATGGTAATCTCATTGCTAGGGATCCAATATGGCAACACCCAGTAATCTAATCCCTAAGATAATCCCATTTAAGTGTTTGGATAATTCAGGGTGCCTATTCAAATACGTTTCAAGGGTGCCTATTCAAATACATTGAAACGTATTAGTCTGGGAAAGTAATTATAACTTGAGTAGGTAATTAAAAATCACTATCCTATTCCAATCTATTCCAAACGGTTTTATCTTGGGGATCCAGAATCACATTCCCATTTCCCCATAAAATTCTTATCATCCTAACTGAGCCTAAAAGGTTGAGTCATGTGCATCTTCATCGTCCTTGAGTAAGCAACCTATTCAGTTGGGCATTTCTGAAACAATACTGAAGTCAGAGGAGAGACTCGTTCTTCATTCAAAATTTGACTAAAACCTTTACTTACAAAATATTGGATGTAAATTTTTAATTTTTTTTTTCCCCGATTGACATTGGTTGAAGAATCCATATATTTGCAATTGCAGCTGGGATTGCCATCTGATAGAGAGCAGTACATACATCGGCTTGGTAGAACCGGCCGGAAAGGCAAAGAAGGGCAGGGCATATTGTTATTGGCACCCTGGGAGGAATTCTTTTTGTCCAACATTAAGGATTTGCCGATCACAAAAGCCGCGGTACCTTCGGTTGATCCAGAGACAAGGAAAAAGGTAAGCACAAATGAAACTTACAATTCTGTTATCTTCATCTTCTAGTTTTGTTTTGTTTTTCTTCCTCCTCACCTGTCCGACGTAGTAGTAGCTAGTCCTGATGCATTTGCCACGATTTTATTTTTCCTTCTGTTTTCGGATAACTATATTTTGTCCAAATTCTTGTTCTTGATGTGAATTCTCTAGGGTTCTTTGTGAATTCAAACTAACTTGAATTGAACAGGTGGAAAAATCGCTATCCCACGTAGAGATGAAAAACAAAGAAGCAGCATACCAGGCATGGCTTGGCTACTACAATTCCAACAAGAACGTAGGGCGGGACAAGTACAAACTTGTGGAGCTTGCAAATGATTTCAGCAGGAGCATGGGCCTCGACAACCCTCCAGCAATTCCCAAGCTTATCCTTGGCAAAATGGGCCTAAAAAACATTCCTGGTTTGCGTACTAAATAGATTTGCAATTCTTTTGGTTACTTCCAAAATTCTCATTTGTGTTGATGTTCATAGACCATGAAATGGAAAGTTCTTGCATTTTCTTTGATCTTTTTCTTTGTGACCAAACAGTGATTGTAGGTAGATCAAAAGGGGAGGGCATTAATCTTGTTATCAAAATTTTGGCCCCCTCTTTATTGTTTGTATTTAATATCTATCATCTTGTAGAGAAAATTGAGGTGTATCTTACATTGATAGAAATGGAAAAGGTGATTAGTTTACGAGTGGAAGGGAGTTCCATCTTGCTAATGGCTTTTTGGAAAAAGAAAATTCTGAAAATATAACCCCAAGAAAATTCTAAACAGAAGAAGAGAAACATGAAAACATTTGTTTTTTGGGGTTAAAGTTTTTGTCTATAAATTTAAAATTGAAACACAGTCAAAAGAGGCAAAATGAGAACTTGACTTGGAAAATAAACTATGACAATGTATTATTTGTTATTGTTCTGTTATCTGTTTAAAAATAAACTTTTTGGAAAAAGAAAATTCTGAAAATGCCCTTTATAGAGAAATACTTTTAAATTGTGCACTCAAAAATGAAACTCCAAAATCATTTGCAACCCAATTTTTTTTTTAGTTACCATAGCATTAACAAATATTTAAAAAGCAAATTGCTTCTACTCCAAAAACTTAGGATTGACCGTAGGTAAGAGATTTGAATCTTGTACAACAAATTTCTTGAGTGTTCGAATTTATCTGACATGAAATAACTCATTGCATCAATCTAACTTATTGATAAATAACTCTTCTTAAATTCATTTAATTTTTTGGCAAAAATCTTCAAAAAAAACATATTTTGATTTATAATCATCTATAAACCAAACTTATCCAGAGTTTTAAATTGTAAGCACATGCAAAATGAGGAATTATACCAAAATCAAAGTGATAAATCTTGTTAATCACATGACATACTACAATTTAGAACAGCCATATCAATACAAGAAACATCAAAAATGTGTTACAATATGGAACTTTTTTGTCATCTAATTTCATCTTTTATCAAGTGATAATGCTACACTGTTAATAATATCCTGAACAAGAGCTAATCGTAGCTACAGCACAGAGTTTATGAATCAAATCCCTAAAAAAGAATGCGTGCAGGAAAATCCCGACAGCAAAAGGCTTTTATAACAACGTTAAACCCTAAATTGTAAACCTCGAAAGAGTTCTTCAGAGGAACTACAATCTGTCAAACCCTACAACAAAGGAGAAGGAAAAAAAATCTAAACGGGTCTTGCTTCCCCGTCCCGCCATGCTTCCAAATCCTTGAAAGGTCTGTGAGGTTAAAAGATGACTAGGTAGTTTACATACAAGCATTAGTCAGGCATTAAGGTGAATGTCTTAATTAGTGAAATTTTAAGCAATCATCAAATCAGAATTCCAGCTGTTCTTATTTTGTGTGTGAGAAGAGAAGAATAAGGTCGGGTAATAAGAGATTTTCTCGTTATGGTTTTTTCTCCCAAATATCATTTTCTACCTGGTTTGAAAATGCAAGAGGCAGAAAATCCTCTTCTTTCAACCGAAAATTCCTTTGAGCCACTGATCTGGCAAAATAATCAAACCCTCCTGTTAAGATAAATACATGGACAGCATCACATAATGATTCCAGTGAAATAATCAAAAATAATTTTTGAGAAACTTGCATAAAAATTCAAAACAAAAAAAGAAAAAAAAAAGAAAAGAAAAGAAAAATGGAAAAGCAATAGGAAACTAAACTAATCACAGCCATGACAATAAACATGCAGTACGTAGCTTATTCTAATCAGGCTCACATAGTTCTCTAACAAGGCCATTCCTTCCATAAGCCAATTAAACCCATGAATTCTTTGGATAATTACACTTTATCCCCTTGTTTTGCCCAAAAATAAATAACCTCCACATGGTTTAAAAGTGAACACACAACCCCATGTGATTTGGACTAAAGTGAAAATTCGATATTACTGTTACTCTGTGTGTAAAATGGAGAATATTTGAAAAAAATTGGACCAAAAAGTCAATTTGCACATATTTTTTTGGCAGAAAAACATTACTGCCCAGTCAACTCAAAGTGTGGGGTCCACAAGCCTTTAAAACTAACAGAATCCGTTCATTTTGCACTTTCGTTGAAACCACAAGGGGTTGTGTTTACTTTTAAAACATATGGAGGTTGTCTTTTTGGGCCAAATCATAGGGGGTAAAGTGTAATTACTCCTTAATTCTTTAAGACAGGAGAAACAAAGAGCTTTGAAACACATCACAATCTCATTATCAAAAAGGAAAAGAACAACATCTCACAATCTGAGCTTTAAACAGACCAAATTCCACTACTAAGTCTAATCCGGGCTCACACAAATGGCACTTAGTGAATTCAGACCGAGGGAAGAGCCTGGTAGTTATGACTGATTACCATAATAATATTGCTCAACTACAAATATTTAAGGTCGCATCATCACATGGATGCAACAAATTCTACAACACAAATATACAAACTTGGGCACTAATAAGAAAGCCCGTAGCCTATTCTTCATGCTTACATGTGCTGTAAATATTGTTTTATGTCTATATAGACTCACAGGCTCGATGAAGCATGTTGATGTGAAGTTACAGTTCCACGTTGAGCCTAATTGCCTAAATTAACTAATAATATTCAGGAGTATGTAGGTAAAAGTGACAACTGATGTTTTGATATAGGATTCTCCAAACCATGTGAGAAGGGCTTCACAGGCTCTATCTTTGTGGAGCATCACTGAAGCTACTCAATACACCCCACCTCAATTAGTGTTCTAATAGTCTTGTTCTAATAAAAGTGGTGCCGATCTAAAATAAAATAAACAAAAGTCAATTGGGATTGTTTGGCCATTTGCAACTTTTGAGTAACTAATGCACCAGTACAATTGAAGGACTTGATCCAAGTTGAAAATAGTAAAAGAATATGCAGCAGGCCAAAGAGGGCATATAATGAGCATGTAAGAAAGGACATATTACCTTGACTAAGAACAAGGTTTTGCATGGACTTTATTGGCAAAGACAAATCCATAGAGCGAATTTCAACTTCCAAGCAATAGGAATCAAGGCTTGTTAAGCAGTATGCCTTCTGTTTCAGCGTAATTTGGAGGGTAATATCAACTCAATTGCTAAGGGTAAATCCAAACTCCATACGTACCCTTCCTCAAGAAGAATCTGCTCGTGACAATAAAACCCAAAATGCACTACTACTGAACACCAAGTGAAAAACCAAGCCTCTTAAACAATGTAACATCGGGAAGCAAAAGCTGTGAAGCAAATCTAACATGTAAGCTGAAAGGCAAGGACCAGCTCACAAAGCTGGCTAATTTTGAGGCTGGGATTTGCTATTTTGATGGCACAATGAATTACAAGGAAAGGATTTCAGGGTCACAGAGGAAGCCCTAAGCGCATAGATCAACAGCCACAAATGGTAAACAGACTACTGTTTTGCTCACATGGACCTTCTAAGATGAATTTAGCCATAAGTGGTTCCTAAATCACAAACCTATGACTGCAATAAAATGGCTAATACAGGCCTAACAAATTATAATAGGAAGTTAAGTCACACAAATTGATACTAACTGTCATAGGAGACAATTACCTTGGAAAGTGGGGCGAAGATGGCTGGTCTGGTGAAGTCCGTTGCATGGAGCCCCCATGAAACCTTTGTTCCTCAAATGCTTCCCTCGATCGACTTCCCTCACTTAGCTGCTGTTGTTCATTCATACTTGAGAAACCCACTGGCCCAAGAGACCCGAATTCAAGCTGTTCACCGTGTGAACCATAACTCGCATTATGTTCAAATGGATACAACATAACAACAGGCGGAACAGTTGGTCCATTTGATGACACTCCATTGGGGTTCATAGCTGATAAAGGATACATGCCATATGCCAAATTGGGAGGACCACTCTGGCTAGAATTAGACCGCAATGGACCATTTTGGGACTGGTAAGAAGGAACAGGGTCATGTCTCCATGACCTGCCTGCTCTGCTCTCGCTGGCAGCCAAACGGTCCAGCCTTGAGTTTGACTTCTCGGTTTGGTTGCGACTATGGTTGCGACCAGCAGCTCGTGATTTTGAATTGGTATTCCAGTTCCCCTCCCTATCACCATGGTTGTCACTTCTATCATGGTTGTAGTTCCCCTTTTTGGCACTCGAAGAATGCCGGTCCCTAGCAGCAACCTTCTGTAGAAAATCAGAATAGAAGGTCAAATACGAACTTAACATCAAATCTTACACAATCAAACAGAAATTATAAAAATTGACCTCATCGCTAATATAGTGAATAAGTTGTAAAATGGGACCAGATAAGTTAGCTTCCTGACTACCAACATCAGCCATAAGCATGCAGTAAAATGAAGGGGAAATTGCAAATCAGTGGTATCTTGACAAAATATTTACAAATTCATGAAAAAGTTTATAAATTCAATTATTATAATTGATAAAGTTTATCACTTATTTGAATTTTTTTTTTTTTTTGAAAACTTCCACTAAATTGCAATTTCCCCTAAAATGAAACGACATTTCACGAAGGTAGGCAAGTTGCATTGCAGGTAGTACAATACATGTAATAGTTATTAGTAAGTAGTAAATAATGCTACACCCAACTTCCAAGAAATACTCTGATTAAAAGAGAAATTTCTAAAGCCCTCCAAATCTTGCACACATTAACATTCAAAACCACTAAAAGAACATCAGCCCACAATCCATGTGACCATTGTTTCAAACAATCCAACAAAATATAATCAATAAATAGACCTGGATCAGACAGTGGTGTAGTTACTGGAAACCTTGTCCGTTCAGTGGGTTGCAGTAAGCACATAGGCCAATATTGGTGGTCAAATAGCACATGGGAAACACAAGCACAAAAAAATATATCAAATCTTATGGTCCAATAAATTAATACTTGTCCTCTTCATTGGTGTAAAAAAGACACAAAACTCAAATAGCAGAAAATAGTAATATTAAAACGAAAGGATGTAGGAATAGATAACATAAAGAACTATCTTACAGGATTCGGCAGATAGGTTCCAGTCCCACTACGATATCTTGGCATCTCATCAACATAGCGCTGATAGACATTGGGAGGTCTATTAGCAACTGACTGGAGTGGAGAAACAGGAATAAGCCGATGGCCATAACCCATAAGCTGAGTGAAGAGATTCATGTTGGTTGACATAGGTCTTCCAGGACCATCCCAAGGGAAATGACCTTGAAGGTACATAGGTGGCACAACAACAGGTGAAGGATAAATCAAAGGTGGGTTTTGGCAAAACCGCCCAAATTGCAAATTTTGCCAATGGCTAGCAAAGTCACTATTAAGAATGTCAGGCTTATGCTCATTGGATGTCTCAACAAAAGCAGCCCTCCTCGAAGAATTAGTAGTATTTAGTTCCTCAGACTGATCAAACCCCTCAGATGAATCAAAGTTCTGACCGGAATCACTGTTATCCAGACCCTCTTCCCCACCAAAATGGCTTGTTGACGTGTCAGAAGTTCCTCTCTCAGGTGGAATATTGTAGACAGGAAGCATTGTGAGGAATGGGACAGGTGGCCCTGTAGGATAAAATGTAAAGGGAACCCCACCAGAATTATCCATCACTCTTTCCCGAGAACCAGGACCTAACAGCACTGGAGCAATGGGCATCATCGAGTCTGATCCGCTTGTCTGAGCCAGTTCATAGCCATGCATGTGCGGCATTAGACCATGCAAAGAACCAACAGGCTGAGGTCCTGAGCTTCTTTCTGCCATTTCGCTGCCAGTGGTTGACACTGGATTCCAGTCCCTGTCATCCTCCCCTGGCTGAGTAGCATGTTCAG